>JAXCIN010000052.1:4800000-6000000 GCA_038502155.1 Parochlus steinenii | reverse complement strand
ATTTTTTAGTAAAACTCCCACACAATTTTTGGAAAATTCCTATTTGAAAGTAATTAGTAATTTTAGGGTTGAATTTTTGAAATGTACAAAAATGTTTTTAATATGAAAAATTCCTACTTAACAGCCATTTCGTCTGTTAATTCACAGAAAAATGACAAAAAATGCATCAAAACCATAAAACTCATGAATTCACTAAAAATACACGAATTATCTAAACAAAAGATTATTTCCATAGAATGTAATCAATAATTCAATAAACTTTTGAAGAAAAACAGGGTATTTAACAATATTAAAACTAATAAAAGAACTCATTACTACAAGCATATTTTTTGTACTTCAGTTCTTTGTTCATTTTTTTGATATCATACTTTACCAATTGCAATATAAATGTATTTAATAACTTTAAGAGACAATGAAACGTAGAAATTTAAGAGAATTTAAAATGTGAGATGAGATTCCAAAAAAAAACTTTACATGTATTTGAAGAAAACATGGAAAAACATGAAAAAGATTAAACTAATATAAAAGTTTCGGTAAAATTTGTAAATTTGGTTAAACGCAAAAATTTCCTAATTGAAAGATAACTAAACACAATTAATTAAATATGTTAAGGACTTTAGCATTTTAGACATTTTGTAGATATTTTCTTTGTAAATTACTTAATTAGTTAATCTTTGAAAAATAAATTGACAAAATTGACAAAATTTGCTAAATTCAAGCAAAAGACATTTATTCGAACGATTCTTAAGAAACTTGGAAAAATCACTTCAAATGAAAAAACTTAGCAAATAAGGATAGTGAAAATATTATTTATAAATGTAAAACTAGGGATATTTATTTAATTCGATCATTTCTGGTGTTTCCCCTGAATTTTTCGATTCAAACATTCTCGTTTACATGCATTTTAAAAAAGACGTACTTTTTCAGTAACACATAAGACAAAAAAACTATAATTAATTAAATTTACTGTAAATTGGATACACTGTAAGAAAATCCTAATTGATTAATTATGATAAAATTGAAAAATCAATCAATAAAGATGAATAATTGTTTAATTTCAAAAATTAAAAGAAAATGTTTTGTTTCTTATTTTTCAGGAGATTGAGTTTTTAAATTATTTCAGGTTCTTCAACAACAATGAATATTTATTGGGATCCACAATTTCTCTTCTGTATCAAAAAGTGCATTAAATTTCTACAATCAAGGACCCTTTCAAAATATGATTTAGAAAACTTATAAAAGCTCATATTGGACCCCGTTAGAAAAGGTTTGTATCACATCTATTAGCTGAGACCCTATAAAGTATGCAACCGGATAGACATCTTTATAATATTCAAAAATTTCACATGAAAAACAATTTCAGGACCTCTTCAATGATTGTTTGGATGATTAATTTCAAAATATTACTACATTTGAAGGGATGAAATTTTTTTTTTTTTTTTTTATTTTTAAATTTGGGTTATTTTTGTGAAGTGACCTCAATCACTTAAACATTTTTATTTAAATTATGAAAATCTTAAATCTATCTATTTAGGCTGTTTATTTAATGAAATTGAGACATTTCAATGATTTTCTTGGTATTCCTTTAAAAACACAATGTTTTCTGACAATCATAACAAATAACAAATAATCTTTCAGACATAGAAATAACTTCCGAAAATAGTCGATGATAAATAAAATAAAAGTCATTGAAGCATTAACGCGGTGATAACATTCTTTATTGTTACTATATTTAATTACATGTTTATAAAATTATTTTATCTTTCCATTTTCAAGGAAATTCAAGCAATATTTACTAGTAACTTTTAGGAAGAATCATAAAATATAAATTATCAACAAAAAACTAACTAGCGAGAGCTTTTTTGAGTAGCACTCACACACTTGAATATGAATCTTTGGTTGTGTTGAACGCTACTCAAATGATATTAAGAAAGCTCCAGAAAAAGAGAGTTTATGCTGGAGAAATTCAAACTAGTAAGGAGAAAAAAGGATCTGACCAACTAAAGAGGGGAAGCAACATATACAAAGGACAAAATGAGCTACTACTAACAAACAAAATGGACATTTCAATCATTTGCTGGACCAACCAATAAAACATAATAAATTTTAATTCTGGCTGGATAATTTTATTTTTACAATTAAATTAAGTTTTAAGAATTTATAAAGGTAACAGTTGATTTTGAAAAACAATCAAATGTAACTACCCTTTCCACATTTTTCTGAGCGTTTGAAGAATGCCGCGGATTTTTAAAATTCAGGGAACATGAAAAGAAACCGACAAACGGCTTGCGACACTTTTGATACAAATACCACTCGAAAGATCTTTTAGCTTGTTTTTCAATGAATTTAAATCTTTTTGGAATCATTAAATTCTAAATTCCAATAAAAAGTCCAAAAACAAATTTTTAATTGCCCTAAGAATAATTTCCTGAAGAAAGTCCTCAACAACGAAATATTTCCCTTTTTAGTCTTTTCAGTCCTCTTAGAATTTCAGAGTAATGATGGGTTATTGTCCCATTGTCATTTCGTAAATATTTTGCTGCCATAATAACCAGAGCCATGATTTATTTCCTCATTGCTTGTCGTCGACTCAAATTCACGTTATTATGATCAAACATACATTAAACTTGTGTAGCGCATAAAAAGCATAAAAAGCATGAAATACATGAAATACGGAGAAGAAAGCAGAAGAACATAATAAAAATATAATACAATTCCTGCTCTAATAATAAAATAACGAAGATAGTAGAAAATCCATGTAATAGCTTGGATAGCTTTAAAGAGTTGCCACAATCCAAAGAAGAACTGTTTATTCACTTATAACTACCTGGCAACCCTAAATCTCTCTGAATATCAGCCAAATCTATTTTTTTTTCCACTCAACAACTACAAAATTATTAGGAACTCTCGCCATGGCAACTCCAAAAGAGATTTCTAGCCAGAAAACATGCTCGATGCGAACATATCAGGATTTCTGTATTTTCTTGAATTTTCTGCCGTGCTTTGCTATACATTTTAGCTGTTTCTTGAAAGGAATTGTGCAAAAGATTGAATGTTTTCGTCAAACATTCGCCGTATATTCATTTGGAATTATATTTATCATTATTCGCTCATATCAATGCAGGAGGATATCAAAATTGTGAAAATAATAATATAAAAGCGTGGAATTGTGCAGGGCAACTGCATCACATGGTGTTGTATAAAGTTTTATTGTTTTAAACTTAATTTACCTGAATTGTGATTATTTGCCTGTAATAATTTTTTTGTCTTAAATATTTCAAAAAAAAACCTCAATACACATCAAAATCTAAAAGCTCAGTTCAAATTATAATAATTTTATGGAAATATTTTCTAATCAGAAATAATTCAAGAACTACCAAGGAGAAGATTTATGTTGAATAAGAACGGTAAAAAGGTGCTAAACCCCTGTTTCCCCTATAAACTGAAATTCTATTGCATCATCCAACAATACATTTCTCATCATTTTCATATTATTATTAGGGATTTTATCATATTATTCTCGAGGATGGAAGCAATACAGCAATACAACAAACTGGAAGATAGTTCTAAGATTTGGAAAATATTATATAAAATGCATGAAAATATGAGAATAGAGAATTCGAAAGATATATTTTCGGAATTTAAGGAATTTAAGTATTGTAATCTTTAGAGCACCCGTCTTTGAATAAACTTCAGGAAAATCTTAAGAAAATAAAAATATTTAGTTGATTCATTCAAAGTCTGCCAAATTAATTTATAAGCGGTCTTTTTAGTATTAATGAATTTCTCGATTATCACTTCTTGTTTTGCATATTAGGGATTTTTGATGAATGGAGTTTAGATGAAAATCGAGACGGTCTGTTCCATTATCTGAAAATTCCAGGGTTTTACATTTGGATCATATATGACTTTAGAATTTGATGAAAAAATAATTTTTTAAAGGATTCCGTTTTAAGTGAGGATTTTATAGTTCCTTAATTCTTAATATTACCTACCTCAAACAATTCAACCATTCTATGAATTTTTATATGCTACTCTGCTTTACATTCACAAACTTGAATGTATTGTTTTAAAGTTCATTGTTTGCTATTTATATGAAGCATCAATTGTTTTACAATATGTACGCTACGTACAAATAAGGAGATTTTTCCATAGCTCTAAATTAATCCTTACCCTTTTTGCATACAGATACCTGAATGTAGTTTTTGTCTAGATTAGTAAATTATGTATACTCATGTAGTAGAGTCCTAGAGTATATTTAAAACTGAGCATAAAGCTTTATGGGTTGGAATAAGCCTTAAGTGTTTTTTTTTTAAACTTAAAAGTATGCTTTCGTTTTGCTTGTTGATTTGTCTGTTGGTCCATTCAATCTTCATGGAAGAAGTTTGAAGATTTGATATACATTTTTTAAATGTTATAAAGTTTTTAAAATTCTCAAGAGAGTTGAAATATAAGATAAACGAGATAAATGGCGGAGCAATTCAATCCATTTTGAGATAAATCTCTGAATTTGAACATGTTTTAATGGAAGGCCAATTCATAACATAAACGCACAATTAAAATTCTTTTTTATCTCTTTATTAGCTTCAAAACATGCTTCATCCACCCTGAATGGTTCATAGTTGTTATCTCTTCATCATCTCTTGATGCCATCTTCTTCCTTCTGTACCGTTTTTGATTGCAATTTTCACCATATTCATAATTTTCACATGTGTAAATATTATGTGTGATCTGAGGGTGGCAAGTAAAAACTGACGTCTAGTAAAAGTTCATTCATAGTTAACTAAAATAATAATATGTAAAGAAATCCATTAAAATTTCTAAAACACATTTCAGCGTCATTAATTCTCCCAACTTGAAGCTCATACCGAAAACAAGACAATCTGTAGCACACTTTTTGCAAGGCACACGAGGGGTTGCGAGGCTGACCATTCGGGAATAATAATTAAACCGATCGACCCCTTTTTATACAATTTCATAGAAATTTTGAAAATTTAATAAAAAATTTATATTGTGTTGTTTAATTTTATTTCAGTTAGTTCATGTACAAAATGTTCAGAATGAAATATGCTTTGACCCTTTTGCTTGGCCCTTTTCTGTGTCGACCGCTTCCCGAAACATAAACCATGTCAGCAAATTCTAATTTGGGTCGCAAACAAAATGTCGTTGGGAATATTGAAATGATGTTTTAATATGAGAGAGGAAGGGAGTGGATAATTTGATGATTTTGAAATTTGAAATACATTGAATATGATAAAATTGCTTGATTTGTGATAATTCAAATTTAGCTAAATGAATTTATTATTTTAACATTTATTATTTTAAATTATTTATATAATAGTTAGAAGTACCTCAAAGTAACATAATTCATCAAACTTCCACCCCTCTCTATAAAAAACCGTATCAAACACTCTACCCAAACCAAGAAACATCAATGGAAGCTCAATCTTCTGCCCAGTAAGCTGACAAAAGCTTGTTCATTGAAACAGTTTTCTACCTGACCAGTGTGGCATCTGTTTCCTGACTGTTTGCATAATCAGGTAAAGAATTTGGGCGAGTAGTTGAGACAGAATTGGGACTAAAATTTAAATTCAACAAAACGAGTTGGTCCGAAAATGCAAATTAAAATTATTTCAGTAATTTATGGTTGAGATCTAATTTCAATTTGAGCGTAATTCACTAACGAACGAATAAATAAATAAAAAAGGTTTCATGGAATGAAAAATAAATTTGTGGCCAAATTTAACTGAAATGTTGAGTTTTACGCTTTTTTGAGTTTCCATATTTCAATAGTTTTCAGTCATTGATGCGTATTTTGGAAAATAATTTTTGAGATTTTTCAAGTGGAAAATGTTGAAGTTTCATCTGAAATCATTAATTTAAAAATGTGTTTTTTTTTAATATGATATTTTGAATAATTATACAAATTTTATCATTTTTCAATCCAATTATATTTTTCTAGTGGTGGTTTAAATTTTGAAATGCTTTAAAATTGAAATAAAAATCAAGTAAAAGTTTGGAATTGATCAAATGATCGTAAAAAGATGACATTTTACTTAATTAAGTTAAAAATTATTAAAGCACTCAATTTCATTTTAAACAAAAACTAAAATCAAAAGAAGCATTTTTTGAAAAGAGCCTAATAAATTTTTAACCACTTCATCTTACATCCATCAACCATCATTCAACATCAAATAAAAAATAATGTCACATGAATAGGTGACGTCTGAGACAAAAGAATCTGAGAAATTTTTGGTCTGCTGAATGCATTACATGTGATTGAATTAATAAAGCGCACGAAATAAAAAGTGAGAGGCAAAAATTGGAGACGGCAAAGGGTTTGTGTTTTTCCTCTGAATACCCAGAAAATCAGCATCCGTAGAGCACTTTACAAATTTCAGACAACGAGAATTCCAGCCATTCAAAGACTCAAAGTCAGCAGCGCGACAGAAAAAGGTGGAAATCGTGCAACTCCCCTTCAAATCTCCATACACTGAATACTCGCCTCATATTTCACAACTTTTATTGCTTGATATTTCTAGAGGCACAATACTTAAAATTAATTAATGCTTTCCATGGCACCAGCCATTCATTTGAATATACTGGAATATACTTTATTTTTAAACTTTATAAAATTCTCTGTATGATGCTAGCCATGGAGTCGAGTGTGATTCTACTCGTGTGCATAAAATTCTGTTTAAATGCCTGGCAATTATGGCTTTCCTATGCAGACATTCTTTTTACTAAAATCTCCCACACTCCATAGCTTTTCTATATGAGAAAACAAAGGGCTGGTAGTTCTAAAATATTTTGTAGACAAATAAAGTATATATTTATTTGAAGCCTAAATTGTTTAAGTCTTCAAATTGTAAAATTTATTTACAGGAGAAAATATTGTGTATGCAAAGAAAACTAGAAAATATGAATTTGATTTTTTAATTAAATATGTCAAGTGTTACCAACACAGAAATAATCTTCTCGCAAAAATTCATCTTCTGCCACCCACAGCAAATAATCCTTTAATACCGACCAAGAAACATATTTCATAATGTCCTCAGAAATTCTCGCACATCCATTACACACACAATACAATTGAAATTTCAATGGCAGAGCCTCCAACAGGAAATTTAGTTGGCTGCTAAAAATACTTTTGCTCCCAACAAATTTGCTCGAAAGTTTGTCGAAAAATAATGAAATAATGAAAATAATGAAAATCTCGCCTCACTCGTACACACATCCCCCAAAAAATGTATGAAATATCACTTTTAGCTCTTTTGTTTTATTTTGTATGGCGAAATTTTGAATTGAAAACGGAGATTTTCTCGGTTCTTTCCCAGAATAGTATTGTTGAATTGCGTGGTGTTTGCATAGCCATGTTAATACTCATGTGCACATTAAACATTATAATGGATCCTGCTGAAAAATTAAATATAAGGACGCCGAGCCAGGATATGGAGAAAGGAATAAAAATAATGGCATCTCCACAAGTCAAAAAACTACTGGGTGGCATGGTGAAGGGCTGTTTAGACTTTTGTCAATTAGGGCCTAAAAATAATTTTTAATTAGTAGCAGTTCAATAATTCTGTAAAAATATTATTTGTGGTCACTGTCTAATCTAAAAAATCAAAAAAAATATAAAGACATGTAAACAGCCCTTCCTAGAAAACTTCCTCTTGTATGTGATATAAATATGCGAATATGATTAGACATTAGGCATTGAAGTCATTTAACAAGGCGCAAGGATTCGTTTAAGGATACTAAATTATAAATGGCTGTTGGTCGGTGGTGTGAGAAAGATGAATGTTTAGTTGGTAAGGCTGTACATGCTGGCTGTAGTAACTAATGACTTTTCTCTCCTTTCTTGTTGGCACTTTGTTGAATTTGCTGGCAGTTGTTGTGTAACTAAACACTAAAAACATTCCGCAAAACTGCTCGAAACTGCCTTTATTATAATTTCTTAGAGAATCGCCGGGAAAGAGTTATTTTGGTGATTTTGCATGATTTTGCGAGCTTTTAATTAAATTAAGATGATTGCGTAGAATTTCATGAGCTCACATTTCCGTGATTCTCGAAGAGATTTCGCTCTAATTTCCTTGAAGATAAATTATTATTAATATAAATTTTTGACTCAAAGGCAGATACATCACCACAAACTATTAAACAACACGACTAATTTTGAAATACGTGCTGTAGCTTGTCAAGAACATTTCAAATGACCTCACTAATAACCTTTTGCTATGAAAACAACTTGGTGGATTCATAATTTGTCCAAAAATATTTACATTGGCGTGATGACACACGGCAATTCTCGTTTTACCGCATACACGACGATAAGTTTGTAGTTCTTGGTGGAAAATCAAGTTTTTATTAAAATTTCTAGCAATTTGGTGAAGGGTTCGAGTTATTAATGAAACTGTAAAGTTATAAAACTGGAATAAACTACAAAATTGTTTTATGGCTAATTCAAAAATAATATTTTATGCGAGCAATTATGGTCTGCAAGTATTATGAAGTATGATGTTAAAGCGCGGTTAAATACGTAAATATTTGTACGTTTATAAACGCGTTCAAAGTCTATCAAACTGGTTATCGCGAATAATTTTTTTTAAGTATGCAAATCGATGTTAAGTAGTAATGAGCGAGTAGTCAAAATTGTTTGGTTAGAAATTAAATAGATTCATATGTATGTTGATTGTGTATCATTTCTATAACCAAAGTTCTTAAATTACATTTTTTTCATTTCAAGTAAATTTTCCCGTGGTTTTTCGAAATTAATTTAAATGCACGAATTACTATATTATTTTGTGAATTTTAACAGTATACCAGTTTCATTTAAATATTACTTTAATATGTTAATATTGGAATTCACATAGTTTTTACAATTTTTGAATTTACTTGTAATTTTACTAACAATACAGAATGCAGACCATAAAGTTCATCTTTACTCTCTTTATTTTACATCAAGGACAATCTGTACTTACAATGTGATTTATATTCTATTTTTAAATGAAAATTAAATTTCTAGGAAATCTACATAACGCTGACGGATGGAAAATCTATGGACAATTCTAAATATCTCAACACCTCTATAAAATTGTTGCAAAATGACAGTTCAAAGCAGTTTTATGTGGACATAGAATTTCAAGTAAGGCAAGAACTTAAAAATGTTAAAATGAAGGTTTCGATTGAAGTTTACATCTTCTCAACGAAATCTCGAATGCACTTGGTCAATCAAACATTGGATGTTTGCAAATTTTTGCTCAATCGTGCCAGTAACTGGCAAGTTAAGATGTTGTTTGGAGATTTAGAGAAATACCCAGGGCTACCAAAAGATTGTCCATTAAAACCAGGATTTTATTATGCAAGGAATTACACTGTGGAATTGAAGTTTTTACCTATGAGGAATGTTCGGGCGAACAAATTTTTTAGTACTTTTGAAGTATTCACCGTTGAGAAGAGACGATACCTTTCTATGACACAAATGAAGTTTGATGGCTCTATTGTACAAAAGGAGTTGTGATTTTTCAAATTACCGATCAAATAGTTTACACCTGGGTAAATACTAAATAGGTATTTGTGACCAAAATATGTTTTAACGTAATTTTTACTAGCAATTTAAAAGAATGCATTTTGTTTTTTAATTTTCACAAAAATCTGATCTTCTTGATATAATGGAAATTATTTTAATTATATGGTATCCAATTTGAAATTTCAAAAAAATTATAAATCATATTTTATTTCCACAATTTTAAATATTCTCATAAATTAATTGAGAACGACAAAAATTTTTAGCAAAGGCCAAATTCTAAATATTAGTTTTGAATCGGAATGAACACAATCAAGTTGATTTTTGTACTGGCTTTGATGCATTATTTGCATCATGGAAATTGCGTAAGATTTATAAAATGTAGATATAAAGTTATTTAGATACATTGAAGAAAATTCAATCATCCAGGAATATTACATGACAATATCTGATGTCAAAATTAAGGACAATCCTGAGTTAATAAATTCTTCAATAAATTTGATGCATAATGACTCAACCAGGCAATTTAGTTTGAACATGGAGTTTGAGATAAAAAAGGACCTTCGAAATGTGAAAGTGAAAGTGAAAGGTGAAATTATCATCAAACATATGGCAAATCAACATTTCAGCCAAACAATTGATATATGTAGTTTTCTCAAAAATCGTGGCACCAGCTGGCAAACGAAATTCATATTTGGAGATCTGGATCAGTATCCCAATATTCCTAAAGGATGTCCAATACCAGCTGAAACTTATTATTTAAAAAATGCAACTTCTGATCTTAGCTCTATACCATTGAAAGTAATTCCAGAGGCCAAGTTTTTGGTAATTTTTGAATTATATACATTTGTTAGAAAGAGATCTAAGCCATTATCTTTAATGAAATTTGAGGGTGCCCTCAATAACAATTGAGTAATTATTTTTGTGTAACTCATATATCAAATTTGCAAATGAACCAAATATAATTGTTTTTGATTATCAATACTTGAAATACAATGTTCAAACCAAAAAATGTTTAAAACCACTTTTGTGATTATTATAATGCAATGATTAAAATTTTGAAAAATCCAATTCGACAATTATTTGATCCATAATTTCACAGTTCATCGTTGATACTATTTTCATGGGATCTTTTTTTTACAATTAGATTATCTTAATTTCGGAATATTTAAATAAATTATTAAAAAAGTTTTTAAAAATTGAGAGTGTTCAGAAACATAAATAAAAAACACACATAAGTTAAACTAGATTGAGAATGACCAGATTGAACTCGATTATGTTGGCTATATTTTTGATTGAGTTGTATACATTACATAATATACTATGCGTAAGATTGATAAACTGTTCTAATAAAATTTTTTGAGTTATTGGTTTATAAACTTTTTTTTCTTACAGGAGCCTTATATCACAATAACAGACAACAAAGTCAATGACAATCCAGAATACATTAACACATCTATAAAACTTGTTCATAATGATACAAACAGGCATTTTGCTATTGATGTTGAATTTCAATTGAAGAAAGAGTTGAAAATAATTAAAATGAAACTCTCCGTTGAAGTTCTATTAAAGGGATCAATGAATCGTCTTCATTTTGTCAACCAAACGATCGATATGTGCAGTCTTTTAACACACCATGCAAGTAATTGGCAGATTAAAGCTATATTTGGAGATCTTGATAGATATCCAAATATTTCAAAAGCTTGTCCGATAAAGCAAGGATATTATAATATGAAGAACTTCACAACTGAAATGAAATTTATTCCAATGAAAGTCATTCCTGAGGCAAAGGCAATTGCAATTTTTGAAGTAGTAACGGTCATTAAGAAGCGAGTCATTCCTGTTGTCCAAATAAAAACGGATGTAGCTATTAAAAACAATGAGTTGTGAAAATATAAAGAGTATAACATAATAAAAACTAGAAATAGAAAATAGAAAATAAATATGCAATACTTAATCTTTTTCAATTTTTCAGAGTTTGAATAAACCAAATAACTCTAAAACACCACAAAGCACCACAAAGCTTGACGGAGCTTTAAAAAAGCAAATGACTTGTGAGGTATATTTGGTATATTGATGGATATCACAATTTTTGCATGCAGTATATTATTAAATACTAACAGTCAAATTATAAACAAATCACATTTAAAAAAAAATTACAAAGGTTGAGAGAATAAAAACATTTCATTTCATATTTTATTTTGTAAAATGTACTTAAGCATTTATGTTTTGGTTTTCTGTTTAATCCAAAATTCCTTTCCAGTAAGCTTTAAATTTATTACGCTTATGAAATAATATTCAACATCTTCAACTAGGAACCATACATTGTGCTGACAGATATGAAATTTATCGACAACCCTGATTTCGTCCAAACAACTCTCCAACTAACTCACAATGACACTAAGAAACATTTTGGCGTGAACATAAAGTTTCTTCTCAAGAAAGAGCTTACCATTTTAAAAATTAAGATCTCCGTCGAGATAATAATGAAGTCGGGTAATAGATATCCACAATCTCGATATCATTTGGTCAATCAAACCGCAGATATTTGTAATTATTTGAACAAACCTGCGAGTAATTGGCAAGTTCGCGTTTTTCTTAGAAACATCACAAATTACCCAGGACTCCCAAAAAAATGCCCAATTGCACCAAAACTTTATCAGATCAACAATTTCACTGTTGACATGAACATGATTCCATTAAAAATTATTCCGGATACAAAGTTTTATCTAATTTTGGAATTTTTCACGATCATTCGGAAACGACCTTTGACTACTACTTTGGTAAAGGTCGATGGAAGAGTGCAAAATTAATGATTTCTTATCTATCTTATTTATGAAACATTGTAGATGATGAGTTTGATATTATGTTAAATTTTATTTACTATGGATAATGTTTGTGAAAGTGAAAAATATACATGATATCAATAACAATTAAACTTATCGGAATATCACCGGTTATTTAAAAAGATAAATTAAATTTCTACAATTTGACAAAAAATATAAATATTTAGAAATTATTTATAAAATGTAATCTAACGATATAATAATACTAATTACACGAATGCTTGAAATAAAAGCGATAGCTTTTATAAAAGTAATTTTTCATCGCTTTTATTATTTTCAAACTCACTAAATATACAATATGAAACCATACTGGTTGTTCCTAATTTTCCTGAGTTTTGATCAAGGCCAATTGGTACGTTAATTTTTTTAACTTATAACTGTCTTTTATTCTTCAGTCTCATAGGATCCTTACATTCAAATAATTGACATCAAAATTAGTGACAACCCAGCATATTGGAAATCATCAATAAAGCTATCACACAATGATACTACAAGGCACTTTGGACTTGATATACAAGTTGAAGTTTTGAAATCGATAATAAAGAACTTCAGAATTAAAGCTTCTGTCGAAATTCTAATAAAAGGGGAAGTAAACAGAATGCATGTTATTAATCAAACGATCGATATTTGCAGTCTTCTAAAAAGTCATGCTAGTAACTGGCAAGTAAAAGCCCTATTTGGTGATCTTGATCAGTACCCCAACATTCCTACTGGTTGTCCAATAAAAGCCGGTCTTTACTTTGCAAAAAACTTTGCAACTCAGATGAAGTACATTCCAATGAAAGTTGTGCCAGAGATGTTATTGTTTAACAACTTTGAAATTTTTACAATCGTTAATAAAAGGACTACAATCTTATCAAATGTAAAATGTGATGGAGTTTTGCAGAATAATGAGCTTTGAAATGTTAAACTGTAATTGAAAATAAAAGTATTTTTTTTAATTACAATAAATTCTCCCATTGAATCAAAAAACAAATAACATATCTTTCTGTGAGAAATGTTAATTTTCCGTGACTAAGTGAAAAATATTTATTTTGCGTAGAATGGATATGTGAGACGAAAAATAAGAATTATGTTATATTGAAAGCAAAAATATTTTTGCACACTTCGAGATAGTCCCATAAAAATTACTTGAATTATTTTTTTATGTTAATTTTTATAATTGGGCTTTTCAAATTTAAGATCTTCTGAGCAGATGTAACATAATATTTCCTGGTAATTATAAAATTATTCTACATTTTTGGAAAGTTAGTGTGCAATTTTAGTATTCACATATATTCCATTATTGTATGTTCCATGAATTTTCAAAAATGAATTGGTGGAACCTGAGTTTCTGTTTCCTGCTACTGCATCAAGTTTATACAGTACAAAATATTAAATTTCTTACCTTTGAACTGAATTAACACAAATATCTTTTACAGAAAATTTTTATAACTATTTCAGACATCAAGATTATAAACAACCCTAATTACATGATAACATCCATAAACATGACTCATAATGATACCTCAATAAACTTTGGGCTGGACATCGAGTACTTAATGATGAAAGAATTCAAGAACATGAAAGTGAAAGTATTTATCCAAGTTCAAATGACAAACAATGTAAACCCTGTAACCTTCGTGAATCAAACAGTTGACGTATGCAGTCTTCTTTTGAAACGTACGAGCAATTGGGTAGTGAAAACACTCTTTGGTGATTTATCAAGATATTCGGGCCTGCCAATGGGTTGTCCAATGAAGCCAGGGAGATATGTGGCCAAGAACTTTACAACTGAGACGAAAAATATACCATTTAAAGTTTTTCCTGATGCTGTATTGTTCGCAAGTGTAAATTATTTCACTGTCGTAATGAAAAGGTCGATTAATTTATCAAATATTCAAGCCATCGGTGAAATTAAAAGTGATGCATTTTAAAGATTTAATTTTAACCAAAACTGCAATGGATTCATAATTTTTGTGTTTGCCTGAACTGTTTAATAAAAGGAAGCTACTTTTGCAAAAATCTTTCCCAAAACAATAAAAATCTTAACTCCAAATCAATATCCTCCAAAAAACAATCTTCATTGTCATTCCCAAATTATTCAACAATCACAAATTGTCTTCAATCCAGTAATTTGTAGACAATTGTGCAGCAAAGCCAAAACTTGCCAAAATCATCGCCGAAATTGCCTCACAATTGGAAGCATGTGCTAAATCCAAAATTCTAAAATTACCAACAAATCACTTTACAGTTTACGCTTTGTGTCTTGCCTGCTTGGCTGTTGTGTGTCGGCGATAATTATGTTGTTAGGATTCCGCTACCACAAATTTGTCACCAACTCTTCGCCTCAGTTATCTCTTTGTCGGCTCTCGTCATCGATGCTGCCGAAAAATGTGCGCTTAATGAAATCTATGGCTTTAATTAAAAATGTGCTTACAATGCATGACAAATTTGCGAGAGTTGCGAATGTTCTAAATGTTGAGAATTCTGTGGATATCTATAGAAATGTTCAGTTTCCTACCATGGTTTTCCGTGTGCCACATAATGTTGTTTGAATAAATAATGCTCTGGGCATTTCTGCTTTATATTCCAACATAAATTTACAATTCATGTATTTGCAAATTGGGGTTGTCTGATGGAGGGCTTAAATGAGGACATAATTTTGGACTTAGGTTGATGGAAATGGAACTCGAATTTTAAGGTTAATTATAGAACATTTTCGAGCACATTTTTTAACTTAATTAAACTCAAGTTTTTTAAATGATATGGTACTCAATTTTACTTTAAAAAATTCTTCACCTCACTTTTCATCAAGAAATAGTTGCCTCTTTCGAAAATGAGGCAACCCTTAAAGCGACTTCTTGCAGCCTTAACTTACCAAAATCTTTTGGTTACTGTTGAGCAAAAATGTTTGGGAATGTTTATTCTATCCACTGGATATTTATAGTTTAATTAAAATTGTGGAGAACTGGTAAAATAAAAGTAAAGCAAGTAAATGGAAAGTGAAGAAATTTTGAGAAAATTGTTGGAAGGCTCAAAAGTCTGCTGGGCGAAAGACAAAAGATAAGATTTTTGTGATTTCTCGAAATTTGAATAATTTTTCCAGGAAACAATGTGATTTTGATGGGAACTGTAGCTTGGACTGATTTCTGGCTAATTCTGTGGATGAATTTGATTGCTTTTTGAAACTAGGGGCCGTTATTCAATGACTTCTCAAGTTATTTCATTATAAATTGATAATTATTCAAATTTTTCCTATGACGCCCTAAATTTAATTATAAACACCAATCAGCATCAATATCAAGGCATAATAAACTTAATTTACCATCTCATCCCATCACATTTTCTTAAAAAACCCCCAAAAAACCACCAAGCCATCCAAAAAACACACAACTCTAATTAATTCCAAAAATGCTCAAAGTCCCGGAAAACTTTTCAAATAAATTGCTCGTCATTTCCATCGCCTCTCGCTAGAATTTAAAGTTTTTCGAGCCGTAAACTTGTGTGTGCTCAAGTTGCTCAAGACAATTTATTAAGATTTTCCCAGAAAAACCATCCCGCCAGAAGTTTGAAGAAACACTTTGGTTATTTCCGAGCAAACTGAAGAACAACAGCCGACTTTTCTGTGTTTTTAGAGTTTTAGACTTTTCAAAGATCCAGGCGAAAGGCAATAATGTACACATCATCCATTATTGTTGGATTGGCAAAAAATGACGACACATAAATATCATAAATCAAATTAACCCCCTTTGCCGTTCATCTGGCGAGGCAACTAATTACTATAATACTATAGCAGTTCTCATATGTTAGGCAAAGGCGAAAGCCATTAATAATTAAGGATACAAGGATACGCAAGGATTATTGTGTACGGGGGCCTCCAGAAAATTCCTGGTGTGGAGGCTCTTTAGCCAGTTGATGGATAATTTGGTTGATTTTTAGTAATCCAACCCAACGTATTAACGCTTTAAATATATTTTAATGAAATACAAATTTCAAGTCAATGACGTGAGAGCAATCTTGGATCCTTTTCTAAGTCATTTGACCAAATGCTGTCAAATATTTAGCTAGATTTACATTGAATCATGTTGGATTAAGCGAGTGATGAATGGTTTAGTGTAACAAAACAACACACATTCCCATCAAAGATTAATTATAAAGCATCCGCCAGCAGATTTTTAACTTAACAAATGAACATCCATTGTTCTCTCAATTTGCCACCAAAATGTGTCTGTAAGTGCTGCAAAATAGTTGCTGAAGACTTGGTGAGATTTTGCTAGATTTGCAGCATGTCAGGTGGAAAAGTTTAATTTGCAAAATTCACGAAAACTTACTAAATTGAGGAACGTGTTCAAAACTTTACAATAATTTAAATTGTCCCAATTATTGGCAGCTCTCTAAAATAATGCAAGGAAAACCGCTGCAAGGGTTACAACAGTAGTTTTCGAGTACAATTCGACGTTGTACTAACTATTTGGTTATATTTTTAACAAGTTTTTTAAGGAAACTTTTATAATTGATTTAATATGGTCTTTGAAAATAATTAATGTGTTTGTCGTAGAGCAGTTTGCATTCATAACAATAAATTTCGTTTTATTTTTTTAATGATTCAGAAATATTTCGACAATTTTCCATAATTAAAATTCACCAACCTGCCATTTTGTCGAATCATGGCCATATTACATATTTCCTCCACTTCCATCCAGTCGCCCACAAATAGCAAAAAGCAAACCCTTTCGCATATTTCTCATGGGCCCATTGAGATTTAAAACGATTTCAGTGAAGTACTGGAGAACTAGAAAACTGGTAAAACTGTGAACGACACCGGAGAACTGACAGGAGCTTGAAGGACCGAAGAACAATGGGTCGAGGGTGGATATATGGATGACATGCAGAATTGTGCTACGCTATCTTGAGTGTAGAGAATGTGCTGAATGTACTGGAAGTGAATGGACAAAAACGACCCAACTGGAAATCGACCGTTGCCATTGTTTGAAGTGTGAGCGAGTTTGTTAGGTTCAGATGTTTTTGGAATTTGAGTCTTCTTGGATATTTTCTTCTTTTTATATAATATTTTCTAAATTTCTGAAATTGACTGAAAGTTGAGTGAAAGTAGAGTTTTTCCTAAAGTTTTTCCAAATTTTCTTCTTACATAAAATTTGTCTTTTCAATACGCAAATTTTGACTATTTTTTGAAAAAAATCCTTCAACGGAAAAATGGTAAGAAGTTGAAAAAAGTAAAAACTTTCAGTGATTTACTTTCATAGTGTGTACGGCGCTTTAGATAACTAAAAAACAAAAAAAAAATAAGAATTGACAATGTCTACCATTGATGAGGGAACTGAACTCGCACGAATTTTATTCCAGAATTTAAACTATTCAAATGTTCAATATTTTTTATTGTAAATGTTGGTTAAAAACTATTTTATTAGCAACAAAATCTTTACAAATAGAAAGAAAATATTTCTCTCAGTGCCAAAAACACATTTTTCAAACCATCCAAACTCAAAAGGGTCCTGCAATTTATAAAACCTAAATTCCCGAAAAAGGACATTCATTTTCCCCATATTATAATATTCTAAAACTTCTAGCAGCCCAGCTCATATAAATTCCCAAAAATGTGTCCCAAGTACCCTCTCGTTTATGTATTTCCCTTTTATCCTTGCTCGGTCTTGCTCAACAACAATGGAATAGTTTTTGCCTTTTATGTGCGTTTGAACGAATCGGACGACCATTCCAAATGCCAGCCGCCCAGCAGAGCAAAACGGCAAAACTTGGAAAACTGTTGAAAACTGCTGAAAAGAAAATACATAAAATTAAATTTTCTTTGCTGATAACGTTGAGCTAAGCTACATAAAGCAGTGGAGCTCGGGTTATCCGATTTTCTAATTTTATGTTCTAATAAAGTTGCTGGCAAAACCGCATCCTCCATCTGAGCTCTTGGAGGCAAATTTCGTATTTTATTGAGGGCTGCAAAATTTTAACATCCAATTTTGAAAATATTCTATTTGGTTAGTCTCTTTGGAAATTTGAATATAAAATTGTTTTACAGACATTCTATTCTTAAAAACAAATTCATTGACTTTCTATCCTTCATAATATAAAATAATGTCTTTATACACTGTAATTGATTATTTGGGATGAATACGATAGGATAAATGACAATGGGCAGACAGGTAAAGCGATGTTTCTACTTTATTTATTTTATTTAAATCTTAAATCAGGTGGAAAATAATTTTTCTTGTTTTTAAGTCTTTTAGCCCCAATTATAAATCGACCGAAAATGCTCATTGCAATAAAAATTCAAAGTGTTCTCTTTATGGGAACAAAAGTCCTTGACCATCTACAAAAATCTTCAGAAACCTTCACCCTTCCTGCCTGCCTTTAGGCCCTACATTATATATGACGATCCAAAAATTCTCTATATTTTATGAGCATAATTGAAAGTTTTGAAATTCAAAACCTAGCCATTTACCATAATAAATAGTCATGTTTTAAAAGAAATGTTCAGTTTGTTATAAATTTTCCATCCATATCTGCTACAAACTACACTCTAACTAACTAAACAGAGCTACATACAAATTTACAAATATATAGCTTGTAGCGGAGAGTGTACAGAAACATCTATGATATTACATACTCGACAACTAACTACGAAACTATAGATACAGTGGCATAGCAGGAAAAATCTAGAAAATAATTTTTGGTACACAAAACTTAAAGATATAGCCGGATCTGGTGAATGGGAAGGAAAGTAACCAAAACCAGAAAATAAAGAATTAAAACTGAATAAATACAAGGCACAACTTTGTTTGCTGAACGTCTCCAGTATCTCGAATGTTGCTCGAATAATTCGCTAGAAAATTTTGGAAAATTCGACAAAGAACCAAAGAGTGAGTTTCTGGCAAGTTTTTGGTATTTGCAGGCTCTTTTTGCCCGCAAATTTTTCTTCAGCTGAAGCTCCAACTTTTCCTCTGTAAATTCTAAATTTGCGAGCTTCATTCTTGCATGTTGTTTGGCAGTAACATTCGCCTGCCGAAACCTTCTGTGTACCACTCAGACCAGAAAAGGGATATTTTAATGAAAGTGGTTTTCCATGAAGGATGGAGCCGAGGAGCAAACCACGTTTAGTTTACCCAACTACTCGACTAACCAACGCAAAAGTTTTTGGCCGCACGGAACTAGTTGGAGGATGCTGCAAGTTGGTGAGTACACATGAGTGGAGAGCCTTTTTTTACCGTATATGTTGGCTCGGCAAACAATTTTATTAAGTTGGGCTATGAGTTTGGGATGCTGTTAATTTGTAGCAGAGTGGACAGGGGCGGGAGTTGGATTTTAAGAAAACTCCCATAACATTTAGCTCAAAATAATTAAAATATTTATGATTAAAATTTGATTTTTGAGTCCTTACAACTGAAATTTCGGCGTCTTAGAACAATTGCTATTTTCCGATAAATGTACTATAAACAGAAAACAACTCAATTATCTCATCACCTATTTCAAGTAAATTTCAACTAATCTGATCTTTGACACCTAAAATTCAACAAAATAATCAAAAACTAGTTGCAAAAGTCAATGAGTTTTGACTCTCAATTATCCAGCATCAACAAATCTCATGAATAACATGCTTATAATAATTTATTTAAATATAAAACCTGAATTATCTCATAAAAATCCCCGTAAATTCTGTAACAATTCAAATAAAAAGCTGGACCAACCAGTTTTCTCATCATTTCTCATTCAAGAAGGGATCTTTTTTCATCCATCCTTTATAAAACTGAATAAATGCGAGCAACACCAAGTCACCAAGATCAAATATCAAATGTTAAGCACCCAGCCAACAAAACAGCTAAACCAGCAAAGAGCCGAGATGAATGAATAATTTGATGCAGGATTGTGTTGTTGGATTGTGCAGAGCTCAACAAGTTTTAAATTAGTTTATGGCGTGTTACCTGTTTATAGTTTCGCGGGGACTTTGAAGCAACGTCTTGTATTTCACCCTTTTTGGTTGCTTTCAGTCGAGACTTCAAAAGGATGCTCGTTCTAAGTAATTACAAATTATATTTGGCGTTACTTTAGCGTTATCATTATTCATAATGGTTTTTTATGATTTTTGTAGATTTTGCAGAAAATTGAGAGCTTTGGATTTTAAATTTCAAGTAGATTAAGAGACTCAGAGAATGGCATAATGGACATACAAGAACATTCGCAAACATTTTACCGACGATTTCATGACTTTCAGTTTATATTCCTATTTTTAAAAATTTTTTCTTCTTTATTGTATAATTTATGTCAGCCTTATGCTACTTGCAAAATATTCCTTTGTTAAAGGCCCAGAAAAAGCTTTTGTATCACATCAAATGGAATTTTGTGTTCATATAAGAACATATCAACAACCAAAGGTTAAGAACTCTTTTTGTACTTTGTTTCGTACTTTACGGTTTTTTTGCTCGCTTTTTTAAATGTATGCATTTGCTGGTATGGTATGCAAATGGTTTCTATTCTGCACGAGTTGCCGATGGAGTTTTTATGGTTTTATGATTTTTCATGATTTTCTTTATGATTTTTATGTTGAAGAAAGTGCATTTGCCCTTTGTGTTAGCTTTCATAGAGGAATAAACGTGAACGTATTAATTACTGAAGAGCTTTCAAATGAGAGATTTGCAGGGATGTCATATTATTCAGATTAAGGAATATTTATTAATTTGATGTATGAGTAAAATATTAAAAATTTATATATCAAAATTTTCCTATAAAAATCATCTATAACAGCTTAATTCATATTTAATGGTGATTCAAATTTCAAAAATGATAAAAGTCCTTCATTATCAACTACAGTTCAATCCCTCAAAAAAAACTCATAGTGTGTAATTCAACTCTGCCCACTTGCCATCCGCCTCATACTCTTCAGTCAGTTTTTCCTTCTCGCCCGGCATTGTTAATTAGGCAATTCTCCAGCAACCGAATAATGAAAGCTGAAAATTAATATCAAAATCATATTCACAACGATCTGCTAACACCATCCTTACACATCCCGAAACCCTTTTTATCACTAAATCAACCGAATTCTAACTAAAATTCAACTAAAATCAAGCAAAATCAACTAAAATCTCGAATCATGGAAAAAACTTTATTATTATAATATTTGTTAATACTTTCTTGGTGCTGGCTGGGTTGTGTGGAGATTGTGTGAGCAGGAGACGCTTGAATAGGATAACTTTTATTAATTCGCCTCTTGCTTACATTATAGATTAGCCTTTCCAACAGTATCCCCCATCCAACTATATAGCGAATTAATGTCTTGTACAAATGATGTAATTGGTAGTTTGAGGATTTTCACCATCCATAATCAAATGCGAGAATCGTTGTTTAGTTGCTTTAACAAAACATCTTCAATTATTATTAATATTAAGTCAATCCTTTTAGAAAGTATATTAGCATAAAAAATTTTAAAAAATTTGTTTAAAGATTAATATAAACAATTTAAGACGAACAATTTAATCTACCTTGAGAAAATTCCATTTGTCTGCTCATTAAAGAAATAAAAAGTGTTGAAAACTAAAAATACTCCATCAAAGAGCAAAGCCGCCCAAATTCCGTTGCCATTCTTCAGCTCGTCCTCGTAAAATTTTAATGAATAGAACACACATAAACGAGAGAAAAGGACCAAAAAACTGTGCACACCAAGCCGAGATCCTTTTGTCCTCCAATGCCTTGTCGTCATGTGAGATTGGACAAAAAACTTATGGTGCTGTGATAAAGCAATTTGTACACTTCCATGTGTTTATAGGCTCAGGAATTGTGTGTATGGTGGCAAAACTGGAAAAGTTTTCTTTCTGCCGGGCCAACTAATTAAAGGATATTGTTGAGAGGGTACTTTCGTGAAATTAATTTTATGACAACTAATGATAAAAACATAAAACTGGATGATGTGTGTAGGCATATTTTATAGCGCAATGGCATGTTCTTGTGGTTTTGTCTGGAGGTTGGATTTGTAAAGTTTTTTGTGGGATTGGATGATTTTATGGTGGATTGTTAAGATAGATTAAGAACTCAAGTAAAAGTATTTAGGGGGCATTTTTATAGCCAACTTTTTATACCTTCGTTTTAAGTTCTTCAGGGTTTTAATCAGTCTTTCCTAATAAGATGTATTTAATTTTAAAGAAACAATTTGTATTAATATTGTATTTCAATATTTGTAAATAGTAATTAAATCCAAGTATCCCTCCCTCATTACCGAAATGATAGTTTCTCCCTCAAAAATAAATTTTGATTCACTAAACCTCTTCAATTGATAATTTCCACACGATCAACCTCCCAAATCACACGAAGGAAATCGAAAAAGCCACTTGAGCCTGTCATGCACCAATTCTCGCCAATTTTCCCAATTTTCGACAATTAAAAACAATTTGCATCAAACTAGAAAACTCGCAAAACTAAACTGATACACGCCTTCAGGGCATGTCGGCATTTAGATTAGAAAATTTTCCCATTTTTCCCTTCAACATATTTTAGGAAATCACAAATAGATTTGATGGTGCTGTGTAAATTTATGGAGTTGTAAAGCTAAGTGAAAAGTGAAGTAGTGACAGAGCGGAGATTTAAAATGCAAATTCAGGAATTAAGCATTTTTTTAATCAGCATTTATCATTTGCTTGGTTCTTTAGAACTATGTATGAGGCTTGTTGCGTAAACACTCTTAGAAAAAATCATTTCATTAAGATGCTAATTTTTTAATGTTCGTGAAAAAAAAAATATTCTTGGTGATGGCTATATAATACAATGCTTTGGCCATGCAATTTTGGCTAAACTGTAATCTACAAGTTTTGAAGAATTCTTACAGAACATAAAAAAATTCTAAGAGTGCTTTGAAGCGGCTCTAAGGCGTGAATTGTAGTATTCACAGTAATGAGAGGGTAAAGCCATTTGAAAAGTCATTTACTTTGAATTGTCTATAAAAAGCTGCAGACAACAGCGGCAGCCAATTCACAATTTTTTGCACTGCTATGCTGCTTAAAACAAAAGGCACAAAGCTTCTAGTCAAACATGTGCATACATAAATACCAGCTTGGAGGATTGTTAGAGAACAATGGCAAAGGAGAACGACAAACCGGACGCCATGCCGTTGCATCAAACTGCTGTATTGCTGGTGCTCTTGACTATCGCATACAAGCATTCAACTTTCCAAAATTCCGCACAGAATATTTGCCAAGCAAGACTTAGGCGAGTGTGCTCCAGAATAACCATCCATTTTTGTTTCCCACTTTATAGTATGGTATGTAAATGCTATATGCAAGAGATGTAGATGTTAGCCTTGCATGCATAGCATGATTGTGCCTTGTGCATTTAAAACCTCACACCGCCCGCTTATTAATTCGAGTAACCCTTTCTGCCCGGCTATACATTGTTGGATTTTTGTGTATTGCTCTATGTTCCGAGTTTTACGAGTTTTCAGAGTGTTCTGAGTATTTGAAGCATTTTAAGAGGACTTTTCTAAAGGACTTGCATGTGAGATGTCGGGTGAGATGGCGAGTTGGGTGTGCTATTTGAATACTTGTGTATTTGAATTAAAATAATGGTTGAATCAACATGAATGTTGGGGTGGCGATTCTGCAGCATTGTTGCCTTTGCTTTCTTTGTTATTTGAGAAATTTTGGCATTTCTTGTTTTTTAATTATTCAGCAGCATTTTCAACCACTGGTCTAGGAGATTAGAGAATGCGTTTGAATTCTTGGGATAATTGAAATATGCAAATTATGCAAATGGAATTTGATGATTGCGAGAGATTTTTGCTTGAGGGTGGAAAGTTGGTTGATAGTATGGTTGGTTCTTACACATTTTTTTTGATACTTGAAGAAGGGAAAATATTTAAAACTGAAGAGAAACGATTTTAAATTTTTTTAAATATTCGTATGATATTAATATAAAAATTTGAAACACTCATGTACTAGCTTCATGCATTTTTGATATTTCAAATTATTTACTATGAAATAATATTTTACTGGAGATTTTTAATTTTAAACACATGTATGTTGATTGAACAAAAACGAGCAAAATAAAACAAAATCTTCAAAAAAATTGTCAAATGCCACTCCCTCTATCGGTGAAAAGCGAAAAAAGCTCATATCGCTATCTAAACACAATTTCTGTTATGTTCAAAGTATTTGTAGCATATTGCTGGAAAGGGAAACACTCTCATTTAGCAAATTTAGGGGTAGAAATTAGGGGATGCAAAACGGAATCAATCTCTTTACAATCATAAGAGAACCACAAGTTTATGAAACTGCATTTTCTCCGAGAGCATACACGAAGAGTACTCGCACAATTTTCATTCATACAAAATGTTTAATCCATCAACAGCAGGAACGATTTTTAAAGTACTTGAGCTTCTCAAAAAAAAAATGTTGTAAATTTAATTTTAAAGTTATTTTGGGAGCGCGAGGTTTATTGATTTTCCGCGACTTCAATTCTTCAATTGTTTCGTGTAACAGTTTTTTTCTTGTTTGGTCGCAATTTTGGCTGTGAATTGAAGAAAATTGAATTTCTTTTGGACTGTTCGGAGTTTATTTGGTTTGTGGGTGAAAAGGAAAAATGTGTCTGATTGTGTATTCTCCGCTCAGCTAGAATATCTACAAAATGGACATGAAATGGGTTGGTCAATGTGTACGAAAAATGGAGTTTTGTGAATTTGTGTGGTTGCGGGTGGAAAATTTGTAGGGTTATTGTGATTTTTTGTTAAGTTTTATGTTATGGTGATTTTTTTTGAAGTTTAAGGATTCAAATAATTATTTTGTTGTTGAAAATAAATCTCTAATAAGCTTAAAGTGTTTTCGGGAGCATGATGTTTTAAGTGTTGATATAATTTTTCAATATGAGTTGACATTGAACATAAAAGTCTTGCACAATTATTTTGTTACAAAAAATATAGTAGATTTCTTAAAATGTTAGAAACATTGATACTTCAAATAATTAAAATTTATTTAAAATAAATTCAATTTGTATTTTAATCTCAATTACAGTAATTTACAAAATTCACCTGATACTACACTGAAACCACCCCAACTACACAAATATAATCAAAATTCACTCACAACCACCTAATCCAATTAGTCACCAATTCACTCAATTAATCCAACATTCCCAACCACTATACAATTGCCATCAAAATCAATTTCCGTTCCATTGACTAAAATATGCTTTGTGGGTTTTCCAGCTCAATTTAAACTGAATTCATTAATTTATTATTCTATTATCTGTTAAACATGTATGTTGTTGTTATTCAGAACAAAATTCTGTAAATATTTCATGCAAGTCTCTATGAATTTCCTATCAATTCACTACAAGCTCACATAAACTGAATAAACGGTATATAAATTGTATAAATAGTTTGGTTGGTGTTTATTCGCAAAATTAAACTAACATGCTTAAGCACAATCAATATGTCTTATAAAATTATAAACTGGTAAAGATACTAAAAGCTAAAGGAAAGAGGACTTACCCATGCTGAGGAAAAAATTGTGCAAAGTGAAGGAGAATTAATCGATTGTATCTTAAAATCTTGTTTTTGGTCTTTGGGAGAGGTGTTGAAAAAATGTCTATGAATTTATTTTGCTTTAAAATTAAATTTTTATTTTTCATCATTCAATGCTAGTTTTATAAAAAATGTAATAAAAACTTAATATGTATTTTATTTTGACTACCTCACCTGAAATGCTTGAAAGTCATCTCCGGACAACCCTTTACCAACTATAAATAAATATATGTCTTATCTTTGAAGCTCCTTGCTCCAGGTAAAAGGTATAGCCATCCGATCTCCCCATCATACAATAAAATAAAGTAACACACACAAATTTGCCTACATGCTTGGGCCAAAAGAGCTAAATTTCATAAGGAAATCAGGAAACCGTAAAGTGTACTGAAGTGAAGCAAAAGGACTAAACACACAAAAAAGCTCTGCGTTTCTTCATCATCGCATCTCTTATTTATTTTCCCGCCAGTTGTTCAGTTGTTCAGTTATTTATTTATGGTTTTCCAATTCAAATAACCAAATCTTCTGAAATATACCGAAAAATACAGACACTTTCTGCTCCTGAAGTCTCAAAATCCTGCAAAAGGAAAAAAAAAGAATTGAGAAATTGGAAAATCGAAAGACACAGTCAAACATGCTGATTGTGTTTGCTCAGGAAGTGGGCAAGAAATATCCCAAGTACACAAATTTTCTAAAAAGATTGAAGTTTGCGTGGAGTTTTGTAGAAAATTGCGAAGTTTACATGAGCGGAAATGGGGTTGACTTTTCACTTTTCCACTTACAAGATTAAATTTAATTAGGTAATTGCTTTCACTTTTAAATATATTTTGTAAGTGTGTTGGTTTAGTTGTCTACGCAGACATACAGTGGATATATAAGAAAGAAGCAGTAAATAAACCATAAAGGGACTAATGCTACATAACAAAGCGTCCTTGCACAAAAGATAAAAAAATAGGGGTTGAAACTATTTTGCTGAAAAACTACATAAAATAGGCATTTATGCTATTTATGCTATTTATGTTTTATGTATATACATTTTATGTGTTTTATTTGTCAATATGTTCTCAATTTTGTAAGGTGAGCAAGGGAGTAAAAATTCAAACTGCCGAGGGTTGGTCAAAAAAGGTTCAATCAAATTTCTACTGGAATGCTTCAGATCTTTCAAGGACTTTTATGTTTGAAATTAATGGAAATTTGAGTTTGGAGCTCGTTGAATGGAATTTGGTTGACATAATATTTTTTCGAGAAGGAGAATGATGTCATCAATTTATTTTTGGTACAGTTTTATTTTAAGGAAAAATCAATGACGAAATTATTTTTCTGATATTGAGGTCGATGTAGAAAGGAGCCAAGCGACGATTCAAAAATAGAATAAAATTTACTATTTCAATCCTTGTAATAATAACCTTTAAATTTTGAATAATTGCATAAATGGCGAAGGTTCAAATAGAAAACTTGTGCCAGGTTTTCCAAGCTCCCATCTGCTTATAGGACACCAAAAATATAAACTGGTTGGCTCATTACCAAAATGTACAGGAAATTTATCACTGAAAATTTATAAATAATTCCTGAAACCATAAAGGCTATCAAAAAATAAATGTGACCATAACCGGACATAATAAATGGCCCGAGCTGTGAAGTGACTTTTAGTCAATAATTTATGAGCAAAAGAATATTTAAATGAAAACTAACCAGATTTTCAATTCACTTGAAAATTCTAAAATCCATCCATGAAGTATCCAAAGTGAATGGATAATTACTGCAAATCCAAATCAATTTAATTAAGCGGTAAAAGTTTACTACCGAGCATGACCTCAAATTAATAAAACCCATTTTGCTTAATCATTTATCATTCAATTTTCCCCCGACTCCATCAAACTATGTAAGTATTCTCTGAAATTCGCCAGCAACTCGGTAAAACTGGGAAAACTTGTCGTTCAATCGAGTTAAGTTTCTTGCTATCCCAAAGAATTTAAAGAAACAGGGTGGGAGCAGGTGAGGGTAATTTTTGCATAGTTGAAATATTCAGAGAAAAGATATCTTATGGTAAAGTATTATTAAAGAATTTAAATATTCAAGCTTCAATTATGAAAAGCTATGAATCGTCAGTACGTCCTAAACTAATTGAAAAATTCTTTTCTTGTCTATTTTCCTCTCGGCTCTGCTGTGCTTTTCAATATTCATATTTTCCAACTTTATGTTCCAATAGACAATTTGCAAGTGGTTGCACTGCAAACTATCCCAATATCAAATACTGTATATTCCTGTAATATCCAAGCAAGCTGGACAACTCTAACGTTAAAGAAAGTTGTATCAAAATTAAGGAAATCTTTGGAAAATCGAACTAATTTGAACAAATTCTAGAAAATCGAACTAAACGCAAGAAACCTCTCGAATCGGTTAACTTTATTAAACTAATACACTAAATTTCCTACCACCCACTTCAAGACGATCCAAGAAGCTCCAACAAAGTCCATGAAACTTCAAAAAGTTCTACGCGATCAATAAACAGAATAATTGATTGAGTACATTAGGGAAGTGTCCTCATGAAATTATGGAGCAGTTTCCATACATTTTTCTCAACTGTTCCTTTCACATCCCATTAAAAAAGCTTAGGAAAAAATAACGAGAAAAATGCAAATTCAAGTTTTTCGGCCAAATGCTACAATTTTCCTTTTTCCTTTAATTCGACAATTTTCTCAAATTTTCTATTCAGTTGGCTTAACTTATTGGAAACATCCAAAAATATTTGGAACATTTAGATTATTTGAAACATTCGAAATTATTTCGGAATGGGACAGCAAAATTTATAACTATGTTTATAAAGGAAGATAAATGGGCGATGGGATAAATAAAATTGTGTATTGGCAAACGAGATTCATAGATTCTTAAATTTTCTGACCTTTTTGCCTCAGCTAGTTTATGGAGGGTATTGGGGATTGAATTGGGAGGATTGTTTAATACAATAGGGTTGTGATTGTTTTATGTTTTAAATAAATTTTCATGTGGTTTCTTAAGATTCAAGATTGAATATTATTCATTAAAAATTATCACGCATCCTGTAATTTCTTAAAATTTAATGCAACAGGCCACCATTTAAACATTATTACTGAATAATTTATAGTCTCAAACACGGATAAAAAGATATATGCACATAAGTTAATCGGAATGAATGTACTTATCTGTCAATGTGGTAGACCATTCTTTATACCATCTTATCTGCCTTTTTGGCTGTTGCTTCGAATTTAAATTCAAGTTGAAAACTTTCTCATAAGTATAAAAGGAAATAAAAGTTTGAAAAGAACTTTCTCTCAACAAAAAGTGGAAAAGAGGAAAGTCTACCAAGAGTTGTGAAAATTATGCAGAAAATATAAATTTATGGGGTTGTCTTCCACAATGTACTGTGTTGACCTTTATGAATTGATAAATCCGCCTTTTATCAAGATCTCTTGATGGAATCAATGAATTTATAAACCACTCGACCGAACATCTCGACCTTCTTTCGACATTATTCACAAAATTACAAGCTTTCAAGATAATATTCAAGCAAAATCGTAAATTGTTCAAAACTCCGAACAGTTACAACAACTCTTAACTTTGACAAATGACGGTTGATTGACACAATTAACATTAAGGACGTATTTCAATCAATAAGCGGCAGCAATTGAATGCGGACAATTTCTACCCTTGAGCCGGGCAAACCATCCAATTCAATTAATCTTCGTTTACGACAATATTCGGATGCAAAGATATCAAATTCGAGGAATTACATTTTTTATGTGTGCTGTGGTCATAAATATTCAATTTCTCTGTCGAAAAAGCGGCAGCATTTTTCTTCGGCCATAAAAACCAGCAGCACAGAATCCCATTTGCTAATATAATATTTTCAGATTAACTTTCTCAAAGACCGTCCACAGTTGGGTTTTGGTCGGTTGGTTACTCCGTGTATAGCCTTGGGATATTTTATGCAAAAAATGAACATATAGTGGAGAAGAAAAGGCAGGGATTGTCAGTCTAAATTTGAATATAGTTTGATCAGAATTTGGAGTATTTAAAATTTCCAGATAATTTTCAACTATTATTTGATTCTAAACTAAATACTTTACAGTTCCTGCCAATCCCTGACCACAGCAACAAAAAAAGCTTAAGGACGTACAGAGCCAGTCGTTTGCCGTATCCATTTGAATATCTTCCACATAAATGCTTGCAGACCATTTTAACGAGATACACATATTTTGCTCCAAAAAAAGGCAACTGCTTCTATTTTTTGTTCGCCAGAGCTCCGAGAAACCCATAAAAAGAACCTTTCCCATCCTGCTGCCCAGCTTTTATATGTTTGTTGTTCTAACTGTTCTAAAAAGCATGCAAAGTATGCATATATCTGAAAGGATGGAGAAGACGACCGTTGGCTTAACCCGACCACCCGCCCAAGTTCGCCCTCAGTTTCTCGGTTGCTCAGTTTTTGCCAATGTTTGTTCGTTTGCCCAGCAAACAGCAAAAACCTGTCCTTTGCAACAGAGCAGAGGAATTTATGGAATTTATACATGGCTAAATTGTCCAGAGTGGATCTTTTTCTGCTAAGTCAGCAAATAAAATGGAATAAAATTTGGAATAACACACAAAAACATATAGGGACGGTTTGTTTATTACTTTTATTACTTTTATTAGTTTTATTACTTTTTTGGGAGAAATTGTGGAAAACATGCAAAATTATTATACTTTGGATATTAAACAATGAGGACCTGGACTGTGGACTACTTAGAGAAAAGTTTTTTAAGACTTTGTGGGGAAATAAATGGGGGTTTGGTTTCATTTGTAAATGGATCGTAAATTGTAATGGCTAATGGTTTTTGGACATGTCTACAATATGTTCTTTTGAATTTATTTATGGTTGTCATAAATGTTTGTCAAATTATTATAAAAGGAGGAAAAGGAATTAAATGTTTCTTTTATATAAACTAAAGATTCCAAAACAAATGACCAACAAAATGGTCGCTTAGTCCCATATAAACTCTCTATACATAACAAATTGCATACTCCCGGCTTTTCCATATTATAGAGAACCTCATTAATTTAAAGTAATGTTCATCTTTATTGGGTGGTATATTCACTAAAATGCAATTTAAATTTGTTGCCAAGAAAAATGATAAAATTCCAGGAAACTCAGAAAAAATAGAAAATCTTCAAAATTTTTAAAACGGCAAAATTCAGAAAATGTACTGCGGAACATTGGAAAACTGAAAAACTAGTCTCTTGGGTGGCATTTGCAACCCCATTTACGGAATGGTATTCAAGGATCTTGTTCCTAATGTTCCAAATTGTAATGTGTTAACTCTAACAAGTCTCGGGCTAGAAAAGAAGCATTTGATCTTTTAAAGTATATTTGTAAGTTTTATGTAATCTAATCCTTCGGAGCTCGAGCATCTCAAAACTGATGTATGAAAGGGTCAAGTAAATTGAAATAAATTTGATGGTAAATTGTGCACATTTTCACTTTGGATAAATATAGTTATGATTCCATGCAATGTGAAATATATGTAAGTAACATATAAAAATTGTGTTAATGGTTTGTGTAATTTTCGAAATACATTTCAAAAATATATTTCTTCGACAGGACAGGCAGTTAGGTAGCCAGAATGAATATAAATATATGTTCCTGATATTCTTTCTAATGGAAAAAGGACGCAAATAAATTACGATCGACAGATAGGTTGATGGAGGAAAAATTTTTGCCTGTTTATTGGTTTCCCGTTAGTTCAATGTTGGTTCCCCGTATAATAATAATTAAAGATTTGTTCTTAGATTATTGCAGCAAATTGTTTTAAAATTTAAATGAAAAGAATGGAAATCTTCTTGAAGATGTTGATGTTTCGAGTATAAAATTTATAACCTCAAAATAAATATTTGCTTCATAAAAACTCCAAACAGTCAAACCACCAAACGGGCAACCTTCCCTTCTCCTAAAAGAATATCAATATCTCAACAGATTTTTTAACCCCTTCTTCCATCCATAAAAACGCAGTGAATCTCTGCAAATGAATGATATTTATATCCAATGTAGCTATCCAAGTGAAAAATATTTAAAATACGGTAGCAAAAATAGCAGAAATTCTAAAAAATATCTAAAAAGACAGCAAAGAAATATTAATAAATAATTCTTCAAACATTTTTGCACACGAGAGAGAATTGCAAAAAACTATTTATTTTTAAAAAAGTGTTCGAAAATAAATAAAACACCCTTTTTGAAATTTTTCATCTTCTCCAGTTTTATTTTCAGACTTTCCGTATTTGTCGACTTTTTGCACTTTCTGGCTTGATAGTGAAAGAATTGGGTTTCGGTCGCTTTTTATGACAGTGACATTAATCAATAATCTTGAACCCTTTTAGTGTTTCAGCCGATTTTATTACTTTAAAATCCATTTTTTGCTGCTACATTTTAAAATGACTTGTCATGGTTATGTAACGGTAATTTCTCACAATTTATTTATTGTCCTTTAGTGTTTTCTCTAGCTGAGCTACACAGCCAAATCAAACTGTTTAAATTGTTTGTAATTTTTTTAAATGTAGTTTTTAAATTTTGTAATTTTCCAGGCATTATTTATATTTATTGAGGACTTGCCATTGTGCAATTTTGACATTGTGACATTATGTCATTGTGTGCCGAGTGAGAGTTCATCGAAATATCGAATTAAAGGATTTTCTATTTGAACTTTTTGAATTATCATTGCCAGGCAAAAAGGTTAAGCTATCGGATGTTGGTATTGTTGGTCGTAATTTAAAGTTTTGTATAGACTGTGATTGGAAAAGAGTTGAATTAATGGACAACTTTCAAAGAAAGTCCTTGATTTTGTTGGAATGGTAAAGAAGGGCGATTTTAAAACTCAAAACAATTTAATTAATCACAATATGCTAAATCTTTAAGATTATTCAGACACAATGATGAAATTTGTAAAAATTGAATAAGTCTCAAACTCCCAGATAAAGTCCAAACCACAGAAAATCTCTCACGCTTTCACCTTCCAACAACCTAATCCCCAAAAACCAGAAAATGTGCTGTTGTTAGATTTTGTTATTTGCTTTCATTCCGGCACAAGCTTAAACTGACTGAGCTGCGATTGAACTGTTTGTAGATTTATTTTTTGATATTTGATCAGTCTCATGTCAATTTTTATTGACTCTTGTGGTAGACTTGTAGATTTCACTTTATTTTGAAAGAATCAGTCTATTGGATTGTTTACTGGATTTTATTAAATCTCTTCTAAAAAAAGCAATCGATTTCAAACTTAAGTAACTTCTAATATGAACATGCGAGAGAGTTCATAAATATTTAACTTATATAGGTTCGTTTCTCATCATTAAGTTAATTGGAACATCTAGAAAAAATTTTTTTTGCCTTAGATATATGCTAAAATCTTCAGTTTATGTATTTTTTTATAAAAACTCCAATCAACTAACATACATTTAATTTCAAGATTTTTCCGCAACGTTTTTTCAATATTAATGCAAGAGTTACTGAACAGACAATTTATTCTTAATTTTTTAACAAATCAACCATATTAGTTTGATAAATGACAAATTCACCATCAACAACAAATCATTGATTTAGGACGAAATCACAAAAGTAATAAAATTGTTTTGATTTTTCAATTTTATTGTAATTTATAGTGCGTTGTAGGAAATTCAGCAAATTTAGCAAATTTATAAAAAGTTAAACAATCCGCCCATTAACTCCTTAAAACTATCAAAACAGTAAACAGAAAGCAGAGATCAAAGTTTGATTTATTGACTCAACTAGGCAGATTCTGGGCAGATTGATTCGGAACATATTTTGCTACCAATTTAAATGCGGTGGAGACGCCTGGTGCCTAGGCAAATTAATCAAAGTAATGGAATTTTCTCTACTGTAGCTCTGTCAAATTTGCTATCCGCAAGCAAAAAGTAGATTTGCGAACTTGGAAAGCGAATGTCGGCTCGTTTAAGCGAACCAGCCCAGAAATGCTGAATTAAATTTTTTATTCTAATTTTTTCTTGCTTTTATTGCTGAGTAATTTTGTTTGGGCGAAAAATCTGGCACATGGAAATGATCAGTCAGAACTGGCAATGACATCAATAAATGTTTTCTCATATTTGCCAGTCAAGACACAACAGCAAAACAACATAATATCGCAATTCATAAGTGATATAGTGTATATTCTGTATGATGGTTCTGGATACACACATTTTTCTGTGAAAAGTAGGAGATTTTTGAGAATTTTCTGATCGTTTCAGATGAAATGTGAATGGCAACAATACGATATCCCGACAATATCCAAATATTATGTAATTCGCTGTATATTTCTTTACTTTTTGCTAGGCGCAGAAGAATCTACTTCATCATTCAGTTGGAAATGCTTCCAAGAAAAATATCATGACGCGACAGAAATAAAGGTAATATTACTATGCAGTTATACAGTGAAAAATGGTGGCTGAATTCTATTGTGGACTATTCAAAAAATTATTTCTTAAATCTAACTGCATGAAAAATTTTGCTAATTCTAAAAAATGTAAGTACAAATAATTTTACTCGTCGAACAATATTGCCCTTAATCGACGATTAAGTATGAGGGATACTTCTTGTGACCCCACTGTACATTATTGCTATTATTGCCATTATAGCCATGGTGAGGCTTAAAAAATCTCATACATCCCGGCAAAATGAAAAATCGTCTGCATAAATATCAAAAAATGAGATTCTTGAATATCTCTTCGAAATTTAAAAAATCCAAAATATTCATATTTTTACTTCGGCAACAAAAAGTTGTGAAGTCTTGATTTCGTCCAAACTTTTTTTTTTTTTTTTTTTCTTATTTTTGCCTAAAACAAAAAAAATTTTGTTTTACAACCCGAAATTTTGGATCCTTGGGAAATGTATGCCCGTGGTTTTGACTTCTGAACTTCTGTATTCGTAATCTTTGAACCCATCCGACCGATTAGTCTCAAAAATTTCAGAATAAGCTTTTTTTAACCATAAGACGGTCGCGTTTGCTGATTCAAGAAAATCCTACAGCGCCATCTAGTACCTGTAGTACAAAATACCATTTCACCATACAAAATTTTTTTTTTTCCTGAGATTATATTTGTCCGAATATGCAAAACCTTGTATTTGGCCCAAAATGATCGATTCCAGAAGATTTTATGGAAATATTGTACCATGACCAAGTTGTCATGCTTACAAAATTTTTGGAAAAAAAAATTTCTGTTCACGTAATCTCAGAACCCATCGGACCGATTGATCTAAAATTTTCAAAATAAGCTTTTTAAACCATAAGCAGCGACGTACGAAGAGTTTTTGATAATAATACAGCGCCATCTAGTACCTGTAGTGCAAACTACCATTTTGCCATACAAAATTTTTTTTTTCTGAGATTATTTTAAAACATCTGAATATGCAAAAACCTTGTATTTGGCCCAAAATGATCGATTCCAGAAGATTTTATAGAAATATTGTACCATGACCAAGTTGTCATGCTTACAAAAATTTTGGAAAAAAAACTTCTGTTCACGTAATCTCAGAACCCATCGGACCGATTGATCTAAAATTTTCAAAATAAGCTTTTTTAAACCATAAGCAGCGACGTACGAAGAGTTTTTGATAATAATACAGCGCCATCTAGTACCTGTAGTGCAAACTACCATTTTGCCATACAAAATTTTTTTTTTCTGAGAATATTTTAAAACATTTGAATATGCAAAAACCTTGTATTTGGCCCAAAATGATCGATTCCAGAAGATTTTATGGAAATATTGTACCATGACCAAGTTGTCATGCTTTCAAAAATTTTGGAAAAAAAAACTTCTGTTGACGTAATCTCAGAACCCATCAGACCGATTGATCTAAAATTTTCAAAATAAGCTTTTTGTAACCATAAGCAGCGACGTACGAAGAGTTTTTGAAAATAATACAGCGCCATCTAGTACCTGTAGTGCAAAAATTTATATTTTATATATCTTGTGTTTTTTCAAAGAATCTAAAAAACTGTTGGAAAAAATATATATATTTTTTTTGAGTTTTATATGAAAACAAGTTTTACGTGTTTTTCGTTAAGAAACTACAAACTCAAGTCGATCAGAAAGTGGTAAGATTTGATTCAACAGAATTATCAGCAAAAATGCACAATATTCCCGCTCGGCGCTCTGATCGAAAATTTATGTTTTGGTTACATTTTTTGAATTTCCTAGAATTTTATTGCTTCATTCAAATGAATTATTCTAATGAAGCATAGGTATTATGTTGCCGAAGTGCCTGCTAAAGCTTCAGCTTTTCCGATTTTTTATCTATTCTATTGGCCTCCCCTTCTGCCATCATCCTTTTGTCTATTAATAATTCGTCTGCTGAGATTTTCTTCTGGTGCCCATAAATCGAGCAAGTGCTGTCGGTTTCGCTGACTGTCACAAATTCCAAATGACCTTTTTGTATTATTTGCTGTTTGTAGGCTTTGTGTGGATTTTCCGAATCTTGTCGGAATTTTGCGTAATTTATGGAAATGAGCTTCTATTTTCTCTCAATTTGGGAACAAGCTGCCATTTATCTTGCCATGGATCTGCATAATTTGAATTTTCAAAGATTTGGATAGTTTTCTCTCTGATTATCTGAGCCTTCTTAAGACATTTGGGGGGCTATATAAAATATATTAAATATTTGGAACTGCGAGAAAATGTATGAAAATTCTTTGAATGATCGTCCAGCAGCTGAAAATCTATGAATTGCTTGAAACTTATGCTAAAGTATGTAAAGTTTCAAGCAAAACAATTTTCTCTAAAGCTCCAAACAAGCTGAAAAATTAATAAAATTTGTTTTTATGTTTCAATAGCCGAGAAACATCTTTCCCAAGACATAAAAAAACAAGAAAATTAACTAAAATGTTCTTTTGTGCCAAATTCTATGAAAATTGCCCCCAAAATGCTCTAATGTTATAATGGCTGAAATGTTTGAAATGCTCACAATATACCCAGAATTTCCTGAATAGTCTAAGCATAAGGAAAAGTTTTCCTTTTCATCCTGCCATTCGTGCCACTCGCTTTCCGTTTTTGACAGACAATCGGTCACCAATCGGTCGAACAGATGAGGGTGAACTTAGGATGAAAGTTTTAGTCCACCCACTTTGCTATGGTTGAATAAAGAAGGTGATTTGTAAATAAAGGAAATTGTTTTGTTGATTAATTGTCCAAGTGTTTAAATTTTTCGTTTCTTTTCGACATTTAATCGACGATTTGAAGCCACGCCCCTTTTCTAAGTTTATCAGAACGATAAAAACTATCTCAAAAAAGTCCATCAATTTATTTGTTTTCGAACATAAACTCCAGATTATCCATTTGAATTAAGCGATTTCCAATTAAAATCGCCAGCGCTACTTGAAACATTTTAAAAGGCCTTCGCTCCATGTGTTCCGCTCTCGTCAGCAAAAAAATATTAAAATATTTATGATAAAAATAAATGAATAAAAAAGATGCTACACATTTTCCCATACACAATAACTATTTGGAGCTGGCACATTTGCTGAATTTCGATGAGGGTTGTTTTTCGGTTTTTTCAGAACATTTTGGCTATTTTCTTGGTTTTTTTGCTGTTGTCGGAGGGTCGAGCAAGAGGGTGTGAGGTATGATGGCGAAGCAGAAAAAACATATTATAAATAAATTCATTTATTATATATTTTGTATGAGACTATAAGATGAGCTTGGCCGTTTGCTGGGTGGTGAGTGGCTATGAAGATACACATGTTTCCCATTTTACTCATGTTTTGTAGGAAAAGTTAAAGTGGAATGGGTATTGATTTGCTGCTACTACATGGTCGGAGATAAAATGTACGGCCAGAGCAAAAGGACGCAAAAAATGGGCAAATGCTCGGGCAAATGGTTATCTTTTTTAGGGGACGGCAGACTTTCTTTCATGAAATTCATGAAATTCATGTCAAAATACACAAAAAGTATGGAAACACAGTTTCTGAAGTCTATTGTGAGTTTTGTTAGATATTTGATAATTCTCAGTTTCTGCTCGCTTTTTGCTTAAAATGAGGTACTTGTAGTAGGAGGGACAACATGGTGTCCAAATTAAATATTGAATAAAATGGACAAGAGTCTTTTGGAGTTTCTTTTTGATGTATAATCGATGTGAAGAGGGAAGCATTGAATATATTTAATACAATTGGGTTTTGAGGGATTTGGAGAGTTGATGGATTGATTGATGAAAAGAAATTCAGAACTAATCTGGGTAATGACCCAAGTATTTTTTCTGTATTTATATAAGAACTTATAGACTTATGTAACAAAGTGCGTAACAAATAAATTTTATGCACATAGCCAAGGGAATTTTATCATAATTTCCAATCACAACTATCTATAACCATAATCTGTAATTAAAATTATCCTATCCAAGTTTGTTAAACACTTCAAAGATATATTGCTCATTCAAAGGATTCAAATGGAAGCCTCACAACCCACAATGCATTTAATTTGCATCCATACCAAAAAACCTCACATTTTTTTGTATCAAAGTCTATTCACCACAAAATCTACATTTATGCATTTACATTTTTAGATTGCTTGCAATAAAAGCGTCTGCTATATTAACCATTATTGGGAGCCAACAGCCAACATAGTCAATGAATAAAATATTTTCGCCAATGAATAGAAATATCGCAGAATATATTCCAACAGCATAGATATCTGCAGAATGAGGAGATCCTTGTGAAACCTTTTGACTATAGTGAATGTTGAAAATGCTGTAAATGTACAAAGAACTTTAGAATTGCGAGAATTGTGTAAGTTGTGAGGATTGTGAGGGCGGAAATTCAAATATCCAATGCGTTTGAGAGTTCTTTGACAAAAACTTCCATTTGTACTTCATATGCTTCTATTTAGTTCCATCCAACAAACCTTTTATAAAACCATGAATGCATTAAAAAATAGTTGACAACCATTCTGTAATATTTATGTGCAGTTTTGAATTAAAAGCCTACCTATATTCGTATGTTTCATCTGTTTTGTGCTGTAATATTGCCTGTTTGTCAAGTGATTCAAGTACTTGGTAGTTCGAGAAGCAACATTAAAGAAACGTAGGAAAATCATAACCTATATGCAAGAACCATTGCAGTTTCCAACATTTAATACTGTTTTGTCTTGTATACGTAAGTATGCACTAAACTTTGTAACGATTTTAGGATTTGCAAAAGGGTTGCAATTATTGTTATGGCTACTGAGCTTGAAGTCCGTTAAAATGGCGGGTGGTGTGAGGGGTGAGAAAAGTTACTTAAAATGGTTTTTATTCGCCAAATATTGTTCAATCTAAACTTTTTAAACAGTTAAATCTCTTTTTGAGCAAAATACCTTGAAAAGATGTGCGTATGTGAAAAAAATTAAACATATTGTATTCTAAATATTAATCCAGGAAGTTGAAACAAAACAATTCAAATAAATTAAGTTCCCACTGATTTTGCTAATGATATGGTCACAAATTCGCAGCATAATTGCCAAATACAAGAAACTATACAAACTATGAAATCATTAAGCGAACAATTCCCATTTGTTTGCAAACTGTTTAATAATGCCAAACATATACTAATAATTATTTAGCCTACAAAGCATCAACTCAACATAAACTCCTCTAAACGCCATAAAATCATTCAGTCGGTTTGTAAAGCCATATAATTGATATTTGAATATCGCTTTTGGTGCGTGGTGTTAGCTGGAGGAGGTTGTTCACACTGTTTCACGTTGTAAAGCACATTGAAGGCATATTTGAGCGCTTGCCGTTGATTTGATTTGAAGTTATTGCATGAATTATAGGTTGGCTGCGAGATTTGCCGTTTCCGAGTGCGGGTACTGCGGTAGGTTAGTTACATGTGTACAGTGGGTTATTTGATATTCCAGAGTGTTTATCTGTGTTTATGTTATTTACTTGTTCTGTTACATTAATACTACGGATTTAATGTGTGAATCGTACCTCTATAATTTGAATTTTGATTGAAACTTGAAATGTATTTCACAACAAACCAAATTGCTTCGCATGGCTTTATTTCTCAAATTCAGCCAATTCCAATCACCGGAAAATCTGCCTAATTCAAAATTTCACAGGCGCTTGCACAAACATCAAAAGGCAATATTTCAGCGATTTTCTCATAAAACCAAATGGACCAAATATCCGATGCGAATAAATTTCCCTTCACGACATCCACAACTTTCTCCGAAGCATATCCCAAACATCCTTAGAAAACCAAAGCATCCACAGCATCGCCGCAAAAATATAATAAAAGAAATAAAAATATATTTTATTAATGGTGATTCCAAGTTTTTTCCACGAATTTTCTGAAAATTTTCCCAATTTTCCAATTTTCTCTACACGATTTTTTATTGTGTAAAATCATCCCACAATGAAGATTTACTTTTTAACAAAGGATGAGTAAATTTCCATATGTTATATTTTCCATATCATCTCCAATATATTCTTTAGACTTTTAGAGCGATTGTGTATGATTGTCAGTTTTTCTGCTCGGGCATAAAGGCCTACAACAATCAGAATGGGAAATTTATATCATTTTTATGGAAATTGTTTGAGCTGATGTTTGGAAATGTTTGGCAACTTTTTTATGAGAAGAATATGTTTGCAAATAATTTGAATCATCTGAATGATTTTTGGGAAGCAAATATGCTGTGCGGACTTCTTGTGCGGCCATTGTGGGGGCCTTCGAGCGCAGAGCGTTTTTAACAATGGAATTGTATAAAATACATTTTCTACATCGTTATGTACATTAAAATTTATGATGTGGATAGAAAATTAGCATTTTCTTATATTTCATATGTTTTCAATGTTTTCTTGTTTGTTGGGATATGTTCTGCCAAATATAACATTTGGAATCCTTTTGAGACATTGCGGCCAATTTAAATAAAAATTGCCATATTTTATGCTTGGATTATTTATGAGTGGTTACTTGAGTTCATTTTTGGTCAGAAAAATTCTGCTTTTGGCACATTATTCTAGACTGAGATGATTTGTTGGGCTGGTTTGAAATTTAATTTATGTAGTTTATTTTGCCAGATTACTTGGAAGTAATAAATGTTATTAAGTAGACTCACATTCATTGTAGTTTGTTGTTTGGATCTTGAAAACTGTAGTTAAGTTGTCATAAAAATCAGAAAATTTAAAGACCTTCAGGTAAAAATTTAATATAATTTACTGATAAATAAATTATTAAAGGACCTAAAATTTTTACTCAATTTCATGACAATCACTTGTTGGAAAATAGTTGATTTTTAGAATTCCAATCTATTAATGATGATATTTCAAATTTTCACTGCACTAACATTTGATATAAAGGAGCTCACTTGACTTTTCACGAATCAATGCTCATTCAACGATTCTCGAGCTTTATCACAAAGTCTATCTCCTGCCTTGATCAATTCCATAAAACTTCAAAAGCCTCCTCATTCAATGTCCAACTGATCTTTATCAACATTTTCACTTTCAAACTCACAAATAAATGAGCAATATAACACAACATAACAGCACATCGAGGCAATATTGAGCTCTTAACAAACCACAAGCTACTCCAAACTGATCGAAATTACTGTTTTAATCGACAAAATCCTTCACATACTCGACTATTCCACACAAATGAATTAGATTAAATGATTTCGATACAGGAAAGAGACTGCAGCACTAATAAATAAACTAAACCAATTCAATCAGGAGCAAACGGCAGAGTACCTGAGGTTCAACTCAAAAGGTACATGAAGGGGCAAAAAGGTCGAGCGTTCAACTTTTTTATTCACTCGCATCTCTCTGCAGTCTTTTCATTCAGCAAAAAAATATATTAATAGTTTTTTTTTTCAAATTGGAGTTTCTGTTTTGAAAATAAATACAAAAATTAAAACCCTCATTGAACTTCCCAAAACTTTAAAAACTGAAAAATAAAATAAATGATCTTTTTAAATTTTTATATTTTTTCAATATTTCATTAACAACACACAAAGACTGAATTAACCCTTTCTATTCAATCCTCATGCAGTCTTTCCCGAGTCTTTTCAGTTTTCAAAAATTTCACGACAGTTTTTTTGTTGCTGCCTCTGTGAAACTCAAAACATTGAAAATACTAAACAACACCGTCACTGCTTCGATGAGTAATTTAATACTTTTGCAGACAAAAGTCTCCGGGAATTTTAAATTATGAACTATTGTGAAGGATTTAGGAATTTTAATTTGGACATCTGAAAACCTATATCAAATAAATCTCACTGTAATCTTAAGCTGTGATTAAAGTTTTAGCTCCATTCTGAAGACCCCCATCATGTACTTTATTTAATAAATTGATGAATTTTCCCCATAAGCGCCTATTTGCCTAAATCATCTCCACAAATAAATCGAAAAAAAAAGAATTACCGAAAATCTTTTCACATTCGATTTGTGCTCGCTTCATTGAGCCTAATGCCATATCACTTCATATACATATATTTCGGAATAAACTAGTGTATATGCAAAGCCAAGTTTATAAGACTTGTTGAAATCCTCCCACAAAATTAAAATAATTCAAGAATTCATGAACTCATGAAGCTGAAAAATATAATTCCACTTTTATTTATATTTTGTAGGGATTTTCCAAGATGCTTTCGCCATATCTATGCCATTTTTAGGAAATTGCTGGTTACTTGTTTAACTTGCTTACTTGATGTCAAGCAAAAAAAAAGTAAAAGTCGCCATATTCCTAGAATTTTAACTGCCTAAGTAGTTGATTGATGTTCTCTGGTGTCTGGCGCGTCCAGATAACTCGGATGATTATTGTTATTTATATATTTCTTATTTTTCTTATATTCCCCATAAACTTTTTCATCTTTCTTAGTGAAACAACTTGGCAAGCAACTTGCCATCAGGAAGTTCAAGATATTAAATATTTGTAGAAAGGGATTGAAAATAAGTTATGGATCGGTTATGGCGGAAGATTGGATAAAATTAACTGGGGAACAGAAAATCTAAGAAATACTGGGAAATTTAGATTTTCTTATTTTTCCTCTAGAAATTGCTCGAATTGAACTGATTTATCGATTTTGCTTTTCAAGATCGCAAATTGCAAATTGCAATTCGCAATTCCGTGAGAAAATTGGATTCTTCACAAAGAGCAACCCTTTCTCATCCTTTTTCCTTTAATTTAGTTCGGTAATAAAACTGCAACAGTTATTTTTTTAAATCCTAGAAACTTCTATAGAACATATTTAAGATTCGCAGGAAATCCATCAAATATATGAAATCATCCCTAAAAAGGATCTTGGTGAGTTTTGGTGCGTCTTTGTGTCTTTTGTCATGCCCGTAATTTATTAATTTTGTTATTTGCTTTACAGTTGTATAGTTTACTACCTGAGGTGGCTTTTTGCGCAATTGTAACGGAATTTACTTGAAGTATTGTTTGTTGTCTTTGAGGTCCCAAATGTTGCAATATCAATTTTTGCCACCAAGAAAGAAGTCTCGAGAAATTAAAGGGGTCACAATTTTCTTTGACAATGTGATATAAATCCAGGATATCTCGGAGAATGGTTCAACTACCTTCTGTATTTGAAATTGGTGTCATATGGTTGTAATACTTAACTGAGAGCAGGACCTGAGAAAAAGCTAAGAAATACTAAGAAAGGGTTAAAAGTTCTCATGAACTGACTGAACCAAATCATTGGATTAAATTGTTACTTTTGAAATTTTGAACTCATAGAGTATGCTAGTAGGTTTTAGTAGGATTATGATAAGTGTCAAGAGAATATTTCAAAGTATTGATATTTTCATTGTTAAAATGTGTGTTCATAATAATAAAATCTAAAACAAACTCATCCCTAAAATATCTTAGATTCCATTGACTCTTATCTATTATAGGACATCAAAACTACCAAAATATGGAACACAAACTAGTTTTCATCTCCAAGAATATCCGGAACAGATTTCTTAGCCGAAATGGGCATTATTTACTTGCGTCACATTTAACTCTCAAACTAATGCCTTTAATTCCAGCATTGTCATTGCAAAAGGTAATAGGAGTAATTCCAGTAATAGGATCACGTCATTTCCAAAATCTCCTTACATCTGCAAAATCTCCACAATCTCCTAAATATCCAACAATTTCCTAATATATCCGAATTCATTCCAAATATATGCAAAATATATCCAAATCACGTCATATTATTATTCGTTATCAGGTAAGGACGTCAAGGCTGAATAACTCCTGGTCCAATATCCAAGAAAGCCCACACAAAGCATGTAAAGTTCATGCCAAAACTCAAAAGCCAAAGTATCCAACATTTTCAGGCAGTATATAATTGAAAGCAAGTACGTGCTCGCATCCAAATAAAATAATAGAATAAAAGGAATAAATATTTTATGTGAATTTTCGCAAATATCTACTGGAAATGGGCCTTTGTTACGTTTATTACAGTTTCCTATAATTCTACATATTTTGTGTTTTGTCGTATTGTATCGTATTGTATTATAGAGGAATAGTATGAGATAATCCAAATTGATCCTTTGGTTTCGTTTTGGTTAGGTGAGGTGCCATCGATGGGATTTACTTTGAGAACAAAAGTTTAATGCCTTAATGTTTATTAGAGAACTTTTGTCACAAACTCATAGAAACTTATAGAAATACTGAAAAGGTTATAAAAAGGGTTGTGTAGGAGATTATGTGGTCAAAAGACTTCAATATTGCCATTATATGTCATATTTTGTAACAATATCCGTATTATTCTGGAAAAAATCAGTAAATCTTAGGAATTAAGATTTTTTCAAAATATCAACGTTCAAAATTACCTAAAAAAACTAATCTTAACATAAGCTGTTCAATAGAAAATCTCAAAAGAAAGCATAAACAAATAATTCAATGATTTGCCAAAACAAGTCATTATTAGCGAACAAAGCATGAAAGAATAATCTGTTGCTTCACAAAACTCAGCCGGAAAAAATACCAACAAATGATTATAAATCTTCCAACAATGGAATAAGTGCGTGTTTTACTCTATTTCACTGTTTTGTACCAAAAAAAATTAGGAAAAAGCAACCCCTAAGATCATTATAGACATTATACACATTATAACTTTTCATACTCAATTTATACGCAAAAAATAAAAAATTACATGCTACGATTTTCCAAATTTCTGGAAAAAAATGATATATTTTATGGTGCTTATGATCTTTTATGTTATTTATTTACTCTCAATTTTTATAGAAAAAATCCCGTTTTTTCCTCATTTTAGGGTACAAACGGGTACAAAGTAGATGAGAATATTTATTTCCACTTTTATTCTATTTATTTATTTGCGTTTGTTGACTGTTGACTCCGGGATGATAAATAAATGATTAAATTGCAACATAAAAAATTGATGATTACTTAATAAGCGCATGTGAGGGATGGTGTTGTGATGGTTGGTATCACAACAAAATTGGGTGGTGATGGATTAATTGGTATTTGGAGGAGAGTAAGAGGAATTTTGTTTTCAGAGAATATAATAATAATTGAATTTCTGGACAGATCTTTAATGATTATTTAATTTATGTAAATGCATTATTTTTGTTTAATTGTTTAATTTATGACGTTTGAAAAATTATCCAAACATCGTCCAATTAATTCAAAGATACTAAATTCATATTTACTTCTCCGTTTCATGAGAAGTATTGATATTTTTCACTCTGAACACTCTCAAAAATAATCCAACAAGTCGATCATACCAACCAGTTGATACTTTAACAGTAATTTCATTGTTTGTTCAAATTTCACACATTTCACCCAAAAATGTTGGAATTAAATTTCCGGGAAATATTAGCGAACCCTTCATGAAATTAATACTTAAATTACAGAAAATACAGAAATTACGGATTTACCGAAATCCCTAAAAATCACGCAATTTACAGAATTACAAGAATTACAAGAAGTAATCAAGCATTTCATTGTTGCAAATGTTTTGTGTGAATTGTAAGTGATATCACAGTATTTTTTGGGTGAAGTGTAGAAATCAAAAAGTTGCACTTTTGAAGTTTTTTGTGCATCAAAATGTGTAATATAGGTATTTTCTGTTTTGCAGGTAGATTGGATAAATTTTGAAGCTTTTTATGAAGTCACTACTTCTCTGGCTAATAATCAACTGATTTTAATCTCAAAAACTAAAATATTCAGAGCCTCCAATTTCCAAAATAATTCAAAATCCTTCAAAAATGTCAGTTTGCATGAAGAACACAAAATCGTACATTTCTGACAGACTAGCGTACAGGAGATTGTGAAATAAATAAATTTATAAAAAAGGGTGTCATCGTAACATTACAACATAACAGCATAACAATATTAAAATTTATTCATAAAAAATCGGTAACCCTCATCCTAATTCTTTTTTGAATAAATCAGAAATTAAATAACGCAATGTTTGAGCAGAATCGCAATATGCTAGAAAAAAATTTGAAAATTGTTACCTGCAGCCAAAAATACAATAAAATTACATAAACTGATATTTGAGCAACCTAAAGGTTATTCAACGAAACTCCAACAAAATTTTAATTGAAAATTCTAAAATGAAATTTGCTACCACTTCTGCCTGAATAGTAAAGTGACGCAATATGCATAAATAAATTCTTGCATTGTCTCGCAAAGCATTGCAAAGTCCCTAAAGGGTTGCATGGAATTATTGAAATTTATTTTGAATTATGCTAATGTCAGACGTACGCAGGTAGAAAATTTAGTTATTTAAAAACATTAGTGGTAAAGGGCTAAAGAGGAATTATTTTTTATAGACAGTTGCGCGAATATTTTATAATTGTTTAAAATGTTTAAAATGCATTCTTGGGTCTTTTGGGTTGGTGATCCTGAAGCGGGCTGGAAGTTTAAAGCAGATGGCAGTTTAAAAATAGTCGTTTCAGTGCATGTTATGGATAGGGCACGTTTGAGACTTATTCAGGAATCGATTGGCAATCATTCTTATTGGAATTTAATTTAAGACTTTAAATCCGTAAAGCTTTAATAATTTTTATGTGAGGGAACTGTGGAAAATATTTTTTACAGTTTTATGGTAAAAATCATGTCTTAAAAAAAACAAAATCATAATAGGTTATCAAAATAATTGCGTCATTATTTGCGTTCAAAAATGACATAACATATAAAAACAAAAACACTAAAATGTGAAAAACTTTTTTCCTGTAAAATAAAGTAAAAATACAATATTACAACATACCCTCCCAACAAATCCATCATCCCAAGTAAGCATAAAGGCCATCATAAACGTGCACATTTTTCATTTCGCAAATAAAACGTTGCTTATCTACACCGTTCCTCATATTTATTTTATTATGTCCACCATTCCGAGCCATTCCTGATCGCTAGTTGCCAACGTTTCAGTTGAATTTGCTACTAAATTCCTCATAAATCCCAGCAAAATCCTCCCCCACCCTCCATTCTATACATCCCGATTGCAACCCACTCCCATTTGCTAAATCCAAAGCATTATGAATGAAAAATCGAAGAGAGATGCGGCCGAGAAGATATGAAAGGGACAATCCATCTACTTGGCCCAACGTTATACAGTTATTCAATTTTCGGTATAGAAGCCCGGCCAGTTCCTAGAGCTAGAGCTGTATGTGAGGCGAAACTAATAAAAACTGTTGTTGTAACTGGCCTTAAAAAGTGTATGTTTGTGTACACAATAAAACCACCCATAATACAAAATTGTATACTCAACGTAAATACATAAATACACGGAGTAATCACCCCCATGTTGGAATAGAGTTTTTTGTTGCTAGCTGCCTGGCAAAGCGATACGAATGTATTGGGATTATGTGAACGAAATGATATTGTACAACTTTTTTATTTGATGCCAAACAACCATATCATAAATTGGAAATTATACTTTTTTGTATTTGGCTTTGGTTTGCGAATGGTTTGGAATGGCGAAAAATGGCCAGAGGAGTGGATTTAGAAAAAATAGGAATTGTAAAAATTGTAGAACGTGGGAGGGTGAACGAGACTTTGTGTGAATATTTGGTATTTTTAGCTGGTATTTGGGATGTCGTATGATTAAGGATAATTTGAGAAATTTAACAATGCCGTGAGTAAAGCCTTGGACATTTTAGTGAAGCCTTAGGCTTGTTGTCTTTGGATAATTGGGATTTTTGTTGAAACTAGAGTTGCCGTTTTAATGGAATCTCAAATAAATGTATCCTTATAATATCTTTAGACTTGACCAAAACTCAAACTACAATAAAGTAGAAGATTAAAGATCTTATTCACGTATCTGCAGTTATTCTATCACGTCGTATTTTCTTGTTTCTTCTATCACACTAACCTACAGGACTTACCAAAGTCTTAAGCGTGCAAAATTGAACAGGTCGTTGGAATCCAGCAAATATTCATTTCGAGAAAAATAGCAGAAAATCTTCAGAGACTAATACCAAATAACCCAACATCAAGAATAATATATCGATATCATACTTTCTTGAGTTTTCCGATTTCTAGGCAGACTTCTGGCAAGCAAAATGTACAGTTTTGAATATTTTCCATTTATATTTTTGTATTATATTATATTGTATGTTGTAGAAGGTTGTGTAGAATTGTAGAGGATGAAAGAAGATTGGAATTTAATCAGAATTGTGGGATAGCTCACATAAAAAGCCGAATTTGATCTTTAACCGATTTCCCATTCGCCTTCACAGAAGTCCTCAAGTGCCAAGTCGATGGACCATGAAATCCGTTTTTATTTTCACTGCTCTTGGAGACGTAACATTGGCTACGAGTTGTGGTTGTCATTTGAGAGGTGATGACATCGTAAACAATTTTTCTATAAAAAACTAATTTTGATGTTAATATTCAAGTTCAAGCAAATTTTGAGTTAGTACATATTTTTGATCTAATATCTAGCTATTCTAAAAATTCGAATAAATCTCTTTATATGGCACCTATCATTAAACACCATGACTGAACGTAAAAAGATTCTGCAAAATAAAATATTTTTTACCATCTCAGGGTGAACGCGAGTGGAAAAATTCAATAAGAAGTCTGCGAAAGGACATACGACGGGTGTAAAAAATGTAAGCAAGTTAGAGGAGAGTGAGCTAGTATCCTGTAAGGATATCTAATAAAAAACAAATATAAATGTCATAAAAACAGCCAACGCATGTGAGCTTTAGTAGAAATGTCAAGTGTAAAAACTCACTGGAGATTGGAGAATTATTAAAAAATAATAATCATATTGGAAACAATTTGAGCGTAAATTATTCGATATTTATAATCAAATTTTGTACGGTGACTCTCAGTGATGTGAAGCAGAGGGCATTCGGCTGTTAAATTTTATATTGAATGTACTGTGGATGATACTAGAAGGTGGAGTTTTTCTAAAATAACCAGATTTGATGTTCATGCAAAAGGGAGAGAGTTTCCAAGGAGATGCCAGTTCTTATTTTGGAAAAAGTATTTTTATATTATAAGTATTTTTATTCTAAAAAAGTTAAAAATAAAATTTTGGAAACCCAAGCTCAAATAAAGTTGATATTTTGTGATTCTAAAATTTAGTTTTTCATAGTCGTGAGAAATATTTTTTATTTTAAAATAATTAAATCCGTTTAAGAAACAAACAATTTAAAAATTTCTTATCGATTTCTTTAACACATGGCATGAAAATATATCATAAAAAGTCGATAAATCTCGCCTGGGCTAAAATTTCACCCTTAAAAAATATAACTGACGTCTTTGGAGAAAATTAAAGTAACTTTCATTGCGCCAATATAACCAAACAACTCCACCACATGATGTTTATGCAATCACATCAAAATTAATTCAAAGTCATCGACGATGAGATGGATTTTCTTCCACATGAATACCATTATCTGTTTTGCTGGCAAATACTCACAAATATCCAGAAATAACCAAAAATATTCAAATACCCAAATACCCAATGGGAGCCAACGAGCAGCGGCATAAAAACCCAGCAAGTAAGACTTTCCATGTTTTCAATGCTTTTTATTGCAGAGTATACCAAATAACCGGCAAAAAATATGCGGGAAAAACTTATAAATATAAATAACATTTTTTTTTTCTCATATATATATTGGTAATTTTCATACGTGATGTGAGTCCGAAATTTTCATATCATATAAATTCAAATTGGAAATTACATGCAGTATGAGGCAAAGCAAAAGTTCATGGGTTATAGAGTCGTTGGGCATGTTCTATTAAGGTATGTCTGTGAGATTTCATTATCAACCATCAGTAACAACTCTTAACTAAAATGTAACAAACTCGTAACAAATGTAACAAATTCCTGTAATAACTTTAAACTGAGAAATACCTCTGAATAGAAATAAAAATTTAAACTCCAAAACATCTCCTCAAGCAGCACCCCACCGCCATGCCAGTAAAACATAAAAGAACTGCTCGATACTCCGATAAGATTCGCTGACTTTATACAATTTTGGCTCTCAGACAGTATGGCGAAAATTCTCCACACAAAAACCCATAAAAATATTTTACATTTGATATTTTTATTTAAAAATATCAAGAAATATCAAGAAAATTCACATTTATTACATATGTTTTTATTATTTTTATTATAGCCACTCGGAATCATCCAAACACTCCAGAATACTCGGCAAACATTATATATGGCATCAAACGAATAAATTCCAAATAAAATTAGTCATATTATGTTGTAAAAGAAGCGCCAAACAATGCACATAAATTCAAAGAATGGCATTTTCGCTTTATATCGAGACTTCGAAATCCCCGCGCAATTATTTAGGGTTGCCTGTTTGGATGGATCATGTAGCAAAAGATTAAACTTTTAAGTGGGTCAAGCTATTGATTCCATTTTTTTGCAAAATGCTTGAAATTTCTATGAGGTATTTTGCTTTCTGAAAAAACTTTTATGGGAAAGTCTTAAAACTATTAAACTATTTCTCCAAAATTTCAAGCAGCTTCACTGAATTATCATACTTTTTTCATCAAAAAATATAAATTTATTGAGAGCTTGTAAAAAACTCAACTAAAGCACAATTCAAAGAAAGAGGGAGTTGGCTACAAATTGTAGTTGGTTTAAATCATGTAGTTGGTGTATCTAGAAAGTAAATGTAACAAAAATGGTGAGGGTGTTTTTGGCGATAACGAGTTCTTCGGACACCCTGCAGCCCAGCAACACAAATGGCAAAGCAAACAGTTCTGAATATTACGTGTTAAATGTGCTCGATTATGGTTTACGTGGAAACTTTCGCAAAGGAAATTCGATTTAAATATTTTTATTTGTTGCACAAGAATAATTTTCAGACTTTTTGTACACTGAGGAAAATTTTTAGAGATATCTTTTAATTAAATATTGAACAGATATTTTTGTTCCTTTTTTTCTTCCTTTACCAAATTCTAAATTTTTGCCAAGAAAAGATAATTCTCTCAGTGTCCTAACAAATCCGCATGTTTCTACGAAAGGAAATGATTTTTTGCCATCAATTTGCTTTAACAATAACTCGAGCCAGTGAATTGATGGCGCATTTTTCATTCGCCCCCTGAGCAGAAAGCAGAAGCACTTTGCCAAACTTTCCCCATACTTCTGCTTCACATCGCCTACAGCTCTCCGACAAAATTAAATGGCTCAAATGGTTAAAAACTATAACGAATCACGAAAGAAGGAAACACTTGCCACTTGCCTATAAAATATTTGTACAGTTTGCAGAAAAGCAGAATTCTGGAGTGATATCCTTTGGCTGGTAATAAATGGCCTGCTTGCCACTACATTAATTCTGAATCATGCTTCCATATCTACAGATAGGAATATTTGTTTTTGGTATTATTTAGGCAAATACCTTTTGTGAGTGTTACTGTAGAATATGCTATGGAGCTATTCTGTAAGCTAAAATGCTTAAAACTCTCAAAATGGTTAAAATGCTGACTGGGCCTAGCTATTTACTGGCTATTAGGATACTTTTGTATATTTATAGAAAATATATAACCATACCAAAGGAATCTGGGTACAGTAAGGAAGGACGTTAGGATATTAGTGATATTAGCTTTGGGGATTTTATTTGGGCTGGATCCATTTAAAAAAGGTCCAAACATTTTATTAAACCTTTGTGTTTTGGGCCAGGCTGGATTTAAATGGCCAATATGGGCCTTTGTCCTTTTTTGACATGTTTTGATAGTTGGAAGCTACTTTGCTCTACTCCATGTATTTTCTTCTAAATTACAAGGAATTTGAATCCATTTAACGGAAAAAAAGCATCTAGAAACAAAAATTACCAATGCATTAATAATAATTCTACAAACTTTGTACAACCACACAAACTGTACTTGAAGAACTAAACCGCCGACCTACCCAATTCATTGAAACTAGCCCCAAAACTTGTCCTTTAAGACAAAATTTATTATTGTCAATTTACACAATGCCATCAGTTTATGGGATAGAAGTTTGTTTAAAACAGTTCAAGGATAAAAAGCTAGTTAAGGATAGTTTTCAACAACTTTCCCAAATACCAATCTATCAGTAGTTTTACAAGTTTTACTGAAAATTCACGGAATAATTGGATTTTATTTGAAAGTTCTTGAAATCACTTGGACAACTTATCTAAACTTATGGAAATCTTCAGAACTCTTCAGAACCCGCATCCTAATTCATCCTTGAAGCGACCATATGTTCCACTTCCATCGCCTCCCATACAGTTTTGCCTCATCCACATATTTATTATTCATTAAAAAGTTCCTATAATAATATTTTCGGTTTTCCGGTTTACCCTTTTTCTATTAAATTATGCCTCGCCAGCCAGCAAAACAGCAAATATATGGCAAATATTTTCAATTTTCGGATAACCAAAGGCTAAAAGTGTCTATCCTACATACTATTAATATATGTTTGCATAGATAGACTATCCAAAAAGGATGGGTGAACCCAAGAAATTGCCCAAAGATAGATAGTTCATTCATTTTGCCACAAGAAAGGACGAAATTGCTGAACACACCAGAAATATCCAAAAAAGCAAAAAAGTAGAAATTGCGCAATTCGGCAAATCAATAAATGACCGTTATCTGATTGGTCAGAGGACCAAGAGGAAACCTTTATAATCCCAAACACATCGCATGTATAATGTTAAGTTGAAACCCTTTTAGTTTTCTCAGCAAAAAGGACCAAAAGTTGGGCCGAATCGATTTTATCATTTAATAAAGGCAAAAGTTTTCCATTATTTTGTTTGCCCAGGAAAGTTTTGTTCGAGTTTTGTTAGTTTATTGAGTTTTGTGAGTCTTGTGAGCTTTCCAAGTTCTGTGGGCAGGAGGTTTTTGGACGCAGGGGGATTGTTGGGGGGTTGTTAGTATTTGAAAGGTGGACGGCTTTGATGTATGGGTATCATCTTCCGCTCCTTGACTTTTTTAATCTTGTTGGAGGCGCTCTCCAGAGGAAACCAAAGATTTGAATTGAATGAAGTTTTGCGGGGATTGGGAGGTTTTATTAACTTTTATTGTAATTGAACAAATTATTATTGAGGCATAAATAGAACAAAGTAAGCATTATTTTTGATAAAACTGATTCAAGTTAAAACTCTTCTCAAGCCCTGTCACCAATATATCGGGAAAATTGCAAGACGTTCTCCATAAGTTAAAGCAAAAGCCACAAAGCAACGGCAACGAACTGCCGAGGTAACCGAAAAAACTTATTTATGAAAACTTTAGGGAATAGCAAAACTCATGTGAGCATAAATTTTGTGGTACAAAAATAACTAAAATACAAATTTAAACCTTTTTCGGCCCGCTTCCGTTCACCTTATCATGTATTCCATTAAAGCTTCTCTACTATCCCTTCAGTAAGATTTTCATTTAGTTTTTGGTTTTTCGAATGGATTTTCTTGCAAGACGAGCAAGGTAGACGTTCTTGAGACTTTGCAGGATCCTTGAAATTTCAATCTGGCAACACTCAACCCCCTGTCATGTATTCAATTGTAACTGGTAACTTGGTAGGTCCTTTTGCATTTATTTTGTTTATTTTTATTCGAATCTATACAGTTATTGTAAAATTGAAAATGTTCATGTCCTTTTTATGTGAACTTGTATATTTGTTTTGCTATACGTACAACATGAGTTTTTGGCAAGTTTTGAAGTTTTATGAATTTTCTCGGAATTTTCACAATTATTTGAGTTTTCAAATAACCAACAGCAAAATGTGTTTGAATATGAAAATAGCAGAAGGCAGATGTTTCTGGTTTTGCTAAATTTGCACGATTTGCATGTTTTAGGTTTCAGGAAGGTAATTTTTTTTTCGAATCTTTTACAAATTAACTTAAACAGCACCCAACCAACGATCCTCAATCGAAACTAAACATTCCACTATTCAACTTTGCTGTCAAAAATTCCTGTAATATCACAATTTATGATTCGGTTAAATACCCTTGCTCCTTTGCTCGTCGCTTTTGTTTGCTCTTATCAAATACAAGATCGAACCTTATTCAGTTTTGCCTGAACTACATACAGTAATGCCAAGTATATTCAATTCATTCACTAATTGAATCGAAAAACGGGTAAATTTTAACCAAAGTGAACAACGCTTTCCAACAATTCCCAATTTGCTGCTCCCTAATGAAGAGTATCGCAACTATCGCACTTCTCGGCACTTATAATTGATTCTTATCGTGTTTGGGATCGAAACGGTTAATTTCTAGAATCTTAGATGATTTGAAGTTCAGGGTAAATTGTGAGTAGTTTGGGACAATTATCTAATCAAAAGGAATGATGAGTTTTAAGTAATATTAATTTAGGAAGCTACTTTAAATTATTATTACTTTACTTTATTACTTTGAATTGTTTTTTTTAGTTTCCAGATGAAAGGGTTAAATGTTTTTGTTTGTGTTTGTGACGAATCCTTGAAAAATTCATCCACAATATGCATATTCATTTAATCCTCCTTTTGTTGAAATTTGGAAAAGGTGAGAGTTGGTTTATTTTGAGCACGCATTAGAAACATGAAAAAAACTATTATTTGTTAAACCTTAAGCACGAGGATCAAAAAACTAATCGAAATTGATGTTCTCCAAATATTAAAGCAGATGCGCGATTGATGAATAATTACGCTATCGATTTATTCGTAATACTCTTTATTGAAATTCGAAAAGGGTTAACATACTTAATAACGAAAGTAGGGTCTATTCAAATTTTGAGGTCACTGGGTACGGATTTTGTGATTATTGGTATTCCTATCCGTAGGGAATAAATGCAACTGTCGTTTTCTTTTGTTCAAGAAAATGTTGAATGAATTTGTCGGAAGCTTCAAATAAATGACTGAAGGAGAAAAGGAAACATGCAACGAAATTTATTCGGCAACGATACAGAAATTTGTCCTTCATTGAAAATCTATTATGAGGAAAGTTGTCAACTTGATTCAATTGAATGTTATGACATAACAATGGTATCCTAAAGATTGAAGATCTTTTATTGAGATGTTTTTGCGTTCATTTTTCTTTTTGATGCGATGCGATGACGTCATCGATAAGATAGCTTATGAAATTTTTAGTGCAAATAATTTTGACATTTCTTTAATCTTCCTAAAAACTAACAATACACAAACTCCAACTAGTTATTAAAATTGAACCAATAATAAATCCAAGCCCCCTAGTGCTCCCACAATAAATAAAGTAGCATGTGTTATCAACCAAACTGATTCACATCCACTCAGATTCTTTTGTGGTTATGTGATGCAATTATGTGCGAGAGTTTCTTCAATGACAGTGAATGTTTTCTTAAGAAAAATAACTAATGAATAAAGCAAACAAACATTAACTATTGAATTCACGGTGAATGGGCTTGAGAGCTCTCTCAAGATCGTATTGGATTTCTATTTTTTATAGAAATTATTACAAATCGTCGATTAAATTCTTTGACCAGTTATGTTAAGATTTGAAATAAAACTCTTGAGCATGCCATATAAGACATTTGAAATAAAGTCAAGATCAATTTAGAAGTGTTCAATAGAACTCAATCGACGACTATATTCAGCAAATGGATTGTAAAAATATTGTAAAAAGATGAATTACTCCATTTTCCATTTATCCAATCCTCAATAGTTTTTTTTTTTGCTTTCAAATAATTCAAAGAAATAAAGCAAAGAATAATAGAATAAGAAACATTTTCCCTTGGAAGGTTAATTTTATTCATTGAATGGGAAACCTTTATCACTCCATCTAATGCTTGACATTTGGGCGTTCATTGAGTCCTTCTTGGCACTATTGAACTCGGGTAACTAGCTGTAAGAAACCTGTTTCTGAGACGTAAAGGAGAAACCTCTGCCTAAAGTTAACCCAAATTACTTTTGAATGCGATGTGTCCAGTTGAACCCTCAATAAATCAAGACGCAAATTTCGGAGAGAAATACTTAAATAAACTACACGCAAATGGAATTTCAAAAATGCCTGAAATTGGTTGGAAATGGTTGAGAATTTCTTATAAGAAAAGAACCCAGCAAATAAATTCTCTAACCATTTCGCATTGATATGTAAATAAGGGTTATTTAGGGATTGAATTTATGCGCCGAGAAATGCCGTTTTAAATAAACATACGAGAGTGTGTGGAGTGAGGGTTGGAATTTCTCGGTTCCCGGGAAAATTATTTAAGACTTTTATAATTTATTAAAAATTAAATCAAAAAATATGAAAAGTAGGGAACAAATTTAAAAATCCCGGGACAAACTCTTTTAATCAACCCTTCCTCCCTCGAGCCGCTCGTAGATCTGCAAATAGTTTATGTTCCGACTCAGCTAAATGGACGCACGTATTTCAAAAATTTAATATTGTACACAAAATGTATTGAACATTCCCTGACCCATGTTATCGTCGCTCCGTAGCTGTTTAACAAATATTCCGATGGTGTCTCGAGCACATTTTACTGAATGGCTGTTGGTTTTGTTGGCTTTGGTTCACCGCAAATAAAATGTGATGACAAAACTATTGAAAGTTCTCTTCCTAAAAAATTTTTGTTAGAGACAGAATTGTAGATTTTACACACGAAAATGTGAGTTTTTGGTTTCAGTATTTTTAGTGTGTTTAAAGATTTTTGTGTTCTCAGTGTTTTGAACATATTTATTAATAATTTTAATAGCATGAAGTTGAGTTTATTCTAAAACGTGTAGATTTACGATCACTTCCTTGTTCACATTTTTAGACGACACAACATTGTTCTGTAGATACATTTTCGATAATATTTCATTAATGAATTCTTTAGATACGTAGATACATAGATACACTAAAGTTGTTTGCTTATGGTTCATGCTGTATGCAAAGAAAATATTAAAATGTTTAATAAAAGATTTGTATGAATACAGTAGAAATCATTGTTAAATGGATAAAAAGGCGGACAGGGTTGAAAACACTTGATATGTTGTGGAGTGTTGAAAATGGGTAGGAAATTAATTGTTGATTAATGATAAACTAACATATAGGGGGGTCAAGAATAAACCTTCAGAAATGAAGTACAATACAACAGTTTACGAAAAAATGGCTTGGAAAAGACATTGACGCGTTAATATGATTTGTTTGGCATCTGTTTGATATTAAAATTGTCAGTTCAACACAAAATTGACCTACTTTAACAAAAATATTCCAAGTGCCTTGACTTATGCTAAAAAATTTGCTAAAACTATTCTTTTGTAAAAAATGTCTATTTCTCGTTTTTTCATAGTTTTCCTTCAAATTCATTCAATGGAAAATTAAAGGAATATAATTCAAATAATAAACAATTTCACTATGATCCCGCTAAAAAGTTAAATCCATAATCCATCACAACTTCAAAAAGTTGAGCTTGTTTCTGTAAAACTAACAAATAATTGCACAATATATTATTTTTATAAAATACCGTATTTTCAAATGTATATTTTCTGTAAAACAAGTTTTCTGTAAAAAATACTATCTACGCGAAAATTAATTTATCAAGTTAAGAATTTACAAAAATCAGAAAAACCCGAAAAACTTGCAAACCTTCAAAATCCAAAAAAAAACTAATAGAATTTATGAATAAAATCCCTTTAATCGGCACAGATAGAATTTACACGTGTTCATTTTTTTAAAGATTTTTCTGTATTTAATAAAACTTGACCAAACAGAATTTGAATTTTTGAATATTTTTGCTTTTATGAGATTTTATTGTTTTCTGACCAAATTTGAGATTCTACCATAATTTAATTTGTATAAAACCAGTTATTAAAGTTTTTCTACGGATTTTTTGTAAATTTTTTGTACATTCGAAGAATTGTCAAACATTTTTTAAATATTTATAAAATCCAAAATAGCAAATAATCTTTTGTCTTTCCTGTCAGCACAAATTTCAAAAATATTCTTAAAAAATTTAGCAAAAAAAATGATAAATTTGCATAATGACCATCAATTGAAATTTGAAACTTGGTAAATTAAACAGCATGGTGCCAGCTTCTAATGATCAATAAGGATTGAATGACCAAAAAGCTATTATATTGCATCGAAATATTTCGGAACATAATTCTTCTTCAAGAGCCAGGCCAGTCAATATTTCACTTGAAGAAAGTTCAATGATGTCCAAGTAGTTTATGGTCAAATAAATTCACTAGATGGAAACTGTTCGGGGATTCTTGTTTCGTTTGGGAAAATAAAATCTATACTTAAAATGTTCTAAGAAGAACCTTCAAGTTGTTGAACATAGAAATATTGTGAGTTTCTCTCAACATTTTATTAAATGGTGATGTAATAACTCCAAAGTTCACAATATTGCTCACAAAGTTTCAAAATAAAAAATTATCTCCATTCTGAATACTTATGATAAACAGATTTTCTGAAGAAAGTTCATACAACTCTACTAAACAAATTTTAAAATACACCGAACAAGCTTAATACATCATTCCTAACGTTAAGTTATCTAGACTTGATAAAGCATGCCAACAAGTCTCGCTATATTTGCTAACAATTGCCAAATATTCCAATATTTGCTCAATAATTTAATATCTGTGACGATCTGATGCTGTAATTCAAACATCAAACTATTTTTGAGATATCTTCAAAATATTTCCAAGCAATCTCTGATAATATAGCGAGAGATATTTCAGTTAATTAAATTTACTAAAATAAATAAAAAATTCAAAATCGACCAAACCCAATTTTTACGACAATCTTGCTATTGGAATATTTAATTTACTTTTCAAGGTCTTCTTCGCATCGATTACGAAATCGACGATATTGCCGAGATGCGTGAAAAAGGGCTAACGCTGAGATCAAATATTTGCTCGTGCTAGACCGCTTGGCAACTGTGAAATAGCCAAGCAATACAAAGACCTTGGTTTGATTTTTCAACTCCTCCAACAAATTAATTTATTCATGTAAAATTTTTCTTACAAAAAATCTCTAATAACTTTACATTGCATTTTGTAAAACTTAAAAATTTAAAATGAGTTCTTAACGTTAGATTTTTTAACTTTTTTGGGAAAAAACATTAAAAATTTGGTGTTCAGTATTGGTCATGCACGCAAGTATTTGAGTGCTGGTGAGACTCAAGTGGTGGCAAGTAGCCGGGAGCTTCTGGCAATTGTTGTGGAATTTGTGGAGCATAGTGTTGTTCTGCGTGGGCGTTTGCGCTTGATTCTACATAAGTTTGCTGTTGGACTTGCTGAACGGGAACGACATGCTGTTGTTCTACTACGTATGTTGTTTGTTGTTGTTGTTGGGGTGGAGCATAGTGTTGTTGAGGTGGTCCATAGCTTTGTTGGGGTGGTCCATAGCTTTGTTGGGGTGGTGCATAGCTTTGTTGGGGTGGTCCATAGCTTTGTTGGGGTTGAGGACGGAACTGTGGCTGTGGGTTGGCTGGGGCTAAGACGACATAGGTGGTCTCAACTGGTCCACTGGATTGTTGTCCGCTTGATCCTTTGAAGTAAATAAATGGAATCATAAAATAAATGTTTTAAACCTTGAACTGGAATAATCGCTGAATAAGTAGATTGAGACCATTGAATGAAATTGAATTTGTACTTGAAATGTCTTAAGAATCGTTTTTCTTTTTGGTCATGAATATGCTTAACCAGTTCTCTCATTGTACACGAGTTATGCATTAATTGAATATAAACTGTCCATTTAAAATTTTGCGGCTTTTTCAATAGTGAGTAGTAAATGCCCAGGTAACAAAGTCCATGTAACAAATTACTGAATAGAGGCCACTTTGAACATTCTTGAATAAACAACTTCTATTTAGAAGTTAATTGAAATTAAAGGCTGCATTTGCCCCCAATTATGTGTAAAATCTAAAGTGTGCAAAATATATCAATCTATTTGAATCAAAACAAAGTCAATGCCAATTAACAAATTTAAATCAATACATTCAGATATAAAATGATCAGATATACAAATTTCAAATATTTTAGCACATTTACGTGACAAATATTATCAAAACTGCCACGAAATGTCATAGCACAAGAATTTTATTTAACATTCATCAAGCAAAGTTCTTGCCAAACAAAATTTTAATTAATTTTCGCATCTCTTGATTCAAAAAAAGTTCGTTAAAACTTTTATTTTCGATATGGCACGAAATTTGTCATCAGTATTATAAGTTCTTCCTACCTGACCAGCTTCCAGCATTTGATTGTGATCCAGAGTAGCTTCCGCCACCACCTCCTCCCTGTTTGTTTCCGAGTCCACCGACTATTCCGGATAAAGCTTCGAAGATTCCGTTAATTTTGCGCTGCTTTTGTTGGATAAGTTTTGTCTTGATTCCAATAATTGGGCTAATTTCCAACAGAAAAATTTCAAACAATTAATTTATTGCACTTGAACCAAAATAAAGTTAAATCTTATTTAAACACTTTTCTAAAACAAAAATCTTAGAGAATCCGGTCAAGTACCTCAAGATGCTGGAGATATCAAATCCACCACCACCTCCACTGCTGACTTGTTGCTGTTGCTGCTGCTGTCCACCTTTTCCTCCTTTATCAAAGAAAGGCTTAGCCTCAGACAAGCACACCAAGCTCACTAACAGTAATGAAAAAGCTAACTTCATTTTTCTATTTTTTTTTAATGATAATAATTGACAAAAAATGGCTCTTCACTATTTCGTGTGATCCGGACAAGAACTAAACAGCAACTGACTTTTAGTTTCAAGCGAGAACTTCTTTCCCTCAATTTTCCATCGACTTATTTTATTGCTGACCAGTAATTTTTATTTTTATTTTTTGCTGACCAAGAAGAAAACATGTCAGTTAATAACAATTTATGTGAATGTGTGAAATTATCGTTTGTTACGGAAAAACTGAGGTTTTCAATATATTTTGGTACATACTACATAGTGAAGGTGCTTTGATTTGGATTGGAATTTAATCTCTTGTTGATGATTGATCAGAAGATTACTTATGGAAAAATATTTGACAATCAGATGAGAAACTACGAAGATCTAAAAACAAAACTTTTTCAAGTTCATTTTTCCAATTATAGAAATAAACCAAAAATCTTGAGGTAAAACAATACTTCAAAATAAATTTAACATATAGTCATTTTAAAAACATCTGATCAATCATTCCCTCAACTTTACTTTTAAAGTAATCACCCACCAAACTTCTCAAAATCGCCTATCTCAACACATCTTCGATCTTCTTCGATCTTTCTTAGCTGAGCTGGTCATAAAGCAGGTGCGCGGTATTTGCTCATTAAATTAATATTTATCGCCTTATTCACATTTTAAATTTTTCAGCTATTTTACATGTATTTTACGAATTTTACATATATTTATGATATTTTACGATAATTTACATGTTTGTATTATCGGCAATATGAGCTCAATAAATATTTCCGTCTTAGGTGTATTATGTGTATTAGGATCTTTTAGGTTGGTGGCTAATGGCAACCTTTTGTCTATACTCCAATACACTAAATTATTAAGTCACTTCACGCCACAAAGTCTTCCAAGTCTCGAATTCCTAAAATACATGAAAATAGTTAATAACGCATAAAGGTCAACAAAAAGTCAATAAAAGTGAATGAAATTTGGAGTTCCCTTCACATTTTATTGGTTTTTTGGAATTTATTGGAGTTTATGGAAAATTTTATAGTTACCTAAACCTAAAGTGGAATAAAAATCTAGCATCTGTAAGTGGATTGACATTGACCCTTGTAATCAATTCATGGACCAAATCTATTTCAAATCTATTTTATTGCACTGTGTATACAAAATTACTAATTTAATTTTAATTTATTTCAACATTTATTCCATGAATGTATCAAACAAGCATCAGATCTCTCAACTCTTCAAAAATTTATGTTAAAATTCAAGAGAACAACTTGTTTTAGTACTTCTAAGAATAATAGTAGTAGCGTCAATATTTTTCTAAATGTGTCAATTTATTCAACAAATAATAATGCGTGAATTGACGTCATATAAATTTAACCTTACGGTGATTGACGCTTCAAACGGTAAACCCTGCAAGTGTATCGAAATTCCAAAAAATTAAAATCCCTACGAATTAAACCAAAAAGATTTAAAACACTCAAAAACGACAAACTCCAATTTTAGCGGCTTTTTTGTTGACTCTAGTAATTCGCACGCAAAATAATAATTCTTCGCGGATCTTGATCTTGAACTTGCCTCGAAACCAAAAAAAAGTTTTCAAAATTTTAAACTCAAAAACTGTTCACAGAAAACGAGTTGAAAATGATATTGATTATACAAAAACTTTTTGGGCACATTTTTCATCAGTTGATTTAGTTGGCTTATCAAACTGGTTTTAGTGAAGAATCTTTGGCAAACAAATTTTAAAGGCATAAAACCTGAAATATTCTGATAAAATAGAACTTATCTGGTTTTTGGTATGAAAAAAGATCTGAGACCTTTTAAATAAATTTATGTAAAATTTCATTTAGCAAAATATTAATTGAGAGAATACTTCAAACTATGTTTGTAATTTTTTTGAAATTTTTCTGTAACTCTGAAAATATTAACATTTTTAGCGTTTTTTTTTTGGAAAAAATACGCTATATGTTCTCACTTTGTCCGTCCGTCTGTACGTCCGTTTACAAAATAACTCTCGAATGGATAGAGTCAGACCCAAACTTCTGGCACCAAAATGTTCCATATCAACTCTACTTTGAACACGAAACTTTTGGTGGAGGTGGTTGTACCAGCTGGGGAGATGTGGTCACTTCTCTGGTTTTCCAGAACATTCCCCATACAAAATCAACTTTTGAACGGTACAAGTTAGCGATTTGGTTTATTCAGCAAAAATGTTGAGAATGATGAGTTATCAACAGATCATGATCAGGATTGGGTCCACCAGCTGGTGGTATGATCTGGTGGCTCCAGACACTTTTTTTGGAAAAATGTTCAGAATCGTGTAATTCGTTGAGAAAACCCAAAATTTCGTGTTTTAAGATATCCAGCCACCACCTGACCAAAAAAAAAACGCTTTCTGTACTTGCCAACTGGCAATTCTTTCCTTTCTTGTTTTTTTTTTACTTTTGTTTTGATTACTAAGCTACTATATTGAGTTAATTAAAATCCATTAACATAATTTTCTAATAATTTTATTTTTATGTTTATGTTTATGCAGATTTGAGGAATACATTAAAATCTGTTAAAATATTTTTGGCTCATTTTGACCTATTTTACAGTTTTATGATTTGACAGATATAAGTTACATTTAATAACTAAAAGGCCACGATAAAATTGAAATACCTTTATATATGCAGGAAAATTATTGAAACATATAAAATAATCAATTCCACAAAAAATTGGTTTGAATGTTGCAAGAGTGGATTCTTGATCTTGATCTAGAATTGCAAAAACGAGCAAGGATTTATGTTGACCTCATGTCAATGAAATTATTACATCGGTAATGACTTTGCTTTCTAAATGATTTAAACCCTTTATTAAATGCAACCACTGTATTGTTTTGTACTTAAGTTCATGCGGGTTTATTTTAAAGTATATGAAAATGAATGAATATGAATGTATATGAATAAATGCAAGAAGCGTAAATAGAATTTGAATAAAATTAAGTATATTGATAAAGAAAATTAGCAAAATAGTTTGGGGTTTACTTTTTTGATCGTTTATGCTAGGATTTGATCTTTCTGATTTTTAGGAAGCATTCTGTTGAAAATTATTATCTTACATGAATATTACAGCTTAATATTATTTTCTGTTTTTTTTAATGCTAGAATTAGTTTAGTAACTGAACCTTCAAATCATCTTTCGGAATATTGACCAATGCTTGATTATAACTTGAATCCTAAATTAGTTTTTAAATTAAAGTAATTAAATATATCTAGCCCAGAATTATCACACAAATTGACTAGTTTCTTAGCATTTCATTAAAAACCAGAATTTATAAAAACTAGCGAAATAAAAACTCAAAAAAAACGTGAAAAATCTACCAAAAATTTTATCGCACACTTTTAAGTTTAAAGGCAAAATTCTGTAACCGGATTTGGAAAAAAAGTGGCAAACGTGATCTCAAGCTTATCAATATTTTAAATGAAATATTAGAATTTAACGTTACATTCTGATGTTAATGTGGCCATTGGTTGTATAAATGTATATACACAATATTCAAATTTTTATTAAGAATCGCCAAAAATTCGAACGATCCTAAAAATCAGACAACCTGTTTGCTGAAGATGCTACAAAAGTAGACGATAAAAATATCTTTGTCTCAGTTTTTCATTTTCCATTGAAAAATGCTCCAACGATCATCAACACTCCCCAAAAATCATCACAAATTTATGAATGAACGAAAAAATCTTCACATTGCGACGTTTTTTTATACATTTTATTTATTACACACCAAACCTGCGAAAATTATTTGGTGAAGATTATCATTGTGATGTTGTGATATTGTCTTGAGCCAAAATGTGCCACAAATACAATCGCAACGAATTCTCGTGCAGTCAACAAAAGTTTACTTTCACCTTCACAGACTCAAACAAAAATTATGTAATTGATGACCGCGATTATAACAAGCTGCGCTGCGATCATTTGGTGGTGATCACTTAATCAGTTCACATTTGTCTTTCTTTTGTTTTGCTTTTTGTTGGCAACGATATAGCACTTGACTTTTTACTTGAAGTCATTGATTTGTTGAGAATGAAATAAATTGAAGAAATTTTTTTTATGTTTGAAGTATTTTTGAATTTAATTTGTCTGAAAATTCACGAGAAATTAGTATTCTGATCATTATGAAATCACGCCAAAACAGCCGATTCCTTCTGGGACTTCATGATACTTTTCTGAACCGGTTTTGCACACTGATTCAAGATATATATGTGGTTTTTCTTGAAATGCCCCAAGATTCCCACAAACTTCATAACCTCAAATTTGGCGCCACGTAAATTTTCCAAAATTTCTATTTTCTTCAATCAAAAATCTTTTTATGAGAAAGTGTGGTCAAACTATCCATGAATATACAAAAAAAATTGGAAATGAATTAATAAGTGGTTCTTGAAATATTTGAGTTCCCGTCTAGCAAAGTCGGGAATTCTTGGAAATAAAATTTTGTGAATTTAACCGACTTTGCTACACGTGTTCTCAAATATTTCAAGAATCACTTTTCAGATCATTCTGATTTTTTTTTTGTATATTCATGGATAGTTTGACCACACTTTACAATGAAAAAATTTTTGTTTGGAAAACATAGAAATTTTGGAAAATTCACGTGGCGCCAAATTTGAGGTTATGAAGTTTATGGGAATCTTGGGGCATTTCAAGAAAAACTGAATATACAGCATGAATCAGTGTGCAAAACTGTCTCAGAAAAGTATCATGAAGTCCCAGAAGGAATTTATGACCCAAATTTTGAAGTGGCGTGAATGTAGCCATTATTTATGAGGTGCTCCCAAAGAGATAAAGTTGAAGAACAACAGATGAGGAATAATTATCATAAACAAAACCTAACTGTTTGCAAATTGCATCTTCAAATGGAGTCAACAATAAAATTTTAAAACATGATTCAAACGCCATTATATCCCAAAAACAACTTGATTATCTTATTACTTATTAGCTGTTTTGCTTCCAGGTTTTCAATTTCTTATTTTTTTAACATGTTACTTTTAAATTTTTTAATACTTCTTAATACTACCAAAATTGCAAGAAACCACAAAACAGCTTCATTAAAAATTAACCGGTTTACGTTCACAATCATTTTTATTAATATGCGCCTTGATGTTTAAACAACAGATTTTCTATAAACAGTGATCGTTGTTCATTTATATTATTCACTTTCTTGAGTATCTTGAAGATTTTGTTGACGCAGAAGGATTTATTTCAAATTGTAAAATGAAGTGGATTTTAAGAATCTTTGTAATTATTGTGTCAGTGAGTCTAATAATTAGTGCTCCTGCTGTGGGTGATCAGGAGATTACTTTGGAATCAGGTTACAACAATCCGATCAACGAAAATGGTTACAGTTTTGCGTAATAATATTCACAGACTAATTTCTTACATAAACTGAGACAATCTTTTTTAAAGATACACCTTGAGTGACGGACAAACTAGGACAGAGAGTGCTTACTATAAAAATGTTGGAGATTCGAAAATCTTGGTGGTTTCTGGATCTTATTCATTTACTGGAACAGATGGCCTGGAATATTACATCAGTTATGAATCAGATGAAAATGGATACCGCGCCACGGTTGATGGTATACTTAACATTTCAATTGATAGCTATCTTGATTTATGAGCTAGTTTTATTATGTTGCCATTAATTTTAGATGAAACAAAACCAATTGAGCCAGTGGCGTTCCTTGATGCAAATGTGATCAAATCTTTGCTGGGATAGAGCTAACTGATACTCTGTAAATTGAAACAGTTGATCCCGTAAATCTACTACTCGAAAATTCGCAAACACTAGTTTTAACATTTTATTTACTTTCATTTGTTATGATACTTGAAAACATTTTCAAAACCAATAAAGCAATTTTCATAAGCTTTTTGAGCAAATTAAGTTGAGGGGCTATGCATAAAATACGTAACGCTGAAATCGGACTTTTTGGACCCCCCCTCCCTCCTCGTAACGCTTTTTCACACATTTTAATATGAAGATTATTACTTCGTAACAAATTCTAGACCCCCCCCCCCCCCTGCTAGAGCGTTACGTATTTTATGCATAGCCCTTTGAAAAAATATTTTTTTTAATTATTTTTATTTTTGGCATGTATCTTAATATTTCAAAAGTACGTATCACTGCATTAGAAAAGTTTTATAGCCTCAATAAGTTAAAGCAATATTTATTACTATATTGATTGTCGGATGTTTAAGTCTTAAACACCTGGAATTAATTTTTTAATAATCAAAGAATTAACATTCATTCTGACTTTTAGAGCTTAAGAATATCAAAAGGTTCAGAAAAATCTTTAGCAAAAAACCAGTAAAACTTCTTTTGATTAACGATGAATAAAACTCACATTAGATCAAATCTGCTGAATAATTTATTGAGTGGATATTTTTGCATGCAAATTCTGCAAGCTCACCAGAGTCTTCAAGTCTGCACTTTAAAATTTTACCGGTTTTCTTAGCTTATCCATAAAGATGTTTAATGTGAGATTTTTTTAACCGCTATCAACAAAAAACAATTAATTTTATGGTTAGTGCTCGAACAGGTTCCAACTGACTTAAATGATGTTAATGACAGTGAAGTCACTGTGACATCCTTCTTTTATCTTACCAAAGACCAAACCGATATATAGTGGCATATAAATTTCATTAGCATAACCAACTCAAATGTTGATCAATCTAAATAACAAACGTGATCACTTAGCCACAATAAACACAATATTGTAGCTTGTGTCTTGTTGAAGGATGTTAATATCATATATTTTAGCTAAAGGCATAGACTAAAGGTTTAGGTATAGTCTCCGGACAGTATACATTTTAGGGAATTTGTAGATTTGACTACAATATCTTAAAAAGCTTCTGAAAATAATTGACAAAACAATGTTTACAATTCTATTCTTACTATTAAAAAGCTGCTGAAAAGTTTACTAAGTTGTTCAAGTTGTTGATAGTTTACATCGTTGTTTAATTAATAGTTTTGAGTATTGTTTGATTGTTATCATTGGAAACAATGATCCATATCATTAAATGTATTTTACCAAATAGTTAGATTTTGAATTGAATCATCGCACTATATGCAAAATTTGGGTCACTTTTACATTGATGAAAATCTTTTTCTACATTTCCTGCCATCGTAAAATAATAAATTTGTGAACATTCATTTGGAAAATACGTTTAATGTTCAAAATTATGATATAACTGAGATATAAAATGAAACTTCATACGAAAAAAGTGAATTTACATCTTACATTTTTGGACATTCAGTTCAAAAAAAAGCGATTTAAATAGTTTTTGAAAATATCGACAAAAGCTCGCAAAAAAACTTTTTTAAATACATTTTCAATTCAACGATTTTTGGGAATGCTGCCAAATTTTTTTTTTGTTTTTTTTTTTGTTGATATTTTCGTAGACCGGTTTAACTATTAAAAGCGTTGAATAACTTGCATGTTTGTAGTTTTGGTATCTAAAAGGTTAATTTTGTAGAAACTAGTCAATCTGTATGATCCAAGATGAAGCTCTGCGTTTTACTGAGCGTTTTGTTATTAATTAATTTGATAATTTGTGTAGCTAGTGCTCCATTAGACGATAAATCCATCATTTTGGAATCGGAATACAATGATCGAAGTGATACTGGCTACAGTTTTGCGTAAGTGAGAAAATTTATATCGAAAATAACTTACTAAGAATTTAAAATGTTTTAATAGATACACCTTGAGTGATGGTCAAACTAGAACTGAGAATGCTTACTAAAAAGATCGTGGAGACACTAAATTGTTGGTCGTTTCTGGATCTTATTCATTTACTGGAACAGATGGCTTGGAATATTACATTAGCTATGAATCGGACGAAAATGGATACCGCGCAACTATTGATGGTAATTTGAAAATATGACTCCTTTGAATTGATTTGAACTTATCAAATATATTATTAATTTTAGATGGGACGAAACCACCAACAACGCAAGTATCTCATTATATTGATGCCAACCTCCTGAAGTCCTTAGCTGGATAGATAAAATAAACTTAAATCCGGATATATATGCTTGGTCTCCCATTTTGTCTGTTAAGATTTTTTTAGATAAATTTTTTGTTTTTATTTAAAACTTCAGGCTATGCAAATTTATTATATAATACCAATTTCATATAAAATTTTATCGTGTTAATAAATAAAAACGAGCAAAAAATGCAGCACGTGAATTTCGCTAGTTTTCGTTGCCTCCTCACAGGTTTCGCTTTATTTTATGAATTTTGAGGGCTTATAAATTTTAATTCAAATTAAAGATTCGTTAGCTCCTCAAGCAGTGTGAATTTTCAATCGCTTAGCAATAAAATGAGTAAACTGGATTTTTAAAGCAAAGCTACGACATATGGTCAGTTTTCGCGTCTTCAGGTCTTCAGGAACACTTTATTAATATTCCAAGGAAAGTGAAACTTGTTTATATGATACATTCAAGGTTACATCTCAACTGTAGAAATGCATGTGCAACAAAATGACTCAAAGTCAAAAACAATCGAAAATTTGCCCATGAAAAGTTCTAGAAAAACTTTCAGATGTCTTAATTGTTGATCAAGGATGTAGAATTGAAGTTGTATGACTATTTTAGAGAATAATTTAGCATACATCAAATATTTTCAACAATCTTTGATAATTATTAACCATCATCATACTTAATGTTTATGACACATAAATTATTTGACTGGATATATAATTGATATTAAACTTTATTTCTAAAAATTTAGATGTTCACTAGAGCATTTGAACTAAACTTTGAATTCGAAAATTTTAATATTACAGTTGCAAACTCACATCCTTGAATTTAATTACATTTCACTTTTCTTAAATTTAATTCATACAAATTTTAAAATGCCATATGATTTTTTGCAACGGATATTTACCTTGAACCAGTAAACATGTTTCGCTTTCATTTAGAATTAATTTAAATGTTCCTGTTGTAGCAAATTTTCAGTGATCACTGAAGTCAAATCCAGTTTCTTTGTTTATGCAGGTTTTTGGTTTGCAAAATTCAAAAAGGTAACGAATCTTTAATTTGAACATAAATTTATACATTCACATTTAATATGAACAAGCAAAATCAGCGAGAAGATAGCGAACCCGGGTAAAACTAACGAAAAATAATGAAATTCACGTGTTGCAGTTTTTTTGTTTGAAATTTACATATTTAATTAGATATTTTTCTTGATTTGATTTCGAATTATATACTTGATTTGTATTTCGAATTTTAAACGAAATTGATGAATGAACTAGTATGTTCAGATTTTAGAACTTTTTTACTGAAACACCAGATGCTTTAATTTAAGGTCACTTTGACAAAGCTCGAATTGCCACAATATTCAAATTAAAAATGTTTATTTGTTTGTGCTATTTAGCATGAGACCATCACTCATAATGGGACAATTATAGTAGTATTTCATCAAGTATACACATTTGAAAAACAGAAAGATAACCATTATAAATTGATAATAATCTTTTGCAATATTTTCAACACGCATGTTTATCGACTTGTTTTCACTATGTAATCCTTTCAAATATCAACAAAAAATCAACTTAGTCATTTTAACGCCCGTGCAAAATTTCGTCGAAAAATGACATTATTTTGATTAGTTATAGTTTAGTATAAAGTATTAAAAAATAAAAACATTTTTGAATCGAATAGATATTTTTATTGATTTAGCTTTTCTACTTGCTCATTTTTCGATAATTTGAATTAAATCAAATTGAAATTTTATGAATTTTTAGACAAATTATTCAAAACACTTTTTTGTTCATTATGAACCAAAAACTTAAATTTGTATTTAATATGTTAGCCTGGATGTTATAACATTTAAAACGGATAAGTAAACTAAAATTCATATTTTTTCTAGGAAGTACTATAATTATGAAACTTTGAATAAAAATAAATTAATTAAAAATGCACCATATTGTTAAGTAATTTTATTTAATAGTGAAAAGTGTAAACAACAATTCAACCACCCAAAGACTTTAGTAGATTTGGATCTATGTTTCCAATTTCTGGTGGAGGTGGAGGCTTAGACCCATCTGAAATAAATAATAAACACAGATACAGTTGTGAACATTTTTATTGAGCCTTCAATACCATCAACCGTAGCGACGTATCCATTTTCATCGGCAGTATAGGTAATTTTATAGTTTAAGCCATTGGTTCCCTTAAATTCATATATTCCGCTCACAGTCCAAATCTTTTCATCACTCAATCGACCATTTTCTTGGCGGAGTTGGCCATCACTCAATCCAAAACTAGAATTCTTAATTTTTTTAATATTTTCTGTTTTTATTATCATTTACATATATTTACGCCCAACTATAGCTATTCTCGTCTTGCGTTCTAAAAGAGTATTCCACAGTAACTTCACTATCATCCCCAGAATTTTCAACCGGAGCACAGTAAATTAAGCTGAATGCTATGGTTAACAGAAAACTTATGCAAAACTTCATTTTGGATGTTTTTCTACTTTATTCAACTTAAACTGTACTCGTATAACTCTGGTAACAGACTAAAATAGCAAAATTGCAGAGATTTTAAAATTTTAAAAAGCTTTTGGCTAGATTTTTTAGCCTTCAATCGTATTCAACAAAATATTGGTTTTCTCTGCTAAAATTATATTAAAAAACAAAATCGTTTTAATGGATCTCCTGATTCATTCTTTCAGGGGGACAAAAGTATATTGACGAATATTGAATTTGGCTACAATTCATTATCGAGCTTAATTTGCTAGCAACCCTGAACTTTTAGACTAATATTTTTACTTGTTAATATTTTTACTTATTGCATGCAAGTGTAAATTTTTAAAGCTCATCATAAATTGTTTAAAGTCTTTAGGATCAGTGAACCAGCCAAATGTCCATAATTATTTTCAAAAATATGTAATTTATTTTCAGAATTTTTATTTTTTTATTTTTCAATTTTATTGGTTAGCAATATCAAAGTTTAGCTTCAAGAAATATAAATTGAAATTAAAATTGAAATATTATGATTCAAAAAGCTCTTTCCATTGACATTAAATTACACAATAGATGATATTTGCAACAGGAAAGACTGACCCAAATAAACAAAAATCGGAAAAGCTGAAGCTTTAGCAGGCACTTCGGCAACATAATACCTATGTTTCATTAGAATGATTCATTTGAATGAAGCAATAAAATTCTAGGAAATTCAAAAATATGTAACCAAAATATAAATATCCGATCAGAGCGCCGAGCGGGAAAATTGTGCATTATTGCTGATAATTCTGTTGAATCAAATTTTACCACTTTCTGATCGACTTGAGTTGGTAGTTTTTTACCAAAAAACACGTAAAACTTAATTTCATATAAAATTTAAGAAAAAAGTATATTTTTTCCAACAATTTTTTAGATTTTTGCAAAAACACAAATTTGTTTTTTAAAGCATGACAACTTTGTCATGGAACAAAATTTTCAAAAAACCTTCAGGAATTGTTCGTTTTGGGACAAATACAAGGTTTTTGCATATTCAGATGTTTTAAAATATTTTCAGGAAAAAAAAATTTTGTATGGGAAAATGGTAGTTTGCACTACAGGTACTAGATGGCGCTGTCGGATTTTCAAAAACTGACGTGACGTCACTGCTTATGGTTGAAAAAAGCTTATTCTGAAAATTTGAGATAAATCGGTCCGATGCAGTCTGATATTTGGGATACAGAAGTTTTTTTTCTGAAATTTTTGTAAGCATGACAACTTGGTCATGGTACAATATTTCCATAAAATCTTCTGAAATTGATCATTTTGAGACAAATACAAGGTTTTGCATATTCAGATATTTTAAAATATTTTCAGGAAAAAAAAAATTTTGTATGGGAAAATGGTAGTTTGCACTACAGGTAGTAGATGGCGCTGTCGGATTTTCAAAAACTGACGTGACGTTGCTGCTTATGGTTGAAAAAAGCTTATTCTGAAAATTTGAGATAAATCGGTCCGATGCAGTCTGATATTTGGGATACAGAAGTTTTTTTTCCGAAATTTTTGTAAGCATGACAACTTGGTCATGGAACAGAATTTTCAAAAAACCTTCAAGAATTGATCATTTTGGGACAAATACAAGGTTTTTGCATATTCAGATGTTTTAAAATATTTTCAGGAAAAAAAAAATTTTGTATGGGAAAATGGTAGTTTGCACTACAGGTACTAGATGGCGCTGTTGGATTTTCAAAAACTGACGTGACGTCGCTGCTTATGGTTGAAAAAAGCTTATTCAGAAAATTTGAGATATATCGGTCGGATGGGTTCTAAGATTACGAATACAGAAGTTTAGGAGTCAAAACCACGGACTGACATTTCACAAGGACCCAAAATTTCGGGTTCTAGACCAAAAATTTTTTTGTTTTAAGCAAAAATAAGAAAAAAAAAAAAAAAAGTTTGGACGAAACCAAGACTTCACAACTTTTTGTTGTCGAAGTAAAAACAAATTATATGTTATCATTATTGGTTTGTCAACACTCATCAAAATCGAAGAAAGGTATAATTTTCAGCATAATTATAATGATCAAAATAAATTTTAAAATTAAACAAAGGTTGTCAAAGATTCCTGAAAACACCTTAAATAATGTTTAAATGTTCATGTAATATATCACTATTAAAATTAGTTAATCACCTAATTTATGGAACGAATAAATAAACTAGTTGTGCAGCTTATGAGCTGAGCAGGACTTCTCCGCTAGTATGGAATGGTGTTTTCATTAAAAATTGTTTCGAAGTGCTATCTCTAGTCGTTATAAAAATCGGAATAAACATCGATGCAATTCTTGACAGAACTTATAATTTCAAACATTTTTTCTGAAGAGACCGAAGTGCTATCTCTAATCGTTCTCGAGTTCTGGAGCTGAGAGTAAGCGGTACCAGGTTGATCCTCCAAAAACTTGATTTTTCAAATTTTCTGGACGAATCATGAGATTATAAGACTTTTTCAAAAAAAGTTGTCTGGTACCACCAGATGACCCCCAGATGACTCCCAGCAGGTAGTGGACCAAACATCGATGCATTTCTTGACTCAACTCATCATCTCAAACATTTCTTCTAAAAAGACCGAAGTGCTATCTCTAATCGTTCTCGAGTTCTGGAGCTGAGAGTAAGCGGTACCAGACTGATCCTCCAAAAACTTGATTCTTATAATTTTCTGGACGAATCATGAGATTCTAAGACTTTAAAAAAAAAAAGTTGTCTGGTACCACCAGATGACCTCCAGATGACTCCCAGCAGGTAGTGGACCAAACGTCGATACATTTCCCGCTTCATCTTATAATCTCAAACATTTCTTCTAAAAAGACCGAAGTGCTATCTCTAATCGTTCTCGAGTTCTGGAGCTGAGAGTAAGCGGTACCAGGTTGATCCTCCAAAAACTTGATTCTTATAATTTTCTGGACGAATCATGAGATTCTAAGACTTTTAAAAAAAAAGTTGTCTGGTACCACCAGATGACCCCCAGATGACTCCCAGCAGGTAGTGGACCAAACATCGATACATTTCCCGCCTCAACTCATAATCTCAAACATTTTCTGAAAAACACACAGAGCTCTAGTTTTTCAAAAAAAAATGTTTTTTTTTGTATGGAAAACCCGACTTTGGGTCACGGAAGTGGTTCTGGTGACCTAACCGGTGGAGTCACCATCACCAAAAATATCAGGTGCACGATGGGAAGAGATACCAAGTCGATTGGCATCAAAAAATTTGGAATCGGTCCGGTGGGAGGTCAGATCGATCGTTTACAGTAACACACCCACCGGGCACACGGCCCTTAGTTTTTCGCAATTCACGGGTCGGGGGATCAATATTTTCCGGATTTTTTTTTACAGGAATTTTCTTCAACTCAATACGGACAAAAAAAATATGAGATATTTTTGAGATTTGTGTACAGGGAAGTCAGGAAAAATCAAATAAGATTGAAAAACCCTGAAAATGCTGGGAAGAAAACAATACTTCTCCGAATTTTGCGGAGAAGTAATAAATTAAATCCAAACTAATCACCAATTTAAAATCGCAACATTTTTACTCCAAACTCAAAATGTAAATCAGTTTTTTTGCTCCCAAAAAATGGAAATCTATTTTTTGCAAAATTTAAATGCAAACTTGAAATTTAACGAATTTTACGGAATTTGGTATTCATTGATGATAATACTTTGATAATACGTTACATCATAGAACAGTTTCGATTTTTGTGAAGTTTTGCAGCCATTTTTTCCTCCTCAAAATATATAATCTAATAAATTTATTCAGCAGAGTTTTACAAATCTATCAAAGATATACATAAACGCGACATCAATGGGTGTCATTAGCCGTGATTTGCTTGATTTCTTGAATGTGCGAAGCTATAAAACGGCTTTTAGCATTGTTGAATAAATTTTTAAGAAAGTGAATTCAAAAGATTTTATTTAGGTATATTGAGTCAACAGTCTCATAAAAAACAAAACACCCGCCTCTTTTTCAAAAAACAACTTAATTTTACTACATGAGTCTTCACTCTTCAATAGGGTGATTCATTCTGAGTACTTTGTTGAAAAAAGATGCTCCAGTGACTATTTTTGGTTCCTTTTTAAAATCTAAGAATTTTGGTAAATTTTTTTTTTTTTTTTATTCGGCCTAAGTGGGTGCGCTGACCAATCAAAGATTTGAAAACTTTGGAAAAAGTGATACTTTGAAGCCCAAATCCCGAGTTTTAAGGAAATCGATAATTTTTATAATTTAAATAAATTCTAGACTTCTTAAGCTTTAAAATGATGTGTGTGAAATTTTTTTACTGTTATTGGTTAAGACTTAAATCTTATGAGGAATGGTAAAACTTTTAAGCTTCATCGAACCTTTGAAATGGCTCAAATACCCAATATTTCGACTGAAGATTTTTTTTTGGAATTAAGACATCTTACTAGACTAAATCGAAGCTGCTGAATCCAAATCCGGGCTTAATTGTGGTCTAAAACTTCAGGTTTTCCGTGAAAATTGACCCGAGTGAAAAATACGTTATTTCAAAAAAACTAAATAAATTGACAAAATTGATAAAATTTTATGAGTTTTTTATGAATATTTTCAGAAGTTTAATGAGAAACTGAATTTATTGGTTCAAATTATATGGTAGATTGAAAAATTTCTTAGTATTTTTGAAATAATTTATTTTTCACTCGGGTCAATTTTCACGGAAAACCTGAAGTTTTAGACCACAATTAAGCCCGGATTTGGATTAAGCAGCTTCGATTTAGTCTAGTAAGATGTCTTAATTCCAAAAAAAAATCTTCAGTCGAAATATTGGGTATTTGAGCCATTTCAAAGGTTCGATGAAGCTTAAAAGTTTTACCATTCCTCATAAGATTTAAGTCTTAACCAATAACAGTAAAAAAATTTCACACACATCATTTTAAAGCTTAAGAAGTCTAGAATTTATTTAAATTATAAAAATTATCGATTTCCTTAAAACTCGGGATTTGGGCTTCAAAGTATCACTTTTTCCAAAGTTTTCAAATCTTTGATTGGTCAGCGCACCCACTTAGGCCGAATAAAAAAAAAAATAAAATTTACCAAAATTCTTAGATTTTAAAAAGGAACCAAAAATAGTCACTGGAGCATCTTTTTTCAACAAAGTATGCAGAATGAATCACCCTACTCTTCATATTACATTTTTGTTTCCAGGTTGTCAAAAAGTCTTCAATCTAATAAATATTCATCAACAGTTTAAAAATGCAAAAAACTGCAAAAATATTTATAAAATTTTCCCAAATATTTATCAAATTCGAACCGGTTCACAAAGTTTTATTCACATGCTGCGATTTTAATAAATGACTTCACATTTCTTTTCGGGTCTAGCCGAAATTTTATTCACTTTCCTTTGAATTTTACGGATTTTGGTACAAAGATCAATCGATGATATGAAATATGTTAAAGTATTTTTAAAAACGATAAAAATGGTTTAAATTAAAGTATATTCTGAGAACAAGGATAGACTTAAAGATTTTAACCAAGCTTTTTAAATTAAAAATTATTATTTTGCACGGGAATTTTTATAAACAATATGGTTATTTAAAATTTAACCTTTTAATTTGAAATTTTATCTGAGGATCGTCAAACTTAAATCAAAATCAATGGTCATATATTTTCTTTGAACTATGATTTGACATTTGTACGGTAGTCATATTACAGAAAATATGTAGGTTATTATTTTAATAAATCTGATATAACTAAGGAGTGTTCCATTATTTTAAGGCGTAAGATTTTAATAACGATATTATACCTAATATCGTCCATAAAGTATATTAATGTGTTTGAAATGGTTCGTGCAGCAAATCCTGTAGAAATTCTTAGCATAATCTAAACTATTTATGAAGAATCAAAAAACTTCAATGCCCAAAAATTCTTAACCAATTGGCAATAAAATGTTTTGGAGCCATAGTTACTTAACTGTATATCATCAAGTTATGTCTCTGATTTCTTAACAAATTTGGGATGATCGCATTTAGTTTAATTAGTGAAGACTCTCATATCTCCATAGAAATTTATATAATTTGATATAAAAACAAAAATACAAAAAATCCATCGACTGTTGTTGATACACTCATAATCTTATGTGGATGAAAACTATCTTCTTTCTTCTTTCTCGCGTTGTGAAATGGGGACCATTTTTTTTCTATGAACTTTTACTTAATTATATGCATTTTCCTACTTTCTCAAAATTTGCAAACTGGATTTGGTTTGAAGATGCGGTGGGCTATGATTTAACTTTGTAAATAAATGTATATTTTGCACAAATAAATGAATTCACTCCAAGGCTATATAATCTATGATCCTTTCAGTTTGTAAGTCAGTCGAAAGTTGAATTTCGTTTTGTAGAGTAAACAATTTCTAGTTCGATATGAAGTTGATGTTACCTATTTTATTGACCATTACGGTCTATGCTTGCGTCAGTGAAGCTATTTTAAGGTAAATTGTTAGCATTGGATTTAAGTGCAAGAAATAAAATATCAGTGAACATGATTGAGGATTATTTGGCATGATGATGCAAGAAAACATAAGTGATTAGTGTTATTGAATATGATCGAAATGCAAGGAGCATTATAAATTATCTTAAAGTGCACAATCATGAGTGATCGAGTGAATTAATGTACAAAATGAACTCATTAAAACCTATTGTGACAGCATAAAATGCAAATGATCAATCAATCGTGAAGTGATTTTTAAGTGCTTTTCAATCCCTGAAAAATAATATTATATAAAAGGAAAGTTATCAAATTTAAAAAATCTTTGCAGTCCGTATGAAGCCAAACGGCTTGCGCAGATACTAGGACTAGTTCCTCAAAAGTCATCTAAATTCAGCAAAGGAAAAGGCGGCAGTGCATTAGATCAATTAGCTCTTGGACTTGTGAAGGGAGGAATAGTTGGAGGACTAGTTGGCAGTAAGTTCAGTGATAGATTTAAAATATTGAAGAATTTTGGCTCTATACTAGTTTTTGGAACACTTCAGAAAAATATATTTTGCCCTAAAAATTACAACAACACAAAATTCAATTATATTTCGGAACCGCAAAATGATTTTTCCTTTAAAATTTGATCACATTTGAGTACGATGATTAAAATAACGATTACATAGGTGCTGCCAATAAAGGAGGAGGAGGAGGAGGAGGTGGTCTCGATATTGGAGGTCTTTTAGGGTCTCTAGGTTCCCTTGTTTCTGGAGGTATGTTGCTTGCCATAGAAAAGAATATGAAAACAATTTGGCAGTAACATAAATTATAGATTGATTGTTTACTTGTATCATAAGCTACCTTAAGCTTGGTACCAAAACACAAACTATTTATCAAAATTTTAATATTGAGAACTTTTAAATCAAGAACATTTGTAAAGGACTCAGCTTTAATAGAATGGTTTCATATTAGGTTTAGGTGGACAATCAGGTGGACAATCAGGAGGACAATCTGGTGGACAATCTGGAGCCCAATCTGGTGCGCAATCTGGTTCACAATCCGATAACCAAGGGAAAAATGGAGGAGGCATGGAGGGTGGTGAGAGCGAAGGTATAATTACTAAACTTTGGATCAAAAAAAATATCTTATCTTATGTTTTATATCGTCGTTAGATGAAGAAGGCGAACAAATTATTATAGTTCAGCAGCAAGCCGAACCTCAAGTTCAATTTGTGATGCAGCAGCAGCAGCTTCAGTACCTACAACCTCAACAGCCTCAGGTTTGTAAACTTTTATTGAATTTACTATTAAAAACCAGAATCATCATTGAAAGTTTTTACATTAGGTTCAATTAATCTCACAACAACCTCAAGTACAATTAGTTGCACAACAGCCTCAAGTACAATTAGTCGCACAACAGCCTCAAGTTCAATTAATTGCACAACAGCCTCAAGTACAATTAGTTGGAGGTCTAGGCGGTGGTTTTGGAGGAGCACAGTTTGTGTCTGGTCTAGGAGGAAATCAAATTATTGCAGGACATGGACCAGAAATCTTCCTTCAAAATGGATTCGGTCATGGTGGAGCACAGTTCATTTCTGGACATGGAGGTAACCAAATTTTTGCAGGGCATGGTCCAGAAATCATTTTACAAGCACAAGGACCACAGATCATTGCGAGTCATCAAGGACATCAAGCAAAACAAATTGTTGTAGCACAGGGTGGTGGAGCGCAAAATGTGCATCATGAATATCACCATCATGGTGCTAATACAAAAGGTAAACATAAATTAAATCATAATGTCGAACTTTCTTTTCATGTCAATATGATGTTAATTATTTTTTTGCTGGATCATTATTAAATTATTTAAATCAATTGAAAGGAAATGAATGTGAAATATTTTTATTAAAATAGGCTCCAATGAAATTCATGAATTTCACCATCATGGCTCAAGTTCCAAAGCACATGGACCAAGTACTGTACGAGAAGTACACAATCACCCAATAAGCTCACAAGTAAATAGTCAATAATTTTACATTATAACCATTTCTTAAGATCTCTAATTGAGTTACGCATGACCTAAGCAAAATCTTGTTAGTAAATAAAATTCTAAATAAGACCATATTACAGGGAGGAATCCAAGAAATTCATCACCATCAAAAACCGAAGAAAGCCAAAGTATCACACAATCATAATCACAATGAACCAAGCAGAAAATTCAAAGCACCTCGTCAAGAAAGTGAGACTGGCAATTTTGGAGTTAATAACGGACAAAATACAGATTCATATGCGGTGCCTCAAACACCACCCCAAGTGCAACAGACACAAGATCACTCACATCATGAAGAAAAGGCTCCAATCCAAATTGTAGAAGAACATCATCACCATGCTGAAAAAATTCAATATATTCAATCTGAGCCAGAGATTCGCTATATTCAAACTCCACCAGAGATCAAATATGTCCAGTCTCCACCAGAAGTATACGTTCAATACGTTCAAAGTCCACCAGAAGTTAAGGTCGTGCATGTGCATCATGGTCAACCTCAACCAGGCTTCCCAGGTATTCAAGCACCAATTCAAGGTGGATTCCAAGCCCCAATTCAAGGAGGATTCCCAATTCAAGGCGGCTTTCCAGGACCAGTACCAATTCAAGGACCAATTCAAGGACCAATACAACCAATTATCAATGGAGTTCAAGGACAAGCTCCTGGAGGAATAATTGAAGAAGTGCATCATCATAATGTACCTTTTGGAAAAGTTCCTAAGGATGCACAATCTAATGGAAACCAGCAAGTAATTCACCACAATGGTGGTCCAAACTCACATTCTCATGGAGGTCAACAAGTTATTCATCACAACGTACCACATGGCAACAATCATGTTCACTCTGGAGGTGCTCATGAAATCCATCATCATAATGTGCCATTCGGAGGAACCCCAAGGCAAGCTCAACCTAATGGAGGTCAGCAAGTTGTTCAACAGAATGTAAACAGTTATACTCAATCTAATGGAGGTCAACAAGTTACTCAACAGAATGCAAACAGTTATACTCAATCTAATGGAGGTCAACAAGTTGTTCAACAGATAGACAACAGTTATAATGGTCTTGATAGTGGATATAGAACCATTAATAAGTAAATATTAAAAATACTCAGTACAAATTTTACTCATTTAATTAGTTGAAAATTTCATTGCTAAGTTGAAAATTTCAAATCGCTATGTAGAAAGCTGAAAATTTGCTATGTAAATAAATTATATTTAATAAGAAGAAAACTCAATTGTTTTATATATTGTTAACCAAATTGTATTAGCAGTTTCTTCATTATTACATAGCAATTCGAAATTTTTAATTCTCATATTTTACCTTTTTCCAAAGAACTCTATTTTGCTCTTTACAATACTGAATTATATTTTCATAACTTCTATCAATTTAAAACCATTTTAAATCTAAAACATTTATTCAATATATCTAACATTCATAAGTAGTTTATGTACAATCAAAGATGATTATCTATTTAGAATTGATCATATTTACCACAAAAACAATGGATCTTTTTTAAAAAACCGCAATGATACTTATGTATAACTTCGAAATTGGAAAACGATATCTTTTAAAGCTTTTTCAGTGGAACTTTTAGTGTTTCTTTCTTTAATGGAGCAAAACAAGAGCACATAAATCAATTTAATAGATATTTTAAGAATGAAGTTTTACTTTGAAAGTTTAAAATGACACTCCACGATTCTATTCTCGACTCTAATCTTAATAAATGATACTTACCTACATTATTACTTCTTAATAGGATTAATGGAGCTAAACCAGGTCTGAACCATGAAATTCATCATCATAACCTTCCAAAAGGCTCAAAACAAATTCCTAACTCTCAAGGAAATCAGCAAGTCTCAACACAAACTCAATCTATCATAAACCACGAAATTCATCATCACACTCTACCCAAAGGTTCTAAACAAATTTCCAACTCTCTAAGAAATCAGCAAGTCTTGGTACCTCGCGGTAATTTAGTTCAGCCAGGTTTGAACCATGAAATACATCATCACACTCTTCCGAGAGGCTCAAAACAAATTCCAAGTCTTCAAGGAAACCAACAAGTTTCAATACAAGCTCAAACTGGTCCAAGCCACGAAATTCATCATCATACCCTTCCCAAAGGCTCAAAACAGATTCCTAGCTCTCAAGGAAATCAGCAAGTCTCAACACAAACTCAATCTATCATAAACCACGAATTTCATCATCACACTCTCCCAAGAGGTTCAAAACAAATTCCAAGCAATCAAGGACCTCAACAAATTTCTCAAGGCAATTTAAATTTAGCTCAACCGGGATTAAATCATGTAATACATCATCACAATTTACCTAAAGGCTCCAAACAAAATCCCAACCTTCAAAGGCAGCAACAGGTCTCTCTCCAAAATGGCAATTTAGCTCAACCAGGACTGAATCATGAAATACATCATCATACTCTTCCTAAAGGATCTAAACAAATTCCAAGCCTTCAAGGAAACCAACAAGTTTCAATACAAGCTCAGTCTGGGCCAAGCCACGAAATACATCATCATACGCTTCCAAGAGGATCAAAACAGATTCCCAGCTCTCAACAAAATCAACAAATTTCTCAAGAAAACTTAGCTCAGCCTGGATTGAATCATATAATACATCATCATACACTACCTAGAGGCTCAAAACAAATACCAAACTCTCAAGGACTCCAACAAGTCTCAACACAAACTCAATCTAGCTTACAGCACGAAATTCATCATCACACTATCCCCAGAGGTTCCAAGCAAACTGAAACATACACTGGAGAACTGCTAAAGGGAGAATTCATACATCATCATAGACTTCCTAAAGGTTCGAAAAAAAATCGAGGACCCCAAAGGCAACAACAACATGGAAACCAAGGTCAACCAGGATTGAATCATGAAATACATCATCATACTCTTCCTAAAGGATCAAAACAAGTTCAGAACTCGCAAGGTCCTCAACAAGTCTCAATACAAGCTCAAATTGGCCCAAACCACGAAATCCATCATCACACTATTCCCAAAGGCTCCAATCAAATCCCAGGTTTACAAGGGCAACAGCAAATCTCTCTGCCACAAGGAAATATAGCTCAATCAGGATTTAACCACGAAATTCATCATCATACTCTACCCAAAGGTTCGAAACAAAATCTCAACTCTCAAGGAAATCAGCAAGGCTTGGTACCTCACGGTAATTTAGTTCAGCCTGGTTTGAACCATGAAATACATCATCACACTCTACCCAAAGGTTCGAAACAAAATCCCAACTCTCAAGGACAACAAGATGTTTCCATTCAATCAGGTTTCAATCACGAAATTCATCATCATACTCTTCCTAGAGGCTCAAAACAAATCTCAGGTTTACAAGGGCAACAGCAAATCTCTCTGCCACAAGGAAATATAGCTCAATCAGGAATTAATCACGAAATCCATCATCACACTCTTCCCAAAGGCTCTAATCAGATTCCTGGACATTCCAATACTCAAGGACAACAAGATGTTTCCATTCAATCAGGTTTCAACCACGAAATACATCATCACAATCTACCAAATGTTGCCAAACCTAATCAAGGATTCTCTGGAGAATTGATACAAGAGTACATTCACCATCACAATGTCCCCAATGGTTTTAATATTGGTGATTACCAGTCTTCAGGGTTGCATCCAGAAGTTATTGGAAACCAAGATGTTGAAATTCACCACCACAATGTTCCTAATGGCTTTAAAAATGAACATTTTCCAACCGATAATCATCATGAAAACAGAGGTGAAAATCAGGTTCAAGGGCAATTTCCATTTAATGGATTAAGTGAAGAAGTACATCATTATAAAATTAAAAATCAAGGTGATCGTAATAACTTACAATCTGGCAATCAGCAAAACCAATTTTCTTTTAACGGATTTAACGAGGAGGTTCACCACTACAATATTAAGAATCAAGGAGATCATAACAATTTCCAATCTATAAATAATAATGGAGCAATTCAAGGTGGAAATCAGGCTCAAGAACAATTCCCATTTAATGGTGTAAGGGAAGAAGTACATCACTTCAATATTAATATCCAAGATTACAGTCATTCACAGGACAACCAGCAGAATCAACAAGAAAATAGACCAAACCAAAGTGAAAATAATAGTAATGGAAATTTAAAAATGAATGTTATAAACGAAGGAGTCCACCAACCAACACAAAATGAAGGAAACCAAGAAAATGTTCAGTCTGCAAATAACGAGGAGTATCCATATAATGAATCAGGGCAACAGTTTCGCCCAAGTGAGCAATACTTTGGTAAACTCTTCGACGAAAATAATGATATACTAAGGAAACCTATCCGTGAGGCTAAGTTTTAAAAATGCTTTAAGCTAAAATTATAAACTAGATGATAGTTAGATAGTCACTTGTTTTTGTTATTGCTCTATTGTACATATTTATTTAGTTTTTAATTTTACAAATAAAAGATTTTACATTGAAATAATTCTTTTATTCTACCCTAAGTTTGCCTACACATCAAAACACATAAATCGAATGTTAATAATAAAATGACACCAGAATAGACCAAACACATATTTGAATATTCATAGTTTGTATTTGAATTCTCTTCTGGGCTTAAATTTGAATACTCCACTAACATATTTCGAACAAAAAAATAAACATATATTTATATTTAAATTATCTCCTTAATACTATCATATATCTTGTTAAGCAATCTTAAATTCGATATGAAACATCTAAAAAGATATCAGAATATTTATATTCCCTTGAATTGATTTTAATAATTGATTTCATATGTTGAGTTTAAAAAATGGACGTAGGATAATAATTTAAATGCGTAATATTTGAACGGTTTGATTGTCAGAATTGTAGAGCTCAACTTTTTCGTTAACATTTGAACTGTTTTACACTGAAGAATCCCTTGTGAAACCATGCACATGTTTGCAAAAAAGTTTACTTTTGTACCGATGGTAATGAATCCTGTTTGTACTCTTCTACATAAAATTGTTAATAGTAATTAAAATAAAATAATGCGCTTTGTACAATTTTATGCAGTTGTTATAAGTCCTGGTGATTATTCTTAAAGCCAAAGAATTTTTAAAGTAAAAGAGTCCAAAAATTATTAACCTTTCAAACATTTTTTTGTTGAATAACCTCCAAATAATTTAAAGATCATTTCTAGTCAATAAAAGATTTATATTAGAATAATATAGTATCCAATTCAACTATTTTTTATATAGGCATGTAGACAAATAGTCTATAGACGAATCTATTCAACAAGTTTTAAACTGGATTTTTGATCTGCTGCAGTCTAATTTATCCAAAAATGATGAACCTCAAATCATATAAATTCATAGATCCTTTCAATGATCGTTCATTCAAAGTTCGTAGCTCTCAAGAAGAAGTCCTAGTCAAGTTTAACAAAGTTAAATAAAATTTTATCAAACAAAATGAAGTGCTTCATTATTCTTGCTTTGGCAGCAATTGCATCTTGCGAAGCCGGCTACATTGGGTAAATTTGCCGATAGTAAATAGTTAAATTAAGTGGAAGCTTAACAAGGCTTAAAATTGCTTTAAGCGATTGAGTGATCGTTGATCAAAAAAGTGATCAAGTGACAAAAAAAAATAAAGATTCAAACTATTCAAATGTGAAAATTTGCATGATCTCAGGGCTCGGAATGATCGGTGCAAAAAAAACAAGATCTAAAATATCAAATAAAAAATTGTTTTACAAGGAACTGAAAAATATTCATGGATTTGAATAATATCTTTAACAAAATCTACCTTATCATGATATAATGAACAAAATTTTGTATGAAACTAAGTGTAAAATATGTTCATTAAATTTTTACAGAGGATATTCTGGATTCGGAGGTGGATATTCCGGACTTGGATTTGGAGGACTTGGAGGTGGCCAAATCATCTCAAGTGGTGGATTTGGAGGATTAGGAGGAGGATATGGTGGACAAGGTAAATAATATAAGCATAATTAAAAGAACAAAAAATTATTAACTCATATATTTTTATTGTTTAGTCGTTTATGCTCAAGCTCAGCCTCAAGTACAATATATTCAACAACAACCTCAAGTGCAATATGTTCAGCAACAACCTCAAGTGCAGTATGTTCAGCAACAACAACAGCCCATCGTAACTTATGTGCATCATCATGAACAAGCACCAGCTGCACCAGCACCCGCTCCAGAATCAGGTTAGTTTAACCGTTTTCCCTTATTTATTGAATGCTACAAGTAAGCATACAGTTCAGCAATCATGTTTTGAGAATGATTTGTTTCTAAGATCAAAGTTTGTTTATCTAGTTTGAGTTCTAGAATAAATTAAACCTTCATTAGTTTTATGTGAACATAGCAAAAAATTTGATGTTTCCGGATTAATTTGCATAAGATTCATTTAAAGTTCACATTATTATTAAATAAACTACTTACATAAAAATTTACTAAATAATTAACGGAATTTTTATATCATTAAAGCACCCGCACCTGCACCTGCCCCAGCCCCAGCTCCAGTCCCAGCACCAGCACCTGTTCAACAACCACAAGGTAATGTAATTATTACAAAATTACTTAAAACTTGTTTTCTAATGAATGCCTCTATACAGCACCTCAACAACAATCTCAGCAACAAGGATCTTATGGCCCACCAGGACACCAATCTGGAAGCTACGCTGCCCCAGCTGCCAATGGAGGACCATACTAGACTATCCAAATATCTTTGTATTCACAAAAATAATTCCAATGGAATAAACAAAATCTAAAAAAATAATTAACATTCTTTTTGTGGTGGTGGAAAATGGTAGAGTTGCTGCAAGTAACTTTCTCCGATTTTTAAACTCATCTTGCAATATTTGCTAGAAATTTGATGGTAAAATAGTTTAAAATTCCTACCCAATGGTACGCTCTCATATTTTGACTCCAAACTTTATAAAATTTCGTGAACCCAACTTTCGGTTTTTCCGTCCAAATGTTCAACATCATTTTTTTTTTTTAATTTTTGGTTCAAAAGATTAACATATAGTGGGTGAAACTTTTGGTTTTTGTCTCCAAATTTAAAATAAAATTTATGTTTTTGATTTGGTTTTTCCTCAAACTTTTTCCACAAACTTTCAAAAACTCAAGACCATTAGATATTTTTAAATTTTTCCATTTTTAAAGTCCTTTTTAAATCTGAAATTGTATTGAATCTCAATTTTAAATCAATTAGAATCACTATGTTATGATGAATTCATCACAAGGACTTTTATTTAATAATTCATTATAGACTATAAGACGGTTTCCCAACTAAATGGTGCACCAAAATTATCGCTCATTGATCTTTAAAATCTAACAATGAGAAATCTTTTCGTGAAAAAATAATATTTTGGAAAAAAAAGAACAAATGAACTGAAAATTGATTAAAGGTGGAATGATGCTATATTTTTCGTTAAAGATTTCATTTATGTAAGGTGCCAATTCTGAAATGGATACTTTAAGCTTTTGAATAAAATTTAAAATAAAATGATTTTGAAATTATTATTTTAGATTTTGTTTATTCCATTTGAACTATTTTTGTGAATACAAAGTAATTTGGAAAGTTTAGTATGGTCCTCCATTGGCTGCTGGGGGAGCGTAGCTTCCAGATTGGTGTCCTGGTGGGCCATAAGATCCACTTCCACCTCCTGAGGAATGGGAATGGGAATGAGACTGCTGAGCTTGTTGTTGGGGTGCTATAAGGGTGAAATTTATTAGAAAATAGTTTGATTTATTATGTTATTAAATTCTTTACCTTGTTGTTGTTGTTGTTGAACAGGTGCTGGTGCTTGGACTGGAGCTGGGGCTGGTGCAGGTGCAGGTGCGGGTGCTTTAGTGAGTAAATAAACATATCAGAAAAGTAAGAATGCATGTAAAGTATTTAATGAATATTAATTTAACTTCGAGATCGAGACTTTCAGACTCAATGATCTCTAATAACGAGATGAAAAATCTAACCTGGAGCTGGAGCTGCTCTTGGTTTAGCAGGGAGTTGATGATGAATAATAGTGTGAGTCTGAATGGGTTGTTGAGCCTAAGTAGATATTTTTAATTAATTAATACTTTTAGATAAATGAAGTTTGATATGAAATTCTTACCTGAACGTACTGAACTTGAGGTTGTTGCTGAACGTACTGAACTTGAGGTTGTTGTTGAACATACTGTACTTGAGGTTGTTGCTGAACATATTGCACTTGAGGTTGTTGCTGAATATACTGTACTTGAGGTTGAGCTTGAGCATAAACGACTAAAAAGTAATTTGATAAAAAATGATTTTTTATTTTTTTGGGTTTAATTATTTACCTTGTCCACCATATCCGCCTCCATACCCTCCAAATCCACCTCCTGAGATGATTTGTCCACCTCCAAGTCCTCCATATCCACCTCCAAATCCAGGTGAAATAATTCCACCTCCAAATCCGGAATAGCCTCCTCCACTAAAATATAATTAGCAAGGTAAATTTTTTGTACACTTTTTTTCCACTAACATTATTTTTTGTAATAATTATTATATTTTTCACAAGCACGATCACTTGATCTTTCACAGAATAAAATCTGGATGAATTAAGAATAAACAGAAGAGATCACTATTTGGATGGTATTTTAAATTCACTTGATCATACGATCACCTGATCATTTCAAACAAAAATGATTATTTCCACTTTATATTCCTAATTTACCCGATATAGCCGGCTTCACAAGCGGCAATTGCTGCCAGAGCGATAATTATGAAAAACTTCATTTTGTTTGGAATAAACTTGAGACTATTTCTTTGGAGCTCTGAAATTAAACTGAACGAACAAATGAAAGGATCTTAGAATTTATATGATTCGGTGAAAAGAAATCTTTCGATGAATTAGAGTGCACCGCATCACTAAAATCCAGTTTCCAATTTGCCGAAAACAGTTTGAAAATCTCAAATCCGACAAAAAATAATCATTTAAATTATTGGTGATGGTAGCAGGGATAACATTTTTTGCTCCAGACTGGACAAGTTCACGTTAAAAATCTAGAATTTTTAATATTTCCGCGTTCTGTAAGCTTTTTTAAGAACTTCTATAAAGAGTTTTATTGATTTTCTTATATACCATATTAAAAACTATTTATAAGCTACATTTCTTAGAGGCTCTGTTCCAAAAAATTCTACAAGCGAATTTAGTTCTAAAATAATACTCCAATGAAATGGTTCTTGGTTCTTGGATTTAAATAAAATTGAATATAAAAATATATATTTGATAAAAATTTGCTGTTAGATTTGTAGAAAATTCAAAATTTCTACTTTTGAAATCATAGCTTAAGATTTATTTTAAAAATCTCATAATTTTTTTAATTAAATATTCTGAATCAAAATTTAAGTGAATAAAAAAACTGAAATTTTCTCTCAAAATATATCTTTCAATAGAAAGTACGAAATTGTGTCGGTTTTATGGATTATTTTTGTCATGGGGGAGTTGAATATGTTTTTAAATTACGTAAGATCACTCTAATTAATGCATTTCTCTCAATGAATAAAACTGATTTTAATTATTTTAATTCAAAGATGATATTTTCACATGCTAATTTACCATAGTTTTGTAACAGATTTAAGTCTTAAACAATCAAATGAGAGTCTAAAAAGTTGTTGACAAAAATTTTACTTTCGATTTAATCTATTGATTAGTCCAACGCTTGATTGGATCATAGTTTTTTAAATGTTGAATCTTAAAATTTTTTTTCTAAAAACTCACATAAATGGAAAAAATTTAATCTAAAAATAAAAATTAATCTATCCCAACGTATTTGGAGAAATATTTTCCATAATTCCTAAACATTCATATATGAATATGCATGGTTTTTGCAAATAAATTCGCGATATTCACGTCCAATGCAAAACCTGACGCTTTTTTTCTTTTAAGACAAAATTTTAATTTTCTGTCTTTTTGTCATTTGTCCATATGAGCAAAAGACAATAATTATATATTTATCACAAGAAAAAGAGCTAGGAAACTTAAAGAACACCATAAATTGTAATTAATATCATTTCAGTAATTTAATAAATCTTGCTTTTTTCGGTCTGCTTTGAAAAAAGCTCCAGCAATCTTCGATGCCTTCATTTATCTTTTTATTATGCCAACTCTTTTTCTTCTGATTGATTATTCCTTTAAAAAATTCTACATTCATAGTTTTATTAAACATATATATATATATAAACTTTTCTATCCTGAGATTTGGTTTTTAAGAATTTTAAAACTAAAAAGAAGGAGTCTGTTTAATTTTTTTCAAAAAAAATCATGTTTCGTATTATTAAAACTTGAAAATCCAATTAATATGTTAAAATTTCTAGTGATATAACAATTTTTAAAAATTATACCCAGGGTATACCCAAGTATACCCCATAGGGTATGGAAGTTGTATACCCAGGGAATTCTAAAGGTATTCTTATAGAATACTAAGGGTAGAGTTGGGTATACTTTCAACAGTATTCTATTATTATACCCAGGGTATACCCGAATATACCCCATAGGGTATGGAAGTTGTATACCCAGGGAATTCTAGAGGTATTCTAATAGAATACTTTGGGTAAAGTTGGGTACACTTTTAGTAGGGTATACCCCATTAGTAAGTACAGGTTGAGTATTCTTTTAGTATACCCCGGGTATAGTTTGGCGGTAAGGGTTTTCTAAGCAAATTTTTGGCCGACAAAATTTAATGTCGAGTGGAAAAAAACGTTTGCTAAAATTTAAAATGTACTCACCAGAAAGAAATCGTTACGTGTATAAAATATGAAACAATGTATATTCAACAAACAATCTATATGTTCAAATATATATTTACATACAACGCAAAAATTAGATGATCAGACACAGCGAATTTAACAATGTGAATGACACCAGAAAATGTTTTAACTTTTTATTAGCTCCAACCTCGGCGATGAAGAAGACATTGTCCTTTCTGGACAAGAAATTAATTTCTTTTAGAAATAAGTTACGACGCTCCTGAAAATTGAACTCTAACTGAAAAATTCTGTCTTTTAAATTTTATTTACTTCCCTAGTATATTGATAATTATTATACACACTAAAAAATTTAGATATTTTGTAAATAATGGTGTTATCTTAAATCTTACTAACAACGATTGAGTCTACGCTTAGACTTAGTCAAAATATCAATTGTTTCAGCTAATTTTCAACAACAAAAAATTTTATTTCAGCAAGAAATAAATTTCTGGTTGCCGGCTAAATTCCAGTTTGAAAGATTGATGTTGTTTAAGGAAAATATTTCAATTCTATCTGGTTTGCAAATTGGTAAGAAATGTATGGAAATATTTTGTCACAGAACAAATTCTTGCTTTTTTAAAATTCTCCGGCATTTAAAATATTGCTTAATTAAAGCAAACCAAATATATTTTAAGGCTATGTATACAGTATACAACTTTTCATATGTATTTCAATTTTCGTAATAACTCCATTCATCTAATATATCCAAATAATATAACCAATTAAAACCAATGATTTTAATCCAACAAGTTTATAATTTACTATCTATCGAACGAAATTCAATTACGAAATTATTTAAAATCTTAATACGAATAATTATTAATTATTGTGATGTATTCAAAAACAGACCAGCAAACAACACTTTTGATGATGATATAGGCGTTGTTTATAATTTATAAAGCTTGATTAATTTGAATAAAAAGTCTATTCATAAGAAGCAAAAAATATCCTTTAGATATATGATTCTGCACCATTTATATAAAATTGGAACTCGACATTGTTGTTTTTACTATTTTGTCTTTATAAATTAGCATACTTCTTTTGAAAGATATCAAATGGTGTTGATTGTTGCAATCAAGTCAAGGAGATCAACCTGAAAATTACAGAAAATTTTGGCAAACTGAATGATGTTCCAAATAAATCTTGTGATATATTAATAAAGGTCTCAGATTTTTGTAAATAATAAAAAGTTTGATATTTTATTTATTTCTTTGGTCAAAAATGATTTTCACAATTTTGATAGCGTCTGCGGCAAAATCACTTCTCATTGTTTAGTATGGTCCTCCGCTGGCAGCTGGGGCAGCATAGCTTCCGGATTGGTGGCTTGGTGGTCCATATGAGTCTTGTTGAGCTGGGGCTGGTGCAGAGAAAGCCTCGATTTGTTGTTGGACGGGTGCAGGTGCTGAATATATGAAAGATTTTTGAGGTTAGTTTGTGTAAATCAAGAGTTTTGGAAAAAAGTAAAATATGATTGAACTATTAGTTAATCTTACCGGGTGCAGCTGGTGCAGGTGCCTCTGGCTCTTCAGGTGCTTCATGGTAAATATGAGTAATATGTCTCACTTCTTGTTGTGGAGCTTGAACGTACTGCACTTGAGGTTGTTGCTGAATATATTGGACTTGAGGCTGCTGTTGAATATATTGCACTTGAGGCTGTTGTTGAATATACTGTACTTGAGGCTGAGCTTGGGCATACACGACTAAAAAGTAATTTAATAAATATTATATTTTTATTTTTTTTTTTAATTTCTCTTTATTATTTACCTTGTCCACCATATCCGCCTCCAAATCCTCCAAATCCACCACCTGAGATGAGCTGGCCACCTCCAAATCCTCCGAATCCACCTCCAAATCCACCAAATCCACCACTAAAAAATAAGTTTTTTATTTATTCACCACTCGATCACTTGATTGTAAATTATTTTGATCACTTGATCTAATTGTAACATTACCACATGATCGAGAGCAATTCCAGATCAATAAATCACTTGCTCACGATCATTTGCCATCACTTGATTTTAGTTGAGATCAAACTATTACCTGAGTCCTGGAGCTGCATTAGTGAGAGTGACTGCAACAGTCAAAACGAAAATAGCTACGAAGCACTTCATGATGATTTGATTTCTATTGAGATACTTGACGTGTCTGAATGAACTACTAAATTGAACTGATAATGAAACTGAAAAGGATGCTAGATTATATATGATTTGAAGAATCGATATTTTACTAATCACAATAGCTGGGTTGTGGGGTTGTAGACCATCACTTTCCAAATCCAGTATTTTAATTTCCATCTCAAACGAATTTAATCTGCGATAGTAGTTTTTGTTGGCAATATAGCATTGATAGTTTTTTGCTGCAGCATGATGAACTTGAAGATGAATAGAAACATTTTTGAATATATTTAACGCACTTTAAATATTAATATGTATCTAGCTTATTTAGACTATGTTACTGAAAAATAGGTCATTATTTATCATTATAGCTTGTTAAAACTGTTTTGGTAGTTTGACCCGACTTTTATGCATCAGTTGCAATTAGCACTGCATTCAGTGAACCATATAATATTTGAATAATCAGAATTTTGAAGATTTTCAGTATCATTTTGTAAAAAACTACTTTAAGATTCATTAATCAATTTTTTATGCTCAAGAAATGTAATCAAAACTACCCATTTGCCCATTTGCTTTACGATGCAAATATTCTAAGATGCGAGCAATATTGCACAAACCAATTTATACAATAAGGAAATCTTTTTTAAAATAAGGAACACGTGGAAGGTTAGATATGATACCATAAATTGATTCAAATGCCAATCTTTACAAAGGATAAATAGAGACAACAATACGACACAGTAAGTCTAGCATTTTTGGCTTATTCAGTTAACTGAGAATTTTTGAATAAATTTGGGAAATCCCATCCAAGAGTTATTAGTCCAATCATCTGATTAAAATCGGTTTGTTTTTGATCGCAGTAAAGCATTCGGTCATATTTTTGTTCAATTTTATAAGACTTGATAGAAATCTGACAATTATTAAAATTACAGCCAATTTGTCATTTTTTAACAAAAAACAATATTCATAAACTCCATTGTCATCTTGCAGAATGTCTAGATCATGAAAACATTCAAATGTTATTATTTCATAAGTATGATAATTTTTTATATTTTTCACTAAAAAATAAAACTATTCGGTATAAGAAAAAGTTTATTGTGATTTATGCCCAATCGACTTTTGGTAAATTGGTCATCAGTGATTTCAAAAATGATTGACTATATCAACTTTTTACATTGCTGATCAAAAATTAATATCTCTCTGCAATTTTACTTGAAAATTGATTTATGTCTTTATTAAGATTTGACATCTTATTCAAGAAAATTAATTTCATTCAATGTTATTTCTGCTGAAAATTACAACAAACATAGAAAAACAATTTTTAATCTCAACTGAATAAAATTAAACCCCCAAATAATATTAACCTCTTTGAAACACATTGATATAATTCTAGAATCTAGATTAATGCTTATTTAATTAATTTTCCATTTGTCCAATTCCATCTGTTGAGACTTTCCCATTAATTTGACATTGATGTATTTTTTCCATTCTAGTATTTAAAGCATATATAAGCTTTTTATTCATATTAATCTTAGATTTTACCGAGATTTTACATAATTTGATTAATTTGCGAAAAATTTTAAATATTGGAATACATGACCAAAAAGTTGAGAAATGTATTAAAAAACTTCTGTAAAAAAATAACTCATTTTTTTAGTTTAAATGATATGCTAAACTATTCTTTGACTGCCTTAAATTTATATTATTGAGTTAATCAACGAAATATCAGACAAAAAATGACATAATAAATGCGGTCTATTTATGAGTTTTAAGGTGATTAAATGTTTCAGTTTTTTAATTGGAGTAATTAAAATTAAAGAATAAATTTGTGTTGATTTTGCCATATGCTTCAGTTTTAATATTATTTGTGGTTTTATGCAAGATAATTTTGAATATCAAAATTTATTTTTAATTTTAACAATAAATTTATAATTTAACAGCAACAAATAAAAATTTGAAAAAGTTGCATTTAAACTTTAAAATTCTTAAACAGGATTTGCTGGAAATATGCACTAGACGTTTATTAAAATTCAAAAGATAAAGTTTCAAATCTATTCAAAATCGGTTCAAAACTTGCCTATATAATAATCAATTAAAATTACCGACGGCTATACACAAACCGGAGATTATCCTCTCAACGGGATTAAACTTTTCGAAAGGAAAATATTCAACATTTTTGTTAATAAAGTTCAGTAAAAATATCTTTTAGAGTTTGATTTTTAGTTTCGACTTTACCTGGTTTATTAAGATGTTAATTGGCTCAAAACGCGTGAATAAAATTTTTTTTTAAATTCTTGGCGAGCGATTTGAATGAAATTTTGGAATTTTGAAGGTCTATCTATGGACTTTTTAAAATTTTAGAAAAAAAATTTGTAGTTCACTTCGTTTAAAGTCAGACCTGTTGGGTATCAAAGTGTGTTTTTCTTCAATTTAATATGTAAAAATCACTCTGATAAGCGTAGAATTTTCACCTTATCTTGGATCCAAAAAATTTTTGGCATGAATATGTATGGTATATTGACCTTTATATCGCATATGTGACCAAAAGTTTTCCCGCCAAAAATATGAAGTTATTTGAATAATTTGATTAACCTAAAAATTATTTTGCAGTTTGTTAGAAAAATAGTATATGCGGTTTTTTGACCAATTTAGGGCGGCTTATAGTCTTCAACAATAGAACTACCAGATGCATCAATAAAATTTTTGTGCACTTTTAAGACTGTCCTTTTAACTTATATTATCGTTTTGAGGCAAATATCCATTAAAAACTTATCCAAATATATTCAAACATATTTAACATTATGAAATCAAGTCTTTAAATGATGTTTTACGCTCAACTATACATTTTTTGGTCCTAAGTTCTCTATGATTTTCATTTTTGATAGTATAAATGAAGCATATAACATAATAATTCCTCGATTTCATGTTTTGTTTCATCACTACTTAACCAAAAATGATATCATTATGAAATCTTCACTAAAAATTATATTTTTGTACCATCATAACGATTTGGTTGAAAAATAGTTAAATTGTACCATGTGGCCAAGGTAGTGCTGATGATGTGAGCTTTGGTGATTTCCATGTATTTCCAAAAGTTTTCCAACTATCATTTCCTTTGAATAAACTATTTTAATTGATATATCAGACCACAAGCACTTGCTTATGGACCATCAGAAGGTGTTTTTGATCGAAATTCCATATGCGTACAAAGAATTCATAACGGTTAAATCGAGGTATTTAAAGTCCGGTATTTTTATCTTTATTTTATTCACGCGTTTTGAGCCAATTGAGAGGTAACTTGTCATAACATCAACAATGCAAAGTGTAAATAAGTAACATAATAACAGAATAATATTTAAATTTCATTAAAATGTTTCTTTCCCTTACATTAGAATCAGAGTTTGATGATAAAGCCAGGTCTTAGATGAAATGTTTTGTTTTATTCCTTGGAATTAATGAGCATTGATCAAGTGTGCACAACGAAGATTCATAATTGAATTGAAACATGATTTTTTAGTTGAAAATTTTTCTTAAATTTTGTTTATTTCTTTGGGTTAAATTTTTTCTTATAACTCTATAGCGTCTATGGCAAAAATATTAATGTCTTTAGTGACATTATCTAGTAAGGCCCTCCAGTGGCGGCAGGTGCTGCATAGCTTCCAGCAACATGACCTGGTGGTCCATATGCACCTTGTTGTGTTGTATGTTGTGACTGTTGTGGAGCTTGTTGAGGAGCTGGTTCTTGCTGAGGAACTGGACCTTATAATTAAAAGAAAAGAAAATAAATATTCACATTTTTAGTATACAGTTCGTTTAAGTTTTCAAAATAAGAATCATTGAAAAATGATATTTAAAATCCAAAAAAGCGAAAATTTGCTTGAAAAATTTATGCGCCATTAAAAAGCTGATTTTGTGCTTTTTGTCAAAACAAAAAAAAAATTTACGATGGCTGAATGAAATCTTAAAGTTTACCTGCAACAGCTGCAGGTGCTGGTGCAGGTGCGGCTGGCTCTTCAGGAGCTTCATGATAGATGTGAGTTATAAGCACTTCTGGTTGGGCTTGTTGAATATACTGTCCAACTTGTTGAGGAGCAAATCCAAATTGAGATTGTTGTGGATATCCAAATTGAGGCTGTGGTGCAAATCCAAATTGTGGCTGTTGTGGGTACCCAAACTGTGGGGCGAATCCAAATTGGGGTTGTGGAGCAAATTGGGGCTGTGGTAAAAATTGAGGCTGCGATTGAATATATTGAGGCTGAGCTTGCACATATTGAATGGATTGAGATGGCGCTGAACGAGCCAGTTGAGCACTACTTCCGCCACTGCTTGCATAATGATGGATCACCTCTCCACCGAATTGGGAACCAGCACTAGCCGAGCTACAAAACAGATTTTTGAATGTTTAGTACTCATCATCTATGTTTGTGGAAAAACCATTGGAGATTTTATCCTATTCAATTATATATTTGGTTGTTAGTATAACTCGTTTCACCTAATAACTGGAGGTTCTCCATTACAAAGTACAACCAAAATGTATAAAACAATAACTGGATTAACGATTGATTTCATATTGTTTAAAGTATTTTTGATTATCTGTATGAATGACTGTATCGAATGAAATTCAGGAATAAACTAATATTAAAAATGAAAGGATTATGGACTTTATAGTATTTGAAAACTGTAACTTTATTGCAGAAAATTTGCAATGTTATTATGTCATAAGCTGAACTTCACATAAATTATTGAAAATAAATCATTAATGAGTTTTTTGCTGCAAGTTAAACTGAAAGATGATTTTCCATATGAATGCGATCGTTTTCCATCAAATGTAAATTTTTCTTATTACTATTTGAACGAATTTTTTTGTAGCATTTTTATCTCATGGTATTTAACATTTGCAGTTACTTAACTCAAATATTCAGTATATAGTTTGAATATTCTGCCAATACCTAACAGATTTTGTTTTTTTTCCTAATTTCGTATAATTGTTTTGATTTTGTATAATTGTTTTGATGAGTAACATCAAGAATTTACACTTACACAATATCTCAAATATTGCAAAATAATAACATATAAGGTACCAGAAAAAAAATTTAATTTTTTTTACAAACATTTCGTAAGAGCTTATATATTAGAATCCTTATTTTTAAAATCAAGTTTGATTATGGTATCCAAGCAATATCTATGTTAATAAAAACACGAAAATATTAAAAAACAGTTTTATTTTTTCTTTGACGTTAGATCAGTTTTTGGAGGCGCGTGTTGTTTTTTTCTATATTTGTTGAATAATTTAACAGAGATTGACAAATTTTGGCAGTGTGAATACTGATGTAGATCTATTTCATATCTCGAGGGGTCACATCTCATAACATTTAAAGAATCTTACATGCTTGTTCCCAAACAATTTTAGAATTAAATTAATCATGCACCTGAGTTTTGAATTAATTTATCAAAAATTTTAAAGAAAACTATAATTATGTGCTTTAGGAAATACATGTAATGATAATAATCATCAAAAATTTTTGATTGTTTTTCCTATATTTGCTCTTATTATATTAGTCATAAAATTCCTATAAACCAAAATTTAAATTTTTAAACTAATCTTCAAATTATTATTTATTCAGCAAGGAAATTGTATGACAAGATTGTATTTAGTTTATCTAAGCTTTTTAATAGAATTCCATAAATATGTTTCAAAATGCAAGATAAAAAGATCGTTATTTGTTTTCTAATCAGATTTATTTCTTTGGATAAAAATATTTCTTATAATTCTATAGCGTCTTGGGCAAAATCATTTGATTTTGATTTAAATTGAGTTTCTTATGATTATATTATCCAGAATAACTGCTAGTTTTGTGACTTGGTGCTCCATAGCTTCCTTGATGAGGAGGTTGTTGTGGCTGTGGAATCTGTGCTGGTGCCTGTTGAGTTATTTGTTGAGGTGCTGGTGCTAATTTTGAAGAAGAAAACATTAGTTAATTTAGGTAAAACTATTGATGATCATAATATTTTTGATTTTATTGTATCGTAAATTTTACCTGAAGGAGCAGGTGCAGGTGCACGAGCTGCTGGCGCTTCAGGGGCTTCATGATAGATGTGAGTAACGTGCACTTCCTGTTGAGGCTGCTGGATATATTGAGGCTGCTGCTGAATGTACTGTCCAACTTGTTGAGGTGCAAATCCAAATTGTGATTGCTGTTGATATCCAAATTGTGGCTGAGCGAATCCAAACTGAGATTGTCCGAACCCAATTTGAGGCTGTTGGTATCCAAATTGGGGCTGTGCGAACTGGTAAGATTGTTGAGGATAGGAATATTGAGGCTGTGCAAATTGGTAAGACTGTTGCGGAGCTGGAATATACTGAGGCTGAGATGATTGAATATATTGAGGCTGAGATGACTGAACATATTGAACGGAGCGAGAGGGTTCTGAAGTCTGAGCTGCCACTTGATGATGGATCACTTGCCCGCTACTTGGACTATGATGTGCAGCTGTGCCGCCTCCACTGCTTGCATGACTTGCATGACCACTCTGTGCACCATGTCCGCTATGAGAACTATGATCTTGATGCGATGAATGTGATCCGTGAGCTCCAGCGCTTGATGAACTGGCTGAACTATAACTGAAAATGACAATTACTTTTTAATATTTTTTTCAATAAGAATTTCAATTTTTATCACAAAGAACTGATTCTATGAGCTCTATTGAATATTTTCTCTAAATTCCAAATAATTACCTTCGAGAAACTGGTAGTTCACCTTTGCATAGTGCAAGCACAAAAGATAAAACAAAAACTGTTACAAAAGACTTCATTTTGATTAAAGTATTGTTTGATTAAATGACTGTATTGAATGAAATTCAGGTATAAACTGATAATCAAACTGAAAGGATCATAGACTTTATATGATTTGCAAATTGTTTATTTTTACGCAGAAAATTAGGCTGCAAAGTAATATGTGGATGACATAAGCTGAACTTCGCATAAATTATTGGAAATAAAACATTAATGGATTTTTTGCTGCACGATGAACTTAAAACAGAAAAGGAAATTTGTTCATCCAAATTCCAAATGAATTTTACATTCCAATTTTGATGCGGTTTATTGATATATTTTGATGAAAATTATACTTTATCCACGTCAGACGCTGAATAGTAAACATTTTAAGCTAGAGGAAACCAAAAACAGCCAAAAGTTTGAGTTTCCCCCATAATATTTAGTGAAATTTAATTATCGTGACAATACTTTACCAAAAACAAAGATTTTTTTGAAAAAAATGTTCTAAGTATCCAATGATGGCAGAAAATGATTCCATTCGGATTTTATGCAAACTTAATTGAATTTATATATTTAAAGCAGCTTTTTGCCGGTTGTTAGTGACTATTGGAATCAACTTGTGCATTAAAAGACCAAAAATTTTGTATTTTTTGATTCGTAAATCTTGAGTTGTCAAAAGTGATTGAAAGACTATAAAAAACATATATTATTTAAAGAAAATATACAAAAGTCAAAAATGCTCCTCATCAAGTAGATGTGGGTCACTCGGTGATTATCAAGTATATAGTTGGACACCATTCGTAGCTTTTGCAAACACTAATTCTGATCCATTGTTCATATTGTGAACTTAAACTGGTCAAAGCATCTTAATCCTTTTATTGTGTGTACTCCTGGTTAAACATTATTTTATCATAATGCGGACGGAAGATTCAAAACAAGATTAAATTAGCATCATTCAAAATTTTACTAATTTTATTGAACGGTTCATTAGTTGACAATATTTATATTATATTTTATTATATTATATTGAATGATTGACTAAAGCAAGCAAATATTTCATCAAATAAGATTGAGGATTTAATAAAAGGTCATTTTTTATTTATAAAATATATTGTATTGAAGTTTGTATTTATACTCTATGATTTATACCCACAAATGCACAAAAATTTTTAGTCAAAATGCAAAAATTTTTAAAATTTTATTTCTGAAACATCAAAAATTCGACCCACATTAAATCCTTTAATTCTTTACAATTTCTGTTTAGTTAATGTGACTTTATATGTTTTTTATTTTTGAATAGTGCTTTATTTCTAAAATAATCCCAGGTGGAAATAGGGTTCAAGTCCCTAATGTAGGTACACTAGGATTACATTAGAAGGCACACTTTTTCCTAGAATAACACACTAGGATACACTAAAAGACACACAAGATTCTAGGAAAATGTGTGCTTTCTAATGTATCCTAGTGTATGACCACACTAGAATACAATAAGGAATATTTAAATTCTTAATGTTTTTTGTTTGTGGTTTTTGGTGATTCTAGGAAAATGTGTGCTCTCTAATGTATCCTAGTGTATGACCACACTAGAATACATTAACGAACATTTGGAATCTTAATGTTTCTTTTTGAGTAAAATCTTGAAAATTAAAATTAAAATCTTTTTGGTGATATTTCAGATTTCAGATTCTTGAATTTACTTTTGATATCATTTATTTGTTATCAGACTTGTTCCTTGCATAAATTTTCATAATATACAAACTTTTCCGCATGTTTGAGTTATTGTGAAGCATATTAAAAACCAATGCATTTTTCATAACTTGTTTTGAAATTTTTTGAAATTTTTTAGCTTTGTTGACATTTATTTAGCACTTCACATGAAAATTTGGTCCACTGAAATAAAATTTCAAGTTTAGTACATAATCTTGAAAATTTTTAGCTAGAAATTAAAATATTCTCTCAAAATTAAAAAGTTAATTTAGAAAATTTTATTGGATAATTTAAAATTTCTAATGTTTTGGAAAATTTTTTAACCGTTTCATATTTGAATCTGAAATTTAGTTTCAAAATAAATATGAAATTTTTCAACTATTAAAATTTTTTAAACTTTTTGTTATTAAATTTTTTTTATAAATTTTATGTTTTTAATTTTCTTATTCATTCATCTCATCAAAATTGATTTTGAGTTGATCGATTTATTTTCATAACCATGAAACACCAAATCAACAATTTTAGCTTTATTTTAATTTTATTTTAGTTTTGAGAAATAGAAATTAACTTATAGTGCATTAACAATGCTTCACGTATCTTCCACAACACAGCGCATAAATTTCAATAAAACAATCATCAATATACGATTCTTCTTCTTCTTCTTGCTGTGATGTTTTCGTCTATGACAGGCCTCAATATACGATTAAATTCTTTAAATTTAATATAATTGTAAATCCGAAATGTTCTACAAGTCGGTCATTTAATATTTTATTATTATTATTGAAATATATGAATATTTGCAAAAATAAGTAATATTCATTTATTTTATGTTTGCTGGTCATTCAAGTAAGTTTAGAGTCACTTAAAACTAGTTGGCAATGTAGCCGAGTAGATAGCGCGCTGCGTCACAAATGTGCGGCTGCGGCTCAAATCCTATTTTAAAAAAATGCAAAAAAGAAAGTACACTAGAAAAATATGTAAATCGAAAATCTTGTAGGAATAAAATTTATATTTTTTAATTTTTCAAAAATTCCACACTAGGATACACTAAGCGACACCTAATCGCTTAGTGTTTATTTTACACTAGGATACATTAGACCATACACAATCGCTTAGTGTTTCAAACCACACTAGCATTTAGTGTTTCTACGGGGAAGGTCTTAGTGTTTTTCTCTAGTGTTGCGCTTAATGTAAATGGCCGATATTTCCACCTGGGATTCAATTAACCATATAGTTTTGTTTATATCAAAAGTTGAAAATAAAAATACAATTAACAATAATTTGAAATGACCGGAATTAAATATTCCAGGTCCTCAATTTTAAAACAGGAAAGCATTTTTTTTACTTTTCATTTCCATTTTTCTTAATATTATTCACGACAAAGATGAACCATATTCAAATTTCAAACTCCACATTGAAGGGCAAAATAATCAAACAATTAATTAAACATTCAAAATATATTTATTCTCTTTGGGACAAAAATCGAATTTATCATTTTTATAGCTGTTTAAGCAAAGTTCTTGGGTTGCTCTAGTACAAACAATTTCTAGTATGGTCCTCCATTGGCAGCTGGTGCAGCATAGCTTCCGGCAACATGACCTGGTGGTCCATAAGATCCCTCGGTGGGGGCTGGTGCTCCATAAGATCCCTCTGTGGGGGCTGGTGCTGAGAAACCTTCGATTTCGTTTTCAATAGGGGCTGGTACAACTGTAGGAATGGAATTTTAAATGATTAGTAAAGTTGTCTTAAATAACGATGAACTTGAGGCAAGGAAAAAGGTTCATAAATCCAAGTTTAAAGTGTTGAATGATACGAGTCACATTTCTTCCTATTCCGGTATTCATCACAGGATATATGGCAAACATTCAACTTTTTTGCATATGTGCATTGAAATATTTGAATTTTAAAATCTTACCGGGTTCTGGTGCGGCTGGTGCTTCTGGCTCGGCAGGGGCTTCATGGTAGATATGAGTGATGTGTCTCACTTGAGGTTGTTGCACTGGGAAATATTGAACTTGAGGTTGCAAATACTGTACAATTGGCTGAGGCTGTGCATATTGAATGTACTGAGGTTGTGCTTGAATGTACTGAGGTTGTGCTTGGATATATTGCACAGAATGGACCACTGGGCCAAGACTTGGGACTACTGAGCTTGCAGGGCTTGCAGGGCTTGCTGAGCTTGCTGAGCTTGCACTAGATGAGCTTGCACTGGATGAGCTATGACAACAATAAAAAATAGTTTAAAGAATTTTTCATTTAAAGTTTTTCTTTCCTAATACACTAAACAAATTATTCAAAATATTTACCTCTTAGCTACTGGTAGTTCACCATTACAAAGTGCGACCACAATGGTCAAAACGAAAATTGTTACAAAGCACTTCATTCTATTAAAGGATTGATACTTTCCTGATTGAACTCAAAAAATAAACTGATAATCAAACTAAGAAAATGATGGAATTTATACTATTTGAAAATAGTAGGTTATCAGTAATATATATTTAACCTCCAAAAAAACAAAAATTCGCATAATTTATGACAAATAATCAGTTTGCTACTCGATGAACTTGAAGCGTGAAAAGGAAAACTGAAGAATTCGTTTGACTTTTACTAGGTTTTTGCAAAAAATATTATGGTGGGTTTTAAAAACTTTTGAACTTTTAACATATGAATGATTTATTAATTAGATATTATAAAAATTCTTCATCTATGATTATCAAAAAAATATTAATCGATTTTGTTTTAAAAAAATCGGAAAAGCTGAAGCTTTAGCAGGCACTTCGGCAACATTGTTGGTACCTATGTTTCATTAGAATGATTCATTGGAAATTCGAAAATATGTAACCAAAATATAAATATCCGATCAGAGCGCCGAGCGGGAATATTGAGCATTATTGCTGATAATTCTGTTAAATCAAATCTTACCACTTTCTGATCGACTTGAGTTGGTAGTTTCTTAACGAATGTTTTTGCATATTCAGATGTTTTAAAATATTCTCAGGAAAAAAAATATTTTGTATGGTAAAATGGAAGTTTGCACTACAGGTAGTAGATGGAGCTGTCTTATTTTCAAAAACTCTTCGTACGTCGCTGCTTATGGTTAAAAAAAGCTTATTTTGAAAATTTGAGATCAATCGATCGGATGGGTTCTAAGATTACGAATACAGAATAGTCCATATTATTAAGAGCAAGTTCTGTTTATTTATACATTTATATATTTGTGTCTGCGTAACGCTAACTGAGCTCTCATAGCTCGAAAACCTTAAGACTTATGTATGGGCATTAGGGTGATTCATTCTGCATACTTTGTTGAAAAAAGATGCTCCAGTGACTATTTTTGGTTCCTTTTTAAAATCTAAGAATTTTGGTAAATTTTTTTTTTTTTTTATTCGGCCTGAGTGGGTGCGCTGACCAATCAAAGATTTGAAAACTTTGGAAAAAGTGATACTTTGAAGCCCAAATCCCGAGTTTTAAGGAAATCGATAATTTTTATAATTTAAATAAATTCTAGATATCTTAAGCTTTAAAATGATGTGTGTGAAATTTTTTTACTGTTATTGGTTAAGACTTAAATCTTATAAGGAATGGTAAAACTTTTAAGCTTCATCGAACCTTTAAAATGGCTCAAATACCCAATATTTCGACTGAAGATTTTTTTTTGGAATTAAGACATCTTACTAGACTAAATCGAAGCTGCTGAATCCAAATCCGGACTTAATTGTGGTCTAAAACTTCAGGTTTTCCGTGAAAATTGACCCGAGTGAAAAATACGTTATTTCAAAAAAACTAAATAAATTGACAAAATTGATAAAATTTTATGAGTTTTTTATGAATATTTTCAGAAGTTTAATGAGAAACTGAATTTATTGGTTCAAATTATATGGTAGATTGAAAAATTTCTTAGTATTTTTGAAATAATTTATTTTTCACTCGGGTCAATTTTCACGGAAAACCTGAAGTTTTAGACCACAATTAAGCCCGGATTAGGATTCAGCAGCTTCGATTTAGTCTAGTAAGATGTCTTAATTCCAAAAAAAAATCTTCAGTCGAAATATTGGGTATTTGAGCCATTTTAAAGGTTCGATGAAGCTTAAAAGTTTTACCATTCCTTATAAGATTTAAGTCTTAACCAATAACAGGCACAAAACGCGTGAAATCAACATTTTTTAAAAAGTCATGGCGACCGATATGGCTGAAATTTTAGAATTTTGAAGCCTTATCTATGTTCTTTTAAAAATTTTAGGAAAAAAATTTGTAGGTACTTTCCTTCAATGTTGGACACTTTGGATATTAAAGTGTGTTTTACACCAAGTTAAAATGTAAAATTCAGTCTAACTAGCGTAACTTTTGCACTTTAATCTGGATTAAAAAATGCTTTTCAGGATTTATTTATGGTACATTCACCTTTACATTGTATATGTGATCCAAAGTTTTCCCGCCAAAAACATGAAGTTATTTGAAAAATTTGATTAACCTAAAAATTATTTTGCAGTTTATTAAAAAAAAAGCATACGCGAATATTTCACCAAACTTTGTTAGTTTTTGAGCACCTGCACTAGGACTATCAGATGCATCAATAAAATTTTTGTGCACTTATAAGACTTTCTTTTTAACATACATTATTGTTTTTAGGCAATTTTCCATTAAAAATTCAATCAATCATATTCTAACATTTTTAATATAATGTAAATTACTCTTTAACTGCTGTTGTGTCGTCATTGATATATTTTTAGGTCCTAAATTTACTTTGATATTCATTTTAGATAGCAAAAATTAAGGATTTAGGATAATATTTCGTCAATTTCATGATTTGTTTCATCACCACTTAACCAAAAATGATATCATTATGAAATTTTCACTAAAAATTCATATTTTGTATTTTTATAACGAGTTGGTAGAAAAATCGTTCAATTTTACCATGTGGCCAAAGTTATGCTGACACTATGATCTTTGGTGATTTCCATATATTTTCAAAAGTTTTCCACCTATCATTTTCTTTGAATAAACCCTTTTAATTAATATATTGGACCACAAGCACTTGCTTATGGACCATCAGAAACTGTTTCTGATCGTAAAATCATAATTGAAAGGTAAATATACCGCACTATATTTACTTCGATTTCCTCGTTATGAATTCATTGTTGGCATATGGTTTTTCGACCAAAAACAGTTTCTGATGGTCCATAAGCAAGTGCTTGTGGTCCAAAGTATTAATTAAAAGGGTTTATTCAAAGAAAATGATGGGTGGAAAACTTTTGAAAATATATGGAAATCACCAAAGATCATAGTGTCAGCATAACTTTGGCCACATGGTAAAATTGAACGATTTTTCTACCAACTCGTTATAAAAATACAAAATATGAATTTTTAGTAAAAATTTCATAATGATATCATTTTTGGTTAAGTGGTGATGAAACAAATCATGAAATTGACGAAATATTATCCTAAATCCTTAATTTTTGCTATCTAAAATGAATATCAAAGTAAATTTAGGACCTAAAAATATATCAATGACGACACAACAGCAGTTAAAGAGTAATTTACATTATATTAGAAATGTTAGAATATGATTGATTGAATTTTTAATGGAAAATTGCCTAAAAACAATAATGTAAGTTAAAAAGAAAGTCTTATAAGTGCACAAAAATTTTATTGATGCATCTGATAGTCCTAGTGTAGGTGCTTAAAAACGAACAAAGTTTGGTGAAATATTCGCGGATGCTTTTTTTTTAATAAACTGCAAAATAATTTTTAGGTTAATCAAATTTTTCAAATAACTTCATGTTTTTGGCGGGAAAACTTTGGATCACATATTCAATGTAAAGGTGAATGTACCATAAATAAATCCTGAAAAGCATTTTTTGATCCAGATTAAAGTGCAAAAGTTACGCTAGTTAGACTGAATTTTACATTTTAACTTGGTGTAAAACACACTTTAATATCCAAAGTGTCCAACTTTGAAGGAAAGTACCTACAAATTTTTTTCCTAAAATTTTTAAAAGAACATAGATAAGGCTTCAAAATTCCAAAATTTCAGCCATATCGCTCGCCATGACTTTTTAAAAAATGTTGATTTCACGCGTTTTGTGCCAACAGTAAAAAAATTTCACACACATCATTTTAAAGCTTAAGAAGTCTAGAATTTATTTAAATTATAAAAATTATCGATTTCCTTAAAACTCGGGATTTGGGCTTCAAAGTATCACTTTTTCCAAAGTTTTCAAATCTTTGATTGGTCAGCGCACCCACTTAGGCCGAATAAAAAAAAAAAAAAAATTTACCAAAATTCTTAGATTTTAAAAAGGAACCAAAAATGGTCACTGGAGCATCTTTTTTCAACAAAGTATTCAGAATGAATCACCCTAATGGGCATCTTAGTCTCAAAAGGTTCATCCATGTCACAGAATTTGATCTGTATAATTTTTGGACCAGTTCCACAACCCACCTGGTCACCAGCCATGGTGCAGCAAGACATGTTTCAAGTATATTTCACCCTATACGGAGAGTTTGGATTGAGTTGGAGTTTTGGTTTCATGGGAAAAAGTGTTCAGGGTGACGAGTTCGTCCATATGAGTGAGTTTACCAACAGCTGGTGGCATGACCAGGTGGCTTTGGACGATTTTTTTTGAAAATGTCTTAGAATCTCACGATTCGTCCAGAAAACCAAGTAAATCATTTTTGCAAGCACTTGGACTATTTATCCTATTGTCTTTGTAAAAATTGTTTGGGGTGATAAGCTAAGTTTGTTTTTATGGGTTGGACCAACACCACCTAATAGCATGATCTGGTGGTTTTGGACAAATTTTTTAGAAAAAGTCTTAGAATCCCACAATTCGTTCAGAAAAATAAGTATATCATTTTTGGAAGTACTTGGACTTTTTATCCAGGTGCCACTACCTGGTGGTACAACCACAACTCGAGAACGACTGAAGATACAGTTTCCGTAACTAGAGTTAAATTGTTTGGAATGATATTCTAAGTTTGTTCGTGCATAACGAGATAGTCCAGCTCCATCTAATGGCATGACCTGGTGGCTTTGGACTAATTTTTTAGAAAAGTCTCCACAATTAATCCCGAAGGCCAAGTAAATTATTTTTGAAAGCACTTGAACTTTTTAACCAGGTGCCACTAGCTGGTGGTACAACCACAACTCGAGATCACGGGTTGGTCCAGCTCCATCTAATGGCATGACCAGGTGGATTTTTGAGTCCAAAAACATTCATAAATTAAAATTTTTAATTAAAATTTTTGTTTGTGATTATAAACTGAGTTGTATGTTGTAATACGGGTTGGTCTAAGCTCCATATTTTGGCATGATCTGGTAGCTCCAGTCCACAATTGAGAATTTTTAAGCTTCAGATTAACACTTTATAATTTGATTTTATAACTTAAAGCTCCATCCATTGAAATAAACCAAAAAAAAAAACAATATCGGCTTTGATACTTTGTGCAACAAATCTTGTGATCCTTCACGGGTAATACTCTAGTATGATAATAGAATACGGACAGACATTTCACAAGGACCCAAAATTTCGGGTTCTAGACCACAATTTTTTTTGTTTTAGACAAAAATAAGAAAAAAAAAAAGTTTGGATGAAACCAAGACTTCACAACTTTTTGTTGCCGAAGTAAAAATGTGATCACACAGATACTTTATAGTACTGAGTAGAGTACAAGAAAATTTTACATCGTTGGAACTTACTGTAATTATAAATAAAAAACGAATTCTTTAGTGAAAGGTACAAGTGTTCACTCTGACATTCTGAATAAAGCCGATTTGAATAATCAAAGAAATATTATATTAATGAACTTCCGGAGTTTATTTAGGTTATTTAAATGTTCGGGATGAAAAAGAGAGTTGTGATTTGTAAATGTTTTTATGGTTTTTGATAATATTTTGATATCAAAATCAATAGAGGTTGAAATTTAAAATTCGGAAGGCCACACCAGTCCATATCGGTCTTTATTTGCTAACCATTAGGGTTGATCAAATTTGTATGGAAATGCTATTGTAGTCAAATGTCGTAGTACACTTTTAAACATGAAACTTCCAAGTTATTTAATATAATGAAGAAAAAATTAGAGATAATTTTATTCAATAACAAGTCTTTAAAAAACAATCAAGATTTTCCCGAAATTTAATAAGGGCTTTTGTCGAAAACTCTCATTATTTTTCCTCAAAAACTCAAAGATTTTGAATGGATTAGGCGACCTCTAAACGTCCATCAAAAAAATAACAATTTTTTGTGAATTTTCTATTTGTCACTTTAAATCGAAATTTGGTAGGTGAGCGCGATTTTTCAACAATGTTACATTGTTACCCTAGTAGAATTCTTTTTTTAATTTAAAATTTTTTTGAATAAGCGATCAGATACCCACCTCAAAAGAAGTGTTTCATTATAAGTTAGGCATTGCTTCAACAAATAATTGCATAATTGAATTCATTGTGAAAAATTGAAACACAGATACTTTAAATTTTATATAGATTTATTTTCTTTGGAACAAAAATCTTTAACATATTTTCTATAGCAATTTGGTCTTGAGATGACCATTCGAATATTGTTTAGTATGGTCCTCCATTGGCAGCTGGTGCAGCATAACTTCCAGCTTGGTGACCTGGTGGGCCATAAGATCCCTGTTGAGCAGGTGCTGGTGCAGAGAAAGCTTCGATTTGTTGTTGTTGTGGTTGAGGTGCTGAATATATTGAAGATTTTTGAAGTTAGTTTGAGTAAATCAAGAGTTTTTGGAAAAGATAAAATATGATTGAAATGTTAGTGAATCTTACCGGGTGCAGCTGGTGCAGGTGCAGGTGCCTCTGGCTCTTCAGGTGCTTCATGATAGATATGAGTAATATGTCTCACTTCTTGTTGTGGAGCTTGAATATACTGAATCTGAGGTTGTTGCTGAATATATTGGATTTGAGGCTCTTGATAATGAATATACTGTGGTTGAGGTTGGATATATTGCACTTGAGGTTGCTGTTGAACATACTGAACGATTTGCTGAGGCTCTTGGTATTGCACATACTGAGGCTGGGATTGAATATATTGAGGCTGAGATTGCACATATTGAACGGATTGAGATGGCGCTGAACGAACCACTTGTGCACTACTTCCACCACTGCTTGCATAATGATGGATCACCTCTCCACCGAATGAAGCAGATGAACTAGAAGAACTAGCTGGACTAGATGAGCTAAATGAGCTAGATGGACCAAACGAGCTAGATGAACTAGATGCGCTACGGCTAGAATTTTTAAAAACGTTATAATTTTTTCACAAGAAACTGATTTTAGATTCTAGATACATCGAATGATCACTTTATCTTCAAAACAATTCCAATTTGTAATTTTTACCTAACTACTGGTGGTTCACCTTTGCACAGAGCAATCACAATGCTTAAAACAAAAACTGTTACAAAAGACTTCATTTTGATAAAAGGATTATTTGATTGAAAGACTGTCCTGAATGAAATGCAAAAATTAACTGACTATTAAACTGAAGAAAGGTGTATTTTATATGATTTGAGAAAACAGTGGGTTATCTCTAAGAAAGCTTTACTGCAACCTCTCTTTCCCATCCAAATAATCTGATCTATATACATAAATTAAAGTTGCAAGCTAACAATCAAACCATTTTTTGCTTCAAGCTGAACTTGACTTATGAATTGGAAGAACTGGGGCTTTGTATTTACTTTAATCTGTAAGCAATCAATAATTCATAAGCTGTTTAAACAAATTAACATCTGCTAACGGCTTTTTTACTAAGCTAGAAGAAAATAAAATTAGCAAATGACGCAAATAAACATTTTTTATGGCATGAAGCGATCAAAAATTGATCGAAACAAGAAACTATTGGCAACTTTTCAAGGCACACATCGATAAAATCTTTTATTAAATGGAGTTATGCACAATAATTATGAATATTCAGCTTTTGGTCCATCTCCAATAAAATTCAAACTCTCCTACTTAAACTTCTCCAATCTATATCATCCTAAGAAATGATGTTCTTTGAAGGAAAGTGAGTTTTCTACCAAAATACTTTCACTAATCTCATCAGTTGATGAACCGTGGGTTAGATTTGCAGAGGATAAAATGCAGATGAACGACTTTTTCAAGAAGTTACAAAATACCATCTTTTTAGTGCAAAAACTTAAATTTTGCGTGACGGTCTAGTTTTGACATTTTAACATTTAAACGCTATGTTATGGCTCAATTTCATTAAGAAAATTGTGATGTTTTACAGTTTCTGCAAATAATATATGCAAAATAAACGCAGATTTTGTGTCTTTAAATTTTAATATTATTTATTTCACTTTTAGGAGCGATTCAAAAGAATTTGGTATAATTATTTTTATTGTGCGTGTGATAATTTATTTTTTTTATAAAATATTTGATAATTTTAACTTCGATATGCCAAATAAACAGATATTAATGATACATTTGATCTCTTCAGCTTATATATTTACTCCATTGATTAATGAATACCATGTTTTAATGGATAATAGATTAATATTTGGCTAAATTTGAGACGCTTAGCAGTTTTTCTTAGCAGTTTTTGTGTTATACAGTGGAGCATTATGCATTTGTGCAGAAAACATATTGCAAGAAAAAGAAGATGTTAATTTAACAGATAAAGCAAATGAGAAAGAATTTTTCCAATTAAAAAATTAATCGATTTGTGCAACAAGTTGTAATGTCAGCCAAAATAGGCGAAAACATCTGGATGGGACGATAAGACATAATACTATTTTGCTCATATCTACTGTATATCTCTGTATTTGATAATTCCTCAAAAGCTTTAAAGATCGTCTCAAGAATTAAATTGATTGTATTGTATGGAACACTTTTACAAATCATAAATGTAAATTATTGTTTGGAAGCATAGATGAATTAAAAATCATTGTTTATTTAAAATTCATTTATTTGATTTGGCAAATTTCTTTAAAAGGTTACTATAAATTACAAAGAAATTTTGTATTAACCATGATGAGGTGCTCCATAATTGGAAGAAGGGGCACTCTGCTGTGGTGCTCCATAGCTGGATGATGGTGCTTGTTGGTATTGTTGTTGCTGTTGCTGTTGATGTCCCCCTCCTCCACCTCCATGACTTTGTTGTTGTTGCTGTTGTTGAGGTGCCGCCTGGATATAGTGAACGATCTAATTTAAAGAAAAAGAAGATTTTTGTATTAATATACGATTTACATAAAATAAAAGGCTCCACATTTTCATCAATACACGTTTATTGATCAATTAAAACAAATCTACCAATTTTTTATTATTCCAATCCAATTTAAAATTCAATAAATAGTAAAAATATTGTTTTTTTATTGCTGAGTTATTTTTGCATTTGCGTCATCGGAACTTGATTGTAAATCGACCTTGGAATGGAAATAGATTTTCGATAGAATCTTTTTATCCCCATATTGCCTGAAATAACATTCGATTAGGACCAACTTTCAATTCTATCTACTTTTTCCAAGCCTTGCATAACTGTCTTTTTAACAGTCAAACACATTTAATTGCACTACATTGTCTACTTTGGTAAATTTGATTTATTTGATCGACAAACCTGAGGCTGAGCATGAGCAAATTGTGGCTGAGCATGTATATATTGAACTTGAGGCTGAGCTTGTACATATTGTACCTGAGGAGCAGCTTGTACATATTGTACCTGATTTTATTGAAACTTTTTAATTAAAAGTTTTATAAAAACTAAAAACGTTAACAATAATTTACCTGTGGTTGAGCTTGCACGTAATGAATTTGAGGTTGTGCTTGAACATAGTGCACCTGTGGCTGTTGAGCTGGGGCTTGCACATAGATGATAGTTGGAGGTTTCTCTCCGCCTCCGCCTCCTGATATAGAAAACATTGGTTAATAAACCCGACGGATATTTAACGATCTTTTTGATAATCTTAATCAACTTGTGTAGAAAAATGAAGAGCTTTATATTGTAATGTTCGCAGTAAAGTAAATAAAAAGATTGTTTGGATTTGTTGCAAAATATGCATAAAAATATTGTAAGCTAAAATGTCATGGTCAAGTCAGATACCGATATCATAGACGAGAGATGATCAGCAAACTCCCTCTCAACCTATATTCCAACCACCGACTGACTTGTGGTGAGCAAATGACATGCAGCAACTCCAAACCACCTTAAGAGCAAAATAAGGTTGAACTGACGAAAACGCATACCAACAAGATCAGATGGCAATGATGTAAATCGGATAGAAAGAAGAATGAGGACTTTCTAGTTCGAACTGTTGAGGTGATAAGACGTGTGAGATTAATTGAGAGCAAAAACTAATTCTAGTGTCAGGAAGTGGAGTGTCGTAGCCCTAGAAGGAAAGTGGAAGGATAGGAAGAGTGGGGAGTAGGGGGAAAGGATCGCGAAAGATAGGGGTTTATGACTAAAGTGACACTGAGAAAATATAGAAAATATAGTGATTCTCAGAAAATATAAAGTGTTTTATTTGGGGTTAAGTTTCGGGAAGCTTTCAAGGGTTGGTCGTTTATTGTTTCTTTTGAGGGTTAAGGGTTTGATATGGTTAAGTGAGTTTTCTGAGTTTGAGTAATCTTGAAATTATTGTTAGCCAGGTAATCACATTGAAAAAGATTTTCCCAGTTTCCAATTGGGTGGCGCATAAATTTATTTAATAAGTTTGCTTAAAATTCTTTTTGAAATAAGTGCTTTATAAAAAATCAAATTCCCATTGTCCCCTGTAACATGAAAAAATGAAGAATTTTCATAAAACGTTACAATATCAAGAATAAAATGCATGCAGTTATTCAGACCGTTTTTGTGCAAGGCAATGATCCTTAGCACAAATATGATCTGACTTTTTGCGAGAAGCATTCATTCTTTTTACAAGACAAGTGTAAGACCAGAGTAAAGTTTTATATTTTAAGTTAGAAAAAGATTCAAACAAGGTGAATAAAGGAATTATTCTAACATTACGAATTCATTGATTGAATGTTCAAAAGTAAGAATAGTCAGAAAAAAGAAGAATGCTTACCTTCTCCACCTCCTGATTCAAGAGAGAATAATTGGAAATTTAGTAAATTTAGTTAAAGATATTAGCCACACATTTGAAGGAATTACAAAATAATAAAAAGAATACACATAAAAATAGTTTTATTATATTTACAAATGTAGATATATGTTTTTTTTTGTCATGCCAAAAAGGATATTCTTACCTCCTGAGTGTCCTCCACCTCCTATTAAAAGAATAATAATTTCATTACAAACAGTTTTTGATTGATTCAGTAGCATAAAAGGAGCATATAAATTATAACATATTGCAAAAACATAGTTAGTTTCTGATCAGAAGAAATTTAATATTGGAAATTTAAAAAAAGATAATTATGAACACATTTTTTAAAATACAAATGTGAGCACTAATTTAAAGGTAAATAAAATTTGTAAGTAGTATATTTTCATATATTTAGATATTACTCAAAAACCAACAAAATTTAGTATCTTACCTCCTTGTTGTTCTCCTCCACCACCTAGTGGAAGAACAATATTTGGTTATAGTACACACATATAGGATTAGCAAAAAGACACATGCTAAATTAAATTATTTTACAAGCCCGCAATCAACCAGCAAAAACAATTCAGGGAGCATTGAATTCAAAATGTAATTTGAAAATGATTAAATTTATCCAAATGTATTCCTTTGAAAATGGTTGTAATTCAGGCATATATATCTTTTTTTAAAGCTCGAAATTAAGAATGCCCAAATTGTAAAATGGGTAAATATTTTTAATTTTCTGGATTCTTCTGGTTTTGAACAGTTTTCTTACCTCCTCCTCCACCTATTTAAAAAAAAATTGGTTTTGTAGTAAAAATCATCGCTCAGTATATTTTTGGATGAAATTTGTCTACGTTATGAATTGTTAGTATTTACACATTGAATAAAACACATCATATTGAAAAGTTGTTAGAGGTAACACAAAGTAAATATAACAAAAATGATTTTTTTATGATATAAATGAAATTAATAATATATTTAACATACCTCCTGAAGATCCTCCGCCCCCACCTCCACCTAATAGAGACAAAAAATAAATTTTACATATCGATACATAAACATTATTTCAATGTTAAAGATTAAAGATGATTAAAGTGTCTTTCTTTACAAAGCTTATTTTATCAGTATGTTCAACTGTTTCTCAATCAAAGCTTACGAAAAATATTCACGTGAGAAAATGTCACAAAAAGTTTTCAAAATTAACAACAAAAAAACGTGACAAAAAAAATTGTTGATAACAAATAAGCTCACAATAAAATTAAATTGCTGCATTAATAACTTTGAGTTAAAAAATTAATCGGATTTACGACCTTACAATGTTCCATTATCAAGGAATCTTATTAATTGATGGTAAAAAGGTATTTATCACTAGATATCAAGAAAATTATACCAAAAAATTAAATTTTTTATTTTACTGCATTTTCAAATTAAATGTAACGATGTCTACAATAACACAATATATTTAAAACCACTAATTTAATATTACTCACCTCCTTTAAGTTTTGCTAAAAGTGCTCCAATATCAAATCCACCTCCTCCTCCGCCGCCTCTGCAAAAATATGGTCGTTTTAACAAAAATTAATCGAAATTCAAACTTCATTTCAATGAAATTCATAATTCAAACAACATTGAACTCTAAAACTGTGATCTTCTTTAATTCATTTGCTTATGTCTTTTATCCCAAATTAATTTGACATGCGATTTCAATCAATTGCACTGGATAAATTTATGAGCAAACTTTCAACTATCCAATTTGTTGAAAAATTTAATCACTTGCTCAGCTCGGTAGCTTATAATTCACTATCACTTTCACAATAATACAAGTGATCACTCTTGAGTACATTTTATGCATCATCGTATGATCACTTGATCATTTAATGAATACCGATCACTTGAGATAATTTTGTACTTCAACTTTCAACAGTTCATTTGTTATGTGATTGTTAAAATTACCCGAAAGTGGCATCACTCAAGCAAACGCAGACCGCAATGGTCAACAGAATAGGCACAAAACACTTCATATTGATTGTTGAACTATTACTTTTCCAGACGAGCTGCAAATTTAGACTAACTGACAATACCAAAGGATGTTAGAATTTATAAGATTCGATGTATTTCGAAGAGTTCATTTTTTGCCAACGTTTTAGTTGAAGACCATCGCTTCCCAAATCCAGTTTCTCAATTTCCGTGAAGAAGTAAACGATGTGAAATTTTTAGAAAAAAGCTTTAATGAGTTAAGTTATTGGTGGCTTAGCATTGATAACTTTTTTGCTAAACGCAAAAAATTATAGCCTGTCACAAAAGAACTGAGATTAAAGGTACTTATGCATGGTTGTCTCTTAACAAAAAAAATTTATTTCAAAATTTAAGATACAAAACAAACAAAATTTCAAACAAAAAATTCCATATTTTAGATTTACATTCAACCATGTACGGACATCTTAATTTGTGATTTAATTTTAATAATTTCTTTGGTCATAAATAAACATTTAATTTCGATCCTTATGACTCTCAACTTAAAAAGAACTTAATAAAAGATTAAACATTTTTGAATGAACACAAATATTTGATCTCTACTAAAATACATGGCAAAACTTTTGAAACACCCCTTGATGATAGAAATGTAGGAAGAAGATCTCGCTCGTTTACATAAATAAAGTGACAAACAACATGAACGCATGAATGCCAGAGGCCAAGTGGCTATTGTTCAAGGAGTTCCAACTCTGACCATCGATCAAAATATATTCAAAATTTCAAGTATCTTGAGTTTAGTGTTAAAAAATCACTCGAGGAGTTTTAAATCGACTTAAATTTAAATGGAGTTCCCTATTATACTTCAAACTACAAGAGACCATTAAAAATTGAATCGAGTAAAAAATAGGTTGTTGTGTGAGAAACAGAAAATGTTCATAAATCGACAATAATTTTGGCAAAGTTTTGGCAAAACTCTGCAAAATCAAGAATAGAATATTGCGTAAAGATCCTGTTATACATTTTATGGCTAAACTGGATAATCTAGAATTGTGGAATCTGATAGCATATTTTTGCAATTTTGAGAAAACTCGAATATATATTTCAAATTGATTTATTTCTTTGGACTTATTACATAAAATTGTTCTATAGCTTCTTGAGGCAAAATGGTATATTTGCTAATAATTTTTCTAGTAGCTTCCTCCAGATTGAGAAGGTGGCTGCTGATAGCTGTCGCTTCCTCCTCCTTGAGGTGCTCCATAAGCTGGTCTTGGTTGTTCTTGCTGTGGTGCAGGCTGTTCTTGAGCTGGAGCTGGCCCAGCAGGAGCAGGTTGTGCTTGAACTGCAACTAGTTGAGGTTGTGCTTGAATGTACTGTACTTGAGGCTGAGCTTGAATATATTGCACTTGAGGCTGAGCATAGCTGATTCCTCCAAGACCAATTCCTCCTAATCCAGAATAACCAATTCCGCCAAATCCTCCACTTAATCCACCTCCTTGAATATATTGAACCTGAGGCTGTGCCTGAACATATTGAACCTGAGGCTGTGATTGGACATATTGAACTTGAGGCTGTGATTGGACATATTGTACCTAAAAAAATGGATGGAAATTATGTTAATTAATTATTTCATTTACAAAACTATGAAACTAGTTCTTGAAATAAATTAAGAAATATAGACAGTTTGGTTCAAGAGCTTTAAAGCTTTTCAAAAAAAAATCATGTAAGAAGAACACATAGATATTTTGGCAGAGAAGTAATTTAGAAGATTTTGAGATTTTTTTAGATATTTATCTTCCTTGAGTTACAGTCAAGATTGATGAGGTCAGTTAAACTTGTTCTCGGAATAAATAAATAAACAAATTATAGACAAACCTGAGGTGGCGATTGAATGTATTGTACTTGAGGCTGTTGAGCTGCTGGTGCACCAACATAAATGATAGTTGGAGGCTTTCCCCCACCCCCAGATTTTCCGCCTGCTTCAGCTCCAGCTTCTGACCCTCCACCACCTATGGAATAAAATTTGAGATTAATAAATAATTAAATGCAATCTAGTAAAGGCTGAAATTATAATATATTTCTTATCGAGAAAAAAATGTTGAGTGGATCATAAAATTCCTTGGAAGATCTTCAAAGAAATCCTCAATCGACTTTGAAATGGCATAAATATATTATAGAAATGAACCTTGAACTTTTTTATCTAATTCTTCATCATGGGAAAAAAACGATACATTCAAGATGAAAATATTTATCTCTATTTTATATTATTTTTGAAAGAAAAAGTGACCAATTTCCATAAAAGCTTTCAAGTTCAAAATTTAAATTTTAGGTTGATTTGATAAATTTTAAATTTCTAATATTTTTAGGACTCTAGATTATTTACCTCCTCCTCCTGATTGTTGTCCACCTCCTGATTGTGCACCTGCCCCAGATCCTGAGCCACCTCCCCCTCCCCCTCCTCCAGCTCCACCTACTATAATGATGAATTTCAAAAAATATGTTAAATTATTTTCAATTAAAAAAGTCAAAACTATCAAAATAATACTTAAAGACAATTACTGGCTGTAAAGTAGCTTAAGCGTTGTACAGACTATGAAAGTGATTTTTCAAAAAATCAAAGTTTTCAGTGAAAGTTTTTTTGACGTTTCAAAAATTATTTTTCTATTTTCCGAATTTTATCCCATTTATTGTCTAAAGAATGCGTTTTAAACCATTTTCTACGAATTCTAATCATTGAAAGACCATATTGGGAATGGATTGGCATCAAAAAAGGGGAATGTGTCAAAATAAAAATTTCGGACTTTGATTATCGGAGTAGATTAATCAAACTTGCAGCGCAAAAATAGGAAATTTTCTATTCTTCGTGAAAGTTCATCCTCGCAGTTTTTATTTTGGTTTATGATTTTGATCAGAATATTAGATCACCGCAATTGCACAAATCTGATCCATATTTATGGCAAGAATGATGTGGAAAAAAAAAATTCCAAAATTTATCATTTTTGAAGCAACTTTCATGGGCAAAACCAGTAAAATGACCAAAATTGACTGAAAGTTGTCTGAAAGTAGAGTTTTTTTAAAAGTTTTTCCAAATTTTCTTAACACATTCAATCCGTCTTTTTAATACGCAAATTTTGATTATTTTTTGAAAAAAATCCTTCAACAGGAAAATGTCAAGAAGGTTAAAAAATCGGAAAAAAGAAGAAACTTTCAGTGATTTACTTTCATAGTGTGTGGACCGCTTTAAAACTGTTCAACAAGATAACAAAAAATTTCACATGCTTAAATGATTTTCAAGACGTCAATGGAAAGAAAAAGATCATTTCAAAATAATGAAAAGATTGCCTCAAAAATTCAACACATTAAAATGTTTTAAGTAAATAGTGTAATTTTTGTGATACTCATTCGGCATTTAATTTAAAAAAACTTACCAACATTGCCTAACAAGGCTCCCAAAATTGCACCAATGCCTACATCCTTTACACTGCCTTTGCTTTTGCTGCTGTAATAATATTTTAAAATCAGACATTGAAATTTATTTGTGAATGAAAACATTTAAAAACAAAAATAATATTGATCATACTCGAAAGTGCAAATTATTGAACTCAAAATTGATCGTAATTGTTTAATTTTGTATCATTACCTTTCACCAAAAGTGGCATCACTGTGAGATAAACACGCCAAAACGGTCAACAAAATTGGAAGAAAGCACTTCATATTGATTGCGAAATTGATAAGTTTTACAAACGAGCTGCAAATTTGAACTGATTTGATGACCGAAAGGATGAAAGATTATATAGGAGTGAAATTAGGCAGATCTTCATGCAAAAAAAATAGCAAGTTTAAGTTGAAGAGTATTGCCTTCGAAATCCAGTTCCAAAATTTCCAAAGAGATGGGAAAATTTTGCATAAAAAATACTTTTGATTCAAGTTATGGGCCATTTAACATTGATAATTTTAAGCTGAGCTTGATTTTTAAGGTTGAAGAGGTGATTTATATTGATTTGATTCCAAATTGGAATATTCACGCATGTTACATTGTTACACTGATTTGTTTTAAAATATTTGGAATAGTTATCTAACCAAAAACTTAAGAAGATTCTATAAACAACAAAAATATTTCTACAAAATTAACTTGTCTTAAACATACTGACAATCCAATAAAAATGCATTGAAAAATATTTTATTTTGAAGTAATATTTTATTTCAAACTTCATAATTTCACATTTCATTAGACTTAAGAATCTTAAGCAAGTTCAATAAGTTTTTTGACTAAATGTGTTTTAGGTTCATGGAATTGGAAAATTAAATTTTTTGAAATTTCGTTTTTTGACTAAAATTCTCAAAAAATTAGGTTTCGTGGGTCGAATTTTTGGTTTTTGGGTCCCAACATTCATAAATTAATTTTTCCACGTATTGGTATTCATGAACCTAGGTTCATGGATAATATTATTCTTTGAACTTTCGTTTTTTGACTAAAAATTCTTGAAAAATTAAGTTTCGTGGGTGGAATTTTTGGTTTTTGGGTCCCAACATGCATAAATAAAATTTTCGAAGCATTGCTATTCATGAACCTAGGTTCATGGATAATATTATTTTTTGAACTTTCGTTTTTTGACTAAAATTTCTTGAAAAGTTAGGTTTCGTGGGTGGAATTTTTGGTTTTTGGGTCCTTACCAGTGTTCGGAAAGCAGCATGCCCGAAAACGTATCAAACAAACACTGCCTTTAAAAAGTCTTAAAACGTCTTAAACTGTCTGAAACTGTCTAAAGGCCCAAAATCATTGTAAACTATACTGCTTCCACAGAGACTATGTTCTACATCATAATGAATTGATTTATGAGTCACAATAATTTAGAATTTAATTTAAAAATTATACATTATTAATTATATTTAAAAGAGTTTCTTCTTAAAAAACTGGAATTTTCTCAAAAATACCAAATTTAATTTCAAAATTTAAATTGGAGTATTAATCGGAATAAGAGGGTTTCATTACATATTGTAAGCTTTCTGTCTGAAATGGTTTAAAACATACGGTTCAAAACATGTTTAAAACGTAAGTATCAAACATTCCGAACCCTGACATTCAATCAAAATATACATAATAAGTAAAGCTCCAACTTACACGTTTTGTAGGAATATGGTCGAAGCGATTAAAATTTTCTAGATCTTTTACAATATTGAAATAAACTTTTAAACCATTGAATATTTATTATTTTTATTTTTCCTTTGGGCAATTTGCTTAGCTTATATATTAATAATTTGGAATTATACTATATTATTGTTGTCCTGGAACTCCATAGCTTGATCTAGGCGCTTGTTGTTGTCCTCCTGCATTTCCTCCTTGTTCCTGCTGAGATGCAGATGCTGCCTGTGCTTGTGCTTGGATAATTTGTACCTTATTGAAGAATATACTAATAAATAATTCAATTGTATAAAAACAAATGCAATTTCTTCAAATAAACTTAAAATAAATTTTAATTTTGCTTTAACAAACCTGAGGCTGAACACCTTGTATATACTGCGGCTGGCCTTGTGGAGGAGCTTGAATGTAATACACTTTTGGTGCTTGTTCCTCTCCACCTCCTTTTAGATTGAAATAATGATTAAGCATAGAATTTAATTGAAACAGTCAACTCTATGATTCAACTGCTTGACAAATTTGTTCAAAAAGATATTTAAAGATCTTGATATTCCTTTAATTTTCTTTTAAAATACAATTTTGAGACGAATTAAACTATAGCTTACCGCCTCCACCACCTTAAAAAAAATAAGGTATTTAGTTAATAATGCGATAAAATATGATTATTATTTACACATTCTGATATAATATAAAATTTATAAAAAGTCATGAAACAAAATTACAAAGTGGTCTGGAATTTGAGCCAGCTGAAGATTTTCTAACAATTTTTATTCATAATAATGATTTAGAAAAGCTTGCAAAATTTTATTTTACTATCATATTTGTCAAAAATCTAACAAAAAAAAAAATAATAATTATGAATCATACCTCCATTTCCACCTCCATTTCCACCTCCTTGTCCACCTCCTTGACCACTCCCTTGTCCACCTCCATTACCTTAAAAAAAATTAAATTAATAAAATTATTTATGATTATCAAATAACACTAACAATTAACTTCTTACACCTTAGTAATACATGTTGCTATTTAGATAATCAAATTTCTAAGTATATGAAATTGAGTTGAATCTTTGTTTGCAACAGTGAAACATCAAAAATATTTAAGATCATAACAAATTAATTCAAAACGTTTTATTATGTAAATTTGCTCCTTTGTATGTTTTTGAAATGTTTTTTGTTGGAATATTGGTTCCAGTTACATTTAACGTCTGCTGACATGCAGAATAAAATTGTCTAAAATTGAATCGTAAGAGCTACTTGTTTCAATAATTTCTAAAAAATTCAAACTGCTGATTTCAATATTTGTTCGTTTAGATCACAAAATGATAGTTATTTTCAATAATCAAGTTCATAATACTCATTTTTTTGTATGACTAAGAGTTATTAGAGTAAATTAGCCTAAATTTTAAGCCTTCAGAAAAGCGAATCAATTAAAATGCTTAAAAATAGCTTGTATTGATTTTTTTTTAAATAGTTCTCTTTAATTTTACGTAATATTAACTAATAAAATCTTTTTAAAAAAACGTTGTCTTACCGCCTCCTCCTGATCCACCTCCTCCACCTAAAAGATGAATAAATTTAATTAGTAATGTCCATCTTTCATGCTTGTTAATGTTTTTGCATCAATTGATCTTGAAAAAAAATTCAATAGATCGATCAAAAACTTACCACCTCCGCCCATTGCTCCACCACCTTCCTTCAATTTCTTAGCAACCAGAAATCCAACTACAAATCCAACTGCTTTGGCTTCCTTCTTGCTGCAAATATTTCACATTATTAACATAATTTTTTTCAACTTCTTTTTTTTCATTCTTTATTTTATCAGCATATATCGAGCACTGATCAACGTAAGATTCATTAAAATCTTGATGTACCACTAATTTCGGAATATCGTTGAAAGGATCATATACGATCACTAAAGATCACATGAAAATCACTTTCGATCATATTTTTTGTTATTATCAATAAAACTTGCACACAAAAGTTTTTTGTTTTTGATTATTTTCCTCAATTTCAAAACTTTCAATAACTTTACCTCAAAGTAGCTTCAACAAAACACATGCCGACCACAGTGATCATCAAAAAAGTTAAAAAACACTTCATCTTGATCTCAATTTTTTTGCAACGAGCTTCAAATTTCGACTAAATAAAAATCTGTAGGGATGATAGTTTATATAAGTTTGATGAAGATCATTTTTTTGCACAAATTATTGGCAGTCAAGATCCATCAAGACCATCAGGTCAAATCCTAAATCCTGTTTTTAATCTAGAAACACTCAGAAAAATTTATTGAGTATGGAATCGAATTGAAATTTTTTTTCCATTTGGATGGAAAAATTTGATTTTTCTTTTTTAAAAAAGAAAATATGATTACTGAAGTAAATTCATTCAATGTCGATTAAAAACTGTTTAAATTTTTATTAATTCAAAAAGATATGTAGTGATGTCAAAACCGGTTTTCCATTTATTTTTGTTTCGTTGAAAATTAAGGGCCTCATCAAAATCTTTTCTGAGTGTAAAACACTTAATCAAATTAGAAATTCAAAAATTACAAAAACGGAATAGATTTTCGCGCTTTCAGGATTTAGCATTGATATTTTTTTGCTAGCGCGTATAATGCGACAAGCCAGAACGCATTAATGCTGTAAATGTTAAAGGTCAATTGGCCACTATCAGTATTCTCTTCTGTCTATAGTCAGTCTATCTACTCCGAACATCAGGTAAAAAAATATTTCCTCATCGTTTTTGGTTTAATAACAACATAGATTTATTGTATATACAAATAACATTTACATATCACTATACAGAACATGTTTCATCGTTTGACTGTTTCTACAAATCAAGAATATATTTAAACTAAAAAGTCTTAAAAATTTAGTCAACAATTGTGAGATTTAATTTTTATTAAATTTTGGGATGAATAGTCAAAGCAGTCATCCGACATTCTTATTATTAATGAATTCGAAGAGTTTTAGCGTAACATATTGTAAATTTGGAGAGCTTAAAATTTTTTCTATTTTTCCTAATTTCTTGAAGATTTTGCACTGATTGTCTGATGATGATATAACATTTCTTTAAAGCTTCTGGTTACAATTATGCTACATCGCTGCTAAAATCTAAACCATCATCATCATCAGCGTCTTCCGTATCAGAAGTACCTGTTGAACCTGCAAGTGCGCTTAAAGCGGATGAGGAACTAGACGAAGGTTTACTGCCTCCTAATCCAAGGATCGCTGGCAAAATTTGGGGGAAAGCTGTTGTGATGAATTGAACTTTCAAGCCGATTATTTGACTGCAAAAAAAAAAGTTTATGTTTAGGCGCTTCTTATTAATGTTGAAGAGAGAATCTCATTAGTCATATTCAGGTTTTTTGTAGACTTCTCTATTTTAATTGACTTGAACTTTTGATTGAATATTACTTAACAAATTTCAAGGTCGATCTCAAGTTGTCTGATTTATTGTGGTTTATCCTCAAACTAACAAATTAGAGATAACTTTTATGACATAACTTTCTAGTTTTGTAATTAATTGGTTGTTTCAAAATTTCGCGCTAAAAATATGTTAAGATAAATTAGATGAGGAATTTACTTAATTTTATTCATCTGTGATCAAATATTTTGTATCTTATTTGCTTGAAAAAGCTGTTGTTTTGATATTTGAACCTTTGGCTCGCCAAATATTCATGCAAATAAATCTAATTTACATATTGTCTAATATTCATAATCAAAGCAAATTTTCAAGGTCAAATTTTGATGATCTCTTTAACCCGAGTCGGAATATTTAATTGCTCAAATTAATTTCTATTTCTTGAGAGAATTTAGAAAAAAATTAGGTCAAGGTCATTCAAAAAACTCAAAACTGTCAAATTCTTATCGTCAAAATAACCACAAGCTCACAAAAAGAGAAACTCACCCAATAATAGACTTAAGAGCATCTTTTCTAGCTTTATCTTCAGGGCTTTGTGTGGTAGTTGGAGGTGGTGTGTAAAGTTGAACTGGTTTCGTTTCAATTTTTATTTCCACACTTGGCTTATGAGGTGGCAAGTACATTGCAGACTCATCGTCGATAGATGAGTCCATGTTCTTTGGAGGAGGTGGTCCATAAGTTGATGATTGACCTAGCAAAGTTTATAAAATTTGCTGTAACCCTGCATTGCCAAAACTATGTAAATTAACGAACCCGTAGCAATAGGCTTTGGTTGCTGAAAGAAGCTGAGACCTTGCATGATCTTATCAAACTTTTGGTTTACAGCCTTTTGCTTAAATCCTATCGCCATCGTCTTGAAACCGAATATAGAGCTGAAACAACAAGCAATCAATTTAAATCGACACAGTTTCTTCGTTATACATGATAGATTTATGTTAATTAATGCATACTTGATAAAGCTCTCGATACCACCTGAACCACTGGAGCCGCTGCCGCCAAAACTTTTAGCGTTGCACACGTAAACCGTGCACAAAACCACCACCAAGCCAGTTAAGAAATTCATTCTCTCTGAGCTCTTGTGTTCCCTAGCTAGCAGCAAATTCACAAATGCCTTTTAATCTTGCAATGACTCGTTTATATAGCTTCAGTATTTTAAACGAATATTTTTCAAGTATATCGTATCTTACAAATGTCTGCGAGGCAATAAAGCACATGGATTGCTATAGCTATTCAACTAAAAGGCTTAAATTTTTTGTTCTACTACGATCTTAGCAGACTATCTGGTTCTTAAGCTTGTGGATGTCAAAGCCGGTTTTCTAGTGCTATATTAGATTGTTTTTTGAAGACATGACTGCATCTATAACCAAAATATTAAACGAAACTCCACGCGTCAAATCAAGCAAATCCGCAAACTCCAAGTAAAAATTTAAAAACTCAAGAAAAACTCAAAAATCCATCTTCGCGCCTCTACATTTTGCATACATCTCTCGAATGACATGAAGCGATAAGCATTTGAGAGCTGAATTGCCTTCAAAAGTGTTAATTAACGACTGCAAATAGCTTAATGAAGAATTTGTGATCTACCTACCTTTTTCATAAATTTATTTAATTTTATAAATCAATAAAAAATAGATTAAATATGCAAATTTGAAGTTACAAGCTTTTTACAAAATCTATGAGATCTTGTTTTTATGCAAGGGGAGCGACAAATTATTCTGTTTTGTTCAAAAAATTTTGCAATTTAAAATGAATCAAATGGTTTTGAAAACATTTTAGCAATATAAAAATAAATTAAGTGAAAAAATCAAACTCCTGACCATTTAGCATAATAAAACATTTGATCATGATGGATAGTCGTTTGAGCTCTGATGCTCCGAGTGTCATCAATAAATATCCAAAAAACACGGTTTTGACAAAAATAGACATTCTAGGCAATAACTCAAAAATTTTAAGATATTATTCAAATGAACAGGGTTCACAATATCTTAAACTTAATTATTCTTGAAAAAAAGACGTAATAGTCAATTGTCGCACCCCTGTTTAATAAATTGAATCCATAAACCATGTAAAAAGCTTATTCGATTTACTCAAATTTACATAATTAATCTAATTTTATTGGTTTAAAAATTACATAATATAAAGAGCAAGTTTTGTTTATTTATATATTTATATATTTATTTCTGCGTAACGCTAACTGAGCTCTAATAGCTCGAAAGCCTTACGACTTTTGTATGGGCATCTTAGTCTCAAATGGTTCATCCATGTCACAGAATTTGATCTGGATGGTTTTTGGACCAGTTCCACAACCCTCCTGGTCACCAGCCAGGGTGCAGCAAGACATGTTTCAAGTATATTTCACCTTATACTGAGAGTTTGGGTTGAGTTGGAGTTTTGGTTTCATGGGAAAAAATGTTAAGGGTGACGAGTTGATCCATATGAACGAGTTCACCAGCAGCTGGTGGCATGACCTGGTGGCTCCGGAAATTTTTTTTTGAAAAAATCTTATAATCTCACGATTCGTCCAGAAAACCAAGTAAATCATTTTTGCAAGCACTTGGACTATTTATCCATGTGCCCCTACCTGGTGGTACTTTTAAAACTTAAAAACGGTTTAAGATTCAGCTTCCGTGTCTTGGTAAAAATTGTTTGGGATAATAAGCTAAGTTTGTTTTTGTGTCACGGGTTGGTCCAGATCCAACCATTGGCATGACCTGGTGGTTTTGGACTAATTTTTTAGAAAAGTCTTAGAATCCCACATTTAATCAAAAAAAACAAAGCAAATAATTTTTGGAAGTACTTGGACTTTTTATCCAGGTGCCACTACCTGGTGGTACAACCAAAACTCGAGAACGTCTGAAGATACAGCTTCCGTATCTTGGTAAAAATTGTTTGGGATGATAAGCTAAGTTTGTTTTTGTGTCACGGGTTGGTCCAGCTCCAACCATTTGCATGACCTGGTGGCTTTGGACTAATTTTTTAGAAAAGTCTTAGAATCCCACATTTAATCAAAAAAAACAAAGCAAATAATTTTTGGAAGTACTTGGACATTTTATCTAGGTGCCACTACCTGGTGCTACTTTCAGAACTCGAGAACGGTTTAAGATACAGCTTCCGTGTCTTGGTAAAAATTGTTTGGGATGATAAGCTAAGTTTGTTTTTGTGTCACGGGTTGGTCCAGCTCCAACCATTTGCATGACCTGGTGGCTTTGGACAAATTTTTTAGAAAAGTCTTAGAATCCCACAATTAATGCAGAAAGTCAAGTAAATTATTTTTGCAAGCACTTGGACAATTTAACCATGTGCCACTACCTGATGCTACTTTCAAAACTCGAGAACGGCTGAATATACAGTTTTTGTGTCTTTAGATAAATTGTTTGGGATAATAAGCTGAGTTTGTGAGTATACCACGGGTTGATACAGCTACATCTAATGGCATAACTTGGTGGCTTTTTGAGTCCAAACATTCATAAATTAAAATGTTTAATTTTAATTTTTGTTCGGAATTATAAACTGAGTTGTATGTTGTGGGTCCGAACTTCATATTTTTGCATGATCTGGTTGCTCCAGTCCACAATTCAGAATTTTGAAGTTTTAGATTAACACTTTATAATTTGATTTTATAATTCTAAGCTCCATTGAAATAAACCAAAAACAAAAAAACAATAACGACTTTGATACTTTGTGCACCAAATCCTGTGATCCTTCACGGGTAATACTCTAGTTAACTATATATTATCTGAATACAAAAGAGTTATGAGCCCATAAAGAAGGAGTTTAGAATATAATTTGTTCAAACATGGAAATTAAAATAACAAGGTACAAAAAAAAGCATCATCCTTTCTTCATAAAAAGCTCCTTGGCTTTAAAATATAAAAACTGTAAGATTGATCCGCAAACAAAATTTTAACAAAACAATGAAACTTTTAAAATAAATATGCTTCCCATCTTCATACTCCGTCAGCGTATCCAAATTCATTCAAAGCCTAATGAACCAAACTAACGTTATCTTATATACCTCGCAATACTCGTAATATACACGCTATAAAGCGGTAATCCACAATAAATAACAAACAATAAGCAGCAAAATGACAAATTAAGTTTTTCAATGTCAGCTTGGTCAACATCTTTAACCAATATCTGTTGTCTCGTGGAATTTTTTAATACTTTCCCTTTCATTCTCATTTAATACAAAAGAAGATGATCATCTGCTATTTTGATATTTTATCTTTCAAATTACTGAAGTTATGCTTTTTTCGTAGCATCTGCTTCATATATTTGGAATATTTCGATAGAAATACATCGTCAATTTAACCATGGACCACGCATATATTTTGGAAGCTTTTCTCACAAAGTTTCTAACATTTCAATTTAAAATTATGGATTCGAAATTGAGCGGTTTGAAGCTTTAGGCCGAAAAACTCAGTGGCCGAATGTTGATGAGCAAAGCTTGCACATACCAAAAAAGCATGAATCGAGATTGGTTTTGTTTTTGCTGGAATCTGTCTACTTCATCGCTCAAAAAGGACATGAGATCGGGATTGTACTAAAATGATATCGATTAATTGAAAATTTCATAGCAATTTAAACATTAAAGCAAACCTTTTGATCTGGTGGATCTAACTCATAGTCCAGCTCAACGACCGACAAATCTGTGCAACGTTCTATAATCTTTACATAAGCAGCTTTCAAAGGGGTCACCATAACATGTTGAAAGCTCTTCTGAGTGGAGTTTTGAGTTTGAAATAAGGCAAATCTTCTAGTTGACCAACGATTCCAAACAGACCAAGAAAAGTTGTGAGATAGACAGAATTGAGCCATACTCTTGTATGTGTGAAGCTCCATTTCTTCGTGCTTTTCTGAGATATCAGAAATGTAACAACTCGCATCATCTTCAGGGAAAATATTCATGTTGTAGCTACGGAGAATCTTCAAGAAAGAATATTTCAATTTAATCAATCTATGAGAAAGCATTGCTTTGTTACCTCCTTGAGCTTGTTAATTTTAACCACTGTTGTTGGTGGTTTCACTCCAATTTTTTCATTTCCTGAAATTTCAAACAAATATCCTTTTTCTGTTATTTTGAACTGCAACTTGAAATTATTTGAGTGGATCTCCAAAATTACACAACTATTGGCTGATGTCTCGGAACAAGGATACATTTTCCAGTACTTCAGAGGAAGATTGCAATATTTTCTGGTCGCAAAGCCAAAAGAACCTAAATTTGATAAATAAAAAAATCTAAAATGATTTAAGAAAGAAGTCTTACCTAATTTGCCCGTGTAAAAAGTCAAAATGTTGGTTTGTGGATCAAAAGACTGGTCGTAGATGAGTTTAGTGTGCCATTTTCCTTTAAAATGTGGAATCAATTTCAACTCTGAAGTGTGAATATTCATAAATTATATTAATTTTCTAATAAAATTTTTCAGATACTCACCAATTTTTGGTTCAGGATGAACTTCCAGCTTTTCCGGCAATTTTTCTACGTCCAGTTTGAATTTCAGTGTCCTTAAAAAATATTTGGAATGAAAGCGTGACGTAAAAACAGTTCATATACTAATTACTCTTTTCGTTTAGCAATTTTTGAATCATCTTTTGGTATATCTTTGTCTATCCCAAGATTTTTATCAGATACATCTTTTGAGCTTAATCGGGCTTGAGATTTCTTTCCTTTCATTGCATTCTTTGTCATTTTACCAGTAATTGTATCTTTTTGCGAAGGTTTCGAAGGTATTTTGGACACTGTGCTTCCTGAAGATCTCACAGAGATTGTCTTTGGAAAATCAACTGACGAACGAACGCGTGTTGTGGCATTTTCAATTTTTTCAAAGAATGTGACCCTAGATGGCACTTCGTCAACATTTTTCTCAACCGGAAAGTCCTTAAAAACAGCATGTTCCTTTTCCTTCAGTGTCTTCATTTTTGTAAGGAATTGTGATAATAAGATTGGCTCGTTTTTGATCGGCTCTGCTTCATTGATGTCAAATTCTTTTAAAGGCAATCGTGTAACAGAAGGTACACTGGTCAGTTTCTTATCCTCAAACTTCTGTTCAGCTTTTAAGTCAAACTTTCGAATTTTAAAATGTATTCCAGACGCTTTTTTGCTTGGAAAAAGCTCACGAGGGCCTTCCTGAAGATAATTTTGCTTAAATTTCTTTAAATTCATACCAAGTTCTCTATTGATCTGCCAGTCTTCATAAGTTATCTCTGAATACACTGAATTTCTTTTACTCTCCATGAAAAGTTCGTGTGAGCTTGTCTTTCCATCTTTTTGTACAAAAATCTCACCAGCTTCTTCCTTCTGAAGCACTACTATTTGCTTCCATTGTTTTTTCATATCCTCTAGCTCAGCTTTCCGCTCCTGATAAAATTTAAAACTGTCTGGTATTTCAGGCATCAAGAATTTGACCAAAGGGTAAAGCTTTTGAACTTCACTCAAGTCAACATCGTCTATTTCAACCTCTTTTTGACTTCTCTGACACAAGTGTGGGCTACTAAATAGTTTTTTCCTGTCGGCTTCCATGTATTCGTGATAATGCAAATTATAGTGTTGCATTTCTGGACTTAATTGCTTGAATTCCTCACTTTCCTCCCAAGGCTCCCATCGACATACTGTTGGTTCATCCCACCAGCAGCAATTATCAGAAAGCTTGATCTCAACTTTAACGAGCTTTGCTAGCAATTGATTAGCTTCAAATAACTCTTTCTTTTCAACGACTGAAGTTCTCATAAACCTTGAAGGACGTCTTTGATAAGGACGATGCTCATGTTCGAAATGTATTGGTATTAAGAGTTTGTTTGGACCGTCTGTGAAATATAATTTAAAGTTATAATTCTGGTTTACAAGATTTATCACCTTCTCTAAGGAACATCTTGAGATCAATTTGCTTGGTCTGCAACGGCCTCTCGAAGCAATTTATTTCCAGAATTCCTCCAGAAATTTGAAATTCCCTCAAATTGATATCTTCTGAATTAATTATTTTAGGCTCCAACAACTTCTTGGCTTGCAAAAAAAGTTCATCTTCATAGTTTACATAATCCTCCTCAATGTCAACTACTGTGGATTCATCTACAATACAGGGCTCAACTTCAGCTGCCACTTTCTTAGCTTTCTTTATCTTGGGCTTGGGGGTTACGGGACCTTTTCCTCTCTGTTTCTTGCCAGGTGCTTCAACTGCTTCCAAAGCTTCTTCTTCTTGTCTCATTTTGGCTAGTCTGAGTACAAGTGTTGATAATTTAATTGAGACAATTAATTATAAATGAAGCAATAAAAGTAATTTCTCAGCTAGATCTTGAAGAAATTAATTTAAATTCATTCTCTTAAGTGGTTCAATTAATGAAAGTATTAATTACACGTTAAGTATTCATTAAAGTTTTATATTTTTAAATTTATTTCTCACGCCTCAATCAAGTTAATCACCTCATATCAAATTCCGCGCGCGCTTTAAACATTTCCTCCAACTTCTGCGTGCTCAGCTCATTCCTCTTGCTCCATTCTCTCTCACCGGCAGTTGCCAAACCTATGCAGGTTAATTATGTTAAATCAAAAAAGTATCATCCAAATTACATTACATCAAGCGCATGCGAATTATTTTATTTACGTACCAGTGAACTGTTTTTCGACATTTAAAATAAAACTGCTGGCCGATTCGGTCAGGAAATCGTCGTGTAACCATAATCCTCTGACAAAAGAGTTTTGCAAATTTATTAGTTTTGAAATAGTGATGGACAGGTTTAGTGAGCTCATTTGTAGGTGCGTGATGTTGTAGCTGATGGGAAAAAATTGGTTTTCAGTAATTCGCGGATTATTGAAATCTTACGGTAGTTTCTTACAGATCTGTCGGCAAAGGGACATCTCGCAATGTCCATAAGTATTTTTTAAAGTTTGATGTATTGTGAGAGTATATGGCAGTTATTGAGTTAATTTTTCTAAGGAGGAAAAGTTACTAGATTCAATGAGTTAATAATTTAAATTGTTAGTTACCGCATCTCAGTTTCAATGTTGGAAATAAAATAGTGAGAATATTGATCCAAAAACTTTCCGAATATATGCTGCATATCATTTTTTAACTGTAAAAAAAACTTTTAAGTTTCTGTCCAAATTAAAACAGAAGAAAATTGTACACTATTGAGATCCTCGAACGTTTTATCCTTAATCTTCATCTTCTCAATATTCACTACAAGATCCTTGTAAACTTTCAAAAAATTTTTAACCATTGCATTATAATGATGCTGTAAGCTTGGCTCCCTCGTAACTCCAATGGTTTTTCTCCTTTTATCTGGTGTATCAACATCTTGAGTCAAAATACTTCGATCTTCACACTTTAACCACCAATGCAGCTCTTTATCATCAAATATTGCGATTTCTTCAAGCCATTGATAAATGAAACTGCGCACGCTAGGTGGATCTTTTGTGTTGGGAAGCAAATTGTCACATTTTAGGTATTGGTGCCACTTTAATAGAGATTTCAAAAATCATTTGAGACATTCGTGGAAGATTATGAAATTTGCAAACCTCAGATATTTTCTTTTGTTTCTTTTTGTGATCTTGAACTTTTAATTTTAAGGCTGAGGTAGGAAAATAAGGTATCTATTATTGAGGTGGATTTCCATGCAACTATTTTTCATAATTGAGTATGCATAATGGTTTTTCCTGAATCTCATATTTGTAAGATCTACAAGAAAAATATCAGGAGACCATTCTAACATGTAATAAATATTTTAGCCAATAGGTCATTAAATCTGAAACGTGTATCATAAAAAAAATAACAACCAAATCTTCTCTAAATGGAATCAAAAGAACCCGGAAAACAATTTTGCAAATTTAGACAAAAAATATTACTATCGAAGAGTCGTTGCGTGTCTGCTAAAACTGCCTTCCTAAGAGAATATTCTTTGGCTTCTGTATTGAGTTTATCTCTCAACAGTTTTTGTTCAGCTAATCGTTCTTCTTCTCGAGCAATTGCTGAAGCTTCTTCACTAAATTATTGAATGATTGATTGAATTAAATTCTCGAAAAATAAAGTAATCGAAGATTTATGATAAATAATTACTCAATCTTAACCGCTTTCTGCTTCTTGCCTTTCTGCAAAATCAACAGAAAAATTTCCAAGCAAGGTTAAAGTTATGGTCTTCCTAAAGTTCAGTTTGGATAAATTACCTTCATAGCCATTTTATTTATTTCACACCACTTACAACAATTACTAACAAATAACTAAAAAAACTACGATTTGATGGATAATTAAATGCAAAAACTAATTTGATATTAAATATGTTTAAAAAAATATTGGTTGCTATGTTAGTCGCAGTTCTTCCTTGAATGTCGTTTGTGAATATCATCGGAGTATCATGAATATCATGAATGAATGCATTATGAATGTCTTGTAAACAATATCTTACAAACTTGACCCCTCTGAATTATTGCATGCCGTAATTTTACCTTTTGCTGCAAGAATGTTGGGAAACCAGTTTTTCTGACCCTTCTCTGTGGCATCAATTTGAGTTATTATAAATTGTTTTTTTATGGATTATTTAGAGGGAAACGAGATTTTTCTCCCTAAAATGATTCGAGCTGACCATAATGAGATGCTCTTTGTGTTTGGACAAAGATATTGTGATATGTTATGATGTTAGAGGTCAAACTAGGGATGCTGATCATAAAAGATCAAATTTGGATCATTTGCAACAAGTTTTGCTGTTGATAGAAATGTCAAGACGAAAACTGGATCGTTTTATAACAGGTCAACGAGGGTTCAATCTGCTTAAATTAACATAATCTCCTTAAAAGTCCCTAATAAAGGTACATGCAGCATTTCAAATAAAAAACCGGATATTTAAATTATTCCAAAATTTGCGTGAAAAGTCGACACGAATATTTATTTACAAGTTTTTGGTGTTTTTCATCGACCTTTTGACAAACATTTAAATAAGTTATTGTATTGCTAAGAATCTAAGAAAAGATTCTTATTTTCCAGCCAAAGATTTCAAAAGGCTTGGGTCAATTCCAACATCTTGACCTGGTTTAACTCCACCTTCTGGGCCAGTTCCAACAGTTGGATGGTAACCGTTCTCGTCAGCGGTGTAGTTAACCCAGTGAATAACACCGTCTGGTGCCACGAAGGTGTAAGCTCCAGTAACGACGATAATTTTCACTACCTCGCCCTGCTCGTTGGTGATTTCCTTAATTTTACCAGCTTCCGATCGGATTTGTCCGTCTGAAAGTTCGTATCTGTTGAAAGGAAGATTCACTATTTAATTTTTTGCACTATATTATAGTCCTCCAAAGGATCTTACACGAATTTATATCCACCATCTTCATCGCGTTCATCAAAAGATCTAAGAACGGTCACTTCATCTTTATCGCCTTGTGGTGCTGAAAACACTCCACTTAAGGCCACCACACAAATCAAAGCTATTAATTTCATTTTTATTCCTTTCTTATGTTTTGTCTAGCTATGCACACTATGAATTTATTCAAACGACTGATGCTGCATGATTGCGTGCAATGAGCTTTTATATTTTCTGTATTTCTTGATGTATTTTTTTATTTTGTCCGTTCCCGTCCGAATACTACATACTTTGAAACAAATTTTGTTGCTTTTAGACTGTGAAAAGCTTTTCTTTGCATAAAATATTGATGGACAAAGTGATGAAGATGCGCATACTAGAGGCAGAAAAAATCAAGCTAAAAGGTGTTGAAGATTGGTGCAAGTTTAATAAAACTTCATATGTTTTCTCAAGGTGTAGTATGGAAAGATGGCATTATTGATAATGATTATAATCATTTATTGTTGGCTCAATGTATCGTAACTATAAATATTAATCGTTTAGTTGTCACAAAGTGATCGCCAAAATATTACAAAAGTCTAACCAAAAAAATATATTTCTATGTCACGACTAAATGACACCTTCCAATTCACCACCTTGATAAATATAACATTTTAAAGTTTTTGCGTTCCCTCAATTTTTTGCGCGTTTTTTTTGATGTCAGCTACAATATCACTAATAAAGAAGGAGAAGTGTTTTATTGTTTTTAATGTTTTAATAACTTTCAATGTTTTCACGCATATCCAAAATAATACAATCATTAAATCGCATACCAATCGACAGCAAAAATAAATAGCAAAGCGTGTTCAACCTTACAAAATGATGATCGTAATGCAAATATTGGCCAGCAAAAGAAATTAATCTCTCACTTCAAATTAGCAATGCTTTGAGCTATGTTAAATGAATGAAATAATCTAGAGATTATTTGATGATCTGAATCTTTAAGAGTAGATCAAGTAACGTGTGAGAAGCATCACTTTTGAATGACTTTTGATGAGGCTTAAAGAAATCGAGAGTTATACGACTTAAAAAATGGATACAAATTTTGAACTTCTGTTGATGATTTTTTAATGCACTTGTCGATCTTGTTATAAATGGATAAAATTTTATTATGGATCATTTTGAAGTTCAAACATATGAAATTGCATAAGAAATGTTAATGCCATTAACAATTTATTATTTGCATAAAGTTTCTATGGAACATAAAATCAATAGAATCAATAAATCTGGTTGCCCAGGATTTCAATTTGATTAAAATAATTCATTCTTGAAATAACCTTGAAGTTGTGGATGCAACTTCAGTTGAATGAATTTTATTTTAATAAGTTTAGCAGTTTTTACGATGAGAGTTTTTTAAGTGAGATCGCCAGCATTTAAAAATTTAATCGTTTTTAGACGAAGAAGCAGAGAAAACTGCATAATCTTGAACTTCTTAATATGAAATGATCTTGTAGTCACTAAAGATCGCTTAAAAATAAATTAAAGTCTCATAAATATGTTTTATCTGCAATTAAACAACGTAAGGTTACCTTTCAAACCCAATCAATTAATCGAATAAGCTACAAAAACACTGAAAAAACATCAAAACGCAAAACGCAAGCCACCATCTCCAATCTCACCAAGTTTATTAACCAATATTCAATTAAAATTTAAAAGCCCAACGCCTTGATCTTAAACGGTTTGCTGCGTGAATCCAACAATGAGTCTTATGCTTCGACAAGTCGCAAGCACCTTTACGACAACAATTATGTAAATCCTGAGTAAATCAAATAAATCAAATAACGAAACGAATTGAAAAGTATTTGGTTGAAATTTCTTGAAATTTTCTTGATAATATGTCATTGTTGTGAAGTACAACAAAAGGCTGCAAAGCAATAAAACATATTTTACATTTAAGTATGTTCGTCTTTCTTTTGGCAGCATTTTGGTCGTCTTTTGATTACTCGTGCATGACTTTCTTGGGAGAGCAAAAATTATGTAAGAGAATTTTTTTCGAGTTTTGTTCGAGATCTGTTTTGTTGTTCCTGAGGAATTGTTGGAATTTTGGATTCATGCAATGACATTTTGTTATTTTCGTTATTTTGCTATTTCAGAAATGTCGCTAGAGAAATTTTGGTGTACCAGCATTAAGGTGGAAAAAGATTTTTTGGAGCGAGCTTTTGGAAGAAAAGTGAAAGAAAAATTCTTGCGCAATTTCAGTCAAAAATAGTTGCATTTGATAGTTTTTATGTTTTTATGTTTTACTCGGTTTTTTTGATGTTTTCATTGGTTCCCATGCAAACTAAAAATGTAATTATGATTTTAAATCTTATGTTTCATATTCTGACAATTTCCTACCGCTACAAGTCACTGAAAGAAAAATTACTTAATTTGAGGTTTGGTGACTGCGATATCAAATTTTGAAGCAATCTTACTGATGGATGTTTTTTGAATGATTTATGGTGGTCAAAAGCGTTACATTGAGAAATACATTTCCCGAAACAATGAAAACGATTTGTCAACGTCGTTTGTAATTTTATTGACAATTTCTATTGGGTGATAATTTCTTTCATAGTAATTTAATTAGTTGTTGATTGTGGCTGGATTTTAATCGTTACCTACTGTTTTATGAATGAATTTTGTTACAGGCTTGTTTTTTTTTCTTTTAAGCAAAGATCTGGAATAAAAGTACCTTGTATTCGTCTGCTCTGAAGATAGAAAACACTTTATTAAACTACGCATCACTTAAAAATTTTACTCGCTTATTTGGAGTAAAAAAAAAATAAAAATGATTAAAATTTAAATTTTTGAACTTGAAAATAATTCGAGAAACCTTTATATCACCTTTAAATCTTTACAAACAGAAATGCTAAGAAAATCTATTGAAAACATGATTAATACTAAATTGACTAGTATAATAACACAAACAAGTGTAATAACTAATAAACGTTTTCCAAAAATGATTAATTTTCTCGTTCAAATTGCTAGCAAATTACCACCCAACCGAGCTAAACATCTTCATCGTTATAATTACCTATCTAACCATCTCATTACCTTTTAACGTGCCACAATTACTTCGAATTGGCACCACAAAACGACAAAACGACAAAAATACAAAACATTCCCACAGAAGGCACAGCATAGCACTTTGGACACAGAAGCAAGTTCAATTGTCTGGCCAAATATGCTTTAATTTCATTGTCTAGTAAATAGCGTACGCAATTATCCAAGCATACACACAATTATGTGATGAAGCGATCTTTCAAGATTACTCGGCGAATGTTTCGAATGTTTCAGAGTTTCGGACCTTAGACAATGTTAATGTTCGTTTTATTAAGTAATAATTATTTATTTGATTTTTTATGATTTTATGATTTTTTGCGCGATGGAACATTTTGTTTGTGTTTATTGGTTTGTTGGTGCTTTTTGGTGCTTTGACCGACTCATGGATGAGCATTTGTATTAAATGTGTGACTCGAATGATTCGAATGATTTGATGATGAATTTATATGCCATGAGGAATTGCTGTAGTTGCCGTATTTGATATATTTGATGGAGTTGCTGATAGACAAAAAATAGGAATTGGCATTAGCAGCGCGAGTAGGAAGCTTTTGAGTGAAGTTTATAGTGAATTGTGATGATTATCTGGGAAGTGATGAATCATTTCATTTAAAACGTTGCGTAAAAAGCTTTTTTTCTGAGTATTCAGGTCTGGGAATGTAGGATCAAGTTCAACCCCTGTGTTAGTTACAAAATACTTTTTTTAAGATGATTTTTTTCGCATTAATTTACAAATTAGCTTTTGCATAATTTTCCAATTATTCTCATCATAAATAATGTTGCTTTTAAACTAGTGTGTTGACTTGCATTGGGGTCAATTTGATGGCATTTGATTAATTTTGTATTAGAATTAAAAATTTGCGTAGAGAAATAAGATATTAAGTGATTTTTTATCGGTGAATCGTGTGCATGAGATTTACAAAACTTGACAAGATTTTATACATTTTGTGAAATATTATTTCACAAGTTTTTCTTGTTGTAAATTATCGCTCCCAACCATTTGAGCGAAAATTTGAATGAAATATTTTTAAAAGGTTCATTGATGTTTTTTTCTACGTTATTCGATCAACTCGTGTTCATTCTAATAAATCTGCTAATTTATTTTTGTATGCTGCTGTTGAAGTGTTAAATCTTGTCAATAAATGTTTTATCACAAAACATGTTATTAACTGGTAATGATGATGATGCAGCTTTTGAAAGATTTTTGAGAATTCAAAATCGGAGATGGAGCAATAATTTAATACTGTGCATGAAATCATATTATTTAAAATACTTACTAGACACTACATTGCTAGACACAAAAAATCTAAGAATTATTTTAGATATAAAACTCATTTTTGACTCGATTATAACATAAAGTAATCTAAAAGAAATAATGAAATTGCCCTTTTCAACTCAAGTTCTCCATAAGATTTGACCATTAGCCTATCTACCATATACCTAACAATCAAGGAAATAAATCAAATAAAAGTGCGACCTCTCAATCTGCACAACCTTTTGCCAAAAATTTCCAACCTTTTTAAACTTTTTTTGGTCGCATACTCACATCTCCTAAATTGAAAGTGATCAAAGTGAAAAAATATTTCAACTAACAATTTTTTGAGTTAGTTCATTTATCACGTTACGATTTTAGCCGGAACTCTCAAAAAACTTCAAAATATCTTGGAAATTTTTAAAAGCTTCAAATATCCACAAAAAATACTATAGTGTAACAGAACATATTTCCGAGACCTTTAAATATTTTTTTTTTATCATCAATAATTAAAATGTAAATTTGTCACTCGACCATCAAATTTCTCGTTGAAGATTTAACACATTGTAGTAATGCTTGGAATGCTTTAAATTTGTTAAAGATTTGCAGCACTTGAGTTTTTTTATATTTTGAAGATTCGGACGAGGATTTAAAGCAAGTTGAAGATTTGAAGATGCTCCGCTGGTTGAAAATTAATATCAAATTAGCCTCTGAAGGTGAATTAAAGCAATAATTCGTCTTGAGTTCATTACTTCATTAGTTGTCGATCATTGTGCGTTAAATTTCAGTTAAATTTCAATGAGTTCCGATATAAATTCCCAGAAATCAAGTAATCAACCAGAAACAAAAAATTCATGAAATGTCGGTAAAGCATCTTTAAATTGATCATTTATGATTTAAGATGTGGCAAAGGATTTTTGGTAGTTACAAATTTTTGAAGATCAATATCTTCCATGCTGAATAGCTGAATGAATGGCAAAATGTACATACGGTAAGCTGCACGGACAATCCTAATCTGAGATCTTTAAAATAAAGCTATACACCAGCATTTGATTTACTGTTTGCCATTGAGAAGTTTAAATTAACATTTAAGCTGATGACACAACTATCAGACTTCCCTTACAAATATTTGAATTGCTTTTTATTTCCTAACACAAATTACACGCTGCAATTATTCTTTTTGGACTTTTTCGAGCTTTATTTAAATTTATTTGACTTTTTAGCCAATATTTCACATTTTCACATATTTGGATCTTTGTTATTTATTTGGTAGTAAACGAAGTTTATTAGTTTACAAATTAAAAACATCCATGTTTTATGATTTTATGGAGAGGTCAATTGCTCAGCAAACTAATTATTCCAAAATAACACTTTAATGAAGCTTCGGTCAATTTATGTCTCTATTTGAAGACCCACTTATTCGAAGCATCAAAACATCAAAAAATGTTTGGTGGACGCATGCTTCAGGGGGTTTTAGTGGGTATTCAAGAAAATAATTTAAATTGATTAAAAAAATAATTTTAGGCAAAAGCAGAAATTAAACCTTAAATTTGCAACAAAATTTTATTACGATCTTTTAAAATATACATGCGAAAAAAAACCGCCCATATAATTAAACATTCAGTCCTAGAAAACACCTTGCCAATTCAATTCAAACAAAATCAGCAAACAATAAATAAAATTTGAAGATGCACAAAAAAGGTACATAATTGTGCAATTATCACTTATTGCTTTTTATTACGAAAACTAATTATTTTCTATGAAATTTTCAAATCTCTACAGCAGGTAATACACAAAATTAAGAGAATACTTTCAAGAAGAAATAACCATTAAACTAGCAAACTAGGTAATCTTCAGGTTATCCCCAAAAAATGCGAATGGCTTTGACATTTTTCTTTCATGAAATCAATCATCTGCTCATCAATTGAATATCTGTTGCTTGTTGCTGGTCACAGGTAATTTTTCATAAGCTTCACGTTGCCTCACTTGCCCCAAACATTGCGTAAGTTATTGTCTGAAATGCCGATGATTTGATTTTTTATCAACAATGGTCATGTGTTTGGTTTTAAGGTTAATGTTTCTAGCCAAAAATGTGCTTTTCAATATTTTAAAATAGCAAGAAGAGTAAGTTAATTAATAATTAGTGAAATAATGCATCTCATCGGTGTCATTATAGGTGAATAGTTTAGGATTGATAGTATAAACGAGTAGAGGGTCTTTTTTCTGGAAATAAAATCAATATGGACTTGTTTTTTACATCCCACGTCTTTACCGTGGCAAAATTTATTCATCATACTTATGGTCATACTTATGTCATATTAAGTTCATCATTTTTTAATTCTCAATCGATTGGATATTCAATTCTTTTATGTGCTTTATAATTCTGAAATGCAATTAATTGAAAACTCTTTTCTCCTTCAAAAAAAATGTATTCACATAATTAAGCCTCACCTAACATAATTTCCAGTGCGCATCTCCTCTAAAAATTGTGTTTTTTCATCTGCTTTTTATCGCGATGCCAAAAAGTACCATTGTCTACAAAAGACTTGAATGCGTGAGCAGACGATTAAAACTTTTCACTTTCCGCTGCGACTTTACGAGACCCGGAGACTTGAAGAAACTAAAAGTGTCTTGAAACAACTTCAAGATAAAATATGAAGACTGGAAGACTTGAAGGCGCTTTTTTCAATTTTGTTATTTTTGTTTTGTGTGTGGTTTAAGCTTACATTGAAATTTAAATAATAACTCATTTATAGTATTCGGCTATCTTAGACTTTTTTGTTTGTTTGACTTGTAACATATTGAATCTTATGTTTTATGCTGTAATTCAATGAATTTTATGAATTTTATAAATTGCATAATAATAATTTTAGTTAATTATGTAATTTAACTTTTTAAGCTTTTTAATAAGTTGGTGTTTTTATCGTATTGTGAGGCACACATAAAGAGGACATTTGCTTAATTTGATGCCTTGATGGTCTTTTGGGTTAAATTGTGAATCGTTATTCATTCATAACTTTACTGTAGTAAATTAGCAGCATTTATGGGCGTTTAGTGTCTTAATTATTTTATGGAAGGTCGCATTAATGTTTTTTAGAGTTAAATTAATAACTGAAGCTTCATTAATTCAGTTTACAGATTACAGGTAGTTCAATTTTTAAGGTAAAATATCTTGAAACAAAAACAAATATTTGGTGGCAAAATACCACACACCAGGCAACTCCGAAATCAATTAACTTGGACAGTGTTACAGAATGATTGAACTTTCACTTGAAGACACTTGATTCTGAGAAAAAAGCGCGGCATCTCATATAATATAAAATTATTTCCAATTAAGACTTTTTTTTGGCAAACGCTCAATTTGAGTCATTTACATTGACATTTAATAAATTTTTGTGAATATTTTCGGAGATTTCTTAATAAAACCTAATAAACATCATGAAAATACGAAGTAATTTGTTTACCAACTTAGAGACTTACTGGGTCGAGAAAGTCATTAATCATGTTTTAGCAAAATAATGGAGTATTTGGTGATTTACAGTAATATGTCGGTGTGGGATTGCCGGAGAGTGATCTGGCAAGTATTCGATTGTGTGTTGTGACGTGGAGATCGGCACGAGGCATTTCATTATTGATTAAGTATGTTGATTAGGATGAATTTTAGAAGAATTTTATTTCATGTTTCTTTAAATATTATTACTAATACTATTCTTTAAATATTGCTCTAGTCTGAGAAAATTAATTTTTTAATATTCATGTAAAAATCTAATAATGTCAAGCATATTTATCCACAAGATCATGTAAATGTTTTTCCACAAAACTTAACGCATGGCCATGCGTCTCTAAAAACACCTCATTAAATATAATGATTGAAAAATGCCACCTCCATCTTCCTTGAAGTTTATGCTGTGAATAAAATCTTAATACTTCCACTCCTTGTCCATTTTATTATAATACCTAATCCACTTACCCAAAAAAAAAACATCTCAAAACAGAAGCTCCTTCAGAAAATATTTAATACTATAAACGTTGTGTTGACATCTTTGTTGATGTTATAGATAATATTGTCGACAAAACATCAAAAGCCAAATATAAGCGTCATTTCATCTAAATATGGCATTCACATAATGATTTAAGAGTTTAAGTCTTAAGAAATATAACATTTAAAGAGAAATATTAATTAAATTGCTTGAAAAACACTTCTCCTTGTAAAAATTATCACAATTAAACTATTACAAGCAAAGGCAGTGAAGCAGTTACCAAAAACTTACAATTTGCATCTTAGGCGAGCAAATCATCACTTCACGATCTTTTTAGTTTTTTTTAGAGAAAAGCATTTTTTTTTGTGCCTAAATACTCTTGAATACTTTTATTAATTTTTTAGTTACGAATTTCTTCTGCAGAGCAAAAATATCAAATAATAAATTACCTAACCGAGCAATTCAACTAAATCGTAACTTTGGCGGGAAAGGAGATAGAAATTAAGAAAATATAAAAGCTCATTGCAAGCAATCATGCAGCATCAGTCGTTTGAATAATCTTACAGTGAAAATAGCTAGCTAAGCAAATAGTCCAAAGGAATAATAATGAAGTTAATTGTTTTAATTTGTGTGGTGGCCCTTAGTGGTGTGCTTTCAGCACCACAAGGCGATAAAGATGAAGTGACAGTTGTTAGATCAATTGATGAACGCGATGATAATGGTGGATATAAATTCACGTAAGATTCTGAAAATTAAAAAAAAAAAAATGAAGGATTATTGTGAATACAGTGGAGAAAAGAATTTTCTGAGGAATAAGAGATTCGTGTCGTACTACAAATGTATAAAATAGACCTGCTACAAATATCTATTTGAACTTTATACAAAGTTATTACATGTTTAGATACAAGTGTACTAAGTGTGATTTTCACCAAATTTTCATTGTGTTGATTATGGAGCTCCAATTTGTGTTTAAGAGAATCTTAATCTGGTTCAAATATTATTTTGAGTACATTTTTGTGCAACATTTCTCAGGCTATACATTTCAATAAATTAAAAAATTCCTTACCGAGCAATATGATCATTGAAAAACTAAAAAGTGAAAAAATTCAAAATCTTCTCAATCATTCCAACAGATACGAACTTTCTGATGGACAAATCCGTTCAGAAGCTGGAGCTGTAAAAGAATCCGTAAATGAGCAGGGAGAGACCGTTAAATTTATCATTGTTTCTGGATCTTACACCTTCGTGGGACCAGACGGCCAAACATACTGGGTCAACTACACCGCTGATGAGAACGGTTACCATCCAACTGTTGGAACCGGACCAGGCATTGGATTCCCAGAAGGTGGTATTAAACCAGGTCAAGATCAAGGAATTGACCCAAATCTCTTGAAGTCCCTCGCTGGAAAATAAGCAACTATTTTCTTAGATTCAATTGTTATTATTTTTTGTTATTTGTGCTGGTCGATGGAAAAAACTACACCAAAAACTTGTAAATAAATATTCGTGACGACATATCACACAAAATTATGAATAATTAAATTAATGTGTTTATTATGATATTTCCTGCGGTAACGCAATTCATTCCAAAAAACCTGTCGAAGTCAGCGAATATTCTTAATCAAAATTCAAAAAACCTGTTGAACATACCCTCTTCAAAAATGAACAGACAAGCACGATTTTATGTATTATGCAGCAATTTTGACTACATTATAGAGCACAGAACTGTGTAAGTATTCTGGAGCAGCTTCGTTTTTCTTAAGCGAGTTTTCATTGATTAGTTTGCAGTAAACTCTCAACACACGACAATATGGTGATAATTTTTGTTATTCTATTCCTTTGCCAATCAATAGTTCATTGTGCTCCCGTTTCCGATGAAAATGATGTAGAAATTCTGTTTGCAACTAATACTCAAAATAGTGATGGCTATGAATTTGAGTAATTAAATTTTAATGGTCTGATCTTCATAAGCTTTTTATATTTATTCATAATTTTACTTCCTACTTAAGATATATATTGAGTGACGACCAACACCGGCAAGAAATAGGAGAGATCAAAACACTAGGTAATACGAGAATTTTGGTAACTACTGGAAGCTTTAAGTTTAGAGCACCAAATGGTAAAGAATACGAAGTGTTGTATTCTGCTGATGAAAATGGATTTACAGCAAAAACACGAATAGGTAATTACCACGACAGGTTCCAACGATCAAATCATAAGCCAATAATATGTATTTTCAACAGTTCCAAGTCAAAATATTCAAATTCAGTTTCAATCTCTGGAGGAAAATTTTGATCAAGGAATCAGTCCAAACCTCTTGAAATCTTTGATTGGATAATTCTATTTTAATTCTATTCCTTACCTGTGTTCCCCACTACTAGGCGAATGAAAAATATTATTTTGAATTTTATGATTTGTATTTAAAATATTGGTGTATCATATATTTACTATGGTTATCTACACGGCAAAGACAGATGTCAATAATAAACTAAACTATCCCAAAAAAAGTGACTTGAAGTGAGATTGGCAAAAATCATCAAGTTTGGAATATTTGGAAACGGTTTTCACCAGGATTCAGCTCCAATTTGGCTCCAACTAGCTCCACAAATTTTATCCTGGCTCCAAATCGGAAAATTCCGGAAAAGCCAATAAACCATGTCAAGCTAGCTTCAACTAGAAGCTAGATGGGCAAGTGATTACACCTATTTAGAATAATATTTTATTTAGGACATTTGCATCATGATTCAGCTCCAATTTAGCTCCAGAATGCCGTAAAAAAACATTTTGAGATTTTGTTACCTTTAAGAAAATTTTCATACACAACAAGTTTTCACCCGCTCCATACATTTTCCACACTGAAACAGAATGGAAAATGGAACAAAACAAAAAACGGCATACCGAACCCTACAAGTAGAAGCTAGATGGGCAAAAATGTATTTTTTAATTTGTTACTCTTATATAAAAATATTAACTTTGGAATATTTAAGTCATAATTCAGCTCTGATTTAGCTCCAAAACACTGTTTAAAAAAATTTCAGAATTTTGTTATCCTTAAAAAATTTTCTATACCCAACAAATTTATCCATACATTTTCCGAACTGGAACATAAAGGAAAATGGAACAGATTGATTTTCTGTAGTAAAAAATATTGCTTGGGGATTTCAATTTATGTTTTATAGCTTCAGAAAGTTGAAAAAAAATTTACAATATTATGAACTTTATGAATACTTTAAAAAAAAAATTTTTTTCTTACAAACTTTGAAAAGTTTTGTGCTAAAATATAGCTTCTTGATTTGGAGCCACCAAAACTACTCATTAGAAATTACTCAGACTTTGGATTTCGGTTTTTAGATATATTATGAAGATTTTCTGAGCTTCCTGATTTGGAGCCACCAAAACTGCTCATCAGAAATTACTCAGACTTTGGATTTCGGTTTTTAGATATAATATGAAGATATTTTGATTTTCCTGATTTGGAGCCACCAAAACTACTCATCAGAAATTACTCAGACTTTGGATTTCGGTTCTTAGATATATTATGAAGATTTTCTGAGCTTCCTGATTTGGAGCCACCAAAACTGCTCATCAGAAATTACTCAGACTTTGGATTTCGGTTTTTAGATATAATATGAAGATATTTTGATTTTCCTGATTTGGAGCCACCAAAACTACTCATCAGAAATTACTCAGACTTTGGATTTCGGTTTTTACATAGATATAATATGAAGATATTTTGAGTTTCCTGATTTGGAGCCACCAAAACTACTTATCAGAAATGACTCAGACTTTGGATTTCGGTTTTCAGATATGACATGAAGATATTTTGAGCTTCTTGATTTGGAGCCACCAAAACTGCTCATCAGAAATGACTCAGGCTTTGGATTTCGGTTTTCAGATATGACATGAAGATATTTTGAGCTTCCTGATTTGGAGCCACCAAAACTACTCATCAGAAATTACTCAGACTTTGGATTTCGGTTTTCAGATATAACATGAAGATATTTTGAGATTCCTGATTTGGAGCCACCAAAACTACTCATCAGAAATTACTCAGACTTTGGATTTCGGTTTAAAGATATGACACGAAGATGTTTTGAGCTTCCTGATTTGGAGCCACCAAAACTACTCATCAGAAATGACTCAGACTTTGGATTTCGGTTTTCAGATATGACATGAAGATATTTTGAGCTTCCTGATTTGGAGCCACCAAAACTACTCATCAGAAATTACTCAGACTTTGGATTTCGGTTTTCAGATATGACATGAAGATATTTTGAGCTTCTTGATTTGGAGCCACCAAAACTACTCATCAGAAATGACTCAGACTTTGGATTTCGGTTTTCAGATATGACATGAAGATATTTTGAGCTTCTTGATTTGGAGCCACCAAAACTGCTCATCAGAAATGACTCAGACTTTGGATTTCGGTTTTCAGATATGACATGAAGATATTTTGAGCTTCCTGATTTGGAGCCACCAAAACTACTCATCAGAAATTACTCAGACTTTGGATTTCGGTTTTCAGATATAACATGAAGATATTTTGAGATTCCTGATTTGGAGCCACCAAAACTACTCATCAGAAATTACTCAGACTTTGGATTTCGGTTTTCAGATATGACATGAAGATATTTTGAGATTCCTGATTTGGAGCCACCAAAACTACTCATCAGAAATGACTCAGACTTTGGATTTCGGTTTTCAGATATGACATGAAGATATTTTGAGATTCCTGATTTGGAGCCACCAAAACTACTCATCAGAAATGACTCAGACTTTGGATTTCGGTTTTCAGATATGACATGAAGATATTTTGAGATTCCTGATTTGGAGCCACCAAAACTACTCATCAGAAATGACTCAGACTTTGGATTTCGGTTTTCAGATATGACATGAAGATATTTTGAGATTCCTGATTTGGAGCCACCAAAACTACTCATCAGAAATTACTCAGACTTTGGATTTCGGTTTAAAGATATGACATGAAGATGTTTTGAGATTCCTGATTTGGAGCCACCAAAACTACTCATCAGAAATTACTCAGACTTTGGATTTCGGTTTTCAGATATGACATGAAGATATTTTGAGATTCCTGATTTGGAGCCACCAAAACTACTCATCAGAAATTACTCAGACTTTGGATTTCGGTTTAAAGATATGACATGAAGATGTTTTGAGCTTCCTGATTTGGAGCCACCAAAACTACTCATCAGAAATTACTCAGACTTTGGATTTCGGTTTTCAGATATAACATGAAGATATTTTGAGCTTCCTGATTTGGAGCCACCAAAACTACTCATCAGAAATTACTCAGACTTTGGATTTCGGTTTTCAGATATAACATGAAGATATTTTGAGCTTCATGATTTGGAGCCACCATAACTACTCATCAGAAATTACTCAGACTTTGGATTTCGGTTTTAAGATATGACATGAAGATGTTTTGAGCTTCCTGAATTTGGAGCCACCAAAACTACTCATCAGAAATCACTCAGACTTTGGATTTCGGTTTTCAGATATATTAAGAAGATTTTCTGAGCTTCCTGATTTGGAGCCACCTGAAATGCACCCTAGGTTGCTCAAATTTGAACCTAGGTTGCATTACTGTTTTAGAAGTCATATGTTTGAAAATAAAACCTTTAAAACAGTAATGCAACCTAGGTTCAAATTTGAGCAACCTAGGGTGCATTTCAGGTAGCTCCAAATCAGGAAGCTCAAAATATCTTCATGTCATATCTGAAAACCGAAATCCAAAGTCTGAGTAATTTCTGATGAGTAGTTTTGGTGGCTCCAAATCAGGAATCTCAAAATATCTTCATGTTATATCTGAAAACCGAAATCCAAAGTCTGAGTAATTTCTGATGAGTAGTTTTGGTGGCTCCAAATCAGGAAGCTCAAAATATCTTCATGTCATATCTGAAAACCGAAATCCAAAGTCTGAGTCATTTCTGATGAGCAGTTTTGGTGGCTCCAAATCAAGAAGCTCAAAATATCTTCATGTCATATCTGAAAACCGAAATCCAAAGTCTGAGTCATTTCTGATAAGTAGTTTTGGTGGCTCCAAATCAGGAAACTCAAAATATCTTCATATTATATCTATGTAAAAACCGAAATCCAAAGTCTGAGTAATTTCTGATGAGTAGTTTTGGTGGCTCCAAATCAGGAAAATCAAAATATCTTCATATTATATCTAAAAACCGAAATCCAAAGTCTGAGTAATTTCTGATGAGCAGTTTTGGTGGCTCCAAATCAGGAAGCTCAGAAAATCTTCATAATATATCTAAAAACCGAAATCCAAAGTCTGAGTAATTTCTGATGAGTAGTTTTGGTGGCTCCAAATCAGGAAAATCAAAATATCTTCATATTATATCTAAAAACCGAAATCCAAAGTCTGAGTAATTTCTGATGAGCAGTTTTGGTGGCTCCAAATCAGGAAGCTCAGAAAATCTTCATAATATATCTAAAAACCGAAATCCAAAGTCTGAGTAATTTCTAATGAGTAGTTTTGGTGGCTCCAAATCAAGAAGCTATATTTTAGCACAAAACTTTTCAAAGTTTGTAAGAAAAAATTTTTTTTTTTTTAAAGTATTCATAAAGTTCATAATATTGTAAATTTTTTTTCAACTTTCTGAAGCTAAAACATAAATTGAAATCCCCAAGCAATATATTTTACTACAGAAAATCAATCTGTTCCATTTTCCTTTATGTTCCAGTTCGGAAAATGTATGGATAAATTTGTTGGGTATAGAAAATTTTTTAAGGATAACAAAATTCTGAAATTTTTTTAAACAGTGTTTTGGAGCTAAATCAGAGCTGAATTATGACTTAAATATTCCTAAGTTAATATTTTTATATAAGAGTAACAAATCAAAAAATACATTTTTGCCCATCTAGCTTCTACTTGTAGGGTTCGGTATGCCGTTTTTTGTTTTGTTCCATTTTCCATTCTGTTTCAGTGTGGAAAATGTATGGAGCGGGTGAAAACTTGTTGTGTATGAAAATTTTCTTAAAGGTAACAAAATCTCAAAATATGTTTTTACGGCATTCTGGAGCTAAATTGGAGCTGAATCATGATGCAACCGTCCTAAATAAAATATTTTTCTAAATAGGTGTAATCACTTGCCCATCTAGCTTCTAGTTGAAGCTAGCATGACATGGTTTATTGGCTTTTCCGGAATTTTCCGATTTGGAGCCAGGATAAAATTTGTGGAGCTAGTTGGAGCCAAATTGGAGCTGAATCCTGGTGAAAACCGTTTCCAAATACTCCAAACTTGATGATTTTTGCCAATCTCACTTCAAGTCACTCCCAAAAAATGTATCGTTTCCAATTTTATTTTCAGAATATTTTTTTAGACAAAATCTACTACAAATAATTCATAGATATTAGAATTGTGGATATTACCAAAACAAATAAATTTTCGTTTGTAAAAGCATTTGTCAAAACGAAACCCACCAAATTGGTTAATGGTTAAGCGACATTTTTATTGGTAAGGTATAATAATTTTTTGAAAAATACGACTTTTCTGTTCCGTTTTGTTATGACATGAGATAGGACTAATGAAATTTTTAGTAATTTCTAGATTTAGAATAAAATAAAATATGTGCAATCGTTGAAATATTCACGCTGCGGTTTGTTAAATATTTTATCGATGCAACGACATTCACTCAACTACAAAATGTCGAGTTTTTGGGGAAAACCTGTCTAATTTTAGATCAACAATATCAAAAAATAAATTGAGATCTGATTATGGATTTTGAATTTATATCGAGAGAGTTATTCTTCGATGGAGAATGGAGATCTTTATATATGAAGTAAATTTGTTCCACCGGCTTTACCTCAGAGCTTTAGGTAATATATCATAGTAATATATTCTATTTGTTAAAATATTTTTGGAACACATTCCTGGAATGATTCAGATTTGCTTGTTTAAAATACATATTAAAAATACTCTAGCACTTTTATTGAAAACATTTTAACAAGAAGATATCTAATTCCATCGTAATTATAATATAATATTACGTCAAAAGCTTGTTTAACGATGTCTGAATGTCATGTTGAATGCGGTTTTCTTCATAATATAATTTATTGTTTTTGCTAATGAGTCATTCTGCCAAAAACGAAAGAACGATCATAGACATTAAGGTTGCCAAAAAAAGGATCAATCCCTCTTTAACCTGAAGCAAAAAATTAATGGAATGGACAAAAAAAAATCGCAAATTGTAATCCCTGATTAATTAATCTCTCTTTAGTAGTGACAGACAGACAGACGAGTCAAAATAGATAAGGATCGCTATAAATAGATAAAGATCGAGTTTCATTTTTTGTTTTGATTGAAAATAGATTTTTGCAGTCAATAAAATGCTGCACCTATTGAGGAATGTTAATAAGGAGTTCAAATAAAACATTTTTGAATACAAACTGTGACTAATAACGAGGAAATAAAGCCAAACTAGACATCCCAAACAAGTTCACAGTTTAAAATTCTCTTTTAAAATATTTACGTTTATGTTTTATGGGCATTTTTATACTTTATCTTCTAAAACTTGGATCTTTTACATTTCAATAAATATGTCTTTTAAAATAAATTAGACTTTGAAATTCTATAAAAATTCAATTCATTTTAGCTTTGGTGATCATTTGTTAAAAGATTTTGAAGATAGAATGAAGTTTACAATCATTGTCGTGTTTTTGACGCTAATCTATAATGTGTATTGTGCTAGCTTAAGACAAAATGAAGTGAAAGTATTAGATGAGCATAATTATCGACAAGGTGGAGGATATGATTTTGCGTGAGTTATAGGTGTGCAAAGTGCTTGAAATTTTTAATGCAAATCATTCAAATTTTGATGCAGATATAAATTGAGTGATGGGCAAGAGCGCCAAGAAACTGGTGTTTTGAAGAAAGTTGGTGAGAAAAGTATTATAGCGGTGACTGGATCATACTCTTATGTAGGACCTGATGGTAAAACATATAGGGTCACATATTCTGCGGATGAAAATGGATACCATGCAAAAGTCGGTGGACTCGCCGAGTCACTAGGTGAATATGTAAATTTTTTGAATTATTGTAACATGCTAATAATTTAATTCTGCCTTCACAGTTAAAAAAATGGTGCAAACGATGGTTCAAAAGAATCAGGATCGTCCCAGTGTCACAAGATCTTCTTTACCTTCTAGCTCTAATAAATATCTTCCACCTAGCAAATATCTTACTCCAAATTAGATTAAGCTTTGTTTTCTCTAGAAATCTAAGACGAATGATTGAAAATTTTGTGATCGAAATTGTCCTAAAACCTTTAATGAATAAGAATAAATTTAGCTTCAAAAATTATTGCAAAACGACGTGATCCGAAATATTTTTTAATAATCAAACAAAAATAAAATTTTAACGCCCAATTAGCTAATTTGATTTGGAATGATCACTGCTAAATTTTATGTAAATTCAAAATTATCGCCTCGCTCGGAAAAGCTATAAAAGCCAAAACGTAAAAAATCGCGGGAAGTGTTTACTATTTTGTGACTTATGGATGTGAACAACCCAAAATTTTGACTCAATTCTTCTAAAATTCTGTTTATATTTTCAAAATATTATTAATAAACGCCGCAATATGTATAAATTTATAAGTCAGTAAATTATTGCTATCGAGACACTTTTGATTGAATTACGATTTGATAAGAACTACGAAAATGTTTGTTTAAAATATTTTAAAAATGAGTAATAAATTATGAATGATAAATTGATAAATCTTTATTAATAAAATATTGAAACAGAATATCAGAAAATATTTTATTTACTTTATTGTTCCTATATATAAATTTATTTCAACTTTTAAGTTAAGGCAGGTCAGGTGGCGTTTTCTGGTAATGGTTCACTATTTTATTTAAATTGCGGGTCATGTATAATGTGTGATTTAAATAAACGTGCTATCTATACAGTAGTAAAGAGATTATTAAAAATTTCCAATTAGCATAATTGAAATGAATTCTTATTATATATATAACATAATCTATCTTTATATGCTCAATTAAAACAAACAATCCGACGGAATAAATATTATTTAAATCTTTTTTAAAGTTACATTTGACTCCCATAGATTTATTGTCGATCTATTGTGATGAAGATATTTAGAGAATGTGGAAGCTCAAAAAACATCCACTGGCCTTTTCAGACTTCGTAATTTTTATGGACTTCAACAAAATCAAAATTTTTAGATACTTTTAATTAAAGACTAAAGAAATTTATTCACAAAATATTCTACAGTCTGAGGGATATTTCATAAATCTATCTTAAATTTGTTGAACCTTCTAAAAATCTGAGCAAAAGACAAGCTGCACCTTTTTCATTCATGAATCTCTAATAAAAGTTTTAACATAAAATGTTTATCAATGGACCAAAGTTTAAATGTCAATGAGGAACTAATCCAAGGAACTTTTCGAACCATCCCAAAATTTTACAGTTTAAAACTCACTCTGAAGAATTTTTTGTTACGCTATAACGTCAATTTATTTATATTTATTCTAACCATCAAATGCATTTCCATACATAATTCTGCTGATAAATAAATTAGACAGCTCTGCAGAACTCTATAAAGCTTTGAGACTTTGCAGACTCAAGTTCATTGGTTAAAAGTATTTGAAGAAAGAATGAAGTGTTTCGCAGTCGTTTCGTTGCTATCAACGGTGTTTTATGATGTATTCTGTGCACCATCAAGTTCAAATCAAAATTATGTTAAAGTAGTTTCTGAGTATGATTCTCGTCACGGTGGTGAATACGATTTCGGGTTTGTTTTTAAGACTTTTGTTGGAGAATTTGATGAAGACATTTGTTTAAATTTCAACAAAGGTACACATTAAGTGACGGTCAAACACGAAAAGAAAAAGGGGTTTTCAAAAAAGTTGGAGAATCGAAGATTTTAGTTGTCTCTGGCTCTTACTCTTATGTAGGACCTAATGGCAAAATTTTTCGAGTGGATTATACAGCCGACGAAAATGGATATCGTGCAAAAGTTGGAACTGGTTTATCGCAGATCCCGACATTCGTACAAAAAATTGAAATTCCTAAGGATCGAGATCCTGGACCTATCAAAAAAGACTTTGTTGGGGCCGGAATGCAGCCTGAACTGCCCTCACGTCTGACGCAAACAACACTAAAATATGATGGTACTTTACTGAACATCCAAATAACTTCAATAAATATTAATCTAGCATTTATAGGCGTTACGAAGCAGCCATTTCAAGCTCCAACTTATCTCCCGATGAAGGAAATTGTGAAATTTAAGGATCGAGATCCCGAAGCTGTCAATAATGAAGTCATTGAAACAGAGATTAAATATCAGCAGCCCCCACCAAATCATACTAGTAAATAAATTATATTTTGAATGCGCGATTTTAATTGTAAATAAGCACGAATTTTATATAAAACTATTATTTTTAGGCAGTACGAAGCAGCCATTTAAAGGCCCAACTTATCTTCCAATGAAGAAAGGTAAAATGTCTCAAGAACCAGTCTCCGTCCAGAAAGACATAGTTAGAACTGGTAAATTATATTCACCAACAAACATTCAACTACGAGAGGTTTTAAGGTTCTTCAAAGTTTAAATTAAGAACATTAAAAAACATTTATAACCAATACACGGATCATACAAATAGTCATAATACTTTCAGGCAGTACGAATCAGCCATTTAAAGGCTCAACGTATCTTCCCATGAAAAAAGATGTGAATTCTCAGGAAGATTCTGTACAGAAAAAATTAGTTGGAATAGGTAAATTATTTATGTTCAAGTTTCTTTGCCAAATTGTAGTGTATTAAACGTTTTCATTTCAGATAATAATTTTATGCAGAAACATCAAACTGCAGACAAAGACCTGCTTTTAAGTTCCATTCTAACATATCAAACACTAATTGTTGATCCTGATTTAAGAAAGCTTCTGACATATCGTTGAAAACAGAAATGATTTGAGAATAAAATTTTTAATATCTGCGTGTTTTATTTGAAAAAGTTTTTATATTATTAAATGAGGTTTAAATTTAAAAAAATAAATTGGCCTCAATTTAGTGTCAAGCTACAATTCGCTGCATCGGTCACATTTTACAGTTTAACCTGGTTTAACCATCAAATTTCTTATCTAATAAATTTGAGGAAAAACTATGTAATAGAAAAGAATCAATATTCAATATAATCCGTTTTGTAATTTCTTTCTTAAGCTTATCGATAGCATCTTATAGTTTGATTAGTTTTTTTTGCAAAGATAGTCATTGTGACCGTTAATTTTTAGAATTCGACAGAGGAAGTTAAAATTTGAGGATCTTCAGTGAGATATTTCAAAATTTACTTTTTTGAATAATAATATTCGTCATAATTATTCATTGCTCATTCAAGAAAAATAGAACCCAGAGAACCCGGAGGACAGCATTTTTTTTGGACTGTTGACTTTATATCTGCTCATTAACTTCTTTCACGTTTTCACTTTTCACGTTTTTACTATAGTATTTTTATTTATTTTATTTTAAGTGTTTTTTATTAGGCCTTACAACCAGAAAGAGGTTTTCGAAAGGCGCAAGTTTATTATTACAAAAAGTATTTATGTGTTTACAGGAGTTAATATTATGTTATACAATTTTTGAAACCATAGTATTTGATATCCTATCTATATCGTCTTTTTGGAGGACCCCCTAAAATTTTTACTTCATTTACTCCAAAAAATATTATTGATAATTGACAATAAATATTATATTATAAGCTTCCTATTTTCAAAAGAACGTATAAATTCAAAATAGATACAATTAAATACAAGAACAATTGATAACCGGAGGAATCTCAACAGGACATCAGCACAATATTGAAATTTAAATGATATTTGCTTGGTGAACCAGTTATCTGCACATCTTCCAACCACAATGTAGGGATCAAGAATACTCCACCTAATAATATTCATAAAATATTTCTTACCATCCATTATACATATTACAAATTAAGATTTGCATCGTAAGCACATAAATTATTCACAAGCTTTTTTGCTTCGAAATTTTTTGTCAAAATCACAAAATACAATTAATGCTTTTAAATAATAATCATTAGTATTACATACTTATGGTTACAACCATATTAATTTCTTCAGTCATCACAAGCATATTTGAAAGATCACGAAGTAAACAGAGTGATGAAATGTTAATGACAGTGACATTATTCACATGCAGCCCGCCTAAACTATTATTATAGATCAGCGTATTTTTGGGAGATAAATTTATAAAAGCTGTCAGCATGCAAAGACATAGCTTCAGTCGTTTGGATAAAATCTTTGAATGCAGATATACCAACTAAAGAAATGTTAAAGATAATTTTTATTTGTGTAGTGACCTTGAGTGTTGTGCTTGCAGCACCGCAAGGCAATAATAATGATGTGAAAGTAATGAGATATGAAAACGAACGGGATGCAGATGGTGGATATAAATTTGTGTAGGATCTTAGTTATAAGCATTCTAGGAAAACATATATAAGAGCTTTTTCCAACAGATATGAGCTATCAGATGGACAGATTCGGTCTGAAGCGGGCACATTGAAAACGTCTACAAATAAACTAGGCGAAATTGTCAAATTTATCGTTGTCACTGGGGCATACAGATTTTTTGATCCTAAAGGCGGGCTTCATTGGGTGAACTATAAAGCAGATGAAACCGGTTTGCATTCGAGATTCGGTACTGACGAGGAAGATGCAGTTAAACCTGGTCAACCTGCAGGAATTGACCCAAATCTCCTGAAGACTTTGGCGGGATGAAAACTTAGAAAAAAACAAACAAAAAATAATATCATAACAGTTGCCATTAGTTTGTCAACAAAATGTAAATAAATTGTAATCTAACTTCTCACATAAAAATTAAATAATTTAAACTATCGGTTTTTTGTTTGTGGAAGTCAGTTTTGCCACGACTATTATATTACCAGCACATTACGTATATTTGAACCCTCGTTTGACCTTTTGAATTCAATTTACTTTCATCTTGTTGCTTACGCAATGCTTCTATAAATGAAAAAACTTGTTAGAATTGATCCATTTTTGATCTTTTACTGTCAGCATCCCTATTTTAACCTCCACTTTTATTATATTCCACAATATCATATATGTTTCATCAGATAAAACTCTAGTTGAGTTTTAAGTGACAAAAAAGTCGTTTGCATTAATTTACATAATAATTCAAAATATTTTATTTTATATTTTAAGATGGGTCAATAACTGGTTTGTGCAGAATTATTGTGTTGTCAGAATTAGACGTGACTAAACGATTTTTTCTTCAAAAAAGCTCAAAATTAAAAATAAAATGTCTAAAACACAAACTTTAAACGTTCTGAATAAACATAAAAAACTTAACTTTAAAAAAAAAATTAAAATGACAAAAATTTTGCCAACTTAAAAACTTGAATTCACAGTAATTTTTCAAAATTATATTATATGTAAAGTTTCCTGATTTGAAATTTACTGTGTTTGATTATGATGATCTAACAAAAGTAAATATGAAGTTGCTGTTTAAGCATTCTTGAACCTGCATGCATATTGCATATTAGAAAATGCAAATACAACCGGTTAGCAATGGTTCTGATAAATCACGATCTTTTTCGTCTCTTTTTTTAAGCTTCAAGATTTTAATTTTTAGTTCATTAGAGACGTTTATTCAAGAATGATGCGTCTTTCTTTAATGTTCGTGATTATGACATTAGCTAATCTTGTGATTTGTGCTCCACAAAGAAGAGTAGATATTAACGAAAAGTAAGCGTTTGTTGGATTTCTACGTAGATACTTTATTCGAAAAACGTCTCAAAACTTTACGTTTTTAATTGAAAAAATTTAGCATAAACCATAGAGAAAATCTTAAAAAAGCTGGATACACCGGTATAGAAATAATTGAAGTTATTCCTGCTAAAACTTATACTCATATGGCGAAGGACGGAAGATTTTATTACATTTTTTACGATCCTGATGATAAAGATTATTCGGAATTTATCACAGATGAAGAATTAAATCAAGTGTTGCCTCCTGACTTTTCACCAGGTGGCGCGGCTTTTGGAGCATCACAGGGGCAATCATCAGCAGGAGCACCACAAATCCCTCAAGGAATTAGTGCCAATTGTATTATAAGTCTTCTCGGTGGTGGTTGTGGATAATAAAGTGTCTACAACGTCCCCTTTAATTAATTGATTAAACTGAGTGAAGAATTGTAGGGTTTCTGATTTCCGGTATTTCAACTACCCGGGAAACGGAACTAAAAACAGCTTTCAATTCCATAAAATGGTAATGGGGAAAATACCACATATTACAATAAGAACTTGAGATATTAGATAGAATAATGATTTTATTTTCATTTTATTATACTTTTTTGTCTTCATAAGTGAAATAATAAAATATATATTTGAACTTAAATAATTTGACAGTTTTTCATAACGTCCCCTTAAATTAATTGATTAAACTGAGTGAAGAATTAATAGAAACATGAGAACCAGTGAGAAATATTATCTAAATAATTTAATTCATATTTTTACTATATTTTTCATTTTCATAACAATAATTATTGTATTAAAACACTTTATTTGTAAAACGTGCTGTACTTAACCTTGAAATATATTAAGTGTATTGTGTAAGCTTGGGAACTAGACAAGTTTCAAGAATGATTCTGCTTTTTGATCACAAAGTGATTTACTTCAACTTTAATCATTTGCGGTTTTAGTTTCATTAACACCTCTTGCTATGAAGCACCTTACTTTTATTGCATGTGCCGTTTTAATGTTTGTGAATCTAGTGTCGAGTGCTCCTGCTGTAAAAATACAGGAAGAGTAAGAATTAACTACAATTAATTCAAAAAGGATATTTAATCTTTCTCCTCTAACTCATGATCATGCTCATCAATTTTAGTAAAAAATATCATGAAGAAATTCTTAAAAACTCTGGATTTACTGGCATAGAAGTCCTCGCAGTGATTCCGGCGGGAACTTCTTCGTTTACTGGAAAAGATGGAAAAAACTACGATTTTTACTTCAATCCCGATGATAAAGATTATCTTGACTCCATTTCTGAGCAAGACTTGAATCAAATGTTCTCTTCTGATGACTTTTCAAAAGATGGAGAATTTGCACTAATATCATCTCAGGGATGGGAGTTGCGCAAGGTAGCCGAAGGAAGCCAAAAAGATTTTTATTATCAACCCATTGCCGTTAAGCCAAAAAAATGACCACAAGTTTCAAATAGAAAAATGTTTTAAAATTTATAACGCAACATATGATCAAAAGTCTAATAAATATTTAAAATTTAAAATTCTATCAACACTTTTGATTGATTAATTATAAACTAATAATGAATTCCAGCAAACACAACATCTGACCAAAAATTAATCAGCGATCCGATAGATGCAAATGAAATTAAGAAAAAAAATAATTAATGTTAATTTACAGTTTATTTTATTTTTCATTTCTATGGTAAAAGATTTTTCTTATGAATTAAAATTTTAATTCTTCTTTACACCGAATTTTCGTGGAAGTTGATACAGTAAGTCTAATATTTTTATTAGTTTTAAGTTCAATATCATTGAGTGTGGTGGTTTGTGCTCCAGTTCCATAGTTTCAAAGGAAACTACTATTATTGTACTGAAATCTGAACACATCTGAAGTGTTATACTATTATATTCAAATTATTCCTAATGGATATAAAGACTAATTTACCCTTACGACGCGGTCGGACGAAAGATTCTACATTGTTTTTATTCATCAAACTTATGGAAGACTTACCACTCCTAATTGTAATTATATTGTCAAATAATTATGTGAAAGAATTCTAAATAATTAATATTTCTAGCTAGTGATCGTATTAGTGGCTGTGGCGGTTCATGAAATATGCCATCTCTAGAATTTTCAACCTTGAGAATTGGTAATTTGACCAAAATTGTCAAAATTTATCTGAAAAGTTCCAAAAATATATCTAAAATAAATTTTCTAGTTTACTTTACAACAAACTTCACCAAATTCATCTTAAATTAAATTATTCTAACACGCTTTGCTGAAAAAACCAACCGAAACAGTCAAGATCATGGACAGCAATTATAAATCAAAACAAGTTGCACATAAATTATTCGCTTGAAAAAAATACTCCACAACAAATTCTCATGAATTAAATATTTTAGCATCAATTTTCAAACGAAACTTAATCTCACAACATTAGCAATACCAAAAATAATAATTTAATTTATGTTGAAACTTCTAGTTTGACAGTATTTTAATCAAAACCGTTTTCATCATAATAGTTATATATGTTATTAGTTGAAATAGATTCAATTTAAGTGTACTATTCTAAACTGAAAAAACTCGGAAAAAACTCTATAAAATTCAATTTCTTTTGCATCGAACAAACAAAACAATCAAATAAGCTGTGAGAACTTTGAAGATATTATTTTTGATTTTAATCAAAATAATTTTCATTATTTTTTTAATGCAAAACAATAAAATTCGATTAATGCATAATTGATTTGGAAGGCAACAGACGTGATTTAAAAAACATGTAAGTTTATTGACGTTGGTTTTGCACAATTAATCGAGAGCCTTGATCATCAAAATGCAGCTCAAAAAAACCTAGGACAATAACGCACTAGTCAATCGGAAGAAGATGCGAATAATATCCAACAAAAACTATTATTAATAATCAGTTCCCAAGACCAAAGCAGTGGAGGTGCCCAATTTAGTTTTTTTTTTTAAATATATTGCTCAAAAGCTTTAAATTCAATTCTAGAGTCATTGCTACATCAAATATACAATAAAGATGAAGTGCTTCAGAGCTGTAATTGTTATAAGTTTGATTTCAGCTATTGTAGTCGTTTGTGCTACAACTCAACAGCAAAATACCAGGCAAGACGTCAAAATAAACTCACAGTAAGGGTGATAGTGCTCCTATAACGAACATAGTGTCATATTATATCTCATTTTAGGATCCAAAACATCAAGAAGACCCTGAACATTCAAGAAGATAACAGGAGGTTTACGATAGAAATTGTTCCTGCCGAAAATTACTTCTTCACTGGAACTGATGGGCAAACTTATCATGTCTTTTTTGACGCAGATGAAGAAAAAGCTTCAACTCCTGCTCGTATGTATATTCATTTATCAGAAAGAAGCGCTTAATTCTTTACCATGTTTTACTTTTTTTTAGCTGACTTCCAAGTTGCTGGTTTTGAAGGCACAGTTGATATAAATCCTAATTTAATGAAATCACTTGCTGGTTAACTTTTGAAGTTATTTAAGTATTAAGTTATTTTTATTTATTAAGTTATTTATAAAAGTTGTTTCATATTTTCACAAAAATTTCCGTAGCTATATAAAATCAGAAGATTTTGATATTTTTTCAAAGAAAAATGTCAATTTCTTCAGTTTATTTTAATATCAACCAAATAAATTCGTTGTTGCTTGAGTCAAAATGTTACGTAAAATCTACAATATAATAATTAAAATTTTGTTAATATTTTATTAAATTTAAACTTTAGATCAAAAACAGGAAATGAAGATTATAATAAAATTGAATTTTGAATGTGAAACGAAATTTATGCATCTCAAATACTGAAATTTCAAACATGTTCAGTATGTTTCGAATGCTTGAAGATGTTTGATATTGTTTTGGTGATAATTTTTGTTTGTGCTTGTGTTCTCATCGTGGGGATTTGTGCACCTAGTAGTGACGAAGATCTAGAATTTATCCTTGATGTGATACAAGAGAAAATTGAAAGATCACATGGTAAACGTTTAATTGCCACTTTGTTACAATATTTAACAAAAAATCTTTCAGATGATCGAGAAATCGATACAGATGTGAAAACTGCCTGTGAACAAAGCATCCTTATATAACTTTAATATCATTAACAGAAAATTTTACTCTTCTGACCTGTTTAAAACATTAATAAAAATATTGTGAGATCTTTAATAACAAAAATATACGTAGATTTTATTTTAAAACATTTTCAGCAATTTGTTTGAGAACTCATTTTTGAATTTTATAAAAACGAGGAAGTTACTTTTGTTTGTAAAGAATTGTTAAAAATCTTGGTGTGTGCGAAAATTTTAGAATATCAGGTAAAACTCAGTTTAAAACTCAAAAGTATTCGGCATAAAACCGGTTTGAAAAAAACTAAGATTGCAATAATTCGCAGTCAAGAATTTTAGTTCATTTTGAATTTTTGAAGAAAGATGCAGTGTTTGACAGGAATATTATTGGTCGCTGTTTTTGTCAATTTTGTACCATGTACTCCAACTTCTAAAATTGATAAGAAAAAGGATGAGGATGAATCTGTAGATAGTAGAGCAAAGTAAGTAGTGATATTTTTTACGCATTTACAAATATCACGTATAGTTTAAATTTATTTTAGGTCTAGCAAAAAAAATACTTCCACCGAGTTTGGATCACAAGCAGCACTTATTGGTATGTGGAAAAATCTAGAGATCCTTTATAAAACTTTTAAAATCTTAAATTTAAAATTGTTTTACTACAGAAGGAAAACATCAGAAACGATCGTCATATGCAAAGTCGTCAAAATTTAGTTGCATTAAGTCACGATGCGATTAAAACAGTTAAAATGAGGACAAAACTAAGGACTTGCATTATCACCGACTTCTGGTTCTACATTAAATCAAACAAAGCTTTTGATGAAAAACGCCAAAAAATTATAAGACTATGGATTGAATAATTCATAAAAGGATTAAATGGAAGAAAAATTAACGTAATATTTTTAAAATTAAGATGATTTATGTAGTGGAACTAATTCAAATGAAGCAAATTGTAACACTTTGAAAAATTGCGATTTCAGGTGATTTAAAATCAGCTGTGCACAATTGATTAACTGAATGTGTGTTCAATTGAACAATATTTGTATCGAGCACACAATTTGAAATTTAAAAACTGCTGTAAAGTTGGGAAGACCTTATTAAATTCTTGTATAGCTATGAGTAATAAAATTCTTCTTTTTGTATTAATTACATTTTGTTTTAATTAAGTCTAGACTCATGTTGATTCATGAATTTTTGATACATTTATAGCAGAGATGTGCAAAAGTATGCATTGCAATCGAATAAACAAAGGAAATCTCCAAAACACTATAACATATTATTTATATTTCTTTAAAATCAAATAAAACAACTCAAACATAAATTATTTCAATAACTTTATTTAATATTTTTACAAAACCGGCTTACTGTTAAGTAAGCATCACTCATGGGATTACCCAAAAAGTTTAGTAACATGATACATTAAAATTCAAGAAAGTATTTGTTATAGAGTCTCGTCGATTTACTAGAATCACGTGAAATATATGCTAAAGTTTTTATGAAAAAATTTTAAGCACCAATGTGAATCTTTAATATTTTATTCCTTTATTGATTAATTATCATTTTAGAATAAAATTATTCAACCTATTATGGAAAAAATAAAAGTACTTAAAGTTAAGTCTGAAATGTAACCGATAATAAATCATTCACTCTAGTTTTCTATAAATATTACGCTTTATTTCTCAAAACTCAGTGAATTGGTTGAGGGCTGACTTCAGTCTTCCGTCAAATCTTCAACATGAAGCATGCATTAATCTTAGTTTCATTCATGCTCATTAACGTAGCTCTTGGAGCTCCTTTGATCCACCCAAATGATTTGAAAGTTGAGTACGAGTTCAACTTCCACGACGATAACTACAAAGTGATGTGTGTGTTTAAAATGAATAATTTGTTAAACAGTTATAAAGTGGTTTAAATATTTAAGGTACATTTTAAATGATGGACACATTCGAGAGGAACGAGGACGCTACAAACTTGTGGGTGATGAGAAAGTTTTGATAATTAATGGAACTTATTCGTTTGTTGGTAAAGATGACAAAACTTATCGCGTTAGCTATCATATTGATGAAAACGGTCGCAAAACTTACGAAAAACCACAACTTGCTGTTTGTTAGTATATAAATACACAATATATGAATAATTTCATTAAATATTTATTTAATTGCAGCACTGAAAAATAGATTTAAAGAGGAAACCACGACGAAGTCTGACAGGCCAATATGGACTTACTAAATGTTTGAACGGTCTTTGCCGAGCCTCCAAAAATTAACATTTTAACATCATTAAAATTAATCAAACTGGTTTTCTATTTGAATATATTCAATCAATATTTTGTTTTTGGAAATTGCTTGAAAAAGTTAAATAAAGCTAGAAGGCGCTTAAATACTTGGTATAATTCAAGTGAATATTTTTAAAGCAAAATGGGCTGAATGTACATTAAATACAGTTTATATATGCTTGGCAATCATGTACCAGTAATATTCGATGGAATTATGTTAATTATTAATGTAACTTTTTCATTAAGTTTAAATTTTTCGGAAAGCTCGTCGGAAATAAAAAATTTCAAATAATTCCAAGAAAAGCGAAAGATAATGATTAACGACCCAATGAATTTTATTTGTGTGTCGTTTGACCTTTGGTCTAAAAATGTAACCTCAGAAAAAACCCCAATGCAATAAAATTCAAATTCTAAATTTGGAATTTAAAATCAAATAAAAAGACTTCAATGCGTTTAACACGAGTTCATTGATTTGGGAAATCCAATAAAATCGAATAAAACAATTATGCAACATCACTTTATACGTAAACTAAGTAAATTGATGTGAGGTCAAAGGTTTTGACAAAATAAACGATATGTGTTGGATGGACATCATTACAATCTTACTCGATCATTGGTAAGATATCATGAATTAAATGACTTGATGCTCGTTTGGATTTTTTTTTTCATAATTGTCAATTAAATTACAAAATTATAGACCAATCAACAGTTAAATGAAGATCTGTTGTGCATGAACATTGCATTGATAATGCATAATCTTTAATGCCATCGAAACGTACAAGAAAATCTAGTTTTTAGAATTTTGATTTATATCGAAATATGAAATATGAATATCGATTTTCGTAGGTTTCTTGACAAATTTTTAGGTAAAAATTGTGATTATAAATTATGTACCAGGTATTCCTTAAGTGATGGACAACAACGTCAAGAAGACGGATTTTACAAAGATGTTGAAGGTCAGAGAATCTTAGCAGTTATTGGACTTTACTCATTTTATGGAACTGATGGAAAATATTACCAAGTGAATTATAAATCAGACGAAAATGGATATAGAACAGAAACCCAAGAAACTCCTTTCAAATAATGTATTAAAAAATATAATAAATAAAAACTCATTTCATTCACATTCATTTTATTGTTAAATTTCCAAGAGAACAATCCGTATTATCTTAAAAAAACTACCTGAATACAAATAGCTGCTCAAAGAAACTCTCAAAATCGTGTGAATACATTTCTAATCATGTACAAATAATATATCAAACAGATATAATCAACTCTTAAATCCATAGTAACAGTCATCATTTAAAAATTCCCTCAAAAATCGTCCTTTTTGGCAATTTAAACGATTTAATTTTTTTAAGAAATTTTAAAAGGACAACACTTGACTTCAATAAGTTTACCCAAACTCAAAAACATGCCTTAAACACATTAATAATCCACAAGCTTCTTGCTTTTAAAGTTGTTGCCTCCTCGATTAACTTCTCGTCTATCATTCCTCTCATTATCTCGGCGATCATTTCTTTCAACTCTAACATTTCGCACATTTCTCGATCGCTCGCGACTCATCGACCTTGGACGATCTCGGCTATTTGATCTTGCTCTTTGCCTGGAGCGAGAAGAATCTGAGCTGGAGTCTCTTCTTCTGGAATTTCTCCTGTATCTGTTATAATTGCCACCACGACTGCGGCTTCTAGAACGTCGGCTAACGGAGCGCTTACTGCGAGAACGAGATCGTTGCGGTCTAAATAATAAATGTTAAATGAATTAAGATTTCAAACAATAAATCGATTTATTAATGATTAAATCCACCAAAAATAATTACCTTGTTTTGTGCGTCCTGGAGCGACTCCTTGATTTTCTTGGTGATATGCTCCTCTGGCGAGACGCTTGCCTCGATCTTTGTCTGCTTTTTGGCCTGACCACAACTTTTTCCTCCTTTTTAGATTCACCAGATGACATTTCATCGGACTTTTGGCTGTCTGGAGATCCGTACTTGTGACGCATTTCTCTTTGCCTGAATAAAATAAGTTTAAGTTAAAATTTTCTATATTTGTTGAATTTTCTTTTTTAAGTAATCTACCTTTTTCGGAGTTTCAGCGCCAATTCTCGCATTTCTTCCTCGCGCTCTTGCTGCAGCTGTAACTGTCTGTCTTGCCGTTCATTTTCTAGCTTCTTGTCTGCTTTGTCTGAAAATTATTCAGTATTAGCATAGAGTGATAGTTTATAATTAATATTACTTACATTGCTTATTCAGCAAATTCTGCATCTTCCTCTTCAATCGATCCCTCAAGTTCGCACTATTGGACGTTGAAGCAACTGCTGATTGTGATCCATTCTGAAAATGTATGCTCTCATTTATTTTAAATTACACCAGAAAAAGTGAAATTAACCACAAAGTTTTTAACAACAAAAAACAAGTCTAAAAAATATAGACAAATTGAGGCCTAAGAATTTCAGTCAAAATTCAACAAATTTTCATGAAATTTCACAAAATCACAAAGTCAAGCTCCAGGAGAAGCTGCTGCATTGAACAGTTTGATATTGGCTGTTTTTGGGACACAAATCGTATTATTCTTACTGACTTTTGTATCACCAGTACCGAACCTAGAGGACGTATTAACATTGGCTTTGGGTTTGGTCGACTCATGCGGTGAAGAGCTAAAAATAAAATAACAATTAGTTCGTAGTTATTTTAAGCAATTAAGGTTGATTTTTATTCCTAAAAACCGATTATTTATTTTTCTTGAAGGAAAATAACCAAAAAAAATCACAATTTTTCCAACCAACTCACTCTGAATGTGCAGACTTTTGCTCCTCCAGTGTATCACTGTTTTCATCTGAGCTGTCTCCTTCCCTTTTCCTGCCATAATATCTTTTAATAACTGGCTGCTCAGCAATAGTTGGCTCCTGGTCGACTTCCATGGGCTCCACAGCTGGGATAATAGGAATAACAGGTGGTACTGTCTTCTCGGGTGACTTTGACTTGCTCTTTGATTTTTCTTTTGCAGGTGCTAAAGATACTTTTAAAGATCTCACAGATTTTCTAGATTTTTCAGACTTTTCCGATTTCAATGACACAGTCGAGTCAGAAGTTGAGGATCTTGACCTTTTAGAATGTTTTGACCTTGACTTCGACCTTGACTTCGATCTTGATTTCGACCTTGACGATTGGCTGGATGATGAAAAAGAGCTGCTACTGGAAGATCTCGAGTATCTTCTTGAATCCCGCCTTCGTGGTGACCTTGAGCGAGTTCTTCTTCTCCGAAGTGAGTTTGATCTGGACCGATCTCTTCTGGAATAACTCCTGTTATTATTACTGCTAGCCCATCTTCTAGGTGATGAACGTGAGCGACTCCGATTCCTATCTCTGCTGAATCGTCGCCTATCCCTCCCTCGGTCAATTTTCTTGAAATTTTCCACTTCATTAATTTTCTTCAATTTTTCCAGGTTCTGTTTTACTTTGTCAGCATAGGACATTTGTGATGAAGCTACCAAAGAATTTATAGCACTTCCAAGACTATTTTCTGCTAGCTTAGTCGATTTTAGAGTTTTTAAGGGGGAATCTTTCGGAACCTCCTCTTCACCACCAAAAGAAGTAATATAAACTATTTTATCAGCATTTTCTGGACTTGGTGTTCTAGATTCTCCTTCCATTTCTTTCAGCGAGTCTTTCACATCACTTTCAGCTTTGGCAGCATAGCTTGGTGGACTGAAAGTTCGTCCCAAAAATCTTTTCTCTCTTTGAGCTCGTCTCTCTCGTCTACTTTTTCTACCAACTAAAAGTATTTTTTCAGCTTCTTCTTCTTTTGCTAGTTTTAGTGTTTCAGCTTCATCAGCATCTCTAGTTAAGAAACTGTAAAAGTCGTTGCTCTTCATCCCAAAATTTCTTCCACAAGCGTTCAACTCATGAGCTTGAGCAGTTCCAATTTTATTGATGTCTATAGATACATCAACATCTTCAACGTCTGAACAATCAGAATCATCTTTAGTGATGTCATCGAAACGAGAAACATTAGATTCGATGGATTGTATGGTTTTTGAAAAAGTTGGAGCTGCGTCATTTTCCTCGTATGTGTATCCAATTGCTGCACCAGGATTAGCTTGACTGTTTTTTTTCTTAGCAGATTTGTCTGCTTCCACAGCATTCACTCCAAACTGTTCTTCTAAATAAAGCTGATGTAAGTATTTTTCCTCACTCACTCCTAAGAACTCATTTTGAGCTAAAACTCTGAAAGCCTCGTAATTTATCTGGCCTTCTACTTCTTCCACCTCTTCCTGTTTATTCTTCTGTGTTATCGGAATGTAGTCTAAATGAGCTCTGACATCAAATCTATCAATCATGTTTTCTTTGTGTCCTAGCCAGCATAACCTTAAAAGACAATTAAGATATTAATTAATAAAGCTTAATTAAACAAAGTAAGAAAATGTTACATGATGTTTGGGTTTTCCGCTTGCTGGGCAACTGCTGGATCCAAATGAATCTTAATTTTACGGCCACAACATTGTAGAAATTGATTTGGATCTCCTTTCTGCGATAAAAAAGAACGATTAATTAATTATTTACAAATTTAAGTTCCAGACTGAAAAATGGCGAAGAGACTAACAATTTTCTGCTCATAAAAAGACTGTCTTCTTTCGGCTCGCTTCCGAAAATCCACCAGCATCCCTGAATTTTACAATATTTGATTAGATTATCAGTTTTAAAAACTAAATAACAAAATTTTAAATACCTCGAATTTTTTTTTCTTGCTTTCTTGCTTCCTGCCACATTTTCACGATTTTTTAGCTACTGGGCTAACGTTGAAAGTTTTAATATCATCTGCACCAATTATCAAGTAGTAGAGTTGATTAATTATAAGCTAAAATCACAATTTACGGACCACTCGCAATATAGAAGCATTTCTCGAATTTATGAAAAAATATTGACAATTTGTCACAGCCTCAGCAGTCGCGACGCATGGAAACAAATGAAGGAAATTTAAATTTAAATAAACGCGGCAAATTATTAAAATCTTACTTAAAAATTTATTAAAAGCTTAAAATTAATCTCAATATCTTATATGAAAATTGGTCACATAATTGTTCTCGATTCTTTGAATTGAGATAGCGAAAGGCTCAGTTGGGTGAAAGGTAAAAGCCACTAGTCTTCTTGAGCCAGGAGTTGTTTTTCCTTGAACTCCAGCATGTATTCTGAATCTTAACAGTCCAGAGTCTCTTGCAAAGAATCTAATGGGATATTCAGCAAATTGTTTCGGGCGCTCCATTATTGACACCCATTTATCATCGTAGCTAAATAGACTTAAGTCGAGGTAAGGTGAGCTGCTGTAGGACTGGGCACTAATAGGAAGTTGAGCTAGGAGTCTTTTTGTCGCCTCTAAAAAAATGGATTTTAAGAATGTTTTATAATGATTTTATGGCATAATTAAGAATTGTTTTCTTACCAGTTACTCCTCCACCTTTAGCCCCAATAATTGTCCTTTTAAACCTTTGGTGCAACAAGTTTGCATAAATATTATTGCTAGGCGAACAAGTGTATTGCGTTTCCGAGCTCAACTTAGCATTCCTAAAAGAGTCACAAAAGTTCTCCAGCAAATAAAGCAAATTCTTAGAAGTATTGCTGAAGACTGCTAAAATCTTCTTCTCCCAAATGTTGAAAATTACAAAGTAGGAAGCGTGACTGTTGGGCTCCTGAACTTTTAATGTCACCACTTCTTCGCTAGCATACTTGATGAGCAGGTTGTCATCATCTAGGAGCTGCATCTTCCACATACGGAGGTCTTTGTACTGGTCAAAGTACTGGTAAAATTTTCGAAGGGCCACCTTAAATTATTTATCGTGAGAATTTAATAATATTAATATTAAACAATGTTTCACTGACCTTATCTCCCAAGTGATCATTCTTATACTTTGCCTGCTGGAATAGGTACACCAAAATTCGATGTTTTAGGCTGTTGATGGTTGTCTCCCGAAAAGCTCGTTGTGGTCCAGGAATCAAAGTTGAATTGAACAGATACTGTTCTTCATCACAACAAAATCTTCCAATAACTCGTACTCTAACAAATATACCTTCAATTATCTGATAAATGTGGATAGTTTGATGCTGGATGGAAAGGATCGAGAAGGTCTCGTTGTAAAGATACAACCCTTGATTGTGCGATAAAATAATCTTGTCTACTTTGAAGTCTAAAGTATCTGAAATTCGGCCATTCACCAAATCGACTATGTAGAGGGTGTAGTCTTCTAGAGGGCAACTTGCTGTAGGTGTAATGGACTCGTTGTTAGTATACAATTCATAAAAATGAGGCCTTAAATCTTCTGGAATGTAGATAGCTGCTCCTACAATTACGTACTTTCCATCATTCGTGAATAAGCTACACTCTCTATTCAACTGCTTTTCACTGTTCTCCATATTGACTATATGCTTGAGCTACAATCAAATATGTTTGAATCAAGAATTTAAAATATGAAGAAGACAAACCTTAAAGAACTTATCGAATACTTTGCTTCTTATCTCATAAGAATATCCTTTATTGAAGTTTGGTACCACTTCTTCAGTACAGTTTTGAGTTAGTTCACCAGCAGCACTACATCCTCTATATTCGTAAATTTCTAAAGAAGCTTGATCTGAAGAGAAAGCTATAAGGTATCGCCCATTTGGACTGAATTTCCGAAGAAATATGTTAGGCTTCTCGATATTTATGATCGTCAGATTTGGATAGATATTCAGGTAAAACTCTCTGGCTACATAAGTCTCAGTTCCAGCTTTTCTTACTCCTAAAATACGAAGAAATTGTTGATTTTCCATATTTATGGCAAAATGTCTATTAAATACCTCTTTCTCGAGCTATCAACTTATGAACGATGTTCTGAGACTTGATCTTACGTGGTTTAAGAGTCTCTGTGCAGAAAATTCCTGGATCCATGATTTAAAAACCTTTAAAACTATTTTTATTTGTTATTATTTACTTCATTGCAATGTTGCTTTCTACGAAATTTTGTTACGGATTTTTTTTACCAAAACAAATCACTTGATGTTTCAAATTTGTCCACCTGTCCAAAATGACATTGGATATTTAATAATTTCTTGAACAATTCTTAAAACAGATTATAAGATTTTGCGATTAATTTGAACATTTTAATAAAATTACAAGCAGGATTTCAATACTTGCTGATAGCAATACTATCTTATTAGTAATTTTATATTTTCACACAGAAGTGATTTTTGTACAATTGACTGTAACTAGCATTTTTCGGTAGCCGGAAAAATTATCAAAATGCATCTCTCTTTGCAATTACTGGTTTGTTTAATAGTTGTGATCCAGCTGACTGGAGCCACTGAGTCTAAGCTCAAAATTGGAATTAAGAAGCGAGTAGAAAACTGTACACTTAAGAGCAAAAAAGGAGATTTTGTGCATGTTCATTATACTGTGAGACCAAATTATAAAAATATATGTTAATTAGGTTCAATAATCTAATTAAAAACCTTCTACAGGGAATGCTGGAAAATGGTAACGTGTTCGATAGCAGCACAAATAAGAAGCCACTCACATTGACCTTAGGTAAACAATATATGACAATTATATCTATGGTTTTTGAAACAAAACATAGTTTACACAAGTGTTCATTTATTAATAAGTATTAATTATTAGGTGCTGGTCAAGTTATCAAAGGTTGGGACCAAGGATTATTGAACATGTGTGAGGGAGAGAAAAGGAAGCTCTATATTCCTCCAGATCTTGCATATGGTGAAGCTGGGATTTCTGGAACCATCCCTCCCAACTCTATTCTCATCTTTGAAGTAGAACTTATTAAAATCGAACGAAAATCTGAACTCTGAAGCATTTAATTTAAAATACCAAAGTCTTCATTTGAAAAATTATTTTATTAGTTATGCCATTCAAAGTTATTTTTTGATAAAAATTAAAATATAATTAATCCAGAGAATTTCTTCTAAAATCTCAAGAAAAAGTTGATCAAGAAAATATTTTTAGTTTTTGTCCAACCAGCTAAATTAATTAAAGAAACCAGTTCAAAATTACAAAAATCCTATCATTTAGTCTGTTCCACTTCCTAAAAATATTTTCTTGACGTTTCTGATAAAATTGCCCTTAAACTTAATGTTCTATTTTAGTTGAAAAATTTGTGGTTTACTGTAGAAAATAAGTAGATTTTGGTAAAATAAAAAAGAGTTCCAAGCAACACATTTATTTAATTAAAAAAGTTTGGACCAAAACCTTAAAAAATAGTGAGTGAAGGAGGGACAATAGGATATTTGTGCATCTTTTAACGTCATGGTGTTTCGAGAAATTCTGCTTTAACATGCTTTTTTTAATTAAATTAAAATATTTTAACAAAATGCAGACATTAGCCAATTAGGGAGGGTCCAATTAAAATTGATTTTAAAACAATCTTGAGTAAACTGTAGATTATGACGTCACAAACTGACAAAAAAATCTATTGTTCCTCCTTAAAATTCCACAATTCTTGACAGTTTTCAGTAATTTCAGTTGGTTGCTGAAGAAAAATAATGCTTAAAAAATGTTGGAAACGCTTCCTGTGTGACTCATTGCTGCACGATCTGATTTAACTGATTTAGATTTGGTTAATTGTGAAATGTTGAATTTGGAGCCATTAAGAGATTACACAGCTGCTCTTTTCTTGAGGATTATTTCCATTGTCCTTATCGATTTGTTGCAAAATTAGATGGAAAATATCAGCCACAGATTCGTTCTGTTTAGCTGATGTTTCTAGAAACTGGGCCTTCCAGGATTCAGCTACTTTTTTGCCTTCATCGAAGGTCACGGCACGTTCTTGGTGCAAATCCGTTTTGTTTCCAACGAGTACAACTGGCACACTAAAATTATTTAATTTATTAATACATATTACTAAATTATTTTCATTAAAATCTTACTAAGCTTTTCCCATAACATCCAGCAACTTCTCATAGATTATTTTGATAACTTCGAACGATTTCTGGCTAGTAATGGAGTAAACGAGAACATATCCGTGGAAATCCATCGCGTAATGAGCTGGAAAAATGCTGTACTCATCCTGGCCAGCAGTGTCAACCAACTTCACTTCAAACTCGGTAGAATTAACTCGCAATATTTTTGTAAACGCTGAAAAGTTCAAGAAATTGAAATAAGGCACAAAATAAACAAACACAAATTATTAATTTAAGACGCAAAAAAGCCATAAATTTAAGTAAAGTTTGAAGGTCTTTGCTTTAGTCAGCTGTGTGAACTTACTATTTTCAATGGTTGGATCATACGAATCGACAAATTGACCCTCTACAAACTGGATACTGAGCGAGGATTTTCCTGGAAAATAGAGGAAATGCAAAAAACAGTTTGATTATCATCTTCAATGCAGTTTTTACTTGAACAAACATTGCACTATTGCACTATTGATCCCTTTTGTTGTAACTGCTAATTGCTCTTATTTTTTGTACTCATAGCAAAAGTATTATATTGCGTGCTAATAGTACGTTCAAATTTTCATTACAGAGATATATTAGCCAATTAATTCAGTAAATTCTCTAATCAATTTTGGCTGAGCACCGAGCTGATAAAAATTTAATTGCTTACGAACCTACAGAACGGTATCCCATCATTGCGATATTTCTTTGCTTTGGAGGCATCTTAATCTGTTGTTATTTAACTATTAAAAGGGTGGGAAGATCACTTTAGCTTCCTGGCAGCTCTGAATTTAATTTAAAATTAAATAATTTGTCTGATTAGTTGTTACCGTGTAGTCGTTGCACAGCCTTGCAGTTCAGCATCAAAAATCAAAAGGCGCCAAATTTGAATTTTTATATTTTTATTTTTAACTTTTAAAACTTAATTTATCAAACTTAGGCATTAAGTTGCAAATGTGCTCTTTTAGCCACTTGACGCTTCTTGTGTTTTCGATCCTTCATCTTTCTAGCTCTTGTTGCGTCCTTAAACAACTCTACACTATCAGTTTGTTCAATTCTTCTTTGTAACATGGACATTGCATGAAAATTGCCACCCACCATATCTCTCAGTTCAACAATTGATCCCTCCAAATTTTTAATAAGCTTTTGTATAATAGGAAGCAGAACTTGATTGTTTACAATAGGTTTGTGGTGGATTCTGAAGAGGAACATCACAATTTTGCAAACCAGTTCCGTTTGATCTTTACGTTGGTCGGCAAGCTTTGCAAGTTTTTCAAGAAGCTCACAAACTGCTGAAAATGGTAGCAACAAAAGAGTTTCTTCTAAATCACTTGCTCGAATCTTGGAAATAACAGATATCAGGTAATCGTCGCTGTTGGTGGCTTCAAAAGCTTTCATGATTGGAGGAATTTCTTTGTTGTCTTCATCGTCGAACTTTTTAGAGACTTCCAAACATTCCAGAATATTTTCAGTGAAGCGTTCCGCAGATAACTAAAATAATTCATAAAGATAAAAATTTATTAAAGCAACAAATTTTTAACAACTCACCGTTTTCTTAGATGGCAATTTTAATCCAGGCAAGCCTGGTACACTCGAATCCTCTCCAGTAGCCAAAGTTTGATTCTCTAAATCTTCCCTTTCTTCTTCTTGTGCATCTTGCAACACCAACGGTTCATCCGTCCTCTCAAACATCCTCAATGTCCTATCTGATCCACATGTCACCAAATATTTTCCATTAGGACTAACACAAAGTGCATAAGCTTCTCCCAAATGTCCAGGAAGTGTTAAAATCTTCTCAAAGTTGTCTGCGTCCCACTGTTTGATCTTTCCATCTTTGCCACAAGTGAAGAACATGTGCGTTTTTGGAATGAATTGAATTCCCATCACAGAATCATCGTGAGCAAACAAAGATCGATGACAATCTCCAAAGTCCATGCCCCAAATTTTAGCGTTCCTGTCAGCTGAGCCCGTCACAATCAAAGAATAATCGTAAGAGATGTCCATACAAAGAACTGGCAGCTTATGTCCATAAAGTGACAAATAAAACTTGAAAGTATCCAAAAAGAAAATCTTTACTGTCGAGTCAAGAAGAGCAACTGCAATGAATTTGCTGTTTGGTGAAATTCTGACACTTAAAACATTTTCTTCAACATGGAGTGTGTTTTTGTGCAAAAGTGACAAAACTTTGGCAGCTGCTTCATTATTGGGATCTGCTACAAGCTCAAAATTCCAGAGTTTGACTGTGTTGTCTCCACCTCCTGTCACACAACCTCGAACATCTGGTGTTAAGCTGACACTCCATAATTCTTTCTCGTGAGCTGCAATACTTTCGATCACTTCACCAATGACAATATCAACAATTACTAAGCGACCAGATTTTGTTCCTAGAAGGACGTGTCGATCACCTTAAAAAATTATTAAAATGTTAGTTTACTCAGTTTATGCATCAAATATCGAAAAATGAATAAATACCTGGTACAAAGCAAGTACTCAAAATATATTCCGTCTCTACGGTTCTCAAACAGCTGAACGATGCCCGATTCCAGAGCTTTAAACTGTCTCCACTCGCTGAAGCAATTGCCAAGTTATCTGAACTGAAGCTCAAGCTTCTCACTTCACTATGATGTCCTTGCTGCGCAATTGATCTAACTAACTTTGCTTCAGGTTTCTTCTCATCAATTGACAAAGTATACATTCTTATCAAATTGTTAGCAAAAGTGATTCCGACCCTTAACTCATTCGTTTTGCTCAGCATGAGATCGAAAGATTTGATCTTTTCTTTTGTTTTTATCGAAGTAATTCTTCGGATCTCGTCAGACAAACTCAAGTCTTTAGGACTTTCTTTTTGCTGGTCAACTGAAAGTTTTTTGAGGCGTTTAGTGAGACGTTGCAAGGATTCTTCAGCTGTACAAAAGTAGAAAAGTTCTATTTCATCGTCGGTTCCACCACAAGCAAGTAGTTGACCATTTAATTCTCCAACGAGGTTCACACATCTTCCCTTGCCAGATCTTTGAAGAGTTCCCACAAAGTTACACCTAAATACAGATCAATCATTAAAAAATTTATTTTATTAGATTACAAAACAAATACCTAAAAGGTGAACCTTCATCATCCTCACTTGATGCAGCTTTGTTTTCGCTGATCTTATAAACCTTCAAGCTGCTTTCTTTACTGCCAGCAACTAAAAACTCATCACCTCTCATTAGTGTTATTCCCCAAACTTCTGCTCGATGATCTATAATAGTTTTGAAGCAGAATTGTGTCTCGATGTTCCAGAATTTGATCATAGAGTCTTTAGAGCACGAAATGACAACATTTGGATGCTTTTCCATGAAACAGGTGTCAGTAATTGGTCCAGTGTGGCCCATTAAACGATGAAGACCAGTTTGTGCGACGATATCGGAAACTACTACATCAGTATCATTTCCACCAGAAAGAAGTTTCAGTCCCAAAGTGTCAAATCTCAAACACGTAACAGCAGATTTGTGAATAGAAAAAGTGCATACTGATTCTCTAGTCCGTAAGTTGAAAATTTCAACCACACCATCTGAATATCCTACTGCTAGGTAAACGTTATCTGAAGAAGCACGCATACAGAGTACTTCATCTCGTCCTCGATTCAGTTCCATTACTTTTTCACCGATTCTACAATAAATATTAGTTGAATAAGAGGCTTCTACATACTTTGCAAAATATGTCACTCACCTCAGATCCCAAATAAGAACATTCTCTGCTGCTCCAACAGCTAAATATCTTCCATCAACATTATTTAAGTTCACAAAGACTGTATTACATTTTTGATTAGCTATTATATTGAAATTCCCTGCCGGCTCCCACCGCAGATATTGTTTGGTCAAACCCATTGCTTAATTCACTCAAAATGTTATTTATTTAGCAGCATGAAATTATTGGTAAGAATTATGAACATGTGCGTTTTTCTTGCGTTTTGTTTTCGTTTTGAAACGCAAGCTGTGCTTCAGCCAAAAAAATAGAGGCGGGAAATTCAAATGTTTCAAATATTTATTTATTTCATCAGCAAAATGCTCTTAATTTATCAATTTAATTAGTTTACAATTCAGTGTGGCGTGATGGAAACTTTTTCAATACTGCAATGAACAAACTGTAGAATGCATAGATTGAAACTGAGACAATCACCAGAAGAGCACCTAGAAAAAATATTTAAAATTATTTATTATTGAATATTTTAACTTGTAATTAAGTAAATACCTCCAAATGCAAAACTCAAGAAGCTTCCATTTATAATTCCACTGCTAGTCATCCTTTTCTTTGAAGATCCATCAAAAATTTCCGATGCGTATTGTTTTTCGGCCATTAGTCTTTTCATCTGAGTTAGCCGTTCTCTTAGCGATTCAACACTTTCTGGTTCTTCTAATGAAGGAATATTATTACTTAAAAAGTGTTGTAACTCGATTGAGTATTACCTGGCTTTGGCATTGGACTAGTGGTTCCAGACATTTTAAAGATATGAATGAGATGCTTTCCTGCTTATACTAATATTTACTTGGCAATTATTGCTCTTTAATAAACGAAAAGCTAGTATTCTTACACCTTTAAGTTACTGAAAATCTACAAAAAAGCAAATTATTCGGAAAATTAAATGGATGCTGCAGAAGGACCAACAGAGGAAAATTATCGATTTTACCACCCCACCCCCCAGAAAAAGGAACTTCATTCAGCAGTTTTGCCGCCAAAATTTAAATTATATAAATCACAAACTTTTAGTATTAAAACATTTTACGTTGATTTTTCTACAATGAATCGCATTTTATTCAAATAATTTATTCCATGTATACAAATAGATTAATCAAATAAGCTTAAGACTAATTGTTTTGATTTAATACAATAATTATTCGCAAGTGGTTAGATTTTTCTGTCAGATTTTTAAGAGCAAATTTAACAACAATTTCTCTACATAAATCTTCCAGTGTATCCAACAACGTCAAATTTATCAAAAGATTTCTACTTTCTAGCAAAAAACTTGAAAATTTACAAAAATTTATTCTCATTCCTAAAATCACAATCATCAAAAATCACGTTTCTTGATGAGATTTGCATAAATTCATGTGGAAGGCATTTTTGGTAGATTGGCGGGCACAAATTCGATAAAGTTCGCTGGAAATTGTCCACGTTGTCCACTACAATTCTCGCCATACAGCCATTCAGGATTTATTTCATGTAAAACTCGCACCATTTCATCTTCCTGAAAAAGATAATAAAAAATATTGTTGAGAAATGTTTGATAAAAATAAAAATTAGTTCGTAGTCATTTTTTTTTTGATATTTCCGCCTCTAAAAAATTAGAAATTATTTGCAGCGTCATTTCTTATCAGCACTTCAGTTGCTCAATTGTTTTGGTCTGAAATCGAGATGTTGTGCTACTTGATCTAGACACATTGAATAGCTTGATTACACAGTCTACCACAGAAATGACGACTTTATTCGAATAATAGGTTTTGAAATTAGAGGGAATTTCTCACAATCTACTGATTATTGGAGGAAAATTCGATCAACATTTATATAAACAAATTGATTAAAATGTCGTGTTTATAAAACAATTTTGCGATGTTTGCTCATTTTATCTATTGAATGGATTTAGGTGGCTTAAATCATAATTGTTTGATTTATTTAGGTGAACGCTCTTCTTGTCTTGTCAAAATATTATAAAATGATCATAAAACACTTACTCTAATAGTTAAATCCTCCATCGTTTCTGCCTGGAAAGTGTATAATGCTCTCACTTTTGGCACGTATGCTTGTTGGTATCCTTGAAAACTACTAGGACTTGCACTGGAGCTGATTTTATTCACTTGACTGACTTTTTGTACTAGTTTCACTTCTTTCAGTGGAACTTTGATGTCAATATAAGATATAGGGAACATTCCTTCACAGCCACGTCTATTTCTGCCATAGAGCCACTCGTCGTTCATTTTCTTGGTTATATAGATTTTCTCGTTGGCCTAAAAATAATAAATCTTGAGTATTTAAGATGTGTTATTGTTACGAAGAACACTAACCTTAAAATTGAGATCATCATCGAGTTCACTTTCAAAATCGAACAAAGTGATTCCATAACTATCTGCATCACAGTTCTCATCCACAATAGTTTCCAATACAATATTGGCCGGCAATGGAGGTGGTGAAAAATTAGGCATCGGCAAACTTGGTAAACTCACAAAATCATCGTCCTGATCAAAGAATTCCAGTGGATCCATTGTTGGTCCATTCGAGTTCACCATAATTGGCGCCAAAACTGGTAATGTTGTTATAGGTTTCTGAAGGATTGGAGGTCTTGGAGCTGGCGAAGACTTTCCTTTGTTGGATGGCTTTGGCATTATAATGGTGGGCTTAGAGATTGATGGTGCAGAATGAAGTAAACTCTTGCCATTACACAAAGGATTGTCGAAAGGAGCGCTGGAAGTAATTTGAGCTGTACTGCCATAGAATGAGGTGTTGCCTACTACGTTGACCTGTTGATTTGATAGAATATTAGTAAATAATTCATAACACTATATCAATCAGAGAGAATGAAAAAAACTATTAATAAAAATACTAACCGCTGCTTTATTAATATTTCTAATATTTGATGGCATCTGTGTGTTACTAGCAGGTGAAAAAGGGTCCACCATCTCGAAAGGATCTTGCTTGGACTTTTTCTTCCCGCCAAAATCCGACAAAGCAAAATCATCCTCAAAACCACTCTCTGCTGTTGAACTGAAACCAGCAGTTGATCCACCCACGGTGTTAGGTGACGAGTAATTTGAATCCGAACTGAAAGAGTCTATGCTTGCACAATCACTCGACTTTTGTGTGAATGTCGGTGAGCTGGATGGCGAATCGAATTTAATGAGCTGAGGATCACCGTGAGGCCTAGGCAGGGCCGTCTGGAATGCCAACGATTGTGGAGGAGCAGGAACTTTTGGTCCAACCTTCTTTTCGGGAGGTGGCGGTTTGCTGAGCCTTTTAGCGGTAGATGACCCGAAAAGATTTGTAAGAACTGAAGATGGTTTTTTCTGCTGAATTATTGGAAGTGTTTGTGTTGAAGAGCTGGGTGGTGGAGGCCTTGGAGGTGCAGCCTTTTTTAATGAATTTCTAAATACTGGAACGGATGGTGGCATCGCTTGGAACGCGGAATCATCCCAGCTGGTCCTCGAATCATATTTTGGTGGAGCAAGAACTTGTTGAGAACGAGCACCTGGAACTGGGGGAGCCGCTCTAGTCGGGATTCCCGTCATATTCTAGAAAATATAATAGGAAAACGTTATTGATGATAATGTTAGAATAATCGGGTTTGAGGGGATGATGATCTGAATTTATTCTGAACTACTTTCATATAAACTAGAAACGAATGATGAAGGATGTCTACTCTATTCCACAAATTTCTACAGAACTCTTCTATAAACTCACAAATATCCCCATTATCCACCCCTCGTCAATAAATTTTCCGCTATTTGCACAAGCTTCCGACCGTCAGTGTCTGTTAAATGGAAAATTGGCAAATACGGCAATTAATCCAATATCCCAATATGTTTGAAAATATTTCTAATTACGCCTTGTTTCATCATCTCAAAAACTCAGCGGCACATTTAATGTATCAAATGCTTAAGTATACTGATACACTAAAATACTCCAAGAGTGAAAATAGTTTCAATAATGGATTATTGAAAAATTAAAATCACACTTTGCTTATTCAATTATTTCAGATCGTTTAAGATGCAGAAGTTTTTTCTGAGAAAATATTCTCAATTAGAATAATTAAATATTTTAATTGTCTGTTGTTTTCAAAATTATTTCTCGCGTCATCAATACCAGTTACTGTTAATATGTTTATAAAACAATTCAATTACATGTCGTTGCTTGAGTGCTTAGCACTGTTAATAGCAAATTTCTCTTATATAAAGAAACAAAATATTGAAAAGAAAAGTGAGTCAAGTCAGTCTTTCATTGGTGTAGCCGATGTACTTTTAAAAAAACGACATCAATTATTTTTTAAACTTGCGAGATTTAGACTTTAATTTAAATTTTGGCGATCAATCAGTCAAATTAAAATATTTCTGGACTGAAACTCAAAAGCCTGCAACAAAGCAAAAATATTCGATGTTTCATGCGATACCAACCAAAAAACCGAACCGCTTACTATTCATTAGATTAGAACATGCATCATCGACCTAGTAAATTGAAAATTCACGATTCGAGCTGATTGTTGTGCGAGTTTTCCGAGTCTTGCAAATTTGCAAGCATTTTGTAAAAAAAATTACTGAAACAGGAATTTGTGTAATTAAAACTTGTTTTGTAACAATTCGAATCTTGCGTCATAATTTCACTTTTTTCAATTTTTCCGCACTTTTTTTTTTACAACGAAACGATTTTTTACAATTATTATTGAGTTTTCACCTAGTTGCGAACTTCTTGCCTCTGCTGCGATTAGGTTGAGTCAGGTTGAATTGAATTACTCATGACTTATGAGTTGCTCCGCGTGTTTTTTTCTACATAATTAATGAACTTTATGTGCATTTGATGAGTTTTCGGAATTTCTTGAATGGTCCAAGTCTTTTTGAGTAAAAACCAGAAAACAGTGAATTTCATTTGTGTTTTTTAAGTTTTTCCTTTTTGTAAGCAATTTTAAAATTTGGCATACATTTGCAATTTTGAGCAATTTAGGCAATTTTATAATTTTTTGCAAAAATCTGAAGAAGTTTACAAAATTATCGTTTTTTGAGCGATGTATGAAATAATTACTGAATTTTTAATGACTTTTTGATCGATGGTAGCAAACGCTGAAAGTGACTAAAAATAAACGTGATCGGCTGGATGTCATGAAATTAAACTTTGTTTTTTTTTTTAAACGCAGGGAAAGACAGTGGAAAAATGTAAAAAAATTTAAAATTCAGGAAAATTTTATTTTTCAAATTCTGAGCAAAACATAATAATTAAACTTTTTTTATTAAATCAACGATCCCTTACTGCTATTCATTTCCAAATAGCAACTGAATTGAATGAATCAAATGCCAAACTATACCAAAATGTAATTAGTATTTCGTTTTTCACGAACGGCATAAAGAATTTCTGTCAATTCGTGATGTTATTTAATAGAAAGTGAGATTTTAATAATTTTATAAGCCTGGCAAAGCTTTATGGGGTCGTCTATGAAAACCTAATAAATATGTTTTCGCTGTCTATGCTTTGTGCGCTAGTTTAGTAGGTTAATTAAAGATTAATTAAAACTTGTATCTTTTTTGTTTATAAATAAACAGTAAAATACGTGAAATGCTGAATATTTTCAGTGTTTGCTTAAATATTTATACAGAAAAGTAGACGGAAAGGAAGTCAAAATACATTTTATTGTTTTTTTGTTGCAATTTCTGGAATACGACCTTTGAAAATGTATAGACGCCTTGGAAAAGTGCAAACTAAATCATTCTTTCATCAAAACTAAAAATATCTCAAACTTCATCTACAAAAAATTTCCATAAAAATCGAATAAAATTGAGTTCCAGTTAAATAAACCAAATCACCCAGTCTAAAGCAATAAAACTCATAAAATTCAACGACAACCCCTTCATATACCATTATCTTATTATAACAGAAAATTACATCCAAGCTTTTCAAGCTGAAAGAACCGTTTCATAATAAAAATTATTTGAAAAAAAAAAATGTCGCCATAAATTTTCGTCTTTTCTTCACTCCCATTAATGATCCGCTATGACGTCACCAATTAACGTTAGTTATTTCCAAGAATTATCATTCTAGTAAATAAAAAAAAAATCCACAAGTTGTGAAGAATTACTCATTCATTTGCTCATAAAGGCGCTTATCTCAATTGTATTTCGAGACTCAAGTTGCAACAATATCACAAAGTAATAAACCACTCTGAAACTTCTCTAGAAATTCCGAGAACCAATAGAAATTTAATATCATCCAAACTTCATCCGAGAAGCGACTTCCTGTTGCTGCTTTTACTGGCAATCTGTTATTTTTATCACATTTTAATATGGAGTGAAAATGCTGATGTTTTGGAGAAACATATAAACACTAGATTTTGATTCATTTTTAACAATGCAAAATTATTTCAGAGTTGGCCAAACTTAACTTGTTTGGTGTTTTTTTTTTCAGATTTAACTTTTCATTCCTCAAATTCACTAAAATAAAAGGCAAACATTTTATTAAAGTTGAGACAATTTGTCCACCACTGCAAAAAATGCGTTCCACGCAATTTTACCACAAATTTTACAAACTTTTCACAATTTTACAATCAAGTAGATTTACGAGTTTAGAAAGAGGCGAACGAATTTATGTAATTTATATAACGTATTATTTTGTTTCATGCACCAAATACAAGCAAGTATTTAAAAAAAATTTATAACTTCAAAAATCTAAAACCCAACAAATGAATTTGTGTACAAAAATTGGTTCTCGTTTCTTGGTTTCTTGGCTGCAAATTGTAAGACATACCAGAATTGTGAGAAATGTTAGAAATTTAAGAAGTTTGTGAAGAAAAAAAAAACTTAGAGAACTTTAACAATAAAAGGTTTTTATGGTATAACGTAAATGTAACTGGAAGGTATTTTAAACAGTATATATATTCGCAAAGACAATAGTTTGAATGGAAGCAAGATAAACCCCTATGATATTTGTGCAGCAAAACTGTCGCTTAGTTATTATTAAGAATTAAAGACTACAATATCAAAATTAAATTAAAAAGTAATCGGTTCTTGAAAATTTCAGTTGAAGCATTTAAATAAATAGAATGTAATTCCTGAAAAACAAAATCTTGCACAAAAAAATTCAATGAATCAATTTTTTAATTCATAATATTCTTTGTAATTCGGCTCTTCAAAAATGATTAAATGGAATTCTCACAATTAAAAAATGAAATAATCTTTTAATTGAATATAATAAATCAACCAAGCTAATGTACTTTACTTTTTATATAATCTTCGATTAAATATTGTAGAAGATTTTTTTCATATTTTATAACAAATTGTTATCACCACTAGACAAAGTGTGTAAAGGTGCATGATTCATTATTTAATTACAGTTCAAACACAACTCTACCTAATAAACTTTCTACCATAAAGAACTTTTAAGCTGTTTTAGTCGAAGTTTTTAGTATTTTGTCTGTATAAACAACCTGCATCACCAGGTGCTGTCTATGCAAGCAAAACAAATTCAAACGTCTTTTATGTGCCTGTTCTCAGAAAACTGTCGAAAAAATAGCGCAAACAAACAGGCAGAAGGCGAAAATTCACAAAAATTCAAGAAAATGTTCAAAAGTACAAATCATGAAATTGAACGAAACATTTGTGTAATAAATCAAAAAAATAAATAAATATTCTACGATGAAATTTTCCAGATCGTGTCTTGAAAGGATTTATTTTCAATCTGTATTAGAGGCGAATTAATCAAGAAGCAAAAAAACTTTGGAACGGATTAAAAACTGAAAAGCAATTCCTGGAAAACTTTATTCCAATATCTGAATCCGCCCCATTTCAGTGAAAAATAAAACGTTGATCTAATTTACTCTAAACTATACCAAATAACAATTCCAATTCATAAATCTCATACACAAATTTTAAACGCCAATTGAGCTGAGATGATAAGGCGATAAAGCGTCAAGACACTTGATCCAATTCCCTACAATCTCCACCAACTATAAGACACAACTCATACAAATCAGTCTGGTTAGATAAGACAATTTAATCTCGATTAGCGTACTTAAGACGCAAAAGAAACCGCATTCAATTTTGTTCTAAAAATAGCATAGGAAAACCATAAAACCATTTTATAAACAGCCACTTTAAAAAATATTAAACCGTGTTTTCCGAGTGTTTTCGTTTTTCAGACTTTTTCCAAGTTATTTTTTCATGTATTTATCATTTATGAATTAAGTGGGCATAAAAATCAGCAAAATATCTAGCGAAGTATAATGTACAGCATATAAGCAACTTTGCAAGCATATTGGCAAGGACTGTGACCTTTAAAAATTAAATAATTGAAGCTTTGAATTGAACGTAATTTGTCTGCGCATGGAAAGTTATATTGGTCATTGAACATTAATTAACCAGTTTTGATGCAAATTTGTTGATTTTATATACTTCAGAATTAAATTTTTTTGCTCAGTAAAAATCTTGATCTGCATTTAAAAATTAAAATAGATTGAATAGTTCAGAAAATAATTAGGGAAATGTTAACAAACTTAACTGAACCACTCAAAGATCAAAATAATCTACTATCAAGGTTGTTCAAATCAAAAACGAATGATAAGGAATATGTTAAGGCAGATCAAGGAGAAAGCTCGAGATTTGTGATTATTGTTCACTTTCATTTAATTGATCGTCATTTTATGTATCAATAGTTCTTACATCAGAACTGTTACTGTTCGACAGGATTCTCATAGGGAACCAATAAAACTTTGTCAAAGTCAATGAAACAACTAATTGAAAATAATAACCGTTAAACCATAGAATTGGTGAGTAGGACTTCAGTTTAAGTCAAAAGCTCAATAAACTGTTAAATATATTGAGGCTAAACCAAATTTCAACAACATTTGCTTTAAAATGCTACAAAGAAACAACTAAAGAACAAATATTGATCATACAAATTGTAGAACAAGATCCTTCTCCGAAAAACAGATGAGCTCTAATAAAAGATCAATAGACGTTCAGTCTTGTTTACAGCGGAAAAATCAATGCTATTGCCAAAATCTGCCCCACAACGTTAAAAGTAACTAATTTATATCGTCACTAGACTCGAAAAACATAGTAAAAATATATTGATATTATTGTAATAGTGTGATCTGGTGTTTAAATATTTCTAGCACGAGTACAGATACTCATCCAGTTGCATGAATTGAAGCAAATCTAATTATTAAGCTTAGATTTCCTTTCTCGACGATATTTCCTGTTTTCAAGCTTTATTTCCAACTGTCGAGCGTCTTTTTTAAGGTAAAGTTTCGCAGTTAAAATTACCTTGAGATTTCTCGCTTTGCTGCTTCCAAAATAATAACGAATAAAATCTTCTTCTTGATCCCAAATCTAGTAAAGCAACAATTGTCTGTCCAGCACTTTTTTGTTATCACTTCAGTTGGTCACTTATCAAAGATTTTCTTTATCTTTTATATTCTGCTTGATATCTTCTGTTTTTCAAGAACACCTTCAAGTGTACAAAATACTTGTTAATTCAATAATTTATTTTGTTGTTGTATTTGACACTAATTTTTTCACTTTTTCTTTGTGTTCTTTTTTTAAAACAAATAAATTTGGACTTTCCCGAACTTTTGGGTACTTCCGGGTATCTTCAATTGATCCTTGGCTCCAATAGGCACTTAGAGAGCTACTGATCAATTCTGTTAGAGACTCCTGGAGCACTAAATTCAGTTCGACGACTAGAGGATGGAAAGCAAATTTGTAGACTGAAAAAAAAACTGACTCAGCATACGTAAGCCAGACTGCAAGACGATTAATCGATTAATCATCTTAAAAATCGATAAAAAGTTTTTAACTAGCTTTGGTATTTATAAGATATATTATGTATTTCTCTCGAGATTTCTCTTAATTTATTACATAGAATTCTGTAAAAACCACTTTAATATGTTAGTTCGAATTAATTTGATTCAAATAATTATCGATAATAATCGATTGTAACGCATGTAAATTGGCGGCAATTTTCAAATTCTACTTCTCTTCCTTCTTCAACCATAATCCACTATTTTCAATATCTAGCTTGTTATAACAGTGATCTTTAAACAAATTGATATTAATACCAGAATTTTTCATTAGGCTTGGTTCCAAACAGTTATCAGATTCTTCATCTTCAGAAATTTCTTCTACTTTTAACGTCTTAGTAATTTTAATATCGCTCTTTAAAGTTTCGCATTGTAGAAATACCGATTGGAACATTTTATCATATTGCTTTAAATCAATTGAAGAAGAAGGAATCACAACTTCTAGAATCTCACATTTAGAAGATGGTTTTTGTAGCACTAAAGGTGTTTCATCTTCGCTTTCAGAATTTTGTTTTTGAATTGGTTCTTGTTTTATTCGAATTTTTTCAGCTGGTTGACTTGGAACTTCTACTGTACTTTCTTGTTGAGCTTCTTTAACTTGATCAACAAAATTATCATACAACTGAAGTTTCGAGAAACAACCATTGCAAATCTTTCTATTCAAATTTTTTGAAGAGATTTTAAGGTTGGGTAAAACTTTCATGATTAGAAATAATTGATCTTTCAACTCGCATTTCATTTGATCTTCCATTCCACATAATCCACAAATGTCTCCATACTGTTCTTCCATGGTTTCAAGAACTTCAGTATCTTCAGAGTCTGCTATTGAAGAGGCTTTTGAGTGTTGAGTTGAAGGAATAATATTTGAGGGAACCGCTTTAACTTTCAAAAACTTTCTACGTGTTCCATGAGAATAATCGTTTTGCAAGAAGTGTTTTGAACATATTGAACTATACTTTGTAGGTTGCCAATTGTTATCTTTGTTAACAAATTGAACCCACTTTTTAAGAACTTCAGGACGATTGAGTGGGAATCTAAAAATTGAATTTTGATTAAAATCAGCTATAGAGCTTAGTTTTTCATGAAATTACTTGTGAAATGTGATGTTTTGTTCTCCCGTTTGCTTTATCTTCTTACAGAAACTTACTGTACAGTGGGATGGCATTTTAATTCTTAACTTTGGGAAATACTTCGAATTTTATGTTATTGTTTTTGCTTATTGTTATTGTTTCACGGGCTGCGCTGCGGCGATGCTACATATTTAAAATAATATTTCACAAATCAAAACAAAGGAATTAAATAAATTAAATATTGATTTTTAGCTTAATTTGAAGGACAATTAGAGTAATGTCCTGTGAGATACGTAATCATGCATCATTTAGCAATCTTGATAAAGTGCAAGAGTACTTCGGACTAAGCTCAGGTAAATACTATTTATCAAAAAAAATTGTTTCTATTCATTCATTAAATTAATTCAATTGCAGATAAGAACTGGTTAAACGGTGTTCACATATCATATTTCCATGACACATTTTGCTTTGGATATAGTAACAAGCTGGTTATTCTCTCTTCAAGGTTTGTTTTCAAATCTCTAGTTTAAATTCTTCAATTCATCCAATAATAATAATTTATCTCTACAGATGGCAAAAAGAGGAACAACAGAATGTGTTTTCGGTAGCCTGGCGAGGAGAGTTGGATGATCAAAATCATCTTATCACTTCAATTCTAGCTTACCCGATAAATGGTGGCAGCGTAAGTTTTCAACCATAAAAAGATCCAGTTTCAAACTCTGCAATATTTCAATAACGTTTTTATTCTTTTAGAACTATTTAGACTGGACCTGCATTTTGATTGGACTCTCTTCTGGGAGTATCCTATTTTATTCCGACACTGGTTCACAGCTTCATCAGCAAAGTTTACACACTCAGCCAGTATACTCCATCAAAGCTTGTTATAATGAAGAAATCTACGTTTCATTTAACGACTGCGTCATTACAATTCAAACACTTTATTTGGTTCCAGTCTTAAAGAACCTAAAAGAAAGTGTTAATAAGCCAAAGTTGAATGTCGAGGAGTATTTACTAAACTTCAAGAAATGGGAGCTTAAGAGTAAAGACCTGTTGCTCAATGATTCTGCTTTGAGTACTCAACAAAGCATTTGTGCTTTTGATCATCTGCTTGGCGAAAGGTTTGCTTCTTTTATTTATTGTAGCTAATGCTTATTAATTGCTTGTTCAATCAAAATTTTAGTTTGGAAGGCGGATTTAACAAAAAATATAGAAATACTCCTTCACAGAGCTCAATTGTTCTCACAACGGGTACGAGACCTTTCGTTAGTTTTCATGTTTGCAGAGAAGGTTTCAAGCAAAATGGAATCACTGATGTAGCAAAAGCACTAGTCAGTAAAGTTACCTCCAGTTTTTTGCCGTTAGTATATTTTTCATCAATTTTTCAAACAAAATATTTCAACAAAAGATACTTCTTGTAGTAATTGGTTATCTGGAGCTCAACCAACATCCCAAGCTGCTACCAATGCTGCCATAATGGAGAACGCTAGTGAGTATATGCTAGCCAAGCATGAGCTCATCGACTATCAACGACAAGGCTGCAATATTTGGATGTCGCCGCTAAATTACAATTTGGCTGTTGTAGCGGATAGTGTAGGAAGGATAATTCTTCTTGATGTCAGACAAGGAATAATGATCAGAATGTGGAAAGGTTACAGAGAAGTTCAGTGTGGTTTTGTAGAGGTTACCGAACCAAGGAATAAGAAGGGTTTGTTTTGTTTGGAAAAAAATGTTTAAATTTATTAAAATGCAATACTTTTTTAGATAAACAAGCAATTATACGAAGAGCTGGTTTGTTCCTAATCATCTATGCTCCAAAAAAATCAATTATTGAGATTTGGTCACTCCAACGAGGCCCTAAAGTGGCCACCTTCGCTGCTTCACGTTCCGGTTATCTAATCTACAACGTCCATGGCACACCAGATGGATCCAATCAAAACCAGCCAAAAAGTGGACTTAAGAATAGCTGTCTTTTCTTTGATTTGGAAGATAATATGATCAAAGAGTTCCAAATTCCTTTCCATTGCACGCTAAGCGAATCAAACTCGAAGAACGCTGAAGATTTTTATTTTTTGAAGAAATTAAAACTTAATCTGAAGACCCAAAACTTTCAAGGACCCGAGGATGTTCTTGAAATTTGTAGAAAGTTTCAGACAAACGAAATCAAGGTAAGATCTTTGAAGCTTTATATGAAGATTTGATACAATTATTGATTTGTAGATAAAATGCCTCGAACTCCTAACAAACAGTAAAAAAATTGACCCCGCAATCATCAAACAAGCAATTGAAATTTTCCTCACCAATCCAGAAGAAATCGAAGACAATCAGCTCCTCATCCAGTGTAAAAACTTTGAAAGACTCATCGATTGTTTCAACAAAGCGAAAACAATCATTGATGTAGAAAAAGCTACAGAGGAAATTGATAAGGAAGGCATTGAAAAAGAAGTCGATGAATGGGAACTAAATGAAGCTGAGCTAAATACAATCCAAAAGCTGATTGATTTAGTCAAGATCAACAAAGTGGAACCATCTGGGGCGAAGTTTGTCACCTTTGAAGATAGCGAGGAGAGTATTGTTAGTTTTTTGGGTAGTTTTCATGTGGGACATGCTGATGCATTGATTGTAAGTTGTAAATTTTTAAAATAACTTCGATTTACTGATTGATCTATTTTTTTAAGGTAAATTCAGAAAACTTTAATTCTTACGATACAATAGGCAGCGTACTCTTTTCCAATTACTGGAGCGGCAAAAACACAAATAATAAGCAACTCTTAGAGCTCCTTACAGAATCGCAAATATCTTGTCCAGACATCATGAAGTCATTCCTTCACTTTTGGTTGCAAAAACCTTTGTTCTTCGAGGAAGATGAAATTATTCTAAAGATGAATCGCTTCAGAAACATCCTGCAAATTATTTGTGAATACGCTGGAGACCAGATTGACTACGCTTACAATTCAATTTCATTATTTTGGCAGTCAATTCGTGAATTCTTTTTGGAGAGTGAAAATCCAATTTCTTCACTTCTAGCAGCGATCGTCTGCAAAAATTACGCTTTAGTTCATCAGAAGAGTGTGGACAAGTTTGAAAGCTCGAATTGGGAGGAAGTTAGTCAAGAAGAGTGTCAGTGGACCTTACTTATTAGTAAATTGGATGATGTTGCAGTTCTGGCAGTTTTTGTTGCATCAAAATGTGAAAGCTCTGCCAAATTGAAATTCGAACAGCCAAAAATAACTTTGAAGAAGATTTTGAATGGTGGAACAGGAATAATCAGCGAGTTGGTAGCCAAATGGTTGATAGGAAGCAACATCAACGTCGATCTACTATTTTATGATGAAAAGATTTATCCAGACGATTTATTGACGGATCACGACAAAAACATGCTTAAGAAAATGGTGATCCTCAAGCAGCACTTTCCATTTAGTTTGAACTCATCTATGTTGGTTTCACATATTGTTTGGGAATTAATGTGTCATTGGAGCAAAAATCTTATGGAAATCGGATATTTGAAGGAAGCTATTGGTTATTTGTGTTTAATACCGGAAACTCATGCTCATTTTCAACATGGTTTGTGTGTTTTGATGTGGAACTCACAGTTTAGGATCTTGCTTAAATCTACTAAAACCATAATCAATAAAACTGGAAGGTTGCCAAAAGAAAAGTTCTGTTTGCAGGTAATTTGGAAGATTTCAAATTATTTTTAACATATTAATAATAAAATCTTAATTGATTTTTAAGGACATCGGGATATCAGACACCTTAGTTCCAGCTTTCTTGGAGCACACTATTCAGTACATAGATTGCTTCTTGCGTAGCGCCAAGCACATTAAAATTGACATAAAATTCGAAGAAATCCTGCAAAATGGCGAAAAGTCTCTCTGCGAGCTCATTCTTCAACAAAAGCAAGTAAATCTAGACCTGCTAAAGCTTCATCATGAACTAGTATCTAGTATGGAACTTATCGCCTTCCTCAACATCAAATACCCAAAACCAATTCAATCTTTGTTTGATGGAGTTTCATATGAAAGCTTTTTTGTGGATTTAACAAAAAGTTTGCCATATGCGCTAAGAAGTAAAGCCGATGAGATTAGGCAGAACACAAGAACGGTGTTTTTGTGCAAAGCCATTTCTTCGACTGTTGAGCTGATTTTTGAGGATTTGCAAGATACATTTTTGAGTGATCATGTGCTTTGGGTTGGAAAGATCAAGAAATTGGCAGTTACTTGGAAGTTGGAGATTAAGCCACTAGATCGCCATCATGTAAGTTATACTGAAATAAACGCTTATAAAATTTACTTACTATATAATCTACCTAGATCATCCAACTTTACGTTTTTGGCTGGGATGATTACGCTGAGGAGCTTTTAGAAAAATTTCAAGATCGGGAAAATATTTCAACTTTTTTGCTTGAAATCGCGGGCCAACGTTTAAATTTAGCGCTGCAGGATAATCGAAGTGCATGGACCAAAATCGCTTCGGGTGGACCTTATCTCACCAATTATTTAGAATCACTGGTGAATATCACATTTTCTATATTTTGATATTTTTGCTGATTTTTCGATTTTAGGGAAAACGCGATGATGCGAATATAAAGAATGTTAAGGAAGTCTCGATGGATCGACTAGTAAAACTTGCTTATAGGACCTATCAAATGTCAAGCAGTAGCAACAACGATTCTAAGAGTCTTAGAGTTGCAGGACAATTATACGATGTTTGTGTCTCACTTAGAGGAGATCCATAGGATTTTCGAAATTATTACTAAATCACACAAATTATTATTATTATGAAAAATTTTATGGTTATGAAGGGCTCGTGAATTATGTCTCTTGTAGAAAACTTATGATAAAATTTACTCAAGGATTGTAGATAATGAAGAAAATGAGAGTTAAACTAAACTAAACTAGAAAATTCTAAATTGTGTCAATTTGTAGAAAATATTTAACTTAACATTCGTTTTAACCAAAATAAAATGTATAGAAAAAGTAGAAAATATATTAAAAGAAAAATTCCAACTTAGCTGGACATAAATCACGATCCTCTCATAACCAAAATTATGTTAAATAGATACTGTTGACGCACAGCTGAAGCTATTTTGCAAACAAAAATCACTAATTTGCCAAATAAAGAGAAATACGTTAAATTTGAAAGTTAAAAATGCTTTTTATTACTAAGAGACTTTGTGGCTTTAATTTGTGTTGTAAAGTTCGATAAAGTTTCAGAAATATTTTCGTCGCTGATTTGCTTTTTGAAATATGTGTTACATAAATTATTTTAATCAATCAAATATCAAGATAAAGCAAGAATCAGACGACGAATTTTAAAATATAACAATGAGACATAATTTTTTGCTTAAAAAGGACACAAATTATTAAAATTTAAATATGAATCTTATGTAAAGATTTCAAAGCGATCAGCTAATATGCAAATAATTGCTTGAGTAATTCAAATAAACACTGTATCAAGTGTATTAGATGCCCTAAGTGTAGCGAGTAAAGACGTCCCTCACGAAGGACGATGACGAGGAAGAATTAGATGCATTCTGCTTTTCTTGAGGAGTAGGTTCAATTTCAGCAACCACCTTGGCTTTAAAGTGCTTGATTTTGCGCAAGCGTTCGAGCCAATTAGATGCATAAGGACTCTGGTTCTTGGTCTTCAAAGATTTAGCAACAAGCGAGGCCATCTATAAAAAATCTTGATTATTGTCAATTTGAAGCACAAAAGTAGAATTTTGCTTACATTAGCGTGTAGTGCAAGCTGCCGAGCCAACAACGGAGCTCCATGGTCAGTTAAAATCTTCGGCTGCAAGTGCTTGAAATATTCTAAGATGTCTCCTTTAGCTCTTACATAAACTGAATTGCTTCCCAACTCCAACGGTTGGACCACAATGCTTGCATAGTTGAATTGGCTCTAAAAATGAAAAATTATTTCTAAATTGCTACACAAAAATTGCAATAAAAACTCACCGTTATTGTGTTCAAATCATATTCCTTGCCACTCTCATTATACACAATGGTCACATAATCATTTCCAATATGCTTCTTCTTCTCGTTACAATTAAGATCCGACTCTATATTTGGCATCAAAGTTGCCACATGAAATATCACTTGCACTATGTCATCATGCCAAACATAAGTAAAGTTTCCATCACTACCATTTTCCTCCAAGTTTACATAAATGTGATTCTTCTTGGCATCTTTAATCGCCACCAGCTGACCAAGATTCTTGAGAAAGTTGGTGTAACGTAAGCTGCCGCCTCTATTCCTTAGAATTTCCTGCTCATTGTTGGCTTGACCTGGTCCCACGTAAAGAACACCAACGTGGTGAATTTCAAAAGGCGGGATGAGATCTAACATTGTCAAGGATTTCAAGTGTTTCTCAGGCACTGGAATGGGACGCTCAGGCATGCTGATCTTTCCAGTGTGGTAGAGCTGGAGGAAAACAAAGCTAGGGCTGATTCCGGATGTTGAGGAAATTGTGCTTTGTTGCTCGAAGGATGTAAATTCGGTGCCTAAAAAATGTAATTAATTAATATTTTTTTAAAGCTGAACGTCCTTAAAATACTCACTGGGATTCTCCCTCGTTATAACAGATATAGTCTTGCTCCTAGCTCTTCCACCACTGTCATCATTATCCTGTGCTATCTGTGTGTTCAAAGCTACATGTCTATGACCCATTCCTCTTTCAATAAACCTCGGCGAAAATGTGTTGGGTGCATGTGGTGGCTTTGCAGTCAACTTTTGATCCTTCCCTACATAACTGCTCGTTTCCAAGTTGACTGATAACTCTCTTCTAAGCTGGAAAGTGTCATCCGCTGAAAGTTGCTTTTTAGGAACATTCGCGACATTAGTAGGTTCGGTAGCTGAGATCGAAGATAAAAGAGTGGTTGGACGCGTTTTGGCCACATGAGGCTCATCGTTTGGATTCACAGCCATAATTTCCTCAGGGATAGCTTCACAACTCACTTTAGTATCCTTCTGGTAAGTTTTCTTCTTTTGCTGAACTTCCTCTGGCATGTCTTCTTCGTCGAGATCTTTAGGGAAGGATTTTCCATCTTTGAAGTTTTTGCTTGAGGAAAAAAATTGCATGTTATTGGATAAATCTTAGAATAAATTTAAAACTTACTCTCTAATAAAATGATTCTTCCAGTTGGAACTCATCTCAGGACTAGAATTCACTCTTCTTACGGGATTTCTGCTTCTACCTTCTTCATCAAAGAATCCCACATCAGAGTTATTATCGTACAACTCACGTTCATCTTCCAAGAAATCACTTTTTTGTTGATGAGCAGGAATATTTATTGGATGTGAAAGAGAAGATGGTGGCAAAGGACCAAACTCGAAGGATTTCTTTGATATTGGGTTAACTAAAGATGATTCAACGACAACTTGATCGACTTTCTTAAGTTGTTCTTCGATGTCACGTGCTGACCGTTCCGTGATTGATTTGGGCTTCTCTTCACCATAATTAATGTTCTGATAATTAGCTTCCGGTGAGTCCACAGGCAAATGCATGAATATTGCAGTCAAATCATGCAACGTCACATTGCTGTAAGCCGAGCTCAAATTAATATCATTTTGAATCTTCATGACCCAAGAAACAGCTCCAGTTGGTCTTCTTATATAAATTTCTGACCATCCCACACAACAACAAGCACAAATTGAGTTCTTATCGCTGAAAAGCGAAGAGTTTGAAGACAATGTTTTGCTGCCCATTTCGCTGGTTCCTTGTGATCCGCTCCTTCTCTGATAATGCTTGCAAACTGAGTTGCATCTATCACAAAGATCATTTTTGTAGACACTCGAAGAGCAACCACTTGTAGTGATAGTTATAATATTGTGGCCAACAATCCAACTTTGTGATTGACCACCTCTTAGCAACAATTCAGCAGTGGCGAGTCTTTTGGGCAAAGCTGATGTCATCGAAAACGTATGCCTGGTCATAAAATCGATACAAGTCTCAATCAGCTCCACGTGAAAGTTATGCAAGCTGAAGTTTTCTTGAGATCTTTGCTTTAGATCAGCTTCTTTGGAACGTAGTCCTTGAGCTCCTTCACGTCCTTTGTAACCACGTTCAGTTAAACTTGTACTTCGCTTGCGGTTGGAAGAATCTTCGTTTTTTAGGAGAGCTTGCTCGGGAGTTGCAGCGAGTATCGCTTTCGATTTGGCGTCTTGCACAGATTTGTCGATATTTTTGGCGATTCCTTCGATGATGTAATCAGCGTACTTTTTGCGCCATTGAAGTCGGCTTTTGAGGAACCTGCAAAATTAGAAAGTTAATTAAATTTTCTTCAATTTTTAGCATAAAAAACTCACCAACTAGCCAAAATATGATGAGCCAAAGATACTGTATAATGATCATATCTATGTGGGCTTGTGTAAGGCAAGCACGTTGCAAATACGTAAGAAAACTGGAGCTGATTCAAATTAGAGAATCCATATGGCAAGTGCGTGATGGTTGACATAAACTCAAGAATCGGAATTGAAACAATGTTTGTATCAGAAACTTTTGATAGAGCTACTAAAATCTCAGCTAGTTGTCGCTCAAAGGTGTCACAACGCTCCATCAATAAAACAGTGAAAGTTTGCACGATGATGCTCAAATTGCTTCGATTTCGATCCATTATTAACTCCTGTTTCAGGATCTCTACAATTTTTTTCCTCGTTGCGATGTCCAAATACTAAAAATATTAAAATGTAATTATTCAAAATATTTGAAGCAACAAATCTACTAACCTGATTATATGTAATCAAACTAGCAACAGCAGGAATAAGCAATGACCTAACATCAGTCAAAGTTGGCCTGATCTTTGCAATCAAAGTCTCATGAATAGTTTTATCACCGTACATGTTATACAATGTCCTTGCGAGCAAATCAATATCGTTCCCTTGAATCAGAGTCTTGTTTTGCATAATCTTGGGCAATTCTTTCAAAATCAGCTGAAGAACATTCCAATCTTTTACAGATTCGAGACACTTAACGACAATTCTGCAACCGCGTTTGATTGAAATTGTTGTGAGAGCTGCTTCAGGTGGTGGAAGTGCTTCTCCAGACAGAGGTTGATGCTGGAATATTCCTTCGATTCCTAAATAGTGGCTGTAGCGGATGTTGGAACTCGTTAAGGGCGATGGGTAACCAATTTGAAAGGACGCGTTAGCACGAACCTGAAATAGATTTAAATTAGAATCAAATTAAAGGAAAATATAAATTTATTATTTTTACCCTAAGCATCCACTCCAAAATCTGATAAAGCACTGTTGTCGCAGCTTCAGCATTTCCAGATGGAACCAAATCATGCTGCTCCAGATGATGCATCAAAATTGTGTAGATCTTCTCAGCATGACTCGATGGTAAGCGATACAACTTTGCTAAGAATAAATTGATCAATCCTCCGACAACTACCGTGACGTCACCAAAATCACTGCTTGGAGTCTTGTCTCCTCTCGCTTGGAACAATCTCCCAATAATTTTCTCCAGAATGTCTAACACTTCCAAACAACGTTTAGTTTCACAGAACAAGCAAATCTCGAGTAGCAGCTTTGATACTTCAATTCTCACTCGAATATCTGGATCATGAGCCACATCAGCGAAGATCGCAATTACTTTTTCTAGTAGCTCCTCCTCGTAGCTCGATCGATTTACTTCAATAATCTCTTTTAGATACTCGATTGCTTTAACACGAATATTCGGACTGAAAGTTGCTGAGCGATAAAATCTATCCATGAAAAGATTAAGGTTCTTCAGCCAGTTGGGACGAGTTACCGAAATGGCCTTGAATTTGTAGTGCAATAGAGCTTTCACAGAAGATTCCTAAAAAATTACAGAATATTTATAATTGTTGATCTAAATATTAGGAATATTAAAACTTACTGGTCTTCTTTCAGCTACCATTTCAATGAGGGAATAAATCTTTCTAAGATCTGCGTTTAGCTCCTTTCCTTGAACCAATTGTTCAATAGAATCTAAAACGCTGTGAAACCTTTTCTGTATCTCATGGTCATCCAACAGTTTGTCTTTTTCTGTAAATTAAATAACTAATGATAATTAAATCAAAAGTATTATAAAAACAACTTACCAATATTGGCCAGAATCAGCTCCAAAATATCAATCACAATGTCCCAAGATGGCTCGCTCAGCTCAGTTCCGCATTTCTTGACCAGCGTCTGAATACTAAGTATCACTTCATAAGTTACAATTATGTGCTCACTCTTCAAAGCTTGCAGGAAACTCAATAAAACCGTGGAACTATATTTGAGTCCAATCATCACTGAATTACTTCCAAAGTTGCTTCCACCCCATAGTCCCATATTTATATGGAAAATAGCTCCTCGTAAAAGTTCATCATCGTTCTGATACCTGACATCATTGAGGATAGAACACATGCTAAGCAGTGACGCATATCCAAGTTGAGTTCCCAAAAGATTTTTCATAATTCTGTAGGCATTCTGACAAAAGGCTTCTTTGTTCACTGTACGACATAAACTCATGATGCAAATTCCTAAGATTTCATTTGGGAATACTGTATAGCAGATTACTGCATCTAGAACTTGTAGACACTGCATAACTGCTTCGTTATCATCCACTGTGGAGCTTAAGAAGCAAACGTGCCTAAAATTAAAGTAATTTAAGATTAATTCAAATTAAGAACAAAAAATACTAACTGTACAATCCCAACGATAATTTCACGGTCCATACAAGCAGTATTGAACTTTATGATATTCACCAAGATTTCCAGAAATGGAGCCAACAATCGAGCTGAAATACATACTATCGGTTTAAACAAATTTATTTATTTCCAAAAAATTAAATTTACCTTCCAAAAGCTGAGGTATCCATTTCAGCATAAATACACCGATTTCTTCTTCAAAGTGTGTTATGTCCTTACCATTGTCAGTTAAGATCTTCAAAAGATCTAATCTGCAGCCAATATCTTCTGGAACATTATGTTGTTGAATCAATCTAAAAAAGAAGGCTCTCAGCATTGAAAGATCTTTATACTGGCCCTGGATCAATTTTCCATAAAATGAAAAAACTAAGTGGCGCTGTTCAGCAGGTTTGCTTGGCAAGATCATATCTTTTGTGTGGTCTAATAATTTCTGAATTCCTCCGTCTTCCAATTTGCTTGAAAAAACTATATCGCTGAGTTCCCGGATAACCTTGCATCTTGTAGCTACTGTAGATTCTGGTCTAAGCTCTGTTTCAATAGCAGAAGTCAAAATAAACTCTTGTCTATCAAGATGTCCTGAAATATTGCAAAACAAAAACAATAAACACTTTGAAAAAGATGATGATAATCTATTACCTGTTCCATTCGTTTTGCTCGACCGAAAGAATTGCTTAAGCTTACTCAAAGGATTGTTGTCTTTATCTTTACTCATCTTGATGACTTCAGAACTCCAGGAATTCTCCTAGAAGTGGATCTGAAGAAAATGATGAAACTTTTTGTAAAGCGCACAGCCTGTGAATGTCAAGCTGAGCTGCATGCATAAACATTTTTCAAATATTTTTTGGCGGGAAACCACAAATTATTTTATTTTATTTGGAATAGTTTTATAATATACATTCAATGACTAGTTGGTCTTCAATTTTGTGGCAGCATCTTGTCCGGTAGGCCTAGCAAAATTAAGCACCCAGAAAATAGTCCAGCATGGCAGTAAAATCAAGGAAATCAAATCAAAAAGCCAGTTTCCATAAATCTATAATTAAAATAACAGATCAATTTAAATTTTAAATAAAATTTTTTAAATCTTACTAGAGAGTCAACAACCGAAAATGTGATGCTATCCACAGTGGCTCCGAAAGATTTGTTTAAAACAAATTCGATCGTTTGGTCTGGATATACAGAATAGCTGAATATAAAGATTACAACGTAGAAAACTGAGACTGGATGCATTAGGTAGTGCAAGATGGTCTTTATCATGAATATGAACCTATAAAGAAAGTTATCTTAGTTTTGATTTAACAATCTTCATTAAATAATCTTACAAATTTCTGGTCGGCGAAGTATCAACATTCATCAAAATGGCAAAAGGAACTATAAAAACTGCCAAGAAGAATCCAAGGGAGAAATTAAATAAGCTGACCGAAAGCAGGACGGTTCCCAGTTCCAATAGGACGATGATGTTCAAGTACTGTAATAAAAATCATTGAAAAATTTGATTTCAGTGATTTACTTCAAACAAATTACCTGAGCATTAACATCATTAATCTTAATAAACCTTGGAACAACAAGGCTGATCGCAAAAGTAGCCAATATTAAGTAGAACATTCCAGTTTGAGTCTGCACACCATTATTGTTGAAGAAATCGTGAACTTTCTTGTTGGTCGTCATAAAGCTGGTAAAGATTCCAATCAAATGGACCAAAAGCACAACAGATCCAACCGTTATTGCATCTCGGCTTTTCTCTAAGAAAAATGTATGCAAATTAGTTGAATATCACTCAATAAAGAATTTATAAATTACTTTTTTTTGCATCAGCTTCTGGATCGTCACTTTTTTGGTTTAACTTTAACCAAAGCAAGAATGATTTTACGAGCAAACTTCCAGCTATCAGACCAAGACATTGCATATAATCACCGATGGACACAAAACGATCATTAGACACAATCAAGTAGAAGAAGAAACTTTGGTGAAACTTTTCAAGTAGATTGTTTAAACTTCTGCTGATTCCCTCGACAATTTTTAATTGAGCCATGACCTTGTGTTGGGGGTTTTGGTTCGAAGATGTAGTTCCTTCCATTTTCAAACCTTCAATTGTCAATGCCTCAATTCCATATCTGTGAAATAATCCATGGTTGCCGTTTGGAATTCCACTGGATTGGGTCAGCATCATCGATAGAAGATTCTGTAGATTGTCTTTGTAGTTGTTAGGGCCACGAGTGGTTGATTTCATTTTGTAACCAGTTGGAATGTTTTGTTTGATTGAGAGCTTTTGAACTAAATTATGGAGATCTAAATTTGGGAGTTGGCCATTCAATCCTTCTAGTTTAAGATTAATGAAATCTAGATCAAAGTCTTGCATTTCAAAGTTTATTGCAGCAATTATTCCTCCAGCTTTACCGTAAAGAGTTCCATGATTGAGAATACTCTGATCTAAAATTAAATATGTGAATATTCAGTAAATAGACTTTTACAAGTAAATCAAACCTTCAGTTCCATGATAAGCTTGAAGCCAAGCTTGCATGCCCAGCTGCTCTTGGTCGGTAACTAGAAAGATTATATCCTTTGACCAATATTTTTGTCCTAAAATAAGCAATATTTAATACAGAACAAGAATATTGAAGATAAAATTACTTCTAGCAAAATCAGCGAATGCCAAGAGTAAAGGCAAACCAGGTGTGATCTGAAGTTGTGTGGTGGTAGGTGGTCTATAGGGAACCGACAAGATAATCGCTTCGGTGGAACCAATTCTGGGTGCTCTTAAGATTCCATAAATGTTTTTGCCTTGAAATTCCTGCATATAAAACAAATTGATCTTAAGATGATTTTTTAAATATTTTACAATCATCACCTTTCCTCCTCCAAAAGGATAATTTAAAGTAAAGTTGTGAGTATATGTCTCTAAACCAATTTGCTTCATCTTAGCTTGGATCCAAGCATAAGGTAGTGTTGATCGATGTGTTGTACGCTCATGTTCTAGTTCTTGCAGCAAACTTCTTGCCAAATTAGCCGAATCCATTTTGATCTCTGAATAAACGAGACCTAAAATAAAATAAAAAAGATTTAAAAAAAGATTCAACGGAGTAGAAGAACACAAATACCTGGTAATAAAGCATTCTCTGAGAAATAAGTTCCATTATTAAAATTACGATCTGCTAAGAGACCAAACCAAATGATTCCACTTAAATAAAGCAAAAAACAAAGCCAATTATGATATTTAAGAAGAACTGTAGCGTATTTCGATTTGTCAGTGCTCACTGAAGGATCTGTTAGCAGACCCATTTTTAAAAATTTCAAATAGCCAGGTCTTAAGTGGTTTTAAAACAATTAGGTGTAATGTTTTGATTTTCTTCAGCCCGGGCGTGATCTGTCAAAAAACTGTCAATTCAAGCGTAGCCTGAACAGAGGCAGAAAATATAAACAAAAAACCGAAAAGTTGAAAAACATCAATTAACAGTGTTAATTTAAGTCAATTAATCAATAGATTTACTTAATATAGTATCACGTAGTATTACTTACATTATCTGATAGTTTATAAGCGCAACAGGACCAAAGAATTTCCAAAAACACGAGAAAAATTTTTTCAGGTAATGTCTCATTAGCTGCATCAAATGCAATCTTGTAACAAGTTAATTAAAACAAATTCGTTAATTACTTTTCAATACTTATTATAGGTTCCTACATCAGTTAACCAAAGATGGCACTGCCTCAATGATATACTCGCTTGCAGAAACAGGAGCTACTGGTAAATTGTTTTTGTAGATCGCCACTAAAAAGCAAAGAAACTCGCTCTACTCGAACAGTATATAAGTAACCAACGAAGGGAAAGATGGTGAAATTTACCAATAGTCTAGTGTTTTTTAAAACTCCCAGTGTGCGATTTAAAGTGAAATATTCAGAGAATAAAGTGTCCAATGGTCAGAGCTTAGTTTTAAGAAGATTACCAGTTTATCTGGCTTCTCGTTGGGGCTCTGATGATCTCGCTCTGCTCTCTGAATGGAAATTGAGGTCATCTAGTAAAGCAGCACGGAGTTGCTTAGTGGAGGTAGATAAAATTAGACCTCCATTTCTAAAGTGTATTTGCTAGCTAAACTTGGTCTTGAACAATATAACAAAGGATTATTAAACTAAAAAGCTGGACAACTAGTAAAGTGCTACATAAGCTATCTTCAAGTGCTTCTCTACATTTCTACAACAATTCCAGCTAAAAATCAATAGCTCTATCTTCTTGCTGTCGTGTTGATTTTTCCACCTAGCTTTATAGCTATTGGTTTTTCTATTACTAAGTCTTCAAGTTTTTTCATAGCTGATATTTTGCTAGCGAGGCAGAAAATATCTTTTCTTCAAATGGTTTTTTGCAGTCTTGCTATTTTTTTTGCGCTACTCAGGGCGCACAGAAGAAAAAAACCAACTTAATTTAACAAATTTTTTCAATCTATTTTCATTTGATGAGCGATTCAGCGATATGAACCCACAAACACAATATTTTGACGACTCGTATCACAAGTATCTATCGCAATTTTTATATTAGCAATTGCCTGTTTGGTTGAGTGTGTATAACAAATTTATGTTACACGAGAGAATCTAAAGATAAGCCTCAATCGGCTTTCTTAATGTTTCCTAATGGTTTTTATCATTTCAACTGAATTTTTACTAGCTGTTTATTTTAAATTTACACAAAATCAGTTGAAATAATAATAAATATCAAGCAGAACGGCTGCAACGTGGTACCATCTGCCTAATTGTATAGAGCATTAAATCATTCCCATTCATGTTTTCTTCTGCCTTATATGCAAATATATTGGCGAACGGAAGATCTACTATTCGCATTATTATGATTGTCTACTTCATTTGGAATTGCAGATTTGTGCTCTCAATTATCAATAGAGATATATTGTTGAAAATTGCTGTATATGTTTTATCATTGTAAAATGCAAAATTGTTGGAAGAGAATTGATTAGTTACTTTTTGTCGCTTTTCGAGTGTGAATTATGTATACTAGGTTACAGTAGTGGTTGAAAGGGCAAGAAATCGATTAGTTTGATTAATTGATTAATTTACTTGTTTTTCCAAACAATCCACTAGCCATAATAAATTGAGATCAATTTATAGATTTTTCCAATTACATAATTTAGTACAACGCTCTTTGTCTAAGTCGTAGGCAATTAGTTGTGAGATCATCTATTTGAGCTTCAAGGAAAATTTTATTATTCAAACACATAAATACGCTGATTGAACAAAAGCAATTTTTAAATTGACATATCCGTGGTTTACTGACTAATTAATAAGATTATTTTAATTTGCGTCCGTGAAGCAGAAATTATTTATGATATTTCTTTTATCGCTCTTTCGATCGAACTTTGACCCAATTGTTTGATATATTTAATTTACAATTGTTTAATGGTGAGACTGCGAGATTATGAAATTGCATGCGATGCAGTAATGAATCGATTTTCTAAGTTCCTAACCACCATCGCTCTCCAGCAGCTATCAGCATCCATTATCATGTTCCTGCAATGCAAACCCGTCAGATGACCTTAATTGGCAGCTATTTCGAGCAATTCTGAACAATTTACCAACAGTACTTACCAACAATAATCATATTTGAAAATATTTTTTTGATATTTTTGCTCTACGTATCAACGTATGCTCACATTTGTTACTGCAGCTGATAACACTAAAGTGCTCATAAACACCAAATAACATCAAGTATCATCAAATTGCTTCGCCGATTGATGACTTTAATTACTTACCATCAAATTTTTTGATTTTTTCACTTTATGACATTTTGCATAGATGTGTGTGTTAAGTGGTCGTAGCATTGAATCGACGAATTTTTATGTTTTGACATATTTTTGTAGTCTTCCATGTGTTCATAAATAATGCATTTAATGGTCAAGCGTCGAGTTTGTACATTCTTTCTGCCCTTTCAATATTTAAATTGGTCGAACAGCATTAACTGAATACATGCTCTAGTAAGTAAATATTTGAGTGTGCGAACATTAAGAGGAAGTTGTGAATTGTTGGAGTTTCGCATATTTTGCCCCTCACAGTGCAACTGTGTGTGTTTTTCAATTTAAAAAGTAACTACAAATATTGCTGAATCAGCTTAACTAGATTTTAATATTTTTTCCATTTGACTCGATCGAACTCGATCTTGACCAGATTCCTGATTAAGTGGTTTACTTTAGTTACTTTTCATTAAATTTTATTTACTTTTAACTGTCTCTTGAGAGTTCTTGCTGTAAATTTTGTCCACGTCTAGGGGACTATTAGCCAAGAACAATGTTTGATAACAGGTACGACCAGTTGTTGATCTTTGGAATGTAATTTATGCGGCAGATTCTGAGTCTTGACACTTTGATTAGCTGGTTTTTTTTGCATTATTTCAATTTTTCCGTTTTTACGAAGTGTTTGTGCAAATAAATATTCTAAACAATTTTTGATTGTTCGGGGATGTTTGGAAAATTTATCTGGGAGTTTCCAAAAAAATATTTATCATAAAATTTATAGACATGGTATTTTCCTTTATCAAATTCAGAGATTAAATTGTTGACATGCATTACAAAATATTTTCCGAGATTTAATTATTGATGCATTGATTATTTTAATTTATTGAATAAAGGCTGGCTTATCATTTAAATCATTGACACTGCACTATCAAACAAAGCTACATATTCCAGTTCCCTCCCTCTCAATTCCTAAAAATAATGTATTTAAATAGAAATGCTTCAATGTTTGCGTATTTAATAATACTGACAGAATTGCCGTAATGGCAAAAATTTATGGAAACATCACAGAATAATCACAGAATATTACAAAAGCACTCACATCTGGTTAAACTTTTTGGAATAGCCGAAAAAGTGGATAAAATTATATTTACTGTTGAAGTTGATTGAGGAGCTATTAATGATCTAGCTGGAGCGTAGGAGCTGTGGTTAGTTAATATTTTATATGCTATGGCTTTAACAATCAATTTCAGTAGGATCAATAAATTAAAATTACTGAACAGTTGGTTATAAATTTACTTCGTTTTAAGAATGAGCTTTGATCAGCCCCTTAATCACATACAGATTTCTTAATAATTACCATTTGCATCGTCATTAAATTCATTAATCTAACGTTCATTAGCTCAAGTAGCTTTTTATTGGATTCTCTCTCCCCAAAAAATGGGCAAAAAATTTTAATGGCGAGAACGAGCTATTCAATTCTTTTAATCGGAGATTTAAGTGAGAGCTACGCTTTTCAATAATTGTGCGATAAAGTTATAAATTGCCATATTTTTCGAGGAAATTGTTTTTTTTCTTTCATTTTCATGTTTGAAGTGTTTACCTCTAACAAAAATCAGTAAATGACCACTTTTTTGTTTCACAGCTCTTGTTTGAGTGTTTTTTGTTGGAGTTTTTTTGATTGAAATAACACGTTTACTGAGAACTGATTGGTGCTTTTAATCGGTAGCAAGCAATCAAACGAGTTTTCTTCGGGGAGCACGTCATGGATTTTAGTAAATATTGCTCGTTATGATCAAAACAAAATTGTACTGTAATTAGAGGAATGAAGTATGAAATATTTATGCTAATTTCAGGGCCAGTTAGTTTTAAACTACTCCACGGATGACCTTGAAAACGATATCATGTTCTATATTCTTGACCAAGGATTGTATGGGTCAGATATGAAACCACTAAAATTGAACCATAGTAGTTATATGTCAAAATGTATGAATATACAATTTTTAGCAAAAGCTTAAAATAAATATTTGAATATTTCTCTATTGAACCTATTTTAAGGTCAAAATATTGGGAACATGATGCGGAATCTTATGACATTTTCATTTCTGGCTAAAGTTTCAATAAATTATTTGCTTATTTTTTGTCTTTTATCCATATTCAGATAGTTGAGTAGTTGTCTGATTAATCATTTACGCTAGTTTTGGTTGTGTGCATGGTTATCATCTTTACTACATGTTTTATACATTTTTTGAACAAAACTACTACACAAATAGAGATGCTATTGATTTTTTGATGCAGCTTTCGACTTTAAATTAGCATAAATTCATACAAGGTTTAACGTACCTTTTGTTGACTCACATTTCTATATTTCCTTTAGAAATTAAAACGTTCTACCATAAACTTTTCTTTCCAGTCCTTTCATTTCAATTCTTAACAAAAAAAACCAGAAAGTCATCAAATGTTTCTTTAAACACATAAATGACACCTGGATTCTTTATAGGCTCAATTTTCATCACTATATTAATATAATCTACAATTGTTATTTAATTTTATGAGACACCTTTGTTTGTATGCTTGAATGGTCGCCTGTTTGCATTGTAAAAAACACAGCCCATTCATCATAGTCGACACCATCCCCCAACACGGCACGTCGTGCTTTGTGTTCCAGTTTCGCTGTGCTCACGGAAATTTGTTTGCAGCATATTTTTCTGATTCTCTGGGCAAACAAATAATAATAATTAAACTTCTTTTTACTTTGCAGTGTTTTATTTTTGCCAAGAATTTTAGAATGATAGTTAAGGATAGATTTAATTTTTTTTTTGAAATATGACGATATAACGATAAAATTCTTCTGAAGTTTACTATAAAATTAAAACACCTAAAATCTTTTCCTTCACCACGAACAAACTTTGGCTTACTGACTCAATTTAAACATATTGACAACGCAGCACTCCTTTAATAGGGGTTGCTAAGCACGTACCGGCCTCAACTCACGGTTTTCCTGTCTTTTCAGATCATCATCGGCAGAAAATCAATAGGCGAGCCAATCCTACCACTAAATGAGAGTTGGTAGAGCAACTCAGACGTGGAAAAATTGAGCCTTCAATATTAGAATATAAATCTGAATTGACTGGAGATACCAAGATAAAATTGAGCAGTTAATTGGAAGGAAATTTGAACTGGAGAATGACGTCAAGGTAAGGCGATCGGATCGGATTGCATATGATTATTTAGTAAAATGAGTGAAAATGATATCATTATCTGACATGACTGTGCTCGTTTCTAATAAAATTAACGAAATTGCTTGATTTGCAGAAGAGCAATAGTCCAATTATGTTTTTAAAGAATAATATGATTTTAGCATTGGTTTATTGCAACAATTAGTTTGTTCGAAACTGATTTATGAGCAATGTATGTTAATTGAAAGAAAAAAAAAATTGATTAAAATTTAAACTTTTTGACATTTATGATAATCTAATGATAGTAAATGCTAAATTAAAAAACTTAAATTAATTTCCACCTACAGATTAGACCGACTGTTCATCCTCCTGGAATCTGGTTCCACAGCAATTACCAGAAAAGCAGCTGCCAAACAAATTGGTGAAGTCCAAAAGCTACATCCTCATGAACTTCATAACCTTTTAAACCGTTTGATGGTTTATCTGCACAGCAATAATTGGGACACTAGAATTGCTGCTTCGCAAGCTGTACAAGCCATTTTAGAGAATGTACCACAGTGGAATCCGAGCTGTGCTTTGGTTAAGATAGAAGAGGATGAAAAAGAAACTGGAGCACAAGTTAGACTCAGTTTTAATGGGTTTAATTTGGATAAAGTGCTGGAGAAGGGAGCTGAGTTGATGGGTTCTGAGGGAAACGAATTTGATATTCAGGTTTGTTACATCTTTTATACAATAAATTTTCAATCAAATAAACGTCAACTTTTTCTAAAACTTTCAAATTATTTTCCAGGACGATGGTGATATGGATGACCACGAACTTATGATCAAACAGAAGGCCCTCCTCAACGAAAGACTAGGATTAAGTGCCGCCAGTAATCTGGGTATCGGAATCGATGACCTAGTCACTTTAGAAGACATGAGAAATCATCGCAAAGAGCCAAACAAACCAAATCATCCGATTAAAAAGCAAGTCATTAAAGTTCCCGTTCAAGAGATTCTAGATCAGCAGCCAATCGCTGCTTCCTGTAGTAATAATAGTTTATCTGGCATGAGTTGCCGAGAGAAAAATAGAGCTAAGAGAAAGGCAAGACAGAACCAAAGCGCTGCAGTAACTTCAACAGCTCCTAGTCCTAATGGAAGTAGAAGTAACTCAATGAGCAGTTTTCATGAAGAGCCAGAGAGAAAGAAAATCAAGTCTGAGGAAATTATGGAGTCAAAGCCAAATGTTCCAGATGTTACTGGCTCCTGGAACGACGCTCATCACTGGCCATTGGAAGGTTTCTGCTCCAAACTATATTTAAATTTATTCAGTCCGAGATGGGAAATTAGGCATGGATCAGCGACTGCTTTGAGAGAGCTTCTGAGATCTCATATTGGTGGAGCTGGAAAGAGTGTCTATATGACTAGAGAGGAAATGGATAGATCTCACGAGCAGTGGCTGGAAGACGCAGCACTTAGGTTGCTTTGTGTGTTGGCTTTGGATCGTTTTGGTGATTTTATAGCTGACCAAGTCACTGCTCCTGTAAGAGAAACTTGTGCTCAAGTTCTTGGTACCGTCCTTCAACAGATGCCTATCGAAAGAGTTCACGAGACTGTAGATATCCTCCTAAAATTCATTAAGCAGAAAAACTGGGAAGTACGACATGCTGGCCTCTTGGGAATCAAGTACATGCTAGTGGTTCGAGAAGATTTGATCCAGAAATTTCTTCCTGTAATCTTCAACGATGTTCTAACTGGACTTTTTGACAGTGTTGATGATGTGGGAGCTGTTGCCGCTTCAGCTTTGATTCCAATTGCTTCATATTTGCCGAAACTACTCAATCCTCGGCAAGTTTCCTATATTGTTAAGATGCTCTGGGATCTGCTGATGGACCAAGATGAATTGTCTTCAACCTGCTGCCAGTTTATGGGGTTGTTGGCTGCTATTCTGAGTCTGCCGCATGCTAGTCAGTGGATTGAGTGAGTATTTATTTTTGAATTCAAATCGATTGTTTCAAAAATTGACCTTGAAAATATATCATTTCTAAATAAATTTTCATCATTCTAGAATGGAGCCAATGACAGCTTTAATACCTCGCCTTTGGCCCTTTCTAAGCCACCCAACTGGAGCAGTTCGACGCTCCACCCTTCAAACACTAAAAAAACTTACAGATGACACTGATACTGTAAAATTAGTTAAGCAAGAGGCAGAACACAAAGAAAATGGAATTTCAGAAGCATCCACTTCAAAATCAGAAAATTCTAACAATTCAAATGATAAAGAAACAATCATTTTGAACATGAACGGAACTCACTCCAAAGACTTAGTGCTCAACTTCGGTGTTCGAGAATGGCCTCATCAACTATTGCAAGATGCTCTTCGCCACATTTTCCAAAGAGTTTTAGTTGAGCATGTCGAAGATATTCAAGGACTTGTGGAAGGAGTTTGGGTAAATTTAATTAAGAATGCTGACTTATCAGCTTTGCTTCATGCTGCTTGCCCCTTTGTGACATCATTCCTTTGCATGGCCATGCAACCACCACTTTTAGCTTTTGATCAAAATGTAATCATTGAAGCAAAGCCACTTGCATCTGGAGTGAATGGAACCAAGCCGAGACATTTCGATACTTTTAATAACTTGAACGAACCGTTACCGCAATTAAAGTTCTTTCTTGGTGGCTCTGAGTCTGTTCCACAAGATATGAGGCAGAGGAATATTGTGAGGGCCAGATATAAGGCTTGCAAGATGATCGGTTTATTATCCAAGTATTTGGTGCTGCCAGCTCCAGGAGTGATTTACTCAGAAACAACTGAAAATCCTGTAGATTGTTACGCAAAAGTCCTTTTAGGATACTTACAGAGTCGATCTGCACTGCAAAGATTGATTTCAAGCATGGTGATCACTTTTTGGGCAGAAAATGATCCAACAATTGTACCTGGTCCACAATTACTACAAGAAAAGCTTCGAACAAATTTAATGGAACAGTTATATTACGACGAGGTGGCTGGTCTCTTTACTCGCTTACTTTGTGAGTCTAGAGACTTTCTTTCAACTCTAAAACAGAATAAAGTCCTACTTCCAGAGTATGATAACTTGAAAGTGTTGACTTTGGATCAGATTCATGCATTATGCACCAAAGCAACTGACGGTATGAAGGACAAATTTTTCTTGAAGCCAAAAGTAATAGAGACTTTAGAAGGAAGAAGAAGGGGCTTGTTAAGCTCCTACAATGTTACCAGCACAGAACAAAGTAATTTAAATATTAGTACACAGTCTGCTTTGGCTTCAGCTGTTATAAGGTTCAAATGCCTCCCAGAAAAATTAAATCCAGTCGTAAAACCCTTAATGGAAAGTATAAAAAAGGAAGAATGTGAAATTCTTCAAAAATTTGCTGCCGAAAACCTCACTCATCTCCTAGGCCAAATTGTTACAAGAGAACCTTCTCCTAACAGCAAAATTGTCAGCAATTTGTGCATACTTCTCAAAGGTGACGCTGATTTCACACCAAAGATTGATTTCCCTGAGAAAGAACTTAGTCATTACAAGCCTGACAATGATACAAAGAATCCTTATTATGGAATTGTGACACTGGCCAATCAACAGAAAGCTCGGGATGGAGCAGTTCAGGCAGTGGCTAGAGGGCCAGGAAGACCTTCAGCTGCTGATGCGGCAGCTCAAGAGGAGGGTAATGAAGTTGAAGATCCTGTAAGTATTTAAAAATTTGATTGATATCATAAAAGAATGTTTACTAACGATTTCTAATCTCATAAAAATTTAGAACCGGAAATTTAACCAAATCCAACGTATTGGAGCCACTCACGCCATTTCCAGCATCTGCAGTTATTTTGCAGAATCCCTTCCTGAACAAATGCCCATCATGTACGAGATAATGTACAGCCACCTAGAGAAAGTCAATGAAGACTGGATTGTAGAAATATCCAGAAAAGTTTTGAATCAAGAAGAAACCAACAATATAATGACTTCCTTGCAACTCGTGGAGGTTGCTGCGCCAGGATTGAATCCAAAACTGCATAAAGATTTGTTTGAATTGCTTCCAAAGCTTTGCATTCTTCTTAAGCACCCTTTGAAGGCAATTAGATCGTTAGCTGCTCGATGCATGTCCACATTAGCACTGCTAGACAGCACAGAAGTGTTGACGTTGGTTATGGACCGTGTGATTCCTCTCCTAGCCACAATTGAAAACGCCATCAACCGAGAAGGATCAGCTGAAGCTATCGCTTGCATAGTCAACAAACTTCAGTTCCAGATCGTTCCATACGTTGTACTTCTAATTGTGCCGCTTTTGGGGAGAATGAGTGATCCAGATCAAGCTGTTAGATTGCTTTCTACGCATTGCTTTGCTACTTTGATTCAATTGATGCCACTGGACGGAATTGCTCCAGATGCCCAGGAACTTTCACCGCATTTGAAGATGAGAAAGCTAAAAGATAAGGAATTTTTGGAATATTTGTTTTCACCCAAAACTATTCCTGATTTTAAGGTGAGTTTGTTTCTTAATAATCTGATTAATCCACTCTCTCAAAAATCAATTCTAAAATTTCTCATAATCACCTTCAATTACAATTTTATTAAAATTTCAGATACCCATCCCTATCAATGCTGAGCTCCGAAGTTACCAACAAGCAGGAGTCAACTGGTTGTGGTTCCTGAATAAATACAAGCTTCATGGCATACTCTGTGATGAAATGGGACTCGGAAAAACCCTCCAAACTGTCATAATCCTCGCCGCCGATCACTTTCAAAGGAAAACCGATAAACTTGCCAATCTTCCTAGTCTAGTGATCTGTCCACCTACCCTAACTGGCCACTGGGTTTTTGAGATTAAGAAATTCTTGCATGAGAGTCATTTAAAGCCTTTGCATTATTATGGACTTCCAGTGTATCGAGAGAATTTACGGTTGAGGTTGAGCCAACATAATTTAGTCGTTGCTTCTTATGATATAGTTAGGAAAGATGTAGAGTGGTTCAAAAGCGTTCACTGGAACTATTGCGTGCTGGATGAAGGACATATCATTAAAAATGGAAAAACGAAAGTCAGCAAGGCCATCAAACAGTTGATTGCTAACAATCGTTTGATCCTATCGGGAACTCCTATTCAGAACAGTAAGTAAACATTTATGTTGAACTTATATCATTATTTTTATTACTTTACTTTTTTTTTCACTTTTATTGCAAAAATTTGAAAGAGTTTGAAAATATATTAATAATGATTTTATTTCTACAGATGTACTGGAACTTTGGTCCCTCTTTGACTTCCTAATGCCAGGTTTCTTGGGAACAGAAAAACAATTTGCCGTCAAGTTCAGCCGACCAATTTTGAACAGCAGAGAGTCCAAGAGTTCTTTGAAAGATCAAGAAGCTGGAGTTCTGGCTATGGAGTCTCTTCACAGACAGGTCTTACCATTTTTACTGAGGAGAAACAAGCAGGATGTGCTCACGGATCTTCCTCCAAAGATCACTCAAGATTTACTTTGTGAACTGAGTCCACTGCAAGAGAGATTGTATGAAGACTTCAGTAAGACCCATTCTGATGTTAAAGATTGTTTGGACAATATCGATAATGATGGTGTTCAGAAGAAGACACACGTTTTCCAGGCTTTGAGGTAGAATTCCTATCAATGCTTATTTGATCGGACTGCATATTAAAATGTTGATTGGAAATTTTTTAGATACCTTCAAAATGTGTGTAATCACCCGAAATTGGTGTTGAAGCCCAACCATCCAGAATATAAGAGCATAACCATGGACTTGATGAGAAAGAATACTCCATTAGATGACATTGAACACTCCGCTAAACTACCAGCTTTAAAGTGAGTAGGGAATTTCTTCGATTAATCGATTTTAAAAATACAATGATCACAATCGAACATTTTTTTAATCTTTTTAATATTTTAGGCAACTTCTAATAGACTGTGGAATCGGAATCAACGAAGACATTGTCAATCAGCATCGTGCCCTAATCTTCTGCCAACTAAAATCGATGCTGGATATCGTGGAGAATGATCTCCTGAAAAAACATTTACCTGGAGTATCTTATCTTCGGCTTGATGGAAGTATTCCAACCTGCAATCGTTATAGCATTGTCACCAAATTTAATAATGATCCATCTATTGATGTATTGCTTTTGACTACTCAGGTATTTTATGACAAAAATGATATTTCAGGAAATTTGCTAATGTTTGTGCGAAATTTTTAAGGTTGGAGGATTAGGATTGAATTTGACTGGAGCTGATACGGTGATTTTTGTTGAACATGATTGGAACCCTATGAAAGATTTGCAAGCTATGGTAAAAATAATTAAATTTTTTTAATACAACTTTCAGATCTAATTTCAAATTGAATGAATTTTTTAGGACCGCGCTCATCGTATTGGTCAACGTAAAGTGGTGAACGTTTATCGTCTCATCACTAGAAAATCCCTGGAAGAAAAAATCATGGGCCTACAAAAATTCAAAATTCTGACTGCCAACACCGTGGTCAGCAATGAAAACAGCTCAATGGAAACAATGGGAACTGATCAACTTCTCGATCTTTTCAATCTCTCCGATGACCAAAAACATAAAGCAAATAAAGCCAATGATGGAATTAAAAATGTCCTGGAAAATTTACCAGATCTATGGGATAATAATCAGTACGATGAAGAATATAACGTCGATACCTTCATTCAAAGTTTAAAGAAATGAATTTTGCGAAATTTTGAGTAATAAATAAAGACATTTAAAAATTTAATTTTTTGCCTTTAAATTTTTTTTAATTTCTAGCTGAAAATTAAATTTTAAATCTAACTAAAATAAAAACAAAATAATTTTCATAATTGTTAATTTTTATAATTTTTTTTTATTAATTTTCAATTTTTCTCTTTCAAAATATATTCATCAAATTATACAATCAGTTTGTTATCCCTATTCGATCAATTATTGTAAAAATTTCACAAAAAAGTTTTTCTTTTCATTTTAATAGCGTTCCGATGATTAATAATTTAAAAATTTAAAAAATTTAAAAAATTCATAATTTTTCATAATTTTTTTCTTCATAATTTCACATTTTTTTCTTTGTTAAAATTTTGTTTTGCCAATTTTAAATTAAATTTTGGAACTTTTCCATTTCTCTGGGATTTTCTTCGTTTTGTAAATTTTTGTCATATCTTTCCAAATTTTCTAGGTTTTTCTTGTTTCTTATTGCACTACAGAAAATAATATTAATTAAATAATTGCCTTAATTGCGAGAAAAATAATATGCCATATTAAAGATTGATTAAATGATTAATCCAAAAGTTAATCGATTACTTGATTTATTGATTTGGACGCTGGCTGATGGTCTCACAGGGAACAAAATCCTATTTAATCTGAACAAAGTCAAATAAAAATGCTTCTACTATCGAATAACTATAATATTTTTAAAGGAATGAAAAAGATAATTCTAAGTGGATTTAGCAAAACTTTTCTTTTTATCAATATTTGCTGAATATTTGAGTTTTTCTGTTTTTGTTGATTTATTCTATTTTCTTGGAGAATTTTCAATTATTTGATAATTTTTTATTTTGCACAAAAAACCATTATTTTATTAAATATTGGCGGTAGCATCACTACCCACCATGAATTTAATCTAAATTAACCTCAATTCTTAAAACTTCCATAAAATCACCAAATAATTAAAAATTTGGCTATTTTCTCCTGAAAATATGTCTGATTAGCCCCGCTACTTGTAATTAACCTCAAAAATAAATCGTCTACTTTCTGAATCAATTTCCTCTGAGTGACATTGAATAAAATCTAAAGCAGTAGCGAGGCTAACATTTTTTTTTCAAAAAGTGGACAGTTTTGTTTTAATGTTTGAAGTTGATTTTTTATTGATTTACCGTTTCGTTTATGTTCCTATAAATATCATAATTGCTTACTCCATTATAATAACTTAAACATTACATTTAATAGAACAGAAAAAGATGAATCATATAAAAATAATCTTCCAAATCTTAAAATTTTTCCAATAATCTTTTTTTGTTGAATTTAAGAACTAAAAAAATTAAATTATGTAATAACTTTGCAAATTCTCTTATTTCTGCCACAATTAAACAAAAAAAAATATAAATGGATTAACTTATAAACGTCTTAATATTAATAAATATGCTATAAATGTTTCTTGCTCAAATAGAATAATTTGCTTGTAATAATAAAGTTGGTAGCAAGTTTGCCGCGTAGAAAATACAACACAAATAGGTAAACTTTAGTTAAATTTAGTAAATTATAAGTTTGTTTTCGCGTTTTACGGCGTCTAGCCATAAATAGTTTAAAACTGCTACGTAAACAGATAAGGAAAATGGATCAATTTAGCGACTCTATTGGATTGTTGGTGGAAAAAGATAAGGGAAAGAAGGTGATTAGAACTTGAGTGAAGTTGTTGATTTGAAGTATTGATTTTGTTCGAAATTTTTTCCCGCTTAAAGTAATGCAGCTATCGCTTTCACTTAAAATTGACTTTTGACAATAAAGGTTAAATTTAGTAAAATGATTGTTTAATTATGTAAATTTTGTAATTTGCTTCAAGTGAGTGGAGCTAACGTTTCATTCGAACTTAAAGCAAAATTTAATGTTCTTGAATCTTTTTTTAATACAATTAATTTTACAGCTTTGAGTTATTGAAGCTACCGTATTTGATATTTGCTTCAAGTTATATCTGTTACTTCATCTTTTTCACTCAATTTCCGTTTCAACTTCTTTCCTCACATTCTAACTCACCGCATGCAATCAAAAAATCAACCAAGAGAACAATAAGAAAAGTGTGCTTCAAAATCTTTAATTACTAAACGAATGTCTTTTTGTTCGAAATTTAGAAATCTAACTAATAAGAAATATAATGATGTGTTTTTTTGAGTAAAAAGGAAAAAATCCAAGTGATCTAAATAAATTTAATCCAGATGCAATGGAGCAACAGACAAACAGGAGGACAGTATGGGGTTTCAACTACAGAGATGTTGCACGTACGAAAAAGGATTGTTAATAAATTAGTACAATCAGCGGATGAAGCGCTGGCTGTTAATTCATTTCTAAATTAGTTATCGGGATCTAGCCGAGCTCACGAGATTCCTACAAAAAAATCAAAAGATTGTTGTTAATACTTTAAAAATCATTTCCCATGACCTGTCAGAAGTTTTCATATTTGTAAAAAAACGAATAAATTACCTGCTCATGATGCCTCCGTTTCTGTTTTGAATGAGCTGATCTCATCGTCCTTAAATTGTACTACATTGCGCCAATACGCATCTTGCTCACGTACCTTGGTCTCAAGGTTTTTCAGCAAAGATTCCTAAATATTTCATGAAATTTTATTATAAATTTTTTTGAAAAATTAAGAATAAAATTTTTGATGGTGATTTTAAGAAAATGAAATCGAATAATCAAAGAATTTTTGAATAAATGAAAAATACTCACAGTATCCGCTATAATAGTTTTATACTCGTCGACGGTGGTCTGGAGCTGAGCATTCTGGAGTAAAAGTACCTCACTCTCGGCATTTGAGGGCGTTGCCACACAATTACCGTTATTGGTCACGTGATTGGAGGTGGCTACTTTATCGCTATTACTACTATTGAAATTGTTAGTATTGAGGTGGTTGGTTGTGCTCGCTTTCACAGAGTCCAGTGCTTTATCCAACCAGCTGTGATAATCGCCAGCCGCGGCGCTGGAAATATCTGGGAAATGTTTGAGCAACAGATCTTTCGTTTTCGCTTGCTCGGCGGCAATCAGCTGCGTGGCGTCCACACTGGGCAGCGGGGCGCTCTAGAGAAAGGAAGATGAAGAGTTGATAGATTGAGATATTAGTTTAGAGGGGGTTGTGGAGGTGGGAAGCTTTTAGGGGTGCAGGAAGAGTTTTTCTACTTGCATTCCAGAGATTTTGAAAAAATTTGGGTTAAAAGGTGGATTTGGAGAGATTCTAATATTTGAAAACAATTGTAAAGTTTTATGAAAATCTCGAGAAAACATTCAACAATTGAATAAATCGGCTTTTTATTTTAAAGCCCAGTAAATCCATAATTAAGTACTTAACACGATTTCAACTATCTTATCTATTTTGTCACCAAACTTCTTTTTACACTCCCAAAATAAAACCAAATCATTGATAACTTAATTTCCGAGAGCAATAAAAACGCTATTTAACCAACAAACAAGAAAAAGCCTTATCACAAATAATTCATGCCTAGTCATAAATCGCCGAATTTTGTTTGTTTTCCATTTTTATAGCGCATTCGGTAATTGATTTCATTGTGGAAAACACGATTAAACAATATATTAAGCGATTTGGCGTGACGTTTGTTTCGACTTCGATTTTCTATTGAATAAGTTGGAAAACTGATAAGAAATTGTGTGAAGAAGATCGTCTGTATTTGATTAAAGGCAATTTATGTTAGTTTTGATGGAATCTTCCCTAAATATTTGAAATAAGCCAGGAAATCTTTGTTTTATGGAATTAGAATAAATTCATAGAAGTACATTGAACGGTTCATGGAGACGATAAAACCTTTAAAAATTCTTTTAATTATGCCTTCAATCATTTTAATTAAATGTTTTCTATGAATTTTTCATTAAAAATGTCATATTTCTCTTTTTGCTCAAAATGCCATTAAACAAAAAGTCCATGAAACCCTACAAATCTTAAAACCACATCCACCTCCTTTAACCCCCAAATTTGTCACCAGAACACCAAAATTAATTGAAACTTACAACTACGCTATTTTGTTTAATTTCAGATTTATCATTAGTGGTTGGTTTAGCAGTAGTAACAGCACTTTGTGCCACCTGCAACGCGTCTACCAACTTCCAGTTCTTTGTGCGCAATTCCTGCATCAAAATCAAAAGGCGCTTAAGTTAAAACTTATAATCGTTAAAATAATTTTTTTTTTGCTTGTTTAATGATTAACATTTAGTTTGCGACAAACTACGAGGAATTGCATGGAAATTCAGATTTGGAGTTGCCAACAGAGAATTTTAAAGAATATACTAAAATTATCAGCAACCCCAAACCAACTTTTCTCCTTTGAATAAATTAAAAGCGGAAAACTTTGATGAAATGAATGAGAAACCAACAAAAGCCAATCATATACCAGAAATTCCTTAAAAACTCACATTATTTTTCGTCTTTTGCTCTTCAATTTGCTTGTTAAGCTCGACCTGGGCGGCGCGCAAATCATCAATTTGCTTCTGGCACTCGCTAAGCTTGGCTTCCTTTGCCAGCAATTCCGTCTTGTGTGTTGAAACCAGGGCATTAATTTTATCAGTAGCCTGAAATTATTTATTTTGAATATTAGTTTTTTTTGTTATTTGGGAGAGTGATTTGAAGGTAATTCTGAAGATAATCGTCAGATTTAAGAGGATGTAAAAAATCATTATGAAAGGTACAAAAATGAATTTGTAGAGTTTTGGTTTCAACTTTTCAACGACTTGATTAAATTTTTAACATTTTTAATGAAATCGATGTTGACTTATTATTCAATTAAATATAAATAGTTTTTTTCTCACCACACTATCATTCTCCTCCCTCTTAAGGCTGCTCTGCTTGCTTTCAGCCAACTGCTTGTTTAACTCATCCACTGTCTTTTTCAGTTCTGTGACCGTTCCCTTCTGGCCTTCCATCTCCTTCTTGCTGGAGTCTAATGCATTTTGCAAATTCTTTATTTCTATTTTATTGTTTTCGTCCACGTGATTATTTTGCTGCTGAGCGGACAGTTTTTCTGTCAGCTGGTCCAACTCGCGTTTCTGTGCAATAAAGGATTTTTCCACTTCCTTGAGACGTGCCAAGTCAGTGTTCAGCTTTTGTAGCTCAGAATCGCGGGATGAATTGTCTAGAAACAAAAAATTTTATTTTAGTTTATGTTTCAATTTTCTTATCAGTTTTATTGAGAATTTTATATTTTTTAACTAGTTTTTTTGTAGTTTCTTGGAATTTCTATCATTACATTTTTTATGCTTGCGATTACTAAGCAGAAAAATTTGACACATTGAAATATTAAAAAAAAAATTACAATCAGACTCACCTTGAACTTTCTGACGCAGCTCATTTTCGATTAACAACCGACTCTCGTCTTTCTTGTGCAAGTGGATTTCAAAGTCGCTAAACTTTTTCTCATAGTCTGCGAGCTTTTGCAGAGATTCCTTTAATACATAAAAGTTTACATTAGTTTTTGAAAACTAATCAAAAAGTTTATTGAAAGTTGAACTTACATCCTCTTCTTTAACCTTTCCACTAACATACTGCTGCAGTTCCAAATACTGCTGATTTTTGTTTTCCAACTCTTGTTGTAACAACTTGGTGCTATCAGTCAACTGCTGAATCTTCTGAACAGACTCTTGCGAGTTAATATTAGTATTGACATTATCCTTGTTAAGTTGTAATAACTTGGCTTGCATCTGTTGGATTTGCACACTAAGAGCTTGCCTCTCAACTGAATGTTTGTCATTTATGTACTGAATCTCTTGATTGAGGGTGCGAAGTTCCAATTTGCGGTTGTTGAGTTCCTCTACGTGGGCCTTGAGGTTGGAATTGAATTGACTCTTCTCACTGTTGATTTCGTTGCGCATCTCCTTGAGCTTGGCTTGGATACCAATTACGGCATCTTGTTCATCCTTCAGTTGGGATTCTTTTTCCTGATAATTAAGAATTTCAAATAAAATAAGAATAAAATTCGAATAATCATTAAAATTAAATAATAATCACCTGCAACTGCTTCTTAAGCTTTGCAACGACATCGGTCTTGCCCTCGCTCCATTCTGATGGCTCCTGAGTGATAGTATCCGACTGTTTGTTCAGCAAAAAGTCAATCAACAGTTGAATTTGGTTGCGTGTCAACTCAGAGCTATTCAAATTACGGATAATCTGATTAATCTCAGTCTCCTCATCAATAACGTTACTGGTGGCAAAAGTTTCTCGCTTCTTCCTGCTTTGCACAATTTCCTCAACATCTTTAATTGGAGCATTTTTAGGGGAAATTGGTGGAGTGACCTTGCCCTTCGGCTTTTTGGCCTCCCGGAAGTTGCTCTTGGTACGAACAGCGTCAATGACATCATCCTTCTACAAAAAGTATAGAAATGATAAATGCCATAAAATATTTGTTTTGCTCATTGTTGGCGAGTTTGGGTAGCTTTTGGCACTTTAGAATGAATTATACAGGGAATTTGCACTTGAGATTGTTTAATAAGATTTGCCGGAACAATTTCGAACTAAAAAACTTCTTCTTGCATTCTTGGAATTCATAAGCACCACAACTTTTTTAAGGTGGTTTAATGACGTATTGACATTGTTTCGGGTTTTTCTATTGTTAGAGCTGAGTCACTTGCTTGATTATCTCAACATTTGAATCTTTTGACCAAAGTAAGATTTGGAATAATATCGAAATGTGCATTTGGATGACGTCATTGCAAAGATAAAACGAGTAAATGTTCTAGTTCGTATAAGTTGCCAATAATAAACTGAAGCAATCAAAGTAGATCAAACATGATTTGCAAAGCAAAAATATTAATCAGTATGACGTCACATATTTTGTGATCAAAATTCAATAAAAGTTAAAACAAAACCAATAAAATGTGATAATATAAAGTCAGAATAACATTCTAGTTTGCATAACTATATTCACGGAGCTAAGAGAAAATTTGCATTAAAATATTTGCTCATCCTTCAAAATATTATAATTCTTGAATAAATTAACCCAGAGAAAGAAAAAAAATAAAAATAAATTCTCACCATCTGGCGATGAATCTCCACGGCGTCCTTGGGCTGGCTCTCTTCAAAGTGATTGGCTTCAAATGCGACTTGTTCCTTAGCTGGGGCCACCACTTCCGTTTTATTTACCAAAATGCCAGACTTCCCCTTGTTCTTCTTGGGTTGTTGAACTTTGCCGGATTTCTTCAAAGAGGGAATTTTAATTAAATATTAATTTGTTTTTTGAACATTTAAGAACTTTTGGGTATAATATGAAGAAGAAAATCATAATTGCAAAGAAAAACCAATCATACCTTATTATCAGAAACAGCGAAAGCCTCAGTCTGAATGTACTCGACTTGACTCTCAACATCAGATTCCTCCTCATTGCTAGTTTCCTTCACTTGCTCCTTCACGTTTGGTGATCTCTCCTTCTGTAAAAATTTGAACAAAGAAATCAATTAAAATCAATTAATTTCATCCATTCCAACAAAACAAACCTTCTTGACGACCTGTTTCTTGGGCTTCTGCTTCTTCTCGACTGGCTTAACAGTGGTTCCCAAAATCACCTCTCGCATTTTCTTTTTCTCGGCCAGCATCTCATCAAAAGTTTTGGCTCTTGGCAAAAACTTCTGGATGAAAAGCAGCGACAGCAGTGAAACCAAAATCACGATGAAAATAATACCATACACCTGGAGGTCCATTTTTGCATGCTCTTCCGCTCAGTGGCCGGGAGTGTGTGTGTGGAAACAGAACAAATGATAATGCTGTCAACGACAAAAAGTCACGAATAACTGATTAATATTTTTTTTTGTAAGTTTTATTGCTCGTTGGTCGGGGATTTTCGTGCTCTGTGGGGGAATTTCTTAATTGTTCTTGAAAAATTGGAGTATTTAAAATTCTTTCACTTGAAAGTTATTTGTTAAGAGAAAGTTCTGCGATCACTATAAAATACGCTGAACAAACAATTTACTCAAAATCCCTCCCCTCGCCGCAAAGGTCATGGCAGTTCAACCAAAACTTTAAATATTACAAAGAATTAAACTGCAACTCGATTACCAAGCAAATTAGTACTGATGTGGCGACCCGCGTAATGTGAAGAAGAAAATTCCACTATTACTTACTCGAGATTTACAACAACAACTTGCATATAATATGCGAAAGTCCAAAATTTCGCCGACTATGCAAATTTGACTCAAAAACACTTAAATTTTCCGCATTTTAAGGCCATTAATCGGCTAAACTAAGTTACCAACTCCAAAGGAAATATACGGAGCAAATTTCCGGTCACACTTTAACTAATTATTCCTCGAATTTGGACGCAATTTGGAGAATTTAAAGTTTTGCTAACAAAGGGATCATCCATAAATGATGTCCCAATTTATTTAGATGGTTTTTAGCTCAATAATTACACATTTAAGAACAAATGGTTGAATTAAATTGCTTCCAGCCTCCAAGCTTCTTAGCTTCTTTGAGCGTAATTAAGTGTACGTCACTTAATTTTATTCATCAAATACAAGCTATTTCCACTTTTGAGCCACGTTTGCTGAATCAGTTTACCCAATTATAAGTACTTAAAGCCGTTTACTGAGGCTTAGAGATGATAGGATGCCGTAAAAATGGATTTAATTAATAATGGACATTTTTTTTAGAAAATACGGGTTTTGAACTATTTTGCAATCACTTAGCCCACTAATATAATATCCACCAATGTAGCACTGATAACTTACTAAGTGAGGACTCCTTGATCTTCTCCGCGACTTGATAGGTGGCGTTGGAACTTTATTAAAGGAACTATATTTGAGAGTGGACAAAAGGACAAGCTTGAATTTGACTAATTTCTAAGATCTGTCATCAAAAAGCGACTAAACCCCGTGTTAAATTTAATCCTCAGTTGAATTAAACCTAGGTTTACATCAAACTCAGTGTTAAATTTAATCCATCTGTTTAATCGATTAATGTGTTAACTTTAAAAGTGTTCATCTCTTTGATAAACTAATTGTCCGATATTTCATATCCCAATTAGTGATACAAAGTATAATTTTATATAAATGAGAGGAGGTTTGGTGTATTTTTTAGAATATATATTATATACCAAAAATATATATTTTTCAAAATATATTAATTTGTAAACAAGAAAAATGATAGAAATTAAAGCAGAAATACTTAGGGATCAGTCTGGCCTGTTTGTGTGTGGAGAAACTGTAGAATGTTTCATTACGGTTACTTATCCATCGAATCCAGACCACAAGATATCTCAGAGCCATTGGTAATCAAAAATTTAATTTAATTTAGCCAACTCATTAGTAACTTCTCTTTTAGTGATATCCTCGAGAATCTAGCATGGGCTTCAGCTCAAATTAATGGCTACTGTAAAACACAACAGAGCAGAAGTGTTGAATCACAACAGACATCTTCAAGTGGTGCAACATCCCTAAATGTTCAAGAAAATACTATTCTAGGAACCACTCCCAAGATTCTCTTCTGCGATCTTCGCTTAGCTCCTGGAGAAACTCGAACGTGTATGTTAACCTTTTTAATTCTTGGTTTCAATATAAACAATATTTATTTTGTAGACTACTATCGCGAGCAGATTCCAATTGAGTCACCACCAACGTATCGCGGCCAAGACATCAAGTATTACTACAAGATCAGCATAGCTACTCAACGTCTTGGATCACAAGTTCAACTGCTCCACATTCCAATTCGGATACTTCCTTTGTTGATTGAAGACAAACCTGAACAGCAACCCGTTCCCTGTGACGTTACCAACGAAGAATTAACTCCAACAAATCCATTTTTGGAAGACCACAGGACTATCTCAAAAGTAGAGATTGCTTTAGAGAACTTGCAGAATATTACTGCAAGGAGGCGACCAAACTTTTATGTCATAACTAACAGAAGAGGAAAAGTTGGAAGATTTTGCTTGTTTAAGCCTTGCTATAAATTAGGAGAGGACATTGTTGGAACGCTGGACTTCACATCAAGAACTGTTCGCTGTGTTCAACTTTCAGTTACGTTACAGTGTGAAGAGATTTTAGGAAGCAAGCAGGATGATCCTAAATCTGAGAATCCCAACAGCAGGATCACCAACTTCACAAAACATCACGAGATATGTTTAGGATTAATTCAAACGCAAATGATTCTTCCAATTCCTCTCTACGTTACACCTACTTTTTCAACTGATTTAGTAGAGGTGAAATGGAGATTGCATTTTCAATTTGTGACTACCACAAGTGAGGAATTATTTCCACCAACAGCAGAAAATGTCGAAGAGTGGACAGCTCCTAAGAATATTGACATTGAAACGATGATATGGAATTTACCAATAACTCTTTATTCTTCTCCACCTACTCAGATTTACCAACCAAGTCCTACTTATTTTCTAAAGCTAAGATGAATTGTGCAATATTTTGTATGTTGATTTAACTAATTAATAAAGAATGTTAATAAATATATATTATTATTACATTGCGCCATAATTTTAAATCAAGATGTGAAGTTAGATGCAAAGAAATGCTCTTAACCCCTCGAACTGGTCGAAGACTAAAAGTTAAATAATAGTTATTTGTTAGTTAAACAGTTTAGTTAAAACCAGTGAATTTTTGATTTCAAAGTCTGTAGACGTATATATTCAAATCGCTGCTTAATTAACCCTTAAAAACGGTGAAATTGGTGATTAATTAAGAATTTACCTAGTGAAAAGAAGGTATTAATTACACAAAAGTGTGTGAAATTCAAGGGAAACCAGAAAACAGTGTAAAAAAGAGATAAATAAAAAAATATAAGAAAAATTTGTTGTGGAAAATGAAAAATCTAAAATAAGTAGATTAATTTCAATAAATGTGAAGTTTTAATACCAAATTAAGGATTAAGGATTACAAATTCATCAGCTTCAAGATGTCGTGGGGGCTAGAGTTATGGGTATGTACTCTAAATTACCTTATTTTAATAAAACTCCGTCCGCCCTAATTTTTTGTTGACAGGCTTAATATTGCTCTAATTCAATTGAAACTAGCAATTAAGAGCTAATTGATTATTTATTTACTAGTTTTATGATGGGATTATTTAGTTATGGGTGAACTTTGAATGAATTTCATTATTAAAAAACCAACCTGGAGCTAAATTGCAAGCAAAGTGGAAAAAACTTGAAAATCCAGCTTTTAAAGGTGTTTGTTGTTGCAGAAGGTTCTTGAGGGATATCCTTGAACTTTTTCACCTGCTCTTCACACTATTCTTGATTATCTCAAACTACACTTTGGATTATTGAATTATGTTTTTGGTGTTCAACATACCCTTAAAATAAGGACATACTTCTCAACCAACCCTCTAGAAGGATAAAATCAAACCAGTTTTGCTCCGGCTTCTCATCTGTATTTGTGGTTTATTTATGGAATATCACAGACTCTGACTCAATTGAATTTCTACTAACTCAAGTTATAAAGTTTACTTAATCATCGACGTAAAAATACACTTTATCACAAAAATATAAAATATAAATTGTCGATAATAAATAATTGAGCAACATTCTTTCCTTACTTGAAGTTGATAATAAATAGACTTCAAGCGGGAAAAGATAAGGATATTAAAAGTGCTATCCTATCACCTTTATCAGGAAATTCTACTGTATGCATAATATTTGTTTTGAGAGTAAATTGGAGCATATTTATGATTTCAAAACAAATTTACCTTTAATTCTGTTTACTTTGAAATATTAAAATGTTTTCTATCAATATTTTCCCATAAAAAATCAATAGAAATTTGGTTTTGCTGATAACTCGATAAATTCCCGTTTCACATAATTTATTGATTGTAAAGTGATTTTTTTCTACACAAAAAATGGAATAAAATTCCTTTTAAATTCCTCAAAAACTAGTTTTATGTGTTATTTATTTTGTTGCTATGTTTTGGCTCGTAAAATGCAGATATTTTTCTGTTATATGCTAAATTATGGGGAACCAAATTGTATAAGTTTTAGAAAAACGCTATTTGACTTAAAAATTATGCAATTTTTGTCGAAATTCAGCAAATTATTAGTTCATGGTGAATGTTTTATAATGTATAGAATAATTAATTTATTAAGTTAGTTGGAATAAAAACTTAAGCCCTCTACAAAATTTAAATAAAAATTTTCACGCAATTTTTTTCATTTCGTAAAAATTTCAATTGGATTTAATAATTATAATAAATTAACGTCATAGAAAGTACCCTTTAGTTGTTCACATTGCGTTTTGAATTTCTAATGAAATTTCCGAAGAAATTATATATTTTTATCAACTGAACCAGGAAATTCTAGGCTTGTCAAGCGTTTCAGTTTGACCACCCACACGCGTTTAAGTACAATTAAAACTTTAACTTGATAGATATGCGAATCATATTTCATACAAAAAAGAGCATATGATATCTTTGTGACTTTTTAAGTATAAAATCATGTCTCTATTGTTCTCATGCTGCGTTGCCGATTTGTTTCAATCTGCTCTTATTGAGATAAAAATATTAAAATGAGAATTTTATAAGAATCCTCGAAAATTGAGTACATAGTAATTTTGCCAAATTTGCGATTGTGCCAAGAATATTTCATTTTAAATAAAATATTTAGCAAATGCCGAGTCGAACTGACACCCACAACATCTTGAACGCGAAAATTTTATGTTATTTTTAAAGCTAACAACGTTTTTTTTAACAAACTCTTAATTTTTATTTTTTTCTGACTTTTGTGTAAACAGTTTTTTATTTGTTGACTTGATCATTTTAGGGGGAAGAATTATTTGGAATATTTACAGATTTTTTTAGTTTGTCGGCTTTTTTAAGATTTATATTGATTTAAGTAATTTCAAAGTGCCTTAATATAAAGTTTTGGGTTTGAGTTGATTTTATTAATTCAGAATCTTAAACATCAATAAAACTAACCAAAGATGGTTCCTGGAATAAATTTTTAGGAATTTCTGCCCCTTCCACAAAACGTCAAAAAGTAACAAATATTAACACTTATGCTCGCGCTGGTCCAAAACTAATATTAAATAAAAATCCCAAAAATCAATTCTTTTGCCTAAAAAAAAACTCGAAAAAAGCGTTTTTAAATTTTTGCATCAGAAGATATGTTGAAGTGGTCATTAGCTGTTTTCAGCCGGTTGATCAGATATTCGGCTTTTTTTTGTGAGAAATGAATGAAATATAATATTTTTCTTATTTTTCTTGAGTTTGTTGAATTTATCGACTGAAGATGTATTTGTGTGCTTAGCTTGTATTTCTTGGAGTTTCTTATAGTATTTTCTATAGTTTCTTGTACATTTTAGTTGAAGATTGTATTGATTACTTAATGCTTTTTGGATTTGTTTCTGGTACTTTGGACATTTTGTGCTGTGGGAAAAAACAACGGCATGGAAATTGAAGCACTTTGGGCTTGAGTGATTGATGAGAGAAGTGCAGTTTTCAGTGATTTTAAAGCTATTTGGCAGTTTTTGATATCAAAATTTTAATAGTTTTTCCATTTTTTGCACATTTTGCACCAATTATTTGGGGAAATTTAAAATGTTACTCTGAGTCGAGTAGATCAAAATTTTGTTTGGAATGCGTGGTGAATAATTTTTTGGAAAAAATGTATTTCTATTTACATATGGTCAAAATTGAATAGTTTTTGAATTTATTATAATATTTATCTAAATAATTAACATGTTTCCTAAACTGACACTATTTGATAAACATCACCAACTCACCACATTAAAGCCATAACTAATTGCTTGCTGCCCATCATCTTTCAGCCGGAAGTATTTAAGATGCTCCAAGATAAACAAATTCTAGAAAATTGAATCAATTAATTAATTTAGCTGATTTAGGCGTACATTTGTTGGTTTGTTGGTCAATGGTGGAAAAATTGAAGCCCACTCAATTTTCTCTGAATTGTTTCTACTAATGTCTACAGAAATTCTACGATATTTAACAAATTTCAACGAAATCATCTCGTTCTTCCATTAATTTTCATCAGCTACATCAACAAACATGGGAATTACTCAACTTATACACAATTTATTAAAATTGCTAGAATTAAAAGAAAATTCTCTCGAACATTGAAAGTTCGTGAAGAATTAATCTGAGATTAAGAAATTTGTCTTGAGATTCCCTCGCTGCTACAGTGTTTTGATGCTTTTTAGTGTTTTTAGTGCTTTTATGTTTTCATTCAATTTTCAGTTTCAACAAAAATTCGTGACAATTTCAGTTTATTTTTTATTTCGAAAATTCCGAGGCTGAAAAGCGCACAGAAAACTTTTAACCCAATTTCCAACTAATTCTCTTAATTGAGAGTTTTCTCGTCTCTCCATCTTTTTGTGTTTTGGTGTGTTGTGATTTCTTGTGATTTACTTTATTTTTTGGATCTTTTTTACTGTAGCATGAAACAACAACAAACGCAGAAGAATTAGTTGAAACTAAAAAATATAAAAATATATATGGAAAATTACAAAAGTTTTGTGTTTATGACTAAACAAGCAAACAAGTGAACGAAAAAGATAAGATAAAAATCTTTAATTTACTTGGCGTAATTACTGGAAAAACTTAGTGGTGGTTAATTGTTGATGTTGAGTGTGATGGTGAGTTTTCGAGGCGCATTGAGAAAAAAGAATGAAACTCACCACCAACAAGTATCCCTCCATTGTACGAATTTACAACCAATTAAAAAGATTTCATACTGGCTAATTGAGCCTTTTTATACTCACCACTAGGATTTTGAGTCGAAATTTTTTATTGCAAACTTTCATGACAAAAAAAAGTATCAACCAAAATTGAGAAACATTCTCAATTTCAAAATTCTTGAATCCAAAGAAATAAACAAACCTAAGCTCTTGTAAGATATTTGTTGTAATTCCACATTCCTTAGCCTTAAATAAAGTTAAGTATAGTTAATCCAACAAAAACGACAATAAATCATGCAAATTGTGTTGTTGTCTGTCTACTATGAGCCATTCTGATGTCGATTCTTGATTTCGGATGCGTCATCCATTTTGAATGGAATCTCGAATTGTGATCAATGATCAAACAGCCAGTTTTAAAATAAATTAAATATTTTAAATGACTTTTTGTTCCGCTTGCAATGCCAAAGTACACAACACACAGAGAATAAACATAATTTTATCATATTTCAATGCAAGATAATTGTGGAAATGGAAATTTTGTTGCAAGTGCAGTCGCTTCCGATTTGTTTTTGGATACTCAAAATGTTGATAATTGTGTGAGTTAAATATAATTTGTTATCTTGCATATTGTTATGAACTCAATTTCTAATCAAATAATTGAAATTCCAGAGTTTTTGGGAACTCCTCGTTTTTCTTGTTTTTGTAAGAATTTAATTCGATCAATCAAAAACTCACCACAAATGAAAGTGTGGTCGCAATCCATCAATTATGATGTATTTCCGTGAATTGTTGAATATTATACTCACCATTTATGACGCAAACTCATGAAAACATTTTTTTTTTCATTGATCTAAAATTTAAAAATAATTACTGACGACTTGTTGATTATTTTACTAATGTAATTTGATGCTTTGTATTTTAAAATAACCTTGAATTTTTGCATTATTTTTGCACTACTATACAAAAAAGCATAAACGACAAAAAAAATTACCAGCAAGTAGTAAAAAGATATTACATTATATAATTGCATTTTTTTTCTCTGATGAAATAAAAAATTATTACATTTATTAAACTTATTAAGAGTTAAACAAACAATTTAAATTAAATTTTTTAATTGTATTAATAATGAGTCAAAATGAACGTCATGCTAATTTATAATTTATGTTTGCAATATGTGGAACAGAAACTCAATCAACTAAAGCAAATACACAAAAAGCGATGTTGCCATATTGGACACATTTAAAGTGTTTTTGGGCTTTCATGCATTTTTGTTCATGAATGTTTGTGATTGATGATTGTTTGGATAATAAATACTTATCAGATACTCAGGAATGTTAGAATCCAGCATTGTTGCCAAATAACTACGCTTTATTGAATTAATAATCTTTTGACCTTTGTATAAGGAAATTGCTTGTGATTGGTAGTGACACATCATTTTCCTCACTTCACTTCTCAAGATATCAAGACAAAATGCAATTACTCTAAAATTACTCAAATTAAAGGCTGGAATAGTGTGAATTGCTGAAAATTGCTGGAAATTGCGAGAATCACTAGAATTATCAGAATTACGCTAAACTTGGCAGCAAAACTAAATCAAACTACGCTAAACTAAATTGGCCAACTGGAGACAAAGAAACTTGTGAATGATGTGTCGTCACGCTGCATTGAATTTGTCATAGCAGTTAAGAGAGATGAATTTATTTGTGATTATTCTGGCTCGCTTCCTTTGGTTGATATAGTGTGATAGTCAACCGGCAGATTGTGTAGTGATGATGAATTAGCTGGTAAATCGCAGTTTAAGTGATGGTGAAGGATTTTGTGTTAAGATTTATTTTATTCAGGGAGGGAAGAACTTTTGATTTATTGTCACAAAATTTTAAGTTTTGGAGTTCAAATAATTTTCTTTCAACTTTGTGAAAAAAATTTCAAATTGACAAAAAAGTGGCTATCAATATTACCGCAGTTATAGACATACTATATGGTTAATTCAAAGATTCGCGCTCGAAATCAATTCAATGAGAATATGCAAACGATGTTACTTAATAAAAATTAAATAGTGCTACACATTATTTGTTTAAATATAAAAAAATATATATTTAATAATACAATACGTAAATTAAGAACCATAACTCAATGAATTGACGTTGAAAATTTGAATTCATGACTATATCGCAATTATGACTGAAGTTTTATCAAACCTTTAAATATCAAACTCGAGCACTGGGAAATCACAAAAAGAATGATTGTACACTTGTTCAGTCCCCAATAAACCGTTTGACCTGTGCCACAACTCACAACTAGCACCGAGACTGAAAAATCGCTCTTCCGTTAACAAACAACACTACAATTAGCCAAGTTTTTGTCGATTGAACAAATTTGTATAAATTTTTATTTCGGTAAAAAAGCAACTTGTTAAATATTGAAAACTGTTGAAAATATTATAAATAATGGAAAGAACATGAAAAATTGGTCAGCTGAGCAGCTAAGTTAGTTATAGAACCAGAAAGTACACCTGAACTATATTTTTTGTACTTTTTTGGTTTGGATTACTGGAATTTGTGGTTTATGATCCGAAGAATGGTTCTTTTGTAATGTAATTTTCATTTTGTTGCAAAAATCGATGGAGTGATTGATTGTTGCAAAATGTTACAAAATGTTCCAATTTTTCATCATATTCAATTTTTTGTCAGGTAAATTTGAATTCTATCAAACTCACCATTAAATGACTTTAAAATTAAATGACGTTTTGAAGAGAAATTGCAATACCCGCAATTTTCTACAAATTTCACTCAAAATGATTGAATCAAGCTAATCTTTCTGAGTAATTGCGCTTTCTGCGATTATTCGCCAATTTAAACAGATTTTTCAATAATCTTGCCATCAATAAACTTGATATAAACATTGATTGACCACTGTTGCGCAAATTTCTCACGTTCCTCTCGGTCATTCATCGTGTTATGCAGTTTCTGACGATTTGTATAGTTTTGCTTGGTTATGTTGTTGAATGGAAACAAAGCCATTGAATGAAAATTACGAGCTGCAGGCAGAAAAATAGCAAAAGAGTGTTTTGCGCAATTCCACTGGCTGTGATGTCTGTGTTTGTCGATATGTGAGAACGTGATTTTTGCAGCGAGACGATAAAAAATTGCTAAAAAGAATGCTTTTTATTAATATTATAATATCTGTTACAGTTTCGCTGTTTGTTGATAGGCCGCTTGAGTCGTTTGAGAAGTTTTAGACTTAGATTTTTATTTCTGAAAAAGTGGCAAAAAACTGTGATTATAATTGCCAAATCAAAACTAGTTATTAGAACCCAGGCTTCACGTAATTCAATTTTTCTTTTGTATGAATTTCCATCTGAGTCTTAATATTTTTTAATGTAAAATTGATTTAAAACCTCAAAATAAATTGCAATGATCTTAAAATATTACATTATTTTGATTAAATCCTATAAAATGCCAAAAAACTCCAAAATCAAATACATTCGTGATTGCCTTCAACTTTTCTTCTGAGAACAAGCAATTCGTACATCTCGTGTACAATAATTTCCGAGCACCTTAAGAAATCGCTGGACCACGCCGTTATTCAAATATCATTGAAATATGAACCAAATTATGGACCGAGAGATTTGCTGTTATAATTTGTTGTTGTTGCCGGATACAAGAAATTACAAGAAATTACTCGAGAAAATATAAGAAACTCATAAAAACTATAAATAATGTAATAAAAATAAATTTTACTCGATATATATTTTTATACCAATTTTACGATTTTATTTGTTTGTTCAATTTTCATTGGTCTTTGGTTGGATTTTGTTGCCTTTTTGGTAGTCTGATCGAACATTTTAAGTCTTAAGCAATCGAAACGGTTCAAACTCCATGTTTTGCTTATTGCACTTTTAAGATGTTTCTGAAGGTTTCTGTTGAGGTTTCTTGTTTTTCTTCTTTGTTGGAAGCCTCACAATTGCTACAGATGCTATTGTTTACCTTTCTGGGCTCTTTCTACAAACAAAACAAAAACTAGTCAAATCGAGTAAACTCATTATAAATTTAATTTCTCAGTAAAACTCGTTGAAAGTCTTTGAAAATGGTGAAAAACTGTGGAAATATCCGGCTTACTTATAAATCGAAGAATTCACGGTTTGAGAAGGGTGACGAATTTGCTGCGAAGTACTTTCTATAGCAATTAGTCAACCTTACGGCCAATTCAAACAACATTTAAAGCACACTTGAAGACACTTGAATGGAACTGTGGAGTTTATTAAAAAATCATTAATTATTTGTTCAAATATTTGAAAGTTCTTGATTTAATTCGAAGTTTTTCGAAATTACTCGTCAAATTATTGAAATTGCTGAATAATATACAAAATTCTCCCCTTTTATAAATTTCTTGCTGAACTACTTTAAAGTTCAAAATTATGTATAATGGAAGGTTTCAGTGCCACAAAAAACGTATGCGTCATCGTCATCTCACAATTGATGTCAATTTGTGCCTTTTCTATGTTCACTCACAAATTACGCGGTGGATTATTTCTTTATGAGAAACGTTTGTGAGACAATTGAAGAGTTTTTTCTTTTTTGCAAAGAAAGTTTGGCTTGATAAAAAGGCGAGGGGAGCTTGTTCAATTTATTTTGTATAACTCGATCATATCATTGAAATATCTTTAAAATCTGCTTAAAGCAACAATTAAGTACGGACCAAATAGTTTAGTGGTTGAGACGTTATTATCAGCTAATTACGTTCGTACGTTCAAATCCTACCTCTCGCAATGTTACATATTTCATTTTCTATTTTTTTGTCCAATAAAAATAATAATAGCCTCCAAACTTTTCAAGAATATATAAAACGCATCATTCTCCCCTCAAGCATCTAAAATCAGTTTTTACTGCAGTGTTCGACATCTTTTTATTGTTTTGCAGTTTTTGTGTATATCGGTAAATTTATGCAAATTATACAAATTACAGGGGAACAGTTTGAAGATCTGTAGAAAATTATTAAACTACCGATGAATATTTTTTACTCCCCTTTCATCTACTATGTATCTTGAATGAGAATTATCTAAAAGTTGTGAAAAGCTAAAAAGGGAACTTTGATGATCTCAAATTTAAATCAGCTCTAATATTCTGCAATTTTACGTGCAAAAAAAGAAAACTGCCATGAAAAAGCACTCGAGGAACTCCCACTGGACTACTTGATTAACAAATCCAGGAGTAACAATCATAAAAGTGAGATTACATCGAAAAACAAGCAGCAATTTGCTTCACTCTCGAAAGCTTCTACTTTAATGCAAATTATCTAAGCACTTTCTGCTAAATTATTCCACATTGTTCTCCGCTAAAGATGCTAAAAAATGCAAAAAAGTTCGCATCAGAAGCAAAATGCTGAAATACTAAAAGTGCAGAAAGTGACGGTGATGAGAACAACCGGAAATAATTAATGAATTAATTTGCATTATCAGTGTTAGTTGATTATTTGTCGAGTATTAGTGAATTACTGAATTAAGGCAACGGTTTATTGGAAGTAAAGAGAAGAAAAACTAAATTAATGATTTACATATACTGAAGCTCAATCGAGAATCTTCTAGTTTTTATTTATTGCGTTTATTCACTTGCGATCAGGAATATAGTGTTTTGATGTTAGATATTTGATTAATCTTCACTTAAAAAAATTAAATCATTATAAATGAAAAGCTATGCAAAAAAAATTATAAATGATTAAATTTATCTCAAGAAAATTTCATCAAAACCTAGAGAATCCGCTAGAAACTCAATACTCAATAGCACTTTTATAAATTAAACGATTGGTGACGGTTTGTGCACATGTGTCTCATTCATTTTCCTGCATTTTGGTTCAATTCACTTGCGTTCTGTTAAAAGGCGAACGATTTTGTTTCACTTCCTCTGGATGGTCTTTTAGTTTTGTTGCTTTTTTAAGGTTGGCACAGAGGAAGGGTGTAGTTTTATGCTTGTAACTTTTGTTGTTGAAGGTATTTAAAATTTAAAAAATTTATGTAGATTTCTGGCATTTAAGAAAGTTCAAAATTGTGCAAAGAAAGACATTTAAGCTAAAACCAAAGAATAACCAGCAATTTAATTAAGATTTGAACTCAATCCGATCTATTGTTGCAAGCTCATTCAAACTCATTTTATTCACTTCAACATTAAAATCATGATTTCATTAATTTCAAAATTTTGTATCTAAAATTATTTAAAGTATTGATAGAAAAAAGTGATAACATTGAGTTTATCTTTACTAAGCCCACGCTAAGAGTTTCTCACATGCTTCATATTATAAAAATACCAAAACAGAAATTTTCTTACATGAAAAAGAAAAGTCTTAAAATCTCGCTTATATAAATATTTTAAAAATAACGAAAAAAAGAAAAGAACAGTTTTTTCTTCTGTTGCATGCAAATCGAAATTAAAATTATTACAAAAACTTATAAATATCGAGTTTGTTGAAGATTTTTGAAATTCCAAGCTTTTCTCCCATTTGTTGTTGATGTAATTTGTTTGCAATGTTTGCAGTTTCATGTCGTGAAGCAGCAAAATAATGATGTTCCGATATTAGTGGATGGCTGTTGGAGGCTGGAACTGGAAAGCGAATGAAAAATGTGGAAAATGTTGCTTTTTAATCGCTGATTCTGTTGCTGAGTTCTAACAACTTTTCAAGTTTTCCAGACTTGAATTAATGGTTGAAATGCTTGGAACTTGTTTTATTTACTGTTGCCAAGAATTTATTTGCACTTTTTGCACTATTGATTGTGAAATTACAAATTAAATTAAATTGTTTAATTGTTGATGGAAATAGCAGAAATAAATTGATAAGATTAACTTTTATCGCATTTTCAAGAGATTTCATGATAGGAAAGCTTTAAAGTTGTAATTTGTGGTAATTCTCACCACTCATTTATTAAATTCAACACAATATCTTTCAAATTCACCACTGTAACCAAAAAATAATAGAAATTCGGGTGAAAATGAAATTTCAAATGAATCTTTTGATTTATATTAATAAATTGAAATAAAATACAATTATAAAATGAGTAATTAATTATTTTTATTACCGAAGTTTACTAAACAATTTGAATTTCAACAATATTTTGGAAAATTCAGCCGAAAATCTAAAATTTTAATCAAAACTTTTGAAATTGAAACTTATCTCCACAATGCGAAACACAAACTTCAATCGAAAGTTTCATTCAACTGAATTATATACAGAAAATAGGCTTGTTATGTTTCAAATGTCTGCCATTGACTTTTAGTTGGTATTATTTTATTGTAACAACAATGCGCTTTCCTAATATTCGTAATACTCTCAGTGTTCGAGTACTTTGGTAGTCTGGTAGTTTGGTATAGTACTTGCAACACTTTTTGTTCAAGAAAAGCAGTTTCTTTTCATTTTGCCTTTTTTGAAAGCATTTTTTTTTGCTACTGGATGTTTTTTTATGGATGAGTATTTTTTTTCTAGTTGCAGAATGTTGCTTGGGTACTATAATGCTGTAATTGGCAGGGGTTTGGATTTGGAATGGTTTCAAATATTTACATTTATGGTCAAAAATTTGTGTATCATCAAATTATGGAATTATAACTTAATTATCAGATGATGAAATTACATTAAAATGATTAAAAACAAAATTTGACATTTAAAAACAATATTATTAAAACGGATTTAAACGTTAATTTATTAGAAAAATCACTTTGAAAAGTAAAAAATAATTTTTATCACTGCTGCCCTGACATTGTTTTGCAGATTTCCTCTCTGCAGCTTTTTCACATTTTCAATTGTTGAATTGTTGAATTGTTAAATTTTCATTTCGTATAAATATTTTTACTTGAATGTTTATTCATATTATTCTCAACATATTTCTGTTTCATTATTCAATTTCACGAAAAAAGTATGAAAAATTTAAAAATACGATTTTTACCTGTTTCAGGTGTTTATAGCATTTCACTGAATCTATGTTTTTGAGAAGGTATTTTTCGTTTTTCTTATGTTTGTATCATTTATTACACTTTTACAGTCTGTGAATGTTTAAACTAAAATTGGCCTATTCTAGCACGAAACAGTTGCTCACCTTTCTTAAGAATTCAAGGGGATTTTGCAGCTTTTTCCATCTTTGCCGAAGTTTCAAAGACATGAAGACTCAGAAGAGATGTTTGTTGCTTTGTGGTGTAATGCTTGAATGGTAAAAATTGGTTTAACATCTTAAGATGAGTTGTTTTTTGTTTGCTTGAGTAACAATAGGTCAAAATCTTAAAAAACGACTAAACGGCAATAAAATATGTTTTTATTAACCTACTGGGAAGTTTGCTATTTTTCAATTTCGCAATTTTACAATTTATAACGTGAAAATGTATTTAAAAGACAAAATAGCTTAAAATTTGGTTAAAAAACTATGAAAAAGTACAGCAAATTGAGAAATCGAGAAATGGGTCAAATTTGTTGTAATCTTAACATATTTATATTGGCAATTTTCAATTTTATTTGATTGGAATTTATTATAGCCAGCAATTTTACTTAATTTGTAATCTAAATTGGAAGGCAGGCAGGCAATCGTTAAGTCTTGGAAGTTTCAGCTAATCTTTTCAGCCAGTTAACCAAATTTAACGCCTTTGCCTTGATTATACCATGAAATTTTGAGCGTTTCTCCGAGTTATTACATTTGCTTTTGGAGCTTGGTGACTTGGAGGATTTTAATGAGTTATTGGATGTTAATTTTGAATAGGTATTAGATTTAGTTTATAGTTTTTTGTGAATACGGGGAGATTCACGTTAGCTTGATTTGGTCAATTTAAAAAAATTTTTTTTAAGAAAATCAAAACATTTGTAAATCTATTCAAAAAGTAAAATACATTGTTTCAAAACCCTTTCTGAGCTAGCAAGAAAAACGATCATATTTAATAAAAAACAAACAAATCTCATAATTTCAATACTAAAATACAAAACATCCAGAAATATACCTAAAACCGTCGAAAAACTGTAACAAAGTCATAATTCCTATAATTTGTTTCCTCCAAAAAGTTTAAGAAATCCCATAAAGATTAAGCGTCCAACAGCAAATGATCAAACAATTATGTTGCTCTAAATGTAACTCTCTGTTCGTACTTTGTTTCACATTTTATGAAGCATCAGCAGCACTCGGGCAATATTTCATTTTTTTGATATTTTTCAAATATCTCATATATCTCATCTATATTTTATGTTTTATGCTGTAAATGTTTATGCTCGCGTTATTTATGTATCGTGTTTGGGTAAAAGAATCATTTAATTAGTTTAAAGCACTAAAAGCATTAAAAAGAAATAAACATTGGAAACATATTGGGAGGAAGAAAATCTTCTGTGGAGAAAAGCGACAGAAAATTATGTTGTAGGTATAAGAAGAAATTGGAGGGGAGAGTGTTCAACTTTTTTTGTCTTCTAAAGGTTTTTCTTTAACTATCGTAATTTAGGTAATAATTGAAATATGATTAAGAAAGTGAACCAAAATATAATTTATTGTTCTCTCCTCGTCTCCATGTAGTTATCTGTCGCTTTTCAACTTAGAGATCTTTTAAGGCAACGTTGCCAGTAAATTACGAAAAGTCTAAAATCTGCTAAAATGTTCATTTTTTCAAAAATTTTATTTTTATTTTGTTACTTCGTGGAGCCAAGAATAGTTTGCTGGGGACTTTCGCCATTTATTTTTAGAAACAGGCAGTAATTAATTTGACTTGTGCTGCGCCGCTAGATTAACCCCAACAACTCTTTTCTGGTTCTCCTATTTTATTCACTTGCAGGTTGCATACTTTACTTGGTTAGCTTTCAAGTGATTCTGTTTAGATTTTTATGTTGTTATTAGTAATTCCTTCAATTCTTTTGAGAGAACGGGAAAATAAATGACAACCTGTTTTTTATGTTATTTTATAATTGTATTATGGATTTCTATTTTTTTTTTAACCTAAAAATTTGTTGAGGGAAATAGACAAAATTTTTTTCGGTTGTTATTTTAATGAAATATTTATTTTTAGTCCCTGAGATCTTTAAAATAAATTAACGATCTTTTAAAAATATTTATCAAAGTAGAGAAGTTTCCTTAGATTCCAAAGTTACTGAAGCATTTTAAACTAAAACGGTTCAAACAACAAATACTATGTTATCTAATTGCTGAATGCAAACTACATGCAAATTGCACAAGAATTCTTGGATCGGGACCCGTTTTGTATCACAAGTGAGTGCGTTGTACTCTTCTGTGCAGAATTTGATTACTCGCTTACATTTGATTGTAGATTGTGGATTTGCAGTTAAAACTCCGTTTGTTTCATGGAATTTCTGTTGAATTTATTTAAATGTTTAGTGCAGGTGTTCTTGGTGACAGAGGATTTAAATAAAATTCTGTGGAAAGTATCAAAATAAATTGAACAAAACCGTTCTAATCAGCAGGAGTCAAAAGCAACTGGTCACTTCCCTTTCAATTACAACACTTATGTTTGCAAAAGTAAAATTATCATGAAAAAACCTTCCATTAGAAAAAGCCGGCACATTTCCACTTTCCTTCAATGACTCACATATATTTCCCTAGAAAACCGGCAACAAAGCTCCTACGTGCTTTACGTGTTTGTGTATAGACTTTCCTTTTAAATGGTGTTAATGCCCAATCACCTTTTAAACTCACGAGATGTGGATATGATTCAAAGAATTCGCCAAATTTCCTAGAAAAATTATTCACCCGAAAATACAAAAATAAAATCGAAGCCCAGAAATGTTGTGAAACTGGGAAATAATTTCATTATAGGATGGTGACTCATGTTTGTGTACAATCCAAGTTCATGCGCAACCCAAATCCACCTCCTTCAATATAAAGTATACAGTGGAATGGTGAAATATTATGGAATATGTTGGAATTGCAGTAAGCAACAACAAACACTCGCCACCCTCTCATTTCAAACCATTGCGACGTGTGCCTTGGGGTTCTTTCTGCTTTCTGTTTAGTTATTCTGGATGGAGGATTTGTGGAATTGTTGGATGAGGGGGAAATAATTGGGTTGCTCAATGTCGGGTTATGTTATTTTTTAGGAACATTTTGTGTTCTTTTGATAACGAAGGATATGTTTAGTACAGATTCAAGAGGAAAATGGATATTATATTGATTGTTATAAAAATTAATTTAGTAGAAAATTGGTGATAAACTGGTCAAATAGTTTTTTATACACTGAACATAATCTTTCAATGAAAGAGAGCTGACTCAGTATCTTTGTAAAAATATTGTTACCACAGTTACTCAACTGAAAACTAACGTTATATTTTTTCTCTTATTTCAGGTATGTGCAACTTTTCTTCATGGATTTACATCGTAATCAGTTTTCGGCAAGATATCAAGAATAATAGTACAATTTTTTCAAAATACAAATTTATTCACGTATTTTTGTGGTGAATTTAAAATAAGAAACGAACAAAATTCCATACAAAATTCAAGTTTAACCTTCAAAAATCAGCAAAATTTCCAATAAATTCTCCCCTTGCCCATGTGACACCCTACAACTTCATTTAACGTCTTGATAGTTGATCTCATCAGACAACACATAATCATTTATTCATTAAATTCTTCCATTAATAATTTATGAGTTTGCTTTGCATTTTTATTTTCTGATCAAATTTTGATATCTTTTCCATGTTTTGTATTTTATCGGGGAAAAATTGTTCCTTCCTACAATTTTATTTGAAATTTTTGTAATTTGGATAATTGTAGGCAGTTTTTCGTTGAATTTTCGGTAATTTTGACCCTCCTAGTCAACTTCTGATTTCTTTTTCAATTCTTTTTAATTTCCTTTTGGCCCTGAAGCTCAACTTTCGGGGTTTCTTAGCATTGTATGTTTAGCTTGAGTAACTTGATCGATTATTTATTTTTAGTGATATTTGCTGTTTCTTATATTTTCAAAATATTTACTGGGATTTCTCTGGATGAGTAATAAAAGTAATACAAGCAATAAAAGTTGTTGGAGTTTCGTGTTTTTGCGTATTTCCTCGAATTTTTCGCTTTTTCGGTTGAGAGACTACCCCAACGTAAAAACTACAATTATTACAACCAGCCTATGTGTCATGAGACATCTAGTTTAATGCTCTTCGTGACAAGTTGATGAAGATTTGTTGCATTAATGGGATTTAGGTGGAGATCGCACTGTTGGAAGATTTTTTTGGAAATAATATTTGTTTTCAGAGCTAAAGTTGAAAATTAAAAACCGTGTGAATACTTATTAAAAATCTTCCAACAGTGAACCTATTAAAGCTTGACTGGCTTTAATGCACAATGCAGACTAGAAGAAAAATGTATATTAAATATATTAGAGTCATTATTTGATAATCTTAACATATTCTTTCATAATATCCGTTAATGTTCGTTCTGCCTCATTCATGATTTGATTTAAAAGATATTGAAATTTGAAAGTCATAAAAAAGTATAAAGAGGAGAATGCAACATCAGAACATATTTAAATATAATACAAGAAACTCACCAAACCAGATTCTTCTAATGGATTTGAAAATCTCTTTAAATCGGGGTTTTATTATCTTCTATTTATCGTCTTAATGAATTTAAAAGGATTCATTTGTTGCCCATTCCAGTTATTCTTGAAAAAGGATTTTGATTGCTTAACTGCTTGTAAAATCTTCAAAGAAGTTCAAAGTATAAATGGTGAATTGGAGAAAATGAAAGAAATGATCAATCACGTGGAATAAATAATAAAACGAGAATTTTCCCGTCAAAACAACTCATAAATACAACCAACACATCGAAAAATAACTACAAAAAAAAACAAAATACCATAATATTGAATTAAGGACGAACTATACTTTCGTGTATTTTGGTAACTTGGGATATTTTTGGAATATTTTACGATATTTTGGGTGTGATGGAGAATGGAAATTCATTATTATGCACGCTCGCTTTCAATTCTCATGTGTTTGCTGCTTGCTGGTACTACATGGCTTATAGTCTAGAACATATGGAACTCATATCGATTTTTCATCAGACGTTCACGCAAAGTGAAGCAAAGTGAGGCCTAGACATAAATTTCACATTTTTTTTGTGGATTTTAGTGGATTTTTCGTGTTTTAATATTTTTACGGGCTTGTGGAAATAATTTATTTTCAGCTGAAAGTTATAATTACTCTAACATAATTTGTCATCCTGTCATGACTCATAGAGGGGGAGGACCTGGACAAGTCTTTTTTGAAAGTTTTTAGTTCAGAACGAGATTATTAAATGCTTTGCCTTTAGCAATAAATCATTGGCTCTGTTTATTTTCAATCTTTTGATAGTTTTTTTTTAGAGTTTTATTATGAGTGAATTTAGACTTGTGCTTTCAATACCCTCCCCTTGATTTCTCTTATATATCACGTATTAAAACTTAATGAAGATTTAAAGTTACTCATTACTTCTTCTATGAAAATTTCAATAATGAAACGAGTCTGAATGAAAATTATTCACCTCACTTTATAGTTTTTCCAAACAATTACTCATAAAGTTACTCAATAACGAACAAGTATATACTTGTATCCAAAACGTTATTTATTGACAAAAGGCATTGACATCGCCTGTATATGAAATTCACCACCATAAATCACCAATTAATAATTTTTGCGAGTAATTTATGGTCAGTGCGAATATTTCCAAGCAAATTCCCAATAATTAATAGCACCTGCAAATTGGGCAAACACGACACATTTCTACAAAACGTTTGTGAATTTCAAACCATCATTAAATAGTTTGAAAAGTTCACAAATCATTGTCAGTTATTTGAGTTGTAACATCAAACTATGACACAAAAAGTCTTAGAATTAAAATATTCATGAAAATTCAAGAAATTCGCATAAAACTCTAAAAAATAAACTTCAAATGATTAAATTTCATCACCCGCAAAACAATTAAAACCATTAAAATTGTGCAAAACACCTCGCTTGTTCCATTGTCTCTTGGTATAAAAAATCTTTCACAAATCGCTGGCGCAGTTTGAGTCACTTTGGGCTCAGTTGGAGTTTTGGCGAACTGTATGAAACAAATGGTTAAGCCTTGTTGTTGTGATGTTATGATGTTGCGATGTATTTTGGATTTTGAGGTGGTTTTTAGCACTTCGCGCAATTTCCCACGTTTAACCGGCGAGCGGAGTAATTAATTAATGAAAATTACTCAGTTCACCTTCTGTTGCTCCACAAACTTAGTTATTATTTTAATTTTGGCCCAAATTGGCACAGAGCTTTATGAGATTTCTGGTTTATGTGTTTTTAATTTTACATTTTTGGAGTAAGTTTTTAAAAGTGGTGAATAAAATTGGAGCTTTGAAAATTATCTGGATGAATTTTAATTAATTTTATTTCTTGCACATAAACTATTCATTTAACGTCCTAAATTTTACAGTATCCTAATTACATAAATATACTTAACTTCCTTCCCTAAAGGTAGAACCGCAATTTATCTTTTTTGGACAAAAATGGCACAAACTTGGATAATTGTTCCGCAATGCAGTGAATTCAATTTTTTGTATGTTTGCTCATTAGTGGGGGAAAATTACAAATTTTCCAGTTCAAAAGTACTTCGGTAGATTTCCGCAAAAAGTGACAAAGACCTTTTATTATGCATATCATTGGAGTAATGGTTTTGATCAGAGTAATGGATAATGCGTAATTGAATCGTATTATAAAGGGTTGCAAATTTGTCTGGAAAATGTCATCCAAAATAATTATAGCGGCAATTAAATTTGAATCTCCCCTAAAATAATGTGAACATGACATTGAAACATTATTGGGCAATAAAAGCGATTTAAATTGATCCCCTGAATTCATTTCACAAACCCGCACAATTAGCTGCTTGATTCAATTTTCTCACCAATATCAATAATTCTATTATTTCAAGCATTTACATCAAAACAACTGACCATTCTATTAAATTCTCCCTTCAACCTCAAGGAAATGCAGTTGAACTCGATTTTAATTCTAGAATGTTTTTCTACGCTTTCCAAATACTTCTAGGCTCTGCCCACATAGCACAATTCCAAAGCATTAAAAATCGATATCAGTCTCCGTTTTATTGCATTTCAAGTCAAATCGCAATAAAGCTAGAACTTTAAGGTCATTTTATAAATGCAATAAAATGTGATTGTTATTAGGTGCAGGAAGCCAAGACAATAAATTAACCTGAATAATGTTGAAACAATAAACTTGCATTAAATTTTTTATGAAGTTATTCTTTGTCTCGAGGTGAATATACTGTGGATTAATATTAGAATTAGATTAAGTGACATATTATCGATTTATTGTTGCAAATTTTCGTAGTGAATATTTCAACAGTTCGTCAAATTCAAAAAATTACTAAATATTCATTAGATTTTCACATACATCATAAAAATGCACCTGTAAAATCCTGACCTTGAAGATGCAAACACTTCAATGTTTCTTTAATACTCTTTTGGACTTTCTTCTGAATTATGGAAATGTGCTTATTTTGTTAAACAAATTTATGCGAGTGCTTGACTCGACTCTGTACCGTAACACAATAAATGAATAAGCTTGGAATAATTCTCAAATAATCCACGTTTTGTAGTAGTTCCTGCGCATATTTGAATAATAAATGAATAAGTTGCAGAAACTTGTGACTATTAAATCATAATTTTAATATTTATGCAACTTGCAGGTAGAATGACGAAAGAATGAAATTCTGAAGGGTTTGAGTGAAAGAACTAGCATAATGAAATTGTATTTAAAATTTGTTTGATGGTGAATTTCATTTTGTTTGAACTATTTTCAAGTTTAATTCGAGTATAAATTTAGAGTTTCAATCCAATAGCAATAACAATGCATTTTCCCTAGTTTTCCAAGAAAACATTTCAAGAAACTTCAAACAAACATCTTTCATTAGCGTCTAGTTAAAATTTCCAGCAGTGGATTCACAGAAATTTTACTTTCATTAATTTTTTATTGTGAATTCTTGCGCATAATCGCGCGCTGCAATAATACAAAGAAAATGAGATTAAGAAAGTTGTTTGCAAAATTGCAGCAAATGAAGCAAAATTTGCCGACTGTTAACTGCATCGATATCAAAAACAGATTGCAACATTTTCGTGACTGAATCAGAAAAACAATAAAAAGTTTAATTGAGTTATTAGAGTGGCTCGTGCTGCACCAGCTTCAGCAGTTAAAAAAGTTAATAAATTAACGAAAAAATTATAAAATTGTAAAATGTGCATCAGATTGCAGTGCTTGATTATATTTGTTTCAATATTCCCCCTTTTTACTGTTTTTGGTTGTTTGATGATTCTCTGGATATTTTTGATGTTTTTGTTGCTTTCTTTTGTATGATCATATTTTATTTTGTTTTGCGTCAATTGAAGAGCAATTGAGTAGACATCAATTTGTTTCAATTTAGGATTTTTAGTAATGACAGTGGAATTTATCTAATAATTGACCAATGTTTTTGGGGTCTTTAAAATTGAAATCTGTGTTGTTTTTTGATTAATTAAATCATGTTCATTTGATTATGTGATCAATCAATCAAGGAATGGATTTTATTCACCACAGTATCGACTAAATCTATAGACACATTTCTTTAATCAATACCGTACTGAGCAATGACCTCAGGCTTTGTAAAATTTTTTTTAAAACGTTTTCTCTAATGAAATTCTACTTTCTGTGAATAAACGCATAAAAGAACTTTCCGCTGTTTCCTTCAATGTCTACTATCTGAAAGAATATTTTCTAATAATGATTTTTATTGAAGTGGAGAAAAAAGAAACTTCACAGCATTTTCCTTTTTTGAATTTTCTCGCTTTTCATAGTTTTCTCATTTTTCTCACATTTCTGTATTTTATGCATTTCAACGAACACTTGAAGCATTTTAAATATCTTTGAGCCATGAGTATGAAAACAGTATGTGAGAAGAATTTACTCCATGATTTCATAAATTCATAAAATCATCATAACAATAAAAGAAAATGATGCAAGAAATTTTAATTAAAAAGTCTTTAATCACAAAAAGTACAAAAGAAAATTACTTTAATCTTCTGCAGCAAAAAAGTTCTGTACTCGAGATAATTCTGTTTGCAGAAAAAAAAACTCCACTAAAATTACACGCAAAAGTTGAAAATTTAAATTACATGAAATTATAAAACAAAAAATTCCAAATACCTCAATGTCAATGTTACGAATGCTTGAAACTCACGAAGAAAATGGTAAAGAAATGCTACACAAAATGTTAATGAGTTTTTCGTTCAAAGTCAGCCTAATTAGATGAAGCGTTTCATATTTTCAACAAGAACTCTTTTAAATCTCTTTCACATATAAACGATTTCTTTAGAGGGGTGATTGTTGTTGGGGAGTAATTATAAGTTATAATGGTTAACTTGCAAGCTTATTATAATTTTCGAATTTATGTTGAATGAAAATTAAACACAAACTAAACAAAAATCTAAACATTGCAACATTCTCCCCTTCCTTAAGTAAATAATTTCCGAGTGATATGCACATACTCCACTGACTGGCCAACACAACCGGTAAATTAATTTACTTTTGATTCAATGGCAAAAAATGGCCAAACAACTGAAAAACGCTGAAAAGTTTTGAAGAAGAAAGCTTGACTGCCTCTTGTTTGTCGGTGGTTTGTTAATTTGGCCTAACGGTGCGCGCGGCTGCTGATGAGATGAACAGCAAAAGTTTGTGAAAAATGCTTGTTGGCGATGCGATATTGCTTGCTTATATTCCTCGATCTGCTGTACCTTGTGCGGAGTAGGTGATTGATTAGCAGACGCTTTAATAGAGAATGTGAAATTTTGTGGTCTTAGAGATGACGGATTGGAATTTGCCTAATTTGATTGCGAGTGCAATCATTTGTCTGAAGGAATTCCGGTCAAGATGAAAGTTTTCAGTTTTATTGGGTTGAAATTGAATGTTTGGGACGTTCTTGGAATATGACCAAAAAACAATTATTTTTAGAAATTTCACTGAAAAATTGTTAGTTCCTAGAAATCTCACATATCCAATATTTTCTCAAAAAGCACAAAATCACCAAATTTAACACTCCATAAAATAAACTGAGAATTTTCTCAGGAAAAACTACAAAGAAAATTTAGTAGAAGTTGTTTAGGCCTCAATTTATTATTATTCTTTAATTTCCGAAACATAAATAAATTACACGTGTTGTTTCTAATGTTTTATTGTGAGCAGCATAAAGTAATAATAAAGGCAGCAAAACACAGCAATCAGAAATATAAAGAGAAGCTCATGTTCGCCCATGCAATAAAAATAAAAGATTGAACATTTAATCGGTCTTTGGCGTTGTGATGTTTTTTATGGGTTTTCGTGTGTAGGGAAGTTTCGAATATTTGTTTGGAGAAATTTTGATATGGATTATGAGAATTAAAGCTAGAAAATTTGTAGGTTGACCCCTGTGTATTTAATATTTGATGTCATTTCCTCAATATTATGTTGAAATCACGCAGCTCACAATTTCTGATAGAAATTACGATTTAAAAATATTTGAAGCTCTTTTTCCAACCTTTTCTCTCAAAGAAGTGACATTACCCAAACAAACTTGAAATTCACCCCAAAAAAGTCCAAATCAGCCCCAGCTGTGCATTATCACAAATTGATGGCAATATTGCTTTATCGATTTTACCATTTTAAGTTGTTATCATTTTTGCTTGAAATTTATTCCACAAACTTCCATAAAACTCCATAAAAAAGGATGGAATTGCTTTTTTGCAGTTAATCCCATCACGTAGAATACAATACTCATCCAAGTCACCCAATGTGATGGGAGCATGAAAAAGGTGCGTTTGCTTTTGCTTTTTTTGTGCAAACACAAGTGGCTTTTTATCAAATTTGAACTGGAATAGAAAAATAAATTAAATTGTTGAAATGGAAAATTTTTGTTGAAAATGTAAAATGAAATTGCAATTTTAATGCAAGGTTGCCAAATTCACCATATTTTAAATTTATTACTAATAAATGTGTTTTTTGGTATTAAAAATTAAATAAATGTTTGATTACATTACTAAATGGTTTTTCTGATGTCTTGCAATTTTACAAATAATTATTCGGATGGAAGTAAAATGTGGTTTGTTGTTTCTGAAGGAAAAAACTTTGAAATTGCATGTTTGCCGCCTGACTTTGTTTACATTATAGAATTAACAATATAGTTATTGGCGAAGCAAAAGCAATATGCTCTAATAGCCGGGAGGTTGTGTCAAGTTTTCTACAGCTTTTCTGTTGAATATGCGAGGGATCTTCAACTAGAGAGGCCCCTATGAATGAATATGTTTGAAGAAGTGTTTTAAATTTATTTTTTTTGATCTTGCTGAACTAAAGTTTGGATCTGCATCTAAAATCTATTTTTAAGCCTTTCAAAAGCAGAAATAACTCAATCAAAAATGATTTTCATTTAAACTTGAACTTTCCTTGAACTACAATGATTTGATTCTCAATTTCCAGTTGAATAACATTAACCTTCATTAAAGCAATTGATCAGCTCCTACACAAAATGCATTAGAAAACAATCTTACAGAGCTGCACAAAATTTTACGATCCCATATTTTAATATTTCTAGTTTATTTACTCAATGATACAAAAATAGCAAAAAGTTTGAAAAAGGTTTATTGTAAACGGAAACGAGTGTGTTTTGTATTTACAACTAAATTTATGGGAAAACGTGGAAAAACAAGGAAAAAACAGTAAATCAAACTATTTCATTTGAAATTTGATTCTATGGAGGTGGATCTAATGAATCAATATTAGAATGCATTGAAGCTTTTTAAAAATAGATTTTATGACTGATGAGCTAGACTTCCTGATTCTTATCAAAATTAGCGCCCGCTTATCGAAATATAATTAAACATAGGTAAGCAATTGACTCATTGAGATTCTGATAAACGCAATTCAATTATTCTGATTAACGCAACACGACAACTTGTTTAATAGACGAAAACATTAATTGTCGTGAGAACCTTGACAAATTCTCAACAAATACAGAAAACTATCAATATTGAAAATAGTTTGTTGTGATGTTAAAATAATTTGTTTATACATTTTGATATTCTAAGTGCAACAATTACAAATCGTTCTGTTTATTCATAAAAAACAAAATATAGGTTAAATTGTGACGCAATTTAAAATTATACTCAAGCTTTAAGTTCCATTGAAAGAATGTTTTAATTATGCACTTGACTGATTTAATTTAATTTGGCTAGAATTACAAACTGCAGTTTCAAATCCATTTGCCATACTGGGTCTTGCGCAATTTTATGATCTTCCAACTGTTTGAACTTTGTGAAATTCTAGTATTTATTGATTCAATTGTTAATCCAGTTTTAATCTTTTCTATGATCATCATACAATTGTTAATCAATAGCGTTTCAAATTGAAGACTCCATTTTAAACCTTTAAATTGTGATATTTTAAGTGAATGAGAATTCTTTTGAAAAATTCCTTCAAAGCATTTTAGCATTTAAGTATTCAAATGACTTTCCCGTTATAAATAAACCAAAAATAATATTGCACTCAACAAATTCCCACAAAAAATGGGGGAAAAAAAAAATTTCCCTTTCACTAATGAGCCTGGCATAGGGGCGATCCAACCGAAACATTCAAAACATTCAAAAAACTGTATAGCAAATTGCAAACAATTTAGCAACTTTATTGTGATTTGCGTAGAAAAGTACGAGTATAACAAGCGTAATTGATTGGATCACTATGAAAATGCTTTTTATATGTCGAGTGTTTTATGCAATCGATGCAAGTGCTTGAAGCCTGCTGGCATTTGAGTTATTTTTGATGTTTTTGTTTATATATTGTGGCGAAACTGGAAACATTTCAAGCAAGTAATCATTATTGTCGCAGACGTTTTAAAAGTTCAATAGGCGACGATTTGCTCGACAGTTGACCTGGATGTGGTGCCAGAAATATGTTTGCTGTGCGGTTGGAGATCGATTGTGATGAAGGGGTTTCGTGGTGGGGGGACTCTGATGCATTTATATTAACGTATACTGTAAGAAGTTTTATTGCAGTTGTATTGAAAAAAACTGCTATTATGTTGATTAAAATGACTGAGTTCGATTTCCAAGTCTTGTAGTTTCCAGATTTTAAGAAATTTTTTTTTTGATTCTTTTCAACTAAATTACACTTTCATTGCGTTTCATTTTCCACCCACCAATCCTTATCCAATTTCCTTTGCACTCACAACATGTCGCATTACCGTCAGCCAATATAGCACTTGCCTCGGTTTACGAAAGGGTGGAATCATGCACTTGAATCCACAGCAATTAAAAGCTAGAGTTTCTTTTGTCGTTTACAACTTTTAGAAATGTTACAGTATTTACAGAGTATTTTTATGATTTTAGCCATTTTTATAACATTTCCTCATTTCCGACTCTCGAATTACATTTTGAATGAATCTTTACAGGTTTTTGACAATTATTAACAAATTCTTGATATATTTTCGTCTTTGTTGGGATTTGAATGGTTTTTAAATGCTTTGTTGAGATTTTCACGGTTTTAACTGTAAGTTTATAGAATTTACGTAGATTTTTGTTAGTTTGTGAAAAAAATGCCATGATTCTGATACTTGGATGTCTTTGTGAAATATGATATTCAATAAATTGATATTTTGAGATGAACAATAAAACGATAAAAAAGTGCAGAAAACTGAAATACCGATCATGGTAATTCCGCTTGGAACTTAAATTATAAAAACTAATTTTTTTTTTGCATTTCTCAACTAGTTTCTTAAAAATCTCATCATTCAGTCCTCAACCTCAAACATCAATATAATTTACAAAAAATCGACATCTTTGAAAAATCAATGACCCAAAAACTCCACCGAAAAGAATCACGAATTCAATTGTACTTGCTTGTCTTCCTTACAATTAATTAATTATCTTGTTCAGTCGTTACCTCATCGGTTAGTTATGTAAATGCCTGACATTTAAAATTAATCTGCCTCACGATCGCACAAATATTACGAGAATTGCAAGAACCACTACAAAATGGCATTTGAATTCAGCAGCAGTGAGCAGAGCATCTTGAGCCATGACTTGAATGCATTTCTATCTAAACTTTCTCGCTGTATATTTTTGCAATAAAACCTTCAACAAATAATGTAATACTATCGTGTTAATGCTGTGCTCGCTTACTGAATTGATAAGTAATTCCGCGTTTGGGTAATTTAAAGTTAAAATTCATCTTGAGGTTTTTTGTAAATGGACTCAACTTCACTTTCCATTATTTTATGTGATTTAATTTGTGGTGGCACACTGAGAGCATTTTTATTATGGTGTTGTCTTTATTTTTAACAAAAAAAAGTTGCAAAAATGATTGAATAGGTAGTAACAGTCTATGGAAAATAAGGACTAGAAATTAAATTAAAGTTTTATTTAAGCTTTCCTTCAAAAATATAGTTGAATAGTTACATAGTTAAAGAATTTCTCCCAGTTCCAATGTTGGATCCGAATCTATTTGTTTACGCTTCTCGCGTATTGTAAAACTTCAAAGACACCAAACACGACCTGTTAAAGCCCGCATTGCGAGCTGTTCAATGTTCATTGAAATACCTTAAATTGCTGTAAAATATGTTTAATGTTTTTTAAACGACCAAAGTGAAATATAACCATTAATTGTGATTATTGTATTGTGATTTTATAATATTGTGTCTTGTTGCACAATCTCCCGCTAAATTAAATGCTAATTTTATTAGTTTTTGAAACGCGGAATTTCAATTTATTTAACGAAGTTTAACTAATTTCGAGTGAATTATGCTTTTTCCACCTTTTTATGATTTTACCTCTTGAACAACTGCTGAATGCTGATGTTACAATGTTATGTTACTAATTTGCTCAGCAGATATATTCAATTAAAGCTTAAATAGATTTTTCTCTGCTTTTCGTGGTTTTGGATTTTTATGGTTTTTCTTGAAAAATTTTAGATTTTCTGCGTTTTATTATTGTTACTTGAACTTTTTTGCATTAAAGTTGGTCAAAGTTGCGCAATACAATGATTTTGGCGGATTAATGCTGAGTAATTTTGTAATGTGCTGTAATGCAATTTATATGATTCGATTTCGGTGCTAATGTGAAATTTTAAATCGTTTAAATAGTTTAAATTGATTTTTTTTCGGACCGCAAATTAATGAAATTATTGAGAACTAACGAGTTAGGGTGAGATAATTTATTAATTACGAGGGGTGGTGATGCAATCTTTTTTGCTTGGTTTTTGTTGCTTATTTGTTCTGTTACGAGAATTTTACTATATTGCGTGTGTTTTAATGTATATTAAAAATTGTTAGCAATGAATTCCTGGAAATTTTTGTCGTTTTTTTTATCAGAAAAAAATTTAAAAAAAAATCCTTGAATTAACATTCTTTCAAATTTTATCACAGGAGTTGCGCCTTAGACCAACTTCTATCACCAGACTTCTTCATTATATAATTACTGGCTTGTATTTAATGTTTATTTCGCAAAGTATAATTAAAATTTAAATATTTCAGAAAAGTGACTTAATTCACCCTTGGGAAATTTAATCCATTCTTTTGTTCCACTCTTGAGTCTTGACATTCAATCTGCCAAAAAGTCATTGAATTGTCTCAAACATTTATCCTTCCTTTAAAAATTTTATAAATTAACAGAAAACTAGGCAAAACACAAATTACCGGCAAATCTCCGTGCAAATCTCCGTGTATCAATATTAATGCGGTTTATTTAATTTTAATCTTTTTTTAAGCTTCAAGCATTAAAAAATACTGGATTAGTGCACTTACAACAAAAATACCTGAGAATTTAAAAGATCGCAAAGCAAAGCTTCTTCGAGCTTGCTCCATAACTTTATTTATTACCTTGTTAGCCCAACATTCAAACTACAATCTCTAGAAATATTTATCCTAAAAGCATCAATATTTATCGCAAAATTCGATAGAAATCTCTGAAAAGAATGAAAATATTGCATGTGCGGTTACGTAAAGTGGTGGATGGTGGTGGTTTTCAGTGCAGAGACCTGTTTCTTAACATTTTGCGAGTTTTTATGCTGAGCTGACTGCTGTCTCAAAAGTTAAAAGAAACTGAAGAAAAATCTTAAATCGTGAAAATTTTGCAAATTGCATATACGCGATTTTGTTTTCATACACATTCCTTGTGTTGTGCTGCTTTAGTGCTTTTTATGCTTTATTTCGCTGATTATGCAACAAGTTTGCCATATTTTTTTTGGTTGTGAGAATGTAACGGAAATAATCATTATTTACTTGAGCTCAGGTATTTTCTAATTTAAGATTTTTGTGCACCAGCAATTTTTTTTACTTTTCAATGGCGCGGCAATTTACAAGTTGTTAATTGAAAATATTAATTGATTTGCTTTGCTAAGAGGTTGCAGATTTGCAGCTGGGGTTTTAGTAGTGAAAGGAGGGTGGTTTGGACAAATTAAATGCATTTTTAGATTTTTATATGTTTTAAATGTTGCGGTTTTTATTTTCTAAATTAATAAGTACAGCTCCAACAAAATTTTATGTAAATCTGAATAGTTGCTCCTTAATTGTATTTTTGCTTCAACTTTATATAGTTGAAATTTTTTTGCTACTTAAATCTTTTAATTTTGCTTGAAAACAAATTAAATAAATATTTTATAAATTATTCAAACCAACAGTGAATTAATAATTACACCAACACCTTCCCCTTTTCCTCCTGACATGCATTATCATGCATTATCCACATTTCATAAAACTGTCCAAATCTTGTACAATCTTCATTAATAAATTCCGCCAACTTGTTCTTGTTTGGGTTCAAAATTCTATGAATTGGCGTGTTTTAGATAAAAATCCTGAAACATATCAGAAAACTAACCGTTTATTAATGCCTTGATATTGTCTGCATTCTCTCTAGAATTCAGAATTCGCAGAAAAAACTATTAATGAAGTCTAGAAGTATCTTTGAAGTCAAGAAGGCTTGAAAAGTTGCTTTGTAAACCTCCCAATCGCCAATAAACTATTTTAGATTATTTAATAATACTTAAGATATGGAAAAATATTCTGAAACATAAAAAAACATAGAAAAACATTGAAATACATTGAAATAAATTGGAAAGATGCTCAAGCTTTTAATTCTTTGGCAAAATTTATGGGCACTTGGAGCTCTGCAGGCAAAGTGGATAAACTGGGATAAACTGGCAGTAAGCCTTTAAGTGATAAACGTCCAAACATGGATACAATTATGCAAAATCTCTCCGGTAAATCTTGGAAGATATGTTCAGTAATTTCAGTAATTTCAGGGAATATTCGAGTACTTAGAAGTCAATACAAAAAAAAACCACAAATCAGGGGAATTGAAGCAAAAAGTTGAAACACTGATAAAATTTTTGTTTAACTTTAATTTTTAAGTTTGTAAAATACTCACCACAAACAAGCAAAATTGTTCAACTAAAATTCTAATATTAATTCCCTTCAGTGCCCATAAATCGAGAATTGCGAAGAAAATCAACAGAATGAGGAAATTCTTTAACAATGAATTAATTTGAATTATTTATTGGCTGTTAATTTGAAGTTACATCTTAATCTTGGCTTGTTATAATGTGAAAACGTTAAAATCGTTAAAATGGAAATGTTTTATGTTTTTTTGTGTTAATTGAAAGAATTCATGATTCTACACATTTTTTTCAAGTTCTTTGAAATGTTTTAAAGTTCTTTCAAGTTCTTTAAGTTGAATGTAAAGTTCGCTTAGAATCGCTCTACAGTGTTCTTGTTTGTAAAACTTGAAGAACTTTTACTGTAAAAATGGTTGCAAAGTGGATTTGCTTGATTATTGGCTTTTGATTGCTGGAATGGTTGTAAATAATGTAATGCTGTAATGCCTGTTATTCTATTTTTTGTAGTTTTTTGTAATTTGTGTATTATTTGAAATTTTTAATCCCCGTACTGCCGTAATATTATTGAATTGTGTGGAGATTGTGAAATGACTGTAAGACTTAAAGAAATTGATGTTTTTCTGCTTTTATGCACGAGTCGATCTAGAGCAGAATTAAGCCTAATTGGGCTGCAAGAGTATTTGCTAAAATATGTAATTTTTGTAATTTTTTAGAGGAAATGGAGAGAAAATTATATGTTGGACTTAAAAGTACTTGAAAATTGTGGTAAAGTTGTAGAATTATTGAATTATGTGAAATAATGTGAAATATTTATGATTGAGTGCCATTTAGAGCATTTTATTGGTTAGTCATGCTTGCATAGTTTTGAGACGTTTATGTTTTAAGTTGATAAATCTAATTGGAAATTGGAGTTTTGTCCTTCGACCATTTTAAAAAGTCATGCTTTTCATGCTCTAGGTGTGAAATGTGTTCAGATTTAATAAACTCACCATAACCATTCAAAATTTCTCAATTTTTGATCCAATAGCGGAGACACTTTTTGTATTATTTACCACTCACTTTTTAAAAACATTTCAAAATAAATATTTGAACAGATTCATCAAAATCATAGAAGCATCAAAAGATGGAAAATATATGCAAATTACCGTCTGTTTATATGCAAATTACTTAATTCCATACTCACATTTCGTTTAAACAATAATTCCATATCTTTAAACTTCCTCAAACCTATACTCACCTCATAATCAATACACAATCTCTAAGACCTTCCTCAATCATAGTTCATACCGCAAATGTAAGCAAATCCAAGCAAAAGTCAACGCTTTGCTCGTATGTGATGAGTAATCGATGATAATCATATTTGCGCTTCGTAATAATAACTCAATTAAAATGTTACCTGTTGGCATCATCGCTGCTAAAAATATGCAAATTATACTGAAAAAATACAGAATATACGCCTCACCTCTCACACCGTTTTCGCTCATCATTCATTAATTTATTAAATCATGAATTTTTAAAATTTCATGAAAATTACACAAAAATTTACGCCAAAACTCAAAATGATTTTCGGGTGTAAATTAAAAGAATTGTAGATTTAAATACGCAGATTTCCCGAAAACATTAAATAAGACACTTGTTGTAACGTCTACTGTTCTCTGATTGCGTATGAAATGGAAATTTTTAGTGAGTTTTGTTCAATTTTGTTTCTTTTGGAGGTAAAGAGTGAATTGAGTGGAAATTAAGTACGAAATCCAGTAAACGCTTCTCACAATTACACGACTTTTAATTTCCTATCAATCTTTGGATCTTTTCCTTCTTTGGGCTAAAATCTCGAAGAGCTGGGAGTTTTGTTCCATCACATTTTAGAGTTTTAGCCGAGCCAAAATAAAATGCAAATTCATTCGACTTCAATGCTTCGCTAATTTTCTCATCAATGGTTGAAGTTTTTTAATGAATTATTTTTAAAAACTGAGTTAAACAATAAAGTCTGTGAAAACACAATTTGGAATAACAGAAATAAATATGTTAGTTTTAGTTTATATTTGAAATTTATTCAGTTTTATTGCAAGCAATCACCTGGAAGGGCTTTTTTTTAATCTTACATAGGCTGGGTGTGGAAGGGGGTGGACCTGAAAATATTAAAAATTAATTAAAGTTAAAAAACCCTAAAAACCTTTCACTCGTAAAAATATTCAAATGTTATTAAACATGTTATAAAATCTGTTCAAATGCTTTAAATGCCTCGACGGTTTACTAAAAAGAAATCAAAGTTTAATGTTATTATTATGGCGAGCAGCATAAGAGCATAATTTGCATAAATTTGAAATTCTAATCACGTCAGGAAAAGAGTCGATATGTTGAAGCAATTGGACTTGTTGTTGAGTTGAGGTAGACTTTTGGTAGAAGTTTGAGGTGAATATATAACTCAAGCCATTTTTGCAACTTTATTGTTTTATTTCCAATTTTTCTGTTAAAAAGCTAGTCAATACTCTCCCCTCGTCGATCACTGACAACTTGCCAAAACAAAACAAAGCACTTTTATGTTTTCTTGAACTTTTTCTTATGCTCACTGAATTCAACAATATCGTTACGTGTTTTTTTTTTTTGAGTGATTTATGTTTATATGATGGAAAGTAAATTGTAATTTAATTATCTTTTTTTCGGTGTGGCCTTTTTCAAATTTATTTTAATTTTGCTAAATTTCAAGTTTTACCCAAAAAACATTGAAATGTCGAGAGATATGACAAAATAATTATAGTTGTACGGACAGTGGTGAATTCAAGCAAAGTTTAATGAATTGAAAAGATTAATTGTGGTGAATTAACTTAAATACAACTGTGTTAAGAATTAAGAAAATTAACAAAGATATACAAATTTTTTGTTTAAAAATTGTGGTGATTAATGTCCGGACCCTCCAGCATTTCACTCATTACGAAAAACAAAATTAATTCTGTTTAAAAATCAATTTCTTGCTAATTTTCATTTTTCGACTTCTGTGTTGTAACTTTTCATGCATTTCTTTTGTGTTATGTACTTATGTGATGGAATTTGAATAACGTTGTACCGTATGAAGATATACACACAATAACGAATATTTAATTTCGCTTAATACACAATGCGAATTATCAATCAATTACTCGGCAGCCAACAATGCCGAGCGCGCAAAACAATTCTTCATTATTTTATTATTTTGTTATTTTACGAAGAATAATTTGAAAACAATTTTGGCATTTTGGAGAGCGCGAATAAAGCAAATTGCGGGAAATTTGAATATCTTCGCGATTGACTGACGGCTTTAACTTTTTTTTAATGTGTGAATTTCATGGAGTTTCTGATTTTTAATAAATTCCTGAAAATTCTTGACCATTTCTTGTTTATTAATTTGAATATTTCAGATATTTTGGTTCACAATATTTGCTTGAAAATCTTACGAAATCCGCCAAGGTCAACTTCTTGCTTTTGAAATTTAAATTTGTGTCAACATATAAAGACAAGACAGAAAATATTCGAAAAATATGCTTTTGATAAAATAAAAAACGGTATGACCATTTTTAGACTTTTTACTGAGGGGATGATGTTTGAGTAATTCTTTGGGTAAAAAAAAAAAATATAATTGTTGGTGGTGAATATAAATTTCAAGAATCTAGAGGCGATTTAAAGTCTCTTTACCGACTCTTGACTTAAAACCAAATTGATAATTAAAATATGTTCCCCTCATAATCTCCACATCTAGCACAAAAACCAGATTTTCGTTATTTCGCATTTTTAGAGTCAACTCACATATTAACAATAACGTGCAAATATTTCGAAAAAAAAATAAGAAACCAAATGGAAATGTAAAAATATGAAAAAATATGGTTAACAATTTTAAATGGCAATTCTTGTACGAAATTAAATTAAATTAAAATAAATTATTGATAAAGATTATTATCAAGATAAGAAGCTCATTGCTTTTCATTGATTTTGTATTGAAATTTTGTATTTTATTAGTTTGAAATTGTATTTCGACTGAGTTGTGAGATATTATAGCATTGCTCTATTTAAATCCACTTGAACCTACAAAAATACAAAAAAACACTTCATTATATAGTAACACAGTACAAAAGCACTTGTCGTGGTTCAAACAGCAGGCAAAATTTGTTATTGAAAGGTTTCTCTAAATCCGCTATAATGTTGCGAAGTGACTGCGAGCTAGCTCAGCAGAAATTGGGTGGCTCGATAACTTTCAATACTTCATAGATCAAAGTCCATTAAGATACTCAACATGCTAAATATGTGGAGCAAAACACTCGCGTGCAAGAATTTGCTAAATTGCCGACTTTTTTTGCTTTTCACTTTCAAGTAACGAATTATTTGAATAGACATTGCGGAGAAATGTATTTCTTCTAGAAATGTTTGGTATTTTCTATGTTTTACATGTTTTAAATTTTTTGCGATTTTTTTTATAATTTCTATAGAAAATTAACACATATGGGTGAAGTATTATTGGATTAGTCAAATCGAACAGAAGGATTATCCTAATGACAGTTGAAGGTTTTTTGAAATAAACCCCATTTTTGTGGGGAAATACAAAAAATTTTATTTTTTTAGTTAAGATACTCACCATGAATTTAAATCATCTTTATATAGAAATCTTCAAAAAACTTAATTTAAAAAAAAGAAGCGAAATAATGTAAATCGACAATAAAAGATTGCAGAGCGTTCTGTTTACGAGATTCATCAATATTTTTGGCGCCAAATCAACATTAATTGAGATTCATGAGAATCCGACCGTCCGACAAGTTTGCCAACATTTCTTCATTGCTTTTGAAGATTATTCGATGAATTTATAAATTTATACATCCCATGATTCTTTACGTTCGTTTTAAGTTATTGAACAAATAATCTGTGGAAATCCATAAATACGCATAAATTTGCTACTTGAACATTTAAACATTTAATGCAATTATAAATATTTCTTTAGAGAGATTAAGTTTATGAAGAATTGTTTGATTTGTTTGAAGTACGAAGCTTTTGAAGAATATTGACCTTGGCTTGGAGTTATGACGAACAACTTTTGATGCATTATTTAATTTTAAAAGTTCATGACCAAAGTTCATGACCACCTCAAATTAAAATTCACTATAAATATTAAGATTAAGCGAGAACAAAAGAGTTATTATTGCTGAAATTCACCACAATATTTTTTAAGACACTTGAAAATATTCAAATACTAACCACGATGATAAAAATTTTTGAATCACTCGACACATTAAAAATTCTAAAGTTATAAATTTTCTAAAAGAATTTCAAAGATCTAAAGAAAAATTAAGAGTATCTAACAAGTATGGAATAAATCAACCACAAATTGTCTGTTATTACAATAAATTCAATTAAAAGCTGCAAACTCACGCCAACAAAGTTTTTTTTTGCAAAGCAAACAAATCTGTTTAAAACGTGAATTTATGGCTGCCGTTTCTACAAAAAGAGTTGAATAACACTTGATTATCCATTAACCAGGACTCTCGACCACTTTCAACCACTTTCAAACACTCAATTCAGCGTTACAAAAACCCACTCGGCAAAAAGAGTTTAGCATTTCTTCCGACACCTTTTACAAATTTTCAAACAATAAAAATGGTCCAACAAAGAGCCTCACTAGTAATTGTGAGCTATTCTTTGCGAAGCACGTGGACACACCACAAAAATTTTATTAATGTTTTCTGTCGCTCTTTTTTGGAGCTTACTCTTTAATACAATTTGTCTTTGCTCGACGCCAAACTTCTCGAAAATTGCGAGAATGGCGTCATTTGTGATTTAACTAAGCTTTTTGTTGTAAATGATTTTTTGTTTTGTTTTTTATTTGTTGTCAAGTTAAGTAACTCGTAAAAACAGATTTGCTGGGTGAAAAGACGCAAAAGAGCAAAGTTCTTGAATTCTTTCATTTGTCTTTGTCTGGATAGATTTGTTTGCCATTTTTGTTAACATTTTAGCAAATAAAGAAATGAAATGTTTATTTTTTAAGACGCATGGAAGATTTGACAACCACGCAGATTTAATTGAAAAAGTTCTGGAGGCTTTAAGACTTTAAAGGAGAAAGTTTTAAAGTTTTCAATTCAATTATTTGTCTATCTCTTTTATGTCCTTTCTAATATTCACCACTCACAATAAAAAATAAAGAAGAAAATCACGATTCTTTCTAAAACGTTTTAAAATCCCACGAATAACGGTCAATAATCCTCTTGAGAAAAGATTAACTTGACCACAAAATTAAATGTTGCAGCATGAAATAAAACCATCGTAATTCCTAAATTGACCTTTTAAGCACAAACACCCCCGTTGCTTTATTTGCATAAAAATATTGCTAATGCTCTTATTTAGTGATTTTCTCATTTATTACTTGGCATTTATTCGCATTTGATCTTGATATTGTTGTCTGGGATTACTTTCATAACATGTGATTAATTTTTTGCCTTTTTGTTAATTTCAGGATCAGTACGATAATATAGCAGCACACACCCTCAAAGGAATAGATTTTTTAGATAGATATGGAAATTTTGTACGCGATCGATGTGCCATCGAAATTGAATATGCAACGAAACTAAGGTGAGTAATATTTTTATTTTCAAAAAAGTATTTAAAGAAGGTTTGAAATTATTGGTTCAAGTGTTTAATCAAAAATCCAAAGAATGATGAATTTTACTGAAATTAACTGAATTTGTTGTTTTAATTTTGTTTTAAATTATTTTTACTCCCTAATGTATCTCGACTAAATAATAATTTGACCTATATATTCACCACTTAAAATCAACTAAAATTCGATTTAAAATCATTACAATAAACTTTAATTCCAACTATCACCACAACAATTCCATTAAACCTAATCAAGTGCCTATTCTTGCCTACTTACCTTTCCATAACAAGACTTAAGTCCATTGTAGGGAAATCTGCCAATTAACCTGAAAAATGGGAATACTAAAAAACTTTAAATAAATAAATAAACTTGTAAAAAAACTGAAAGTTCCCGCGCATTTTCATGTTTTTATATTTTTTATGTTGCTCATGATTTTTATGTTTCCGATAGCGGCAAAAAGGCCAAGCCCATAAATTTCACAATAAATGCACAGTAAACTCATTAACTGCATTAAAACTGAGTTAAATTGTGTTGAGTTGAAAAAAAAATTCGAGTAAATTCAATAAATTCGAGTAAATTAAGAAAATGCAGCTTTTATTCGAGTTTTATTGAAACTTTCATTGATAAAATAAATAAAATGTCTAAAAAGTGTCGATTTCTTGACATCTTTTACGGATTTTCAAAGTCAGTCGACCATATGCTACTAGTGGGAGTGGATCTCATTTTTCAGAGCGACGGTCAAGACCATAAAAAATAATTACGCAACTTCAACACTTGAAAATACTTGAAAATCCCATAAAATCGTGAAAAATTCTGAATTCACCACGCAAATTTTATTGACCATTTTTATCTAATCTTTTGAGCTTTTGAATTCTATCGAATTTTAAGGTAAATTCGAATAAACTTCAAATAGTTTTCATTGAAATATTCAAATCTTCAAACTAAAGTAACAAAAAAAGTTATAATAAGAAATTTTAATTACAAATTCAAGAATTTCGAGAGCAAATCGCTCAGACAGAAACGATGCGAGTTAATTAAGAAACTTTGTTGATTGTTTTGTTGTTTCGGCTTCTGTGCCAAACTGCAAAGTCGACTAATTTTTTTTCCATCCGAGACTCAATCATTTTAGTTTCTTTATATAATGAAGAATTGTAAAAAAGTTTTGAGTTGAGTGGGTGTGGGGAATAAAAATTGAAGTCACTTGATTGAGTAGAGAATATTAAATTATTTAATTGAGTTAAATTAAATCTCGGGTTTAACTTAATTGAACAGTAATATATAATAATTTAAAAAATAATTAAAAAGGCCAGTAAATTCAGTTTTACACCTTTTTCTAGAAATTATACGGAATAACATGAAACCCAAAAAATGCAAAAACATGTCACATTCCATGAATTTCTGCAATTTTCACCACTTCACACTTGGTAAAAACTGGAGCACAAATTAAACATTTTCGCAAAACATCACTTTTTTCCAAAGTGAACTTAATTGAGGTTAATCAAGTAATATTTAAATTATATTTAAATTATTTTAATACTTAAATGTTTGTTACTTTCAGTTTTTTAACTACGCGGTTTTGATTTGAGTGTGATGAGAAATTAATGGAATTAAAATATTCGCGAGTAAGCGAGTAAGATTGCGGTTTTTATTTGATATCAAATGTAAAATCCATAATAGGGAAGGGGGATATGTCGTTAAAATATATTTTATTTGTTATTTTAAATTTTAATAAAAACTTAATCAAAATTCCTTGAAGAACCATTTTAGGTTTACTTGTTTGATTGATAGTGGTGAAAGAAAAACTCACCATTTTCCCCTCATATTTAATTTATTTAAATTCATCTAAGTCTAATATCTCAATCGTGCTATTTTATTTACTATCATTTAGTTTTAAGACTTACTTGGGTTTTATGTTTTTGTTCCGTTTTCAGTTGCATTGTTTGCTTTTATTACTTTCATTTATTAAATTTTATAAAAAATTCTGATAACAATCGTAAAAAAGTGACACATTAAAAATATTTTTGCCATTGTTGGGGATTTTATTCGTGAATGAAAATGAATGGAATAATTGCTTATGCTTTGAGTAGTTTATGTTTTAGATTTTCATTTTGGGGAATTTATTTTTAAGTGGCCAAATTTAGCCAATAAAAGAAATTCAATTTTTGTAATCATTTTATTCTGAATTCCCCACGCTTTTTAATACATTCACATTTATCCAAGACACATCAAATCAATGTTTTGAGTAATTTCATCCAAAGTTGGACTTAAATTTAAATATTTACATTTTTATTGATCCAATAAAATAGTTTCATTTAACTACATCCATAAACAACAACTATAAACTACAAAAAAGTCAAGTAGGAGTAAATACCTCTCATTTCCTACAAAAATTCCTCATTAAGTCAAAACTTCCATAACTTTCATTGCAATTCCCCACAGTTGCCTTTCTAAGCAATTTTTCCATTCTTGTAAGTTTTTCTCGTAACACTTGTAATTTGATGCGATGATCCACCATATCGATGTCTGTTTTTATCTGTTGAAAAAAAACCGCCGGAATAGCGCAAAAAATGAAGTTGGAAATTGTTTCACAAAACACGAAATAAAAATTGTATTAATGAATGCAAAAGAAAAGTAAAATAGATCTAGGTCGAGCAGTGAATGAAATGTGTTTTGCTTTTTAAAATAAATCATAAATATTTTTAATTGTCGAGTTAGTTTTACTACACAAGTTCAGGGGCGTCGCCAATTTATTTTTGGCAGTTGGAAGAAGAAGAAAAATTATAGATATTAATAGTTTTTCGAAGTTGGTGTTTGGCGCCAAAATTTTGTTTACATATACTCTTGAAATTTTTTGTAAAAGCAGTTTGCTCAAAAAAATTTGTATTTGTTTAAAGTTTTTGACAAAATGTTAGAGGTGAATAATTTTATCTAAACAATTTATATCTATATTGAGTAAAATAATTATTCTGAGGTGAATCTTACACACAGCTTATTTGAAATATTACTCACCTCACTAGAAAAATGTCTTCACATCGAAAAATATCAAGGTTCCCCTAGTATTCTTCACTTACCACACTAATGAGCGTAAGAAATTTTTATGAATGAAAGTTTTGTGTATTTTTTCTTCTTTCTCAATATCACTGAATTTTTACAGTTTCAAAGCAAAGTACAATGACGATGCACTTTCCATAAAAGTACAATTTACTTGATTTACTCATTTTACTCAACATACTCAATTTACAATTTCACAACCATTTGTGACGGTTTTGCAATTCGGTAAAAGAGCGCTTTAAGCGATTTGCGGAATTCGTGGAATTTTGTTGCAAAGTGTAGAGTAGCTTTTTAGTTTTCAAACTTTTAATGAAATTTGGAATGATTAATGATTTAATGCATTTTTTGTAATTTCATAGATTTCCGTGTTTTGGAATACATATGTAGTGCATTAGTTCCAAGGTCAAAACCAATTTATTATGAGTGTGGTGAATTTGCGATCGAGCTCGAGAGGAGTTCAATTTTTCATGTTAAAAGTCGGTTTTTAGACATAAATCAATCAAAAATGTTTTTTTAAATTAATTTTTACATTTTTAAGATACCAAAAAATGGTAATGCACCATTTTCTGAGTAACCAACAAAATAATTTCCTCTTAATTTTGGAGTTATCTGTTTAAATGCATTACAAATTCAATTTTTTGCGGAAATCCTTCAAAAAATGACCGAGAAGATTAATTACTCCAGACAAAATGGAGCGCACAAACAATTTCTGCTCATTGTCTGTTTATTATTATTGTTTGCACAATCTGGTATTTTGTTTCTGATTTGTTTAATTTGCTGTGATGGACGACATTGACCGATTCCCTGACCTCAGATAATTTTTTACTCAAACAAAACTACAAAAATAAAATGAAATAAAAAACTGAGAAAAAAGACTAAAGTGATGTCACTTTTATTGGTTTTTTAAATGATTTCATGAATCACAAAAATGAAGATTTCAAGCTTCTGTTTTTGGAATTTATTTTCAGTTTCGGTGAGGTTTTGCGGAATTTTACGGAAATATTTAAATTTTTTGATGTTTTTGATCTTAAAAACACTTGAATCATCGCAAATATTTTGATTGGATCTATCCTATTTTGACAACAGATTTAATTAATTAATTTTTTGCTTTTTTGTTCGTTTTCCAGACGGCTCGCCAAAAACTACCATCCAAAAAAGAAAGAAGAAGAAGACAATGAGTAAGTATTTGTTTTGTGGTAAATTTGTATAGATATTTGTATGGTGAGTTTTGAAGAGTTTATTGAGACTCTAAAATATGAGTCACTTTTTAGAAATTCACCACTATGAGTTTTTATGGTGATTTTTAGTCGATTTAAGGAGATTAGTGATTAATCATAGTAATTAAATTAAAAATCATTTTAAAAATCTTTTTAAATCGTTTTACTCAAAAACTTTTAAATTTGTAGATTTTCATCGTTTCAAGCCTTCAAGAAAGTCTTAAAAGAAACAAATGACTTTGCTGGTCAACGAGAAACCGTAGCTGAGAATCTGCAAGCTCAAGTGCTGCAGAAAATTTCGCTGCTCTCAAAAAACCTGCGAGATGAGCGTAAAAAATCTTTGTCGGAAGGAACCACACTGCAACAAAATTTGAGCAGTCAATTGGCCAGTCTGGATCGCGCCAAGCGCAACTATGAAAAGACGTACCGCGAGGCGGAAAAGGCCATTGACAACTACCAGAAAGCGGACGCGGACTTTAATCTGAGTAGAGCGGAAGTGGAGAAGCAAAAGACAAATATGGCCATCAAAATTGCTCAAGCGGATGAGGCGAAAAAGGAGTACGCTAATCAATTGCAGAAAACAAATATGCTGCAAGAATCGCATTTTAGGAAGCATTTACCTGAAGTGAGTAGTTTTGGAGGGTGTGGGGAGTAACTAAATTATTCACCACCAACAATTAAAATTTTTTTTAAATTAAATTTTCAATTAATTTTCCTATCATTACTTTTTAGGTATTTAATAGACTGCAAGATATTGATGAGAAACGAACGGGTGGCGTGAAAGAGTTCATCAGAACGGCGGCTGATGTTGAATCGTCAGTGGCTCCAATTATCAGCAAATGCTTCGAAGAGATGCTGCGAGCGGCTGAAACAATCAACGAGAAAGAGGACTCGATTAAAGTGATAGAGCGGTTAGTATTTTATTTCAAAATTCCCGCCAAATATAATTCTGAACCTTTTCTGGCAATTTTTTAGGTTCCAATCGGGCTTCCAACCGCAAGGTGACATTCCTTTCGAGGATTTGTCAAACGCCGACTCTGAGTCGTCCAATAATTCGCAGAATAATCTGAATGCCATGAATCACAACGCGACGCTGAAAGGCGGTACTCTAGGGGCCAGCAAGCTCAAAAAGCGCGTTGGAATTTTCAATATTTTTAGCAGCAACAAGGTAAGATTCGAGCTGGCTTTTATTTGGTGTTGGTTTTATTGTACATTAGTGTAGATTTCTTGGAGTAAATAATATTTAAATAGGAAGGGTCGTCCATAAATATTTACTTATTCAATTTATAGTGGACGACACCTGATTTAATTTATAAATCTATAATCTAACGAAATCTTCAATTTGGTCGTCCATAAATATTATACTGTTCGAAATTTTTTATGGATGTCCCCTTATTGTTAAAATCCACTATATCTTTGCTATTTATATCAAAAAAATTTAAATCGCTCAAATTCAACGTTTTGGTAAGAACTCGCCACTTTTCTATATTCACCTCAACTTATTTCTCAAAATCCAGAAAGGTTGAGTAACTTCATTCATTTATATTTCCTAACAACAGTGATCTGATTTTATTGTCTATTTTTCTTCCACTTTACCCCTTACACACTAATTATGATGATTTATGATGTAAATACAATAACTCTTTGGTGATGGTGAATCCTAAAATGACCTCTTGTAAGTAACATTTTTATCAAGCAAAAAAATTGGAAATTGATAAGCACACTCGATATAATCAATGTTGGAATGCAAAAATAGGAAAAAACAAAGGATTTTTGGTTGAGGATTTTTCTTTTATTTTTAAAATTTTATAATAATTTTTTAAAAGTTTTTTCAAAATTTTTAGTGTTTATTTTAGTAATCCATCGACGATTCACGAATTTTTCAATTTAAAAATTTTTTTTTGTGAAATTCCTCAGCCAAAAATTCATAAATGTCTATTTATGTTTAAAACTACAATATTTATATTTAGTTACTCATTTTAACACACACACCAACACACGCATACACATTACTCTCTTAATAACTGAAATAAAAATTTAAAAACATTTGGAAACATTTTTCGTTCAAACAATCAAAAAACTTTTAATAATTTTTATTTCAAATCTGAAAAATAGCTTTTTATGCTTTTTTTGGTTGTTTTAACTTTTATGATATCTCAGAATTGCATGATTGTTGCTCATTTTGTGACTAATTTTTAAGTGAAAATTCCCGAATTGAAATTGGAGAATTCTTTTTTTAAATATTTTTGTCATTTCTTGATGATTTCGAAGAATAATTCGCTTATTGTCTTTAATTGGAGACTATTTCGAAATTTGTAGAGATTTGTCATTTTATAGATTTTATTTTATTATGAGCATTTTATTTATTAAAAACTTTATTTTCTAAACATTCCTTGAATCTGCTGATTTGAATAAATTTCAAAATTTTAATTTTAATTAACTTCAAAAGATTTTTTTCATTGCTCCTACCATACATTTTCCTACATTTTCACCAATCTCAATGTTTTCATGTTTCTTACCATATCCTAATTTTTTAATTAAAATTAATAAATTAAAACAAATTTTGTGAATGTAAAAACTAAACAACGTTTTTCGTCGATTAACCTAAAAAACCCTCGTCCAATTTTACTGACCACTAACAAAAACTGTTTTGTTGAATATTTTGAATATTTTCCTGCTGCTGTGCTGACATAAAAATAATCTTCTTCTTTTCATGCTTTTCATTTTTCTTCTGGCGCCAAATTCGAATTCTAACCAAATCATCTTCGAAACTCATTTTGAATCCAAATATTTTTCGAATATTTTGCAAAAATAAATCCAATCAAATTTGAATCCATCAACAGAAGTTACTCGAGGCTTGCATCAATGTAAAGGTACGCTGGTATAACAAGCTTTCGGTTGTTTTTTAGTTTGGAGTTTTTTTTGTACATTTTTGAGGTTTTTTGTGAATATTTTGTGAATTTTTTAGATTTTTTAAATAATTTTAAGTTTTGCACCAAAACACTAACCACTTCTACTTCATCACAAATAAAAGAATTATCATCGCAGGTCATCAATGCTGATATTTTTAACACAATGAGACACTTTGCAACTTTTTAGTTATTTTTTGTATAAAAAAGTGCAGGGAGGTGAATAGAGGTGAAGTTTTTTGTTGTTTTGTTTAGGTTCAGATGTTTTTTATTCACCACCAACCAAATAGATTCATTTTATTCACCAACTACGAAAATCAAGAATCTCCAGACAAACTGAAAAAATTTAATCTCATAACTTTTTATAAAAATTGAAAAAGTGCCAAAAAGTCTTATCAAGATCAATGATTCTACAACTCACCACTAACAAAAGTTACTGAAAATTTAAAACAAAATGTGTAACTCCTTCACCTCAAACCTCCTTGCATTAAAAAAACTGCGTAATATTTTGCAAAAATGTTCCTTCTAAAATTGTTGGTTCATTAAAATTATAATTTTTGGCTAACACTTTTGTGAGCACGATTTGGATTTTCTGTCAAAACTTAAAAATTCCCACAAACTAAACGAAAAATCTACACATTTTAGAACACAATTTCTGCGGATGGCTCAAAGGAGGACTACAGTGATCTTCCGCCCACGCAACGACGCAAAAAGCTTCTAGGGAAAGTGCAAGACATTCAGCAGAAGATCCAGCAAGAGCAATTAGCGCGAGAAGGTCTGGTGAAGATGAAGGGAGTGTATGAAGCAAATTCGCTGCTGGGTGATCCACAAACGGTGGAGGGTCAGCTCAAGGAATGCGAGCACAAGCTGGATAAGCTGAGGAATGAACTTAGAAAGTACCAGATTTTGTTGGATCAAGTGAATAGTCAGCACAGTCCGCAAACTAATCGGGTGGTGCAACAGCAAAATGGAGGCAATCGGTCGTCCAGGTAAATAATTTATTTTTAATTTATCAATCAGAAGTTTTGATTAGAATGATAATTTACATTGCAATTAATTGAAAATTATTTCAGATCTAAATATGGTTTTTAAAAAATTATGCTTGAAATTAAATTAATTATTAAATAAAAGGTTTTCCACCACAAAATTCATAAGTTCACCATAAATCCAATAATCATCATTAATTTTCTTGATTTACTCCTTTTAGACATTCCAACGGCAGTCACGAGGATGGAGATGACCACCAGGATGGTGACGCGGGTAGCTTAAGCAGGTCAGCTTCCGAGAATTGTGTTGTTGTGGAAGTGGTGGCGGAAAAAGATGCACAAAAAAACGAGTCGCTTATTAACGATAACCAAAATGATAAAAACAATAACGGGTACTACTTTAATGTTGTTGGTCTGCGAATTAACGATTTTTTTAGATTTTGATTAAATTAGTTTTTGAGTGACATAATTGGGACTTTTCTAGAATTTATGCATGAATCATTTTTTAATGAGTTTTTGTTGATTTTTTAAAGAAATCGTATTTTTATTGCGCAATTAAATTATTTTTATCTAAATTTTAATATCTAAATTATAATTTAAATTAAATTTGAAAAAGATATTCACCACAATCTCACCAAATATTTATCAAATAGTGGATTAAATTATTCTAACTTCTTTTTATAAAAATTATATTTGAAGCAAACTCACCACTATGAGACTATTTTTACTCGTAATAGATTAAATGCATGATAACTCACTTATTGATAGTTTTATATTGAAATTTTTTTAATTTTACAAATAGCATGAAAATTCACTAAAAAAAATTAAATATCTAAAAGAAATTTTATTAATAAATATTTTTGCTCCTTAAATCCTTTTTAGTAGTTCGGCCAGTCCGGAGAGCGGTCTAGGCACATCACACACTTCATTACCAGGCTCGGGGAGCACAAACGATCAACCTAACGAGGAAATGTACTATGATTCAGAACCTGTGCAGCCACTAGGCACTTGTAAAGCCCTGTATCCTTTTGATGGTGAGTTTTTTTAATCTTATAGCCTATAAATCAAAATTAAATATTTTTACAATAATTCTTGATTTTCCTTATATTTTAATTTTTATTAACATGATTAAATTTTTTAGCAACGAGTGAAGGCAGCATTCCGATGTCTGAAGGCGAGGAACTGCAAGTGATTGAGATCGACCAGGGAGATGGTTGGACCCGAGTACGTCGGTTGTGCGGCTCAAATGGATGGGAAGAAGGATTTGTGCCAACAAGTTACATTGAGCTTGGGTTGGTATTTGACGATTTTTAAATTTGTCAAAAAATTCACCTCGTTTTCCAAGACAAAAACCATTATTCTAACAAATTCACTTTTTTTCTTTTTAGTGACGATCACATCTATGTAAATAACGTTTAAGGCATCAACTACGGCTCAATTATTAGCTCAGCAGTATCAACTCAAGATTCTTCAAAACTAATCCAGAATTTAATGAAAAGTGTCCAAACAATTTTGTGGACGTGAATCCACTCCAAAATACTTCAATTTGACTGATTTACACCACGTTTTTGGAATATTCGATAATATTTTGGCTTTTTGGGGACAGAAATTAGAAAACATAGAAAATGAGATTTTCGGTACGAAAAATTCAAAATGCAAGAAAATTAAGAAATTTAAAATTTAGATTGTGGGGAGTAACTTTTATAATTTTTTCAGTTTCAAATTAGTTACAAACATTTTAATGGTCTTGCTTGAATCCTTTAATTTATCTTAATTTATTTTAAAATATTTAAAAAAATATCTAGTGGTGAATTTTTCAGCACAAGCCAAACTATAGCCAAGACACACTTTCATTGTACCAGACAAAAAGTTACTCAAAGATATTCACCACTTTCTGCTCAATTTAGGCCCAACTAAAATTTAAAAAATTTACTAGCAAATCTTACTATAACAAAAACTTCGGATATTTAATTCAATTATATAATGCAAGCAATTAAAATTCAAGAAAATATGTAAAATTACCATAAAACGTATAATTACAAGAATTTTTTGATGTATTCACCACTTACAAAATATTTAAAACAAAAACCGACAAAACAGAATTAAATTAATATTGTGCTACAAACTTGAGCGATGATAGCAACAAAATCTATAAAAGATTCATAATAAAAGAAATTTTAAGTTAATTTAATTAATTTAACAAGAAATATATTAAAATTCAAGAAAAACTTGAGAAAACTTGAAATAGCTTGAAGATATTAGTGTAAATGTAAATATTAATAAAAAAAACAAAAATGCCCCCCAGATTCGTAATTAATTCCTAATTTATTTAAGGCAATTTTATACAATTGATTTAAAAATATTTTTTAAGTAGAATTAATTTTTTTTTCGATCAAATGTACAGAAAGAAAAGCTTTGCTAATATTTTTGCAATAAATTCGTGAAAAAAAAAATATTTTTGATCAAAATAATTTAGAGAATTAGAAAAAAGTCAGAAAAAATCAAAAGTTTTGATCAATTATTAAAATTTAAAAAATAGATCGAAAAATGTACAAGAATATTTTTTTAAGAATTTGATTTAATTTTGCTTTTACTTGTCCGTGTCTTCTTCTTTGTTGCGCTAGTCGTTTTAAATAAATGAATCAATTAAATCAATTTTAATTAATTTACAGTTTTTAAATTTTCATGAAAAAAATAAAATTTTATTTTATTGAAATTTTTAAATTATTATAGAATCATTAAAATATCATTGAAACCGTGAAAAATCGTAAAGGAATCATTAAATCGTGTAATTGCATGATATCATCACAATACTTGTACATTGCATAAGGAAAATGTTTAATTGAGTAATATTAATTAACTTAAAGAAATGTGTATATAAGAATAATTGAACAAAATTTAATTTTAAAACTAAAATATCAAATAAAAATTAAATGCATTTAATCAATAAATTGTATTTATTTCAGATTTACCTTTTTTCCAGATTTTTTCATATACTCACCACTATTATGAAGCTTTTTTTGTACAAGTTTCGTGCTGTACAAGTTCTTGTTCAGGAAATTTTAAAATTTTTCGTTTTTCTTTTAAGTTCCCTGAAAATAATGTTTTTAATAATATGCATTTATTTAATATTTGTCAAGCAGTGGTATATTTTATTATGAATAATAATCTTCTAAAAGAACGGCAATTGAATATAATATATAGTTATAATAATCATATTTGAATAAAGTCCTTAGACACAAGATTACTCTAATATCTTTGCTTAATTAAGAGCGTTAAAAGTGTTTTGGTTATCAAGAAAATTGAGTGATAATTGTGGAAATATTAAAGTTTCTGAAGTTGCATTGTTTTACTCATATTAGAATAAATGACAGTGAATACTTGACAATATATTTTTTGATAAAATATTAATTAATATAATAAGAGATGGCGCTACTAGATATTAAGATATTTTTGAAGCAACTGAGTAAATTTACTCTAGATTTCTAAGTATTTACTCAATCTAGTTTACCATGAAAATAGAACCGACACCAAAAAGTAATTCTAGCATTTTGAAAGAGAAACTTATAATTTTTAGGTAAATATTTAATTAATTGAATGTGGGGTTTGTTGAATTATAAAGTGGTAGATGATCCTTTGCCTAGTGTTTAGTTATCAGCAGACATATCGGTGATTTCCTCGTTGATGGCCAAAACTTGCTTGAGAAAGTCTGAATCTGATGTTATTTTAGCCAAATCTTGTAAGGTGAAAGTCAATTCTGATGTGCTCATCCTTAATTGTTGAGCGAGGATCGTGAGGTGGTCCAAAATGTTATCGGGGATCTGTAAAAAGTTCATTATTAGTATTTTGTGTAAATATAGATTAATTACCAATAGCTTACCTTAGTCAAATCCTTGAAGGCGCTGAACTTTTGCTTCAACTTGAAACTTTCATCGTTCATTCCATCGTCGTAGAAAAGTGTAAACTGAGCATCTCCAGTGTTAACGACTGGAAAGTAAATACCAGCTTGAACTTTTCCCTTAGCTGATCTTGATAGCAACGATCTGAAGTTGTAAACCAAGTTCCTTCTCACTGTGACATCAACTGCTGTTTTGTAAGGTCTTTGTACGTAAATCAGTGACATCTCGAAAGTTTGTTGACCTTTTCTGGTGGTCCTTTCAGTCCAAGTAATAAAATTGTCACTACTAGGATGGAAAGCGTAGTTGTATTCGCGTTGGCAGTTGTTGTCGTGAGATTGAGTGAAATATCCTGTGTGAGGATATAGTTGATCTTTCATGATTGTTACAACTCTAGCAACGTGATAACCAGGGTCGAGGAGAAGAATTCCTTCACGGCCGGCTACAACAATGCGCATAGCAACTAAAGAGTGTTCTTTCTCTAGGCTCCATGAGGCAGATTCAATATTTTGTTCCTACAATTAAAAAGTAGGTTAGATATGGACAGATGGCGCTTAAATAGTTGAAGATATTTACCTCACAATGCTCGACGTAAGCCATACTCTCCTCAACTGCTTCCTCACAAGACACCAAATAGAACTTTTCAGCTAAATCTGGTTTAATACTAGCAACCCTAGTGATAATCTCCATTGCCAAGCTCACACAAAGAGGATGTTGACGCTTTAATGGAGGAGCAAAGCTTTGGAAGAAAGTCTTCAGGTTACTGCCGTTGGACTGCTTGAATGATTTGTAAAAGTCGATGAAATTGTTGACTGTGTTGTAATGAGTCGTCTCAAGCATTCTTTGTAATTGCGTTTCGATACATCCCACTAGCTCTTCATACTTGTAGATCTGAAAATAATATTTGAGGTTAGAAAAATGTCATTTAAGAATAACGGACTGATAGATACTAACCTTATCTACTACAAGCGCCTTTTTAGGCTTATTGGACCAGATGGGTAACGGAAGGGGATGGTCATTTCTCCAAGCCCCCTCACACTGTTCGAACGCTGTCAAATTGTAGGCATTCTTGGTGATCCATTTGGATCCCTGTTCCTCTTCTTCGGTATCCTCAGAAGAGTCGGATTCATCACTGCCGCATGATGAAGAATCCCGTTCAGTGGTGCTAGTCACAAAACTGTGACTGAACGGATCAGTGCTAGTCAATCGGTTGCCGCCAAGGCATGACCGATCTCCTGATCCGCGCACATCATTAATGGAGTTGTCAGAAACGAGTCAACTGGGCCATTCAATCCGCAGAAACTGCCCAACAATGGGTAACTGTACGCCAACGTCATCGTTAATTTTTAGCGAAGAAATGGTTGAAATGGAAGAAATAGCTCCTTCGTCACCAGAACTCGATCGTCCTAGGTTAGGAGGAACCGAAATATCGTCCCCTTTAATAAACGCTTGTTTTTCACGCTCTAAAAGAAGAAAAAAGGGATATTTATTAGTAATGGAAATTTTGGAACTTGATACAATAAAATTCATCATGAAATCTAGTATGGTTCGGGAATTTTGCACTATGAGTAAATTTCATTGATAAAACAACATTAGTGTGCGTAAAAGTGATTCATAAACAGTTTCGTAGTAAAAATGTATAAAATCAATATATGCTAGAAACGATATAAAAACAATATAATTTTAATAATTGACGAGGAAATTGCTGGTTCTCATATTTTATTCAACATTTGTGATAATTTATCGTTTTCTTGAGTATTCTAAGTTTGAGAGTAGTTTTTTGTGATTCAAGCGAAGAAAATTAATAGAAAATTTATGATTTTCTGTTGCCAAGCAGAAAATAATAATAATTTTAGTATGTACAAAAGTTTCTATAAATGACTAATTAAAAAAGAACAAATGACCATAAAAGCAATTTATCCACAAATTATGATACTTTCGCTCAATTAAGATTTTTTTAATTTATGGATATGTTTCTAGTTTTAGCTTTTCCGGAATATAATAACTGGTGATTAAACTCCAAGTTGACTTTGGTCAGGACAGAACAATAAAATAATTATAGCTAAAGATATATTAAAGGTAACGGTCAAATCCATTAATTTCTAAGAAACGTTCAAATAACTTCCCCCAGTTCAAACTTTTTCTGTTCGAAATTCACGCGAAATTAGTGATAATTTCCTTGGCCTACTATGCGAACAAATTATGGTAAATTTGAACTAAATCATGTGAGTGAATCACTCCCACTTTCTGTCAATTTCTACAAAAAAAATACGGAAAAATACTCTGGGATCCAATTGTCTATAATGCGTAGAGTTGCGTTTAATATTTGAACCGTTTTGAGTTGGCTTGTCTCCAATAATTGTTTAGAGATTTGCACCGGGTAAACAAGGGGCAATTTTACTATTTTGTTGTCACGAATTTCAAAAAACCAGTGGGCAGTTTTTGAATAATAAAGAAATAATGAGCGCACAAAGAGATATTCTTCGCATCATGAGTATGTCATGACGTCATCACTCAGCCAGATAGTAAGTGTATTTGCATTCATATATTGGTTGTATGGTAACAAAACAACGTTAATTGCTCTATTTGAATTTACAATTATTTCGAGCGAAACTTCTACAGAAATTTATATTGCGCACTTGAATTGTGATAAATTAAAGAGAATGTTATCTTTCAAGTGGCAGGGAAAGATAATTTATTATCTTTATGATGACTGATTCAGCCAATTTGAGGCTGAATTGTTCTTAATCATAGGAAGGTAATTAAGATGAAGACCTCGATTTTAAATATTTGATCTTAATTATAATTAAGATTGAGATTTTTCTAACGTTTGAAAACATCAAAGAACAAAGCATTTTAGTTAATTCGACTTTTAAAATCAATTCCTGTGTTTTTAATTAACCATGAATAATGCATTAAAATATTAATTAATAGCTTTTCCCACAAAAAAATTGGCGGAAAGGTCGTTTAAATATCATTCAACAAAAACTGTAAAATTTCACAACATTGATACATTAATTTTTGTTGTATGTTGACATCAAGCGAGGACATCCCTCAACAACAAACAAACAACTTTCAAATGAAACGAGCTGAACTTTGTAGCTTTGAAACTTGTTTAATCAACCATCACATGATTTCAATACAGAACTTTGAATGCATTATTAAGTTGATGAGATTTCTTGATCAATTATTATTATTATAGTCGATTAACTTACCCATACACCGAGGCGATGGCCAGGAAGAAAAAAATGGTCTGTCTGACTTAAAACTCTTTAAGAAATCGGCTTCACTCACAGTTATTTATTACAAAATCAGTTTCCTTTACAGAAAACCAAATTTAAATAATAAATAAAAAATAAAATAAAATAAAAGTTTGACTGCGATTTGCAATAGCTGAATGGGGTTGCCCACAAGATTCCTTCCGAATTGTTTGGCTCTCGACAATCAAGTAAAGACTAAAGTAAAATTACGTTAGCAGCAATTTATAGAGAAAAATTCACTCGTATCGTTCCAACACTTAAGCAAATACACTTAATGAGATTACACAGAAGTTCTTTGAATCATTTTCCACAAATTAGTTGAGTACTTTGTTTATAATGATTCTTTTAGTTTTTTTCACCACACGTTAACCACATTTAGGTTAGGTTTTCACTTTTTAACGTTTTTGCACTTTTTGAAGTCCTTGGAGAGTTTTCTCGGCACTTTTGTAAATACTTTAGCTTGCAGTTGAAAATTCTGAAATGAAAAAGTATAAGTTTAGAAATTTATCAGATTTGTAGTTAATTGTTTATAATCGCAGTCTGTTTGTTCCATGTTTGTTCTCAAAACAATAAAATGGTATCGTTTATGTTTACTTTATGATTATTGTAAGGTTGTTCGATCAAAGAGCTATCTGAGATTAATCACTGCAAGTGTAGTCAAAAGATGTGTAGTCAAAAGATTATAACTCCGCAAAAACCTGAACAGACCCCTAGTATTTTATTTCGTCATTCCCGAACCTCAAGACGAACGTTTTTTATTTATTTATGAATAAAACACGAAACTCAAACATCTTTACACCACTCGGACACAGCTGTTTATTACTATATGCACAGTAATTCTAGAGGACTGTTTTTGCCTATTTTGCTTGTGTTTACGTACGTTATTATATATGGTTGTTATTTTTCTGTTGTTGCTGCTTTTTGCATTTTTGTTAAAACAAAACGTTTAATAAACTTTTTTGTTCTGTATTTGCAAAATATAAATATTTCAACAATAGAAAAATTATATAGATGTATGCACAAGTGGCTATCGATTTTACACCTGCCAATAAAAAAATAGAGCAGCGGAAAATTGCTGATTTACTCTAGAAATCTCGTTAGACAAAATTGTAGAGGAAATCACTTATAAATTGTATGCAAGCAGCAATCTATCATTATTTCTAGAATTTGGAGTAACAAAAACATGCAACAGGACAATGTTCAATGAATTGAGACTCTTATAAGAGTGAATGTATGTATTCGTTCCAAAAATCAAAAATGTTTGTTGCTTTTTCATCAACGAGACTTCCGGTTCTCAATTTATACTTTGTTGTGAGGTCTTTTGTATACGAATTTATTTCGTTTCTTATTTCTCGTTTTAAAAGTTTTTTTTTTGGCTCCAGACTTTGTTTATACTTCAAGGTTCGGGATAATGACTTCTCGAAATGAAACTGGATTTAGAATATTTCTGTATATTGCGCATTAATATTTAAATTATGGAAATGTCGAGTTTTATGTAGTTGTTACTACATGATTGCGATGATGTGTGTTTAGAATGTCAACTTGTAGACGCCTTCCATCCGAAATACCAGGTTTTACTACAGAGTCCTGTAAAACAGAATTTTCGCTATATTTATTCCGGGAACTCCAAGCATCAACTTTTTAATTAAAAACTGTTAAAAGTTGATGATCACCAGATTTCCCTAAAGTAAATAGAATATCTTTTTTTTCAAAACAAACGTTATTTAGAACCATTGCGTATAAAGGAATATTTTTATATGGTATAATCACTCCTACAACCTCAGAGAGCTAAATAATGCAAAGCCTAATAAAACATGCGTCAGAGGAACTTTTCCATTACATTTCAATCAAATATTGATAACAATAAAAGCTCCACATGATTATGAAAGTGATGTGATACGCAGAACGAAAACCAATCAAATATTGTCACGTGTAAGTCAGCCGATTTCATCGAACCATATGCCATAACAACAATTTATGAAAATGAACAATGAAATTAAATTTTTTAATTGTTTGAAAGATAATTCGTCATATACTTTGGTCGTACTTAACACAATCTTATCAGAGGTGGTAATTCAAAGTTAATTATTTTAATGATTTATTTAATAATTTAGGCTCTTATTTTTCAGACAAAGCAACAAAAATTGTACTTAAGATAAGATTGAGTGGAATTTTCCCATTTCCATTGTTTACATATCAGAGTTGTTTAGACTAAAAAAGTGATAGCAAGCTGATACCATATGTGATACCCTGCCTGATACTTTATCTACATTTTTTTGTTTGTCGTGCTCTGAAAAAATTACTGGGAACGTGATCGAATAATTAATTTAAAATTAAACATTTTTGCACAAGCGACAAAGCAATTTCACGAAATCTTGAATCTTTTGAATATCTTTATACATATAAAGATATAAATCTGAGGCCATTTTTCTCAGGCGGATTGTGCAATCAGATAATTTATTATGCATACAAGGGGGAGGCAAATTTTACCTCTATTTTATATGAATTGAAGAGTTTGTTTGTTATAATTGGATAAATTCTTCTTCCGATGAATTTGCGCAGTTCATCTTCAAATACTTAAAAGTAACCCCCTCACCAGCCCACATTCTTGATTTAAAAAAACGTCAACAAATGAACAAAAGAAAACGCGCAAAAAACTTAGCAATCATTGAACTTTTGCAAGCAATTCAAGCGAATTATGTACTCCTCGTGCTCACTGTTCAGAGGTCGGTCACGTGTACAAAAATTATTCAAATATTTTCCAATCACTTCAATGACTTCCATATTCAATTAATTTCCAATTGAGTCAAGTCTCAAGAATCTTTTCTTTTTATTACAAAATTTCAATTTGCAAACATTTAAATATTTTGCAAAAAATTTCAAGCTTTGGCGAATAAATTGCCTTAAGAGAGATTCTACCGTTTTCTACGAATTTGGCAAAACTTTCGATTTCTCACCGCATTCCAATTTTTGTTTTTATTTTGAGTGCAAAATTCTGAGGAAATTTTGGGACAATTTCAAATTGAGAAACCTAAAAACCAAAGTTTTTTTGTATGGCGGTTTTTCTAGTGGACTTTGGACTGGTTTTTGTGGCTAAAATTATAAATCTTAATCATTTGAAAATATCCATACTTCGCCATATGTTTGCATTTCAAGATTAATCAAATAATTTATAATAAAAGTCCAAATCTTTGTCAAATCTGCCAAACAAATCAAGTACCGAATTTAATTAGTGATACATCTTTCTCATGAACTATTTGGTGCCAAGAAAATTGACGTCATTTTTGCCACTCGGTTCTGCCGATTTAGTTCAAAGTTATTGCATTCAGTACTAAGATTTATCGATTTATCGATTAAACAAAAATTTATATGGAAACATCGGATAACCTCAGAAAAAATTAAAATGCCCAAGAAAATCAATGTTGAGTAAAATTGTTCTAGAAGTTGGATTATTGAGGTATAACAGAGAAAATGAAGGATATTACAAAATTAGGCCAAACTAAATAATTCATAGGGATTTCCTTGAATCAAATTTTGTCATTCATTTCTGAGGATTCTTCGGATTTTCCCTTGAATTATGGAGAAGGTCAAACTGCCGATCATTTTGTGCGTGACGTCAACTCTAAACACCTTCTTGACTCACCAATTTCACAAATCTCTGCAATTTTCTCCTTAATTCAATATGTTAAACCAATTGAATGTTCCCTTGTAGTATTTGAAGCCACTAGCACATCTTAAATAAACTTTTATGCCTATAAAGATCATCTTTCCGGGAAAAAAACACCAAAATCACTGGCTGATCCTTATATTTGGTACCAGCACAAAAAAAAAATGGTTTTGTTCTTTGGCAAAGACACAAAGAGACTGGAGGAAATGCGAAAAGTTTCTGGGAATTGTCGATTTTGCGCAATCCACAAAATGTTGAGAATAGAGGAGAAAAATTGGAAAAGTGTGAAGCAGCTGGAACAACAGGGGTTTGAAATTCATCTGTTGATTTGATTTTTGGAAGTTTCTGAGAAATTTTTCATAACAAATACAGTAAAAGCTCTAAGAACCAATTAAATGAAATAATTGGTTGCATAAGTAAAAATCATTTATTTTCCATTTTTTCATGTTTTGCTACGATTGCTATTATAAAAATTGTTTGTAACATATAAATGCTCTAAAACTAAAATACATAATAAGTTTAGCTCATAATACATTCATGATTTAATTTATAATAAAATGCTCGAGGAACGAGGAACTGTTTGTTTTTCTGTACAGATCAAAATATTTTGCTACAATTTCTGTCTCTCATCTGTGACTTTTTTCCTTAGGAATTCCAATTGCCGTCGTTTCAATTTAATTTTAAACATTTCTTCCAGGAAAACATGGCAGTCTGTTGCATTCTTATCTTTCACCATATCACGGAATATTTGTGCTAAATCTGATATGTCATCTGTTTTAATGATCTCTGCTCTGTGCTTAAGGATTAAATTTAAACTTACACGGAATAGAATCTATAAATAAAAAAATACACAATTATGTTGAAAACTCAGATAAATAATAATTTACCTTATATCCCTCAGCAAACAAACAATCGAAAACTCTTAACACAGTCTCAATAGGAAGCACATCAGCAAATAAGCAAATAAACCACTTGGTGGTTATCACAGGCCAAGACAATCCAAGCTCATTGACTTTATTGTTGATATCTGGAGCTCTAGCCTTAATAAGTTCAGTCAATACTTCAATATCTGTAATAAGACCACTCATCGTTTTACTGTGGTATCCTTTTGCGATAGTCTCTACAAGTTCCTTCAATAACCAGAAAGTTTGCTCCTCATTTTTGGTGACGATTAATATTAAACCAGCAATATAATTCAATCCTTGACAATAACCAATTTCTCGATTGCTGTGGGCAAAACTGACCAAAATGTTGAACAGTCTGGATTTGTATTCATCGAAGTAAACGTTGTCTGGAAAAGTTCTGGGAAGATCAATCTTAATAACATCTACTAGTTCTTGATCGTATTGAGTCTCAGTTAAAAGTTTTTGATAAAAATCTGGTGTGCTATTCATTTTCTTTTGAGCTAAGCTAGTTTTCATCCAGACTTCACCTCGTAAATTGTTAGGAACACCTTTTCGTATAAATCTTTTAAGTTGTCTGCCACCATCTAAAGAATTTCTATTTTGCATAAACTTCTGCCATCTCATAGATCTTCGTGTTAAAGTTGCATAATAAATGGCCATGATCTCATCGTAGCTCTCATAATTGAAATCTTCTGGTCTCTTGAAACCATACTCATCAATATCGCTAAAATTAAATAAATTTTTAATATTTATCAGGAATTTGTTTGATGTAACATGTATATGATGTCAACTGAATGTACAACATGTTATTAGGAAACAACATTGATTATTACAAATTAATTAGTCACTAATAAATTAGTAATATCTATTATAAGAACACAAATTAAAGAATTCTAGTTAGAAAACTTACCTAAATTTGGAGCCCTGCATGTTTATTTGAGATGTGTCACGATCTGCAAAGACTTGTTTGATGAACTGTGTTTTGTTTACAACTTTTCCATTAATTCAACGTGAGCTAATTAGTCTTTAAATTTATATTGTAGAATTTATAAACTCTGAATAATTTTGTCAATATTTTTATTCAGAACAGCTGATAATTGAGAAGTAAAGAATTACTCACCATTAATACTCAAATTTCAAACATATTCACCATAACCGTTACTGGAACATGTTTATATATATATATAAAAATCTTTGATCCACGTTCAGAATGCATTAATTCATTATGTGTATCATAAGTGTATCTCAGGTGAATAATATGAAATAATTTGATTAAAAAACAGTTTATATCAAAGGAAATATAATATTATAATAATCGATCGAATTCAACTATTCTGTCTGATTAATCTCGATACTTCGATTAATTGTTTTTCATTACTTCAAAAGTTACACACGTGTTGCTACTTGTTTAAACGAAATTTCATCCGTAATCTTAAGACTTAAAGTTCTAAATTTTGTCACATCAAGTAAGCACTTCTTCTTCTATCCTCCTAAAGTGGAGACAAGAGCTCTGGCCTATTATTAATTCTAATCTCTAATTTAGATATGTCGGGCGGCCAATTCAACTTTTTCTCAGCTAATCCTGCTCCAGGATATCCTTCTGCTTCTACAGATCCAAGCTCTTTTGCAGCAAGCTTCTCACATAGTAGTACTGATGGCCAGAACACATATCATCAAAACGTTTATTTCAACTACAATGCTCCAGCTCCTCAATTTGCTTGGCCTGGATATGCTTGGCCTGGATATGCTCATCCTTATATTGCTCAGCCTCAAATTGTTTGGATCCACCCTTACAGAGGCAGAAACTACCAGCGAAATCTGCGCAGAAGAATCAGGAATAGAAATGAAGTGGCGCGCTTGGAAGATGAAAATGATGATTTGCATGAACAACTCATTCAACTCATTAACCAAAATCAGAAAAACTAAAATACTTAAGTACTTTCTTGTTAAATGTGAAAATATTTAAATAGACAAGTTCTTGAAGGAATCATTAATGATATAATTAAATTTATCCTTTTACGTTTATTTTCGTGGCCTGAATTTCCATTGTCACGATATTCTCCAAAAATCCATCCAGTTGAATTCATAAGTATATTTAAATAGTTTCTGAAGAAAAATTTATTTTTAAATTCACTTAAATCTTATATTTGAATGACCCAATAAAAAAATTAAAGATAAACCGGTAAATAAATAATTACTGCGATATAATGTTTTTAATATAAAATTTTATTGGTTAAAAAATAAATGATTTTCAAATACACCACAGTCTATAAACTAATTAAATATTATATTCAAATGCAATCCCATTTAAGTCTCATATAATGAATTGTCTTTAAACTCGAACCAAGTGTTATAAAATATATTGAGATTCCTAAGTGGTAATTTGTTTTATTAACATTAAAAAATAAAATAATTGAAAATTTATGCATAGTTTTGCAACTAATTAAACACTTAACTGGCATTTAACATGATTTGTCTGATATAAGGCTAATTGAGCAAAAATTGCTTTAATAGTTTAATACTAATGTCGTTGCAAGGCCACTAATTAATAGTTTCACATTAATTACATATTTTTGAGCAGATGGCAACCAAATTTCAATAATTTCTAATTTATCGCATTTTATGGCGCAAAAACTTAAATTCAAATATGGCGCCAAAAAAATTAAGAAGGCGACTTCTTATCTTCCCCAGATGAACTCATTCTTACACTGCTCATCCTGCTATCTGCAGAAAATAAGCTGGCACCCAATCTTGTGCTGTCCAACTGGACTGGCGTTGAAGTTCTAAGCTTCAGATCTTGGCTTAGCATACCACTATTCGAGGAGCTTGTTCCAGTAGCATTTAGAAGAGATTGCATGAATTTACTAGACAAAGAAGACTCGTCAGTCAAGTTCTTGTTATCCGAGCGAATCGTTAGTTCCCTTCTAAGAAAATCCTTCAAGTTGAGTGGTTTTCCAGAAGACCTCGTTTCTGTTGAGGAGTTTGTCGTTAAGGAAGAAGAATTTGCGTCTCTGATGTCTAATTGATACGTTTTACGGCTTATCAACTTGCCCTGCTTATTTAAGCTCTGCTCTGGACTTTCTTGATTATTTCCAGCACTCATTGAAGTTGATGAGCTTGAAGATTGTATTGTGTTACTTTCCTGGTTTCTCTTCAACATACTTGTCATCCAACGCATTCCCATCTCAGTAAGATCATCTTCTAAACGAGGTGATTTGCTCCTTGGAGCTTGTCGATTTTCACGAGGAGATTTTTGAGCTGTTGGCTTCTGCTGCTTACTTTTTGGACTTGTAGGTGGACTCGGTAAAATTCTCGAACTCTCCAACACTCGAATTTCTGGAATTTGTGGTGGAGGACATTTCGGTGGTTTTAAAATATTGTCAAGCTCATCATCCGGATTTTTTGTTCCTGGACCATCCGATTCGCCACCAGTTGAGCTCAAGTTTTCAAAAGAACGAGTGATAATTTTTCGTCTTTTCAGCTCGGCAACAATATCATGAATCGAAGAATCTGAACTGTCTCCTTCATCTTCCTTTTTCTTGGCTATAGAATCCTCAATTCCATAAACTGCTGGTGCTACGAACTTATTGTATTTAAGCTGGCTCACTTCAAAAAGTTTATCTAAGTCACCAGCAGTTTGCCGCTCAACTTTTCTTAAATATTCCTCGTAATCAGGAAAGTCTTCGTAATTGATCGACTCCTTTGTCAAATCAACTCGATCATCCTCTAGAATATTGACTTTTGAAGCAACTGGCGTCTCCACCTCCACAATCGTTGACAGTTCATGTGCTGGCGTCAATTTTTCCTCCATTTGTGGACTAAATCTGATTAACGTTGTTGGTGGTCGCTTTTTCTGAGAGCTGAGCGAACTGGGCTGACTTGTTGCTAAATTAGACGGAAGCGGAAGCGTTTGTTTTTGCAGATCCTTCAAAATAGGTTCAAATGTTGTCTCTCTAACTTCTGGACTTTCACGGTAATCTGAAGATGTAACAGGTCTTGACATTGAGTGAATTCCGCTGTCTTTGCTCACACCAATTTGCTTTCTCATCATAATATTGTTGATTTCTTCTGAAGGAGGATCATCTCGATGGCTTGGGGATTTGAGCTCTGAACCGGAACTAGTAGCTTGTTCTATCAAAGCGCGTGCAGGAGCCTAAAGTGAAATAGATTATGAATTTCATGCCCATTATTGAAAATGCCATAAAAAAATCACCTGAATATCCTTGTACTCTGTGAAGTTTTGCATCTCACTAGAGCTCAAACTATTTTCAATGAGTTTCAGCTTCTCTTGTCTAACTTGATCCATCATCTGTGTTAGATCTGAGATTCTTTTCTGGCAGTTGCTGGTATACTCCACATAATTATTCAACATATGAGATTCCAAGTACTTAGTCATGTTCAAAAGATTATTATTGTCAACTTGAGGAGCTGGTTGTGGAATTGCAACTTGCTGAGCAGGTGGAGATTTAAGGATTGTCTTTTTTGGGACTTGTTGTGATGTAGTTGGTTGTGTTTTGAAGGATTTTGGAGGTGGTCTATCAGTTTCTGGCCGAGATCTCGAAGGCTTTGTTGGTGGCTTTTTCACTTCAGGTTGAGGTTTTCCAGGTTTTGTGACTTTTGAAGAAGGTTTCGCAGTTTCTGGTCGAGTTCTCTGGGGTTTTGGAGGTGAATTTTCTTGCCTCATTCCTTTTTTCTCTAATACATTCCTCCAAATATTTTCCACTTTACTGACATTCTCTTCAACAGTTCCACTCATCTTGCTTCTCTCCAAAGACTCATTGATTTCATTTAAAAAATTGTAGTTATCACTGATGAACTTCTTCAATTTTTCCATTCTTTCATTATCGAATGACAATTCCTGCACTTCTGAGATGTTGGCACTTGTTTGCACCACTGAACTGCTAGGCGTACTCACAGAAGATACACTGACACCCAACTTATTGCCAATATTCTGAGACATTCCAAGTAATCTTGTCACGTAGTGCATTAGTTGAGGATTCAGTCGTCGATTTTGATCATGAGTATTCAATCTGAGAGGAAGATCCACTGAAGGATGCATTTGATGCGGTAAACTGTTGTAGGAAGTCGAAATTGTAGCTATTGAGGAAGCATCGTCTCTAACAACTGGAGGTGCTTTTGATTGTCTATGCTCAGTTTGTTTTTGTGTTTCCTTAGATTGAACTGCTGGTGGTGGTTTCGTAACTTCTTTCGCAAAATTGACTGGTTTTTTAACTTTTGGAGGATTATTAGAAGTTTGCACTGCTTTTCCAACTGGTTTTGTAATTCTTGGAGGAATTGTTGGAATCTTAAATGCTGGTGGCTCCACAACTTTTGGAGGATCCAAAAATAATTTCTGCTGTTCTAACAACTTGGCTGCAATCAAATCCACCATATTATTTGCTTCACTTTCCTTGAGCTCCTCTTCCTCTCTGTGATCTCTCCTGGATTTCTTGATTGGAGTCTTTGGGTAAATTTTGCCTGGTTCCTTAGACAAGGTGTCGACGCATCTAACTTTAATCTTCTTAGCTCGTTTTTGTCTTGGGGATTTTGGTTGTTGAACTTTGATCAAAATTTCAATTGGAGCTAAAGAATCATCAATGGAGCTGATAGATGGTTCAGAATTGCTGGTCAAGTCAACGTTTCCACGGTTTTCTGGACGTTTGGGACGAACTTCAGTTGATTTATCCATTTTAGTTAATTCGGAAGCCTTCTTTTGTTGCTCTTCCATTAGCTGGTGGTCCTAAAATAATAAATTATTTTTAATTTGAAGAGATTTGTGAGGCAATTCAAAACTCACCTTATAATTACGATAAAGCTCCTTTATATTATCAGCTAAACGTTTCTCTCTTTCCTGAACTTTCAATTCCCTCTCTTTTATTGCTTTATTTTGCTGAGCAACCAAATCTTCCTGCTCTTTCGTCACTTTCTTGGGAACTTCATCACTCAACGACTTTTTCTCCTTTTCCAACTGCTCAATACATTTTAGAACCTTTTCTAAATCCGGTCCTGGAATATTTTCGCTTTTTTCAATCTCACGCATTAAAAGTTGCTTTTGGTTATTGATTCTTTCGAGCAGATCCTTTAGTTTCTCAACTTTAACAATGTGTGTTAATTCTTCTGTGTGTTTATGGCTTTGCGCTGGAGTAACGGCTTTTGGATGAGATTCTTTAGCAACTTCAGCAACATTAAGGTCAGAAGAATCTCGGCGCGACTCAGACTGCTCATGAAGTGGAATGACTGGTGGACAAGTAATAATAACTCGATTTTTGAGCACATTTTCAACTGCCTGGTTCATCTTTTCTTTTCGTTCTCGATTCAGTTTGTTCAAATGATTATCAGAATAGTTGGGAACCGTCTAAAATTAAATAAAATTTAATAAATATATTGAGCGACTTAAGGATCGAAATATTCACCTTTCCAGAAGCTCTAACTTGATTCTGCTCTTTAGACAGAGCCTCCAACTGTTCACGCATTCTATCATAGTCCCTACGAGTGCTCTCCTTTTCTAACGCTTCTCTCGATCTTATGGCAGTTAATTGGCTAAAATATTAAAGAGGATTTAAATATAATTTCAAAATATTGAAAGAAAAACTCACCTTAATAAATCCTGATTAATTCCTTTGTTCATATCTTCACGATTCAAGCTTCTTGCTTCCTCCATTGCATTTAGCTGTCCACTTGGGACAGTTGGTCTACGATGTTGCGTCACCAAATCTGCAGGCTGCTGGTACTCTTTGGAATATTGATTACCAAAGTCAACATATTTTACAAATTGTCTAGCATTAGATTGAGCAGGTTTTGCTCTTGGAGCAACCTCTGGTTTTCTCGCAGTTTTCTTCTGTACATGATGTAAAGGATGTGGAATGTTGACTCTTGGAGCTGGCTTCTGTGCAATTGACTTTTTCTTGATTGGAGATCTTTTTTTCAGTTTTAAGGGCGATCGAATTGGTTCAGATTCCTCTTCACTTTCATCACTAGATACTAGAACAGTTTGAACAACTTCTGGAGATTTTAGTGGTTTTTGGATCTTTGAAGGTTTCTCAGGTGATTTTTCAAACTCCCAGCAATGTTGTTTTTTCAATAGGTTAGTGATCTGATGAAATTCTAAACTGCTATCTGCAGGAGTGTTGATGGAGGAATCTGTGGAGTGGGTGGTGAAATGCTGAGGATTATAAGTCACTTTTGTTGTTATTGCTGATGGTTTTGATAGATTTCTGGTAGTTTGTGGCTGAATGATTTCTTCTTCACTTTCATAGCATTTATTATAAACTGGATTATCAGAATCTTGGTCAGAACAATCTTCCAACACTATTGGATCTTGTGATGTGCTCGCCGCAGGTGGCTGAATTTTTTTGCCAGATCTATGGACTTTATCAATTTGCTCAGTTTGTATACCGATTGTCTTTTGCTTCAGTTTTTTCCGCTTTAAAGCTTTAGCTTCCTCTTCTTTTTTCCTCTTTTCAAGTTCTTTTGCAATAGCACTTCTTCCGCGATCTGCAGCCATCAGATCAAAAGTCTCTCGCTCTTCCTGGAATGCCAATACATTATTTCGCTCTTCTTCGGCTGCTTGGTGAGCTGATCCATAATCATTTACACATATCTCATAATACTTCTGAAGTTCACAGGCTTGCCTTCTTTTCCACTCCACTAGCTCTTTTTCCTTGATCTTGCCAAGTTTCCTGAGTTGATTCTCTTTCTCGGTTTGTACGCGAGCGCGCAGTTTCTGAGCAATTTCTTTGGACTGTTTTCTGACCTAAAAATAGAAGTGATATGTAAGTGGAAAGGATCGATATAACTGGAAACTGGACAATGTAAAGGGAATTTTCAAGGTTTTTCCAAGGATATTTGAAGGTAATCCATTTTCATGAGGTATCTCACTAGATTAGAAGCAGTACAACTATTCAAGATCCTTTAATGCATTTGAAATGATCTTATTATTAAGAATTTTAAAACTTACTTCTTCCAATCTCGCATTTTTGTCCAATTCACTCAAAACCCTTCGATTCATGATGCCTGCATTAACAACAACACTGACCACAGGCATTTATAGATACAATGATACTAATTTTGCCTCATATGGCTTTAAAACACAATTAAACGATAAACAAATAAAATGTCAACAACAAAAAATAAATGCAGTGCTGTCAAAAAAAAACTCAAAAAATTGCGCCAAAAAAGGCAAAACCGTTAAATTACTCAAAAAGTTACTCATCTGGAACCAGCAATTTATTCCGAATTATTTTGTTAATTTAAATTTTAAAACCAACCAATTAGCCTTTCTAGCCTTTTATTCAAATTTTTTACATAAATAATTCAATTTCAGAAATTCTCAACACTTTAATCCTAAAGTCTTATCGCTAAAAAATATAGTTTTCACAAGTTTTCGGTATTCTCACATTTAATATACTTAAGATCTAAAATTATTTGCAATATAATTCACATTTTCACAAGTATTGCAACATAAATTATCCAAGACGGACACAGTGAAAGTGTCCAATACTCTTGTCACATCAATTAAGACAATATTTGTCGTAGATTAATTATAAGTTCGCATAAAAAACTGCATTTACCACAAAATACAAAATATGGCATCAATGATAAAGATTGTCTAGCTCCCTAACTGTTCCAGCTTTCCTCCCTTTCTTCTCTCTGCTTCATCGCCAAAAGTTTCTTTTCTTTGGCTTCCCTCAGAATTTTTTTCTCATTCTCTCGATCTTCAGTCGCAGTTTTAAGTCGAATTCCTAATGCACCACTCACAAGTCTTTTAGCTAAACTGGCGCAGGTTTCTGGTCGTTGTCTATAAGGTTGCAAAGAACTTGCAAACTTTTTTGCTTTGGCTCTGGATTCCAAAGTGGCTTCTTTTAAGGGTTTCAATGAGATGAACGAGTGATTCATGGCTAATACTTCAGCAGCTAAAATTTCAAATTATAATTGTTAAATTAGTTGATCTCATGTTTAATTTATTACACTACTAACCAATTTTACTGCTACTAAACACAGCCAGCGCATGAGAATCATCCACCCACTTAATATCAAATCCTTTTTCTTTGTAGGCATGGAACAACATCATCAGATCTTGAGTCTTAAACTCCACAGGAAAGTCAGAAACTTCTAAAACATGTGGAAATTCTTCATCTTTCAGCAGCTCCTGCTTAGTATGGTACATTTTGTAATCAGATTTTGGTTTCTCGATAGTAACTTTTCCAACAGCTGCAGTGAGCTCCTCCAACATTTTGGGATCAAGACAATCGCCATTATCATCAAACATTGAATCCCAATCATCTTCTTCCGGCTCTTCTTTTGGTTTCACGCCCTCAATTTCAAGGACATCTGAGCTAAATGTTTGTTTGATCAACTTGCGATTGCTTCGGTTAATTTCCTTAAAGAATATGGGAATGTTCAATCTATTTTAAAATCAATTTTCGAAGAAATTTACCTGTGATGCTCTCCTCAACTCTTTTTCCTCCTTATCAACTTTCTCTGGTAAACCAGCTGCAGTTTCGATGGTGAGAACTTTTTCTTCTTGACTGTTCATCTTTTCAAGCTGATTCAGGTTCTTTAGATTTTTTTGGTTCTTGCGGAGTGAGGCTATAGTTTGTGTTTTGGGCTTTGGTGTATTGATTGTGGTTATGGGTCTTAAATCAAAGTCGTCTGTCGATTGAGGAACTAGCGTCGGACCTAAAATGAACTAGACTTAATAAATCAATGATTAACAGACTAATCAAAATTTTACCTTCAGCATAAGGAGCCGACTGCATCTCCAATGGTTCCTGATGAAAATCTGAAACAGCAATCTGATCTAAAAACAAATCGTCTGCAAGATTGGCTCTTTTGAAATCAATAGCTCCTGAAGTTTCACAAACTTCTATGGAGTTCGAGTTGCTCGATTCATTGAAATCAACAGATTTGGATTGTGATTTGATGTGTGCTCGGTTATTGGAAGCTTCACTTGTAATGCTTGGTGGGGTGGTTAGACTTCGTTTGGCTCTAGGGACGTAGACGGCTAGATCAGGTCTTCGTTGTCTAAAAATGTATGAAAATAAATATTAACTCTTAACGCAAATCTTGATCAATAATTACCTTCGATTTGAGCTTTTGCTCTCTTCGTTCAATTGATTTGAGGATTCGTCACTTGTACCGCCTTCTTGATGCCTCAACTCAGATGATTGTGTTTCTTCAACATCCACTGATTTGCTCAATCTTGGTGGAGCTGCAATATTCAATAAAAATTCATTCTATTATAATGCAAAATCACAGTTTCAGAAGAATGAAAATAACTCGTAAAATATTTTTTTTTGTAAACAGCAAATCCATCTGAAGTTCATCAATGATGCATTTGAATTTTGAATTAATTTATTGTATCATATCGACTTTGAATGAATGCCATTATTGATATTACTGAAGAGAATATTGGAGTAGATTTTAGCAAATCAACGCACGTCGTGACCTTAATCGACTTTATTTTACTCTTTATGTTTTTCGCCGGCTGATTGGAAATATTTGCGCAATTCTTCTGTTTTCGCTTTCATGTTGTGCAAGTGAGGGGAAAAAATTGTGGAAAATTGTGTGTGTTCAAATATATTTCGATTGTTCCAAATATATCAACATATAAATTATTAATTTAAATTATTGATGGAGTTTCAAAGTTTGAAGTTTTGTTTTGGAAAGAGGAGTAAATTATTAAATTTTTTTATCGATTTCAGGTTAGGCTTTTAAATAAATAATTAATCAATGTCAAACACTTAAATATCAGAAAAGATGAATTTTTCACACCTCGCCCCGTTTTCCCACATCAATCCCATAACATTTTCAAAATAACACAGATAATTATAAAAACACGAGTCCTAACACGAGTATTTTTGAGTTGTTATCTATTCAATGTGATCTCGTTATAACTTCCAGTACACTTTCCATAAACATTGTCTATTATCATTTTTTTTTTACTTTACAATGTGCATGTTCAAAGTAAAGTTCCTAAATAGGTAGTTATTGTACAAATAGTTACAAGTTTATTTATAGATGGCACTTGTAAAATACTAATATTGACATTTTTATTGAAGCCATCTCTTACTTTTCAAGAGCAGAATGATTTAATGAAGTAATTAATCAAACCGCACACTCCACATAAACATTAAAATCTCACCACAAGCTTCCAAGTTAAGCGATAATCGGTTCAAGCGGTAATATATACCACAAACTTATCATTTATTCAATCACAATGCATTAAGCTTTCTTTAATTTTATTCCATGTTTACAGTATAATTCCGGATTCGTGGTCCAAATACAACATCAATTCAATTATACAATTTTTCACTCTTTTTCAACCAAATTAAAACAGTTTCGAAACAAACCAAAAAATCGAGAAAATTTCAAAATTCTCAGTTTCACAGCTAAATCGACAAATTCGATGGAAACAATATCAATCCCAAATTTTAATTCAATTTTCAGATCTTTTGTTTCATTTAAAGTCTCTGTTGGCACTTACTATGATAGAGCCCGTTTTAAACCACTTTCAGCCCTCAATTATCGAATCTTTTATCAATCTCTTGTATACAGTTTTCTTTGCATTTGTTCAACACTAAATTATTCTACTCAAAAAAGAGGCAACTTTTAGTAAATGGTCTAATCTTGGCTATTGTGATGGAACGACTGGCTTCCACAACAACCTTTCGGGCTTCAACAATGTGAGTTTCCAGTTTTGTTAAACAAAATACTTGTAAAAACCTCGTAAATACAGAAAAATGTAGCAAAATGTGGTTAAATACAACCACAACAATTTTTCAACTTGATGCAATAACATTTATAGTAAAATGAACATCAACATTCAACATATTTCATAATCTTGCAGAGAATATGCAATCATGAGTTTGTGTTACGGTATTCACTTATCGAGGGGAGAATAATGATCGAATATTTGGAGAAATTTTGTATCTCTCTCATAGTTATATTTTTACAATAATTCAAAATGCTCTTAAGGGAGTATTTACTTTAGTTTTATAACACAGAAATAAAATCAACCAAAAACTTGAATACCCTCCACTCCACGCAAAAAAAAATCCAAACAAAAGTGAATGTAATTATTCCAGTCAAGCATGAAGTGCAATAATTCCAGTTACAAAACAACTCACATTTAGAATTGACAGCAATTTCCTCTCCAGCTCCCATAATATTTTCCGCAGCTTTAGTTTCTGGTGGTGGCCTTTTAGGCACTGAATTTCTGGTCAAGTACTGGATACTCAGCTCGTTGGTTTCGGAACTACAAAAGTGAAAAAAAAATTATTTAAATAAAAGTCCAAATCGAGAAACACATTTATTGGTGTATTTTGACAAATATTAGTTGCATCTGCTGAACGTTTCTTATAAAAATTCTGTAAAGTTCATATCATACACCGGCTGTTTAAGCAATTAATTGAAGCATATACAGTATGCAATGGGTTGTTCAAATTAAACAGTAGAGTGAAATTGAAAATTGTTTTCCTCAATTAGCGGCACGGTAGGCAAGTTTTAGGTTTTTTTGCAATTTAAAGGCCGATAAAAATTATTATCAGGGGTTGGGTATTATTTCGATATTATTTTTTGAGATGCATTCTGTTAATTTCAGAGAAAAGATTTTGTGAACCAATATTTTGTGATCATGCTATGAAATGAATTTTTTAGAGCCAATCAAGCCCTGACAAACTACAAAATCAGCGATTTTTGAACCCTCAACATCATTATGTATATTTTAACAATTATGTTAAAGAAAATAAAATGCATTTTGTATTAACAACATAACTATTTGCCAATTAAATGTTTTATTATTAACACATTATTCAAAAAAGTGAATTTATAAATTAATGCAAAACGTAGATTTGAATGAAAGCAAAAATACTCAAATTGATACATGAAATTGTACAAACCTCTTGAAAGTGGAACTTTGTGGATGTCTGAGGAATTGAGATCTATGACAAACTACAGTTCGTCGTTCATCGCCAGAGCCAATGGAAAATGTTGTAAGATCGGAAGAATTCTCGTTTGCAATGGTTTCACAAATTTGATGAATTAAGAAGCGTCTATAGCTGTTGAATGCTGGAAAAATTAGAACTCTGGAAATGTAAAGAAAATATGTTATTTTAAGAACACCCCTGCTGTGATAAATATGTGAAATTGATTAGAATCAAATTATGGAATCATAACTTTAATGTAAGCTGTTTTTGTAATATACAATAGATGTTACTATAGATCTGAAGAGACGAATTAAAGGTGCAATTATTATATTTTTCTTTTAACCATGTAACAATTTATACTACAGTATTTTGATATTATTTAATACACAGAATGCAACAGACAGGTAAAGTACCTTTGTTTACGTAATCTTAAGTATTATTAAACAAGTTATTTACTGTTTTGCAAGATTAACAAATTTGCAAATTTCACACCAAACAAAGACTTTCACTTATTTCATGTTTATCGTTGAATGCATCATTTTAGATACTTTTTGCTGTAAGATGTAATTGATGCTTAACATTTGGAGCACGGATTGGAAGCTCAAGGTCAGATATATCCATTAATTATTATTTACTGCGAATGCAACAATTTTTTTCGGACATTTACCTATTATTTGTGGAGATTGTACTCTTTATCCAATCTCTGATGTCGAAGTCAATCTGATTCAAGTAGTAATCGTCAATTCCGAACATTTAAGTCCTTAATAAGCTTCGTTAAGCTGTTTTGTGGAAAATATCATTCAATCGAAATTTTTTTTAAATCCGTATGATTGAATTATACTAAAGGCTCACAGCAACACAATTATTCAGTGATATCACTACTTCAATTAATTCAATTGTTTTTGCACATGAATTGATGCTTTTATTAAGCATTAATTCGATTTAATATATTTTTTCGCCATATGTTACTCAATTTTACTCAAAAACTGAAAAATTACTCTAGCTGTCAAGAGATTGTCAAAAACGAGTAATTTATTTACGGCGGGCAATTTATGTAAACAAACTTTTGAATAATTTAAAGTTCAAGATGCCACAAGAATTCAGAGCCGTGCAGTGCTTTTCTTGCAACACGTTCCAGGTAAGAAAATTCCATTTAGTAATTCAAACAAGTTCTATTATATCTATTTGTAGGTCGACATCGTCAAGAAAGTTGGAAAATGGACCTGCAAAATTTGTCAAAAAAATCAGTCTATCAAAACAGAATTTAGTCGTGGAACAGCTAAAGATTGTCGATTAGTGGTTCAGCAACTCAATGAGAAGCTTCACACGTCTCGTGAAAACGATGCTAACGAGGAACAAGAAAATCAGATCGAGACATTAAACTCACAATATTCCAAAAGATCTCATACAGAAGTTGATCAGAGTTCAGACGAAGAAGATTCTGGTGTGAAGCAGCCTAAATATAACAATGAATGGATAAGATCACTGAAACCAGAGCACGAGATTCATAAGGCACCTGATCAAACACAAAGTCAAGGATCAAAATGGAGCAAATTCCAGGATTGATAAGAAAAATCCACAAAAAACTGTTAAATTTTTATATCTGAAACGTTAAATAATTTTGAATAAAACATGAATTTTCTCTTGTATGCATTTATTTTCTTACGAATTTTACATTCAATTAATGTTTTTGTTGCTTGTCGCACTGTTTTTTTTTTTGTTTTTGTTTAAACCTTAGCTCTAATTGAATTTATCATTTAATTATAAATACTATGGATATATAATGTTTTTTCCTACTGGTGCTTTCCCGAAAAAACATTTTTGTTTCATAAATAAACGAGTGTTTTCCAATCGACCCTCATGGGTCATTTATTGGAAAAAGATTAAGATTTCTCTCTGCTAAAATTAGATTAATCGATTTTTTTGCTACAATCAGTTACGAATATACTTTCCCAATTCGTTACTTTGTATCAAATTTTGTTACAAAGTAACGACAAGTTTAATACTTAAACTATAGACTTAAAATACTTAAATAGATCTTACGTTATGTGTGTGTGTTTTGAATTGAAACTTGTCATTCGATTGGTGGGAAAGCTCAGGGAAACCTCACAATACAGTAATTTACATTTACGGCTCCCAAGCAATCACCACTCATCTCAGTTTAAAATCAATTTAATTCTCAAATACTTTTAAAATAAATAAATGTTTTTGCAAATTTGCCTACGTTCAATTTAATAAATTTTAAGTTAAAACCAAGTTTCAAGCTAAAAACTAGGTTCAACTTTAAACAAGGTTATTCGTTTAAATCTTTTTGATTATTCATCTAAGTGGTTTTTTGGCGCAAAGTTGCACTTCTTAAGGAATTCAAGACAACTTGTGCCATCCTTCCATAATTTAGGTTTTTTGTTTGTTGAAATTTGTAATATTAATTGCCGTTTTGGTCGTTAATGTATCTTATAGTTTTTTAGATTTTTTTACAGAATAGTGTATATGTTCAATACATTTTTGTGTGATTTAATTTAATTTTTCCACTTTGCGTTAAACTGTTTTTAAAAATTTAAATATTCTTTCATACAATATCACAGACATAATCAGATTTCTTTTTTCTTTATCAAATTGTAAGGAGGAGCTTAAGGTTAGCGCTGATCCATTGGCTTTGGAGGAAATTTTACACAATAGGTGTAAATTGTTTAAGAGGATATTTACATGTTTTTTTGTGCATTCAAAATAAAAATTTAGTTTTGCCATTCAATTAAAAATCATTGTTAAAAAACATTTTCATAAAAAATTTGGTTAAAAATTTCAGAAAGACTGAAATACTTTAAAATATCATTAGAATTATCAGTCAACATATAAAATCGGTTAAAAAAATAAAATGGAAAAATAAAAATCCAACAAAAAACAATTAAAAATTTCACTAGCATATAAAATTAAGTTCATGTAAATCCCCCTTAAACCACCTCCAAACCCCACTTTCCATTTTACGCCATTGCCGATGTCATTTGGTAGAGCTGCATCAGCATCTGAACGTGAATTGGCAGACATGACAGACGATCATGAGTATTTGAATCCATAGTGAGCCACGAGAGTACATTGTAGCCTTCCAATACGTATCTTAGAACATCTGCTGTGATTGTAGAGTCCAATGGATGATCATTCGCTGAAGAAGTTTGTTGCTGAAAGATATCGTCGTTCTGATGGATGGCTGGCGAATGAAGATGCAAAGCTGTTTTAAGAAATACAGGACAAACGTTTTCAAGATGAGGACATGAAGACCAGAACCAGGATGGCATGCGACCAGTGGGAGCTGTTGATACCAAGTAGCCAAGCGCTAAAGGTTGTTGAAGGAGTTGTCCAACCTAAAATTTAATTTGACTAAGTTAATATTTCAGTTCCTTTAATAGGAAAATAAAAAATTACCTCTTCAGCTGCTTCCACTATTTGATTGCGAGATTGTCCGCCATTCTGTCCGTCATTTAATCCTGGACTCATTCTGTTCCTGTTATCATCCATGCCTGTAGGACTTCCAAGGCGAGAATGTTGCGGTGGGCTTGCTTGTGGTGGAACTACAATTTAAAAATATATTATTAGTATGAGTTTTGCATTTAACTGAAAATATGAAATTCACCTTCACTCCAATGATCAAACAACGCTTCAATGCCGTTAATATCTTCGACATCACCTCCATCATCATCAGGCAGTTGAAAAATATCATCCTCAAACTCCAGACCATTGATATGCTGCTCTTGAAAAGCTGTTTGTGATGACTAGAAATGAAATAATGGAAGATGTTATAAAAACTGATATTAATTAATAATCCGTTTTAAATCTCACCTGAGTAATTGCACTAGTGGGGAACACAAGAATATGAGAACATGTGACATCCTGAGGAGTTGACAAAGGCGATTGCATCGAGAGCTGACTAAACCTCTCATCGGGAGTAAATTGATCAGGCATCACTCTAAAGCTGCTATCGGGTTCTAAAGTAACCAAGCAGGCACTCAAGATACTCGGCACAGCATGTGGATACATGAGAGAGCATTGTTGGCAAATATCCTTCAAATGCTTGGAAGCTTTCAGAAGATTTTGTTTACTGAGCAACCAGGACCAGCCCTTCAACTCTCCATGCCCAATCCTACCTATTCTACCTATAACCAAACGCCAAGGTTGTACACTCTGTGAAATCACTCCCAGTAAAAAGTCCATTAACTTCTGAAGACCAACTCGACGAGCTGATGTTTTTCGTCGACGCATTCGGTTTGGCACGTCTATGTTGATAGTACAAGTCTCTAAGAATTCACCTCGCTCATCTGTAGCAACAGCTAGCAACCAACTTTGATCTTCTGAGAGGCAATAACAGCAGTACATAATTGAGCACTGTTCTTCTATGCTAGTTTGACCAAAATTCTCAGCACTTTCGCTTTTTTCATGCTGTGTAGAAAGAATATAAGGAGGAGTGTAAAGTCGATAAGGCGCCTTGTTCTTCTCGTCCTTGGTCTTCATAAATTGTTCAGCCATAGCGGCGGTTCCAAAACCAGTTAAACTTTTTACACTGTTGGTGTGTGTAAGGAAGCGACGTGATTGAGAGAAAACATTCAAGGCTAAACTACGCATGTGATCACTCCAACGAAGTAGGTCACGATTTCTTCCGAGCTCGAGGACACTTTCTTGTGATATTATCTGAAAGAATTTATTTGAAATTAGTAATCGATTTTTATGAATTGTCAAAAGTAATTTCAATAAATTAAAATCACTCACTTGCACACTGATATTATTTCTGATTGATTCGGGAATGGAATTAAGAATATTTGAGTAACATTTCAGCAAAGCCAGACAAGCCAACCTCTCGAGTTCAACAGAGTCAGTTCCACTGGTGAAGGGTTCAACCAAGTATAAAACAATATGAGGTGGATTTGCTTCTTGATAAGATTCACTCAACGATTCAGTGACCATAGATGTGGAAGTGTTCAAAGAATCACGATTTTCAGAGTCTGGATCGGATGAAGACTTGGGAGTTCCAGGAGCTTCCTTTTTACGGTCATCAGGAACGACTAGTTATAGAAAATATTAATTAGAAAATCTATTCTTTAGTCTTTGTAAAATTTATAATTACCTTTATCAGTATTTAGACCAGGTGTAGAAGATTCTGGTGGTGGCATTGGACTTGGCATTGAAGCTCTCGCTTCTCTAGGCATATTATTGGCACTATAGCTCTCTGGTGGATCCAAGAGTGTCTTATCTTGTGGAATCTTAGACAAATAAGGAATAAGCTTGTTCCTAAAAGCAGCGCCATACATTCTAATAAGTTCACTAATCTTGCTATTGCCCAGCATCTGGAACCAATCCTCAATAAATTGTTGTTGCACATCACCTGGCTGAATTTTAATTGCCTTGCCGATCCTTAGAATACCATCCCAACCTTTAACAGGTTGATGTCTACCCAGTCTGCACATCTCGTAGCTTGTGCTGAGTTCCTTAAAAAAGTTCTTCACCTTAGACACGATAAAGTCGCTATCAGGTGCCACCACAATATACGCAATATCTCTGGGATAGGAATAAGGCTCCAAAAGAAGCTTATCCCAATAATGCAAAGCATAAGGCGCTACAGAAAGCCAATCTTTCTCATGTCCAACAATAACTGATGGAATAGGTTGTGGCTCACATTGTCCAGTTCCTCTTCCAGCTAGTCGATGGAATTCTCTCCAAGTGAGTGGACCTTTGACAGTATAAGGAGCATCCCAAAGTCGGGTTGTGCACTTTTTATGGAAGGCATCTTGAAGAAGAGGCTGCATAGATTTCATAATTCTGATAATATCCTGATTGCTCTTTGGACCATCAGCGTAGAGATAAGGCCATTTATGGGCACTTACAAGTTGCTTCGATTGTGATTTTTGTTTCTTGTTGAACGGTTTGCTCACTATAAATAAAAATATTATAAAAATAGAGTTCATGTTTGTTTTTGAAAAATGTTAATTTAAACTTACCGGTACTATAATTATCTATTTTGTCTTGAACTAGACGACTCTGGTCAATAGCTAACGTTATAACATCAAATGCGTCAACAAACTCCAAGATATTCACGTGGTTACTGGCTATTTGTTTAGGCTTTAATGAGTCAAAATGACTGACTGCTCTTTGTATAGAATTAGAGCTATTTTTCATTATTGAGCATTGTTCCCTAAGCAAATCCATAATGGCAAGTGGCACAGCAGATTCTCCAACAATTGTTTTAGGAACAAGCGCTTGAGAATTATTCTCTACTAGTTCTTCCTTGATCTTAACACCGTTCACTATAGTTACAGTATTGCCAATATTTCCTGAATTTCCATTGTTCCCATTCTCTGCTGAGTTAGCTTCAAGTCCGGCGGCAGCAGTCATAAAAGTCGCTAAAAGTGATGTCTTTTTATGTACTGCTGGATCTTCAGCCATTCCTGTAATTTCAAGTTCATCTTCATAAAACAAACCAGTTTTATGAGCCAATCTTCTGTTAACAACTGCACTAAAGCCACATCGGCAACTAATTGGATCTTCATCTATATATCCGTTTTGGTTCTGTCCACCGTTATTACTTGGTGAGGAGGCCGAGCTCATGGAAGAAGATGGAGAGTTGCTATACAGTACATTGTTGAAGATTTTGAAGCGATTTGTGATTTCACCACTTGGTTGAGCTTCATTCTTTTCGCTAGATTCTAGAGCACTTAAAAGATTCTCGTTAAAGTGACAACTGGTTGTGAGTGATAAGTAGATGCCAGAGTCAGAGCCCCTAATATTTCCAACACACTTTGGTCCCGCATTGCAAACACAAATTGTGCAACTGTCGAAATTGTGATCTCTAAAAATGTTCAAGGATGTGTCGTAGAGGAGTAAATTGACCAATAAAGAGTTGGCTTCAGGAGTTCTCTGTCCCAAGAACTGTTGTTGATTATTAGTGGTACTGCTACCGTTGTTATACATGCTAGATGAGTGCAAAGGCGTTGGGATCAACATCCTGTGATTCCTGTTGGGATTTCCATACGATAGAGAGTTTGGTGAGTGAATAGCGACATCATAAGGTGGTGGAGGTTGAGAATGTGCTTCAAGTTGAGCAGCCAGCATATTTCCTTTAACCATAGGACTGATCATAGGACTCCTCACATTATTCATTCCAAATTGGTGATGCATTGCTCCTGGATAAGGGGAATTTGATGAATTGGACACGGATGGCGAGCAAACTTGATTTTTGATGTAAGTACCCGGCTCCAGCTTGACTTTATCCAAGAACATGCTGCTTTTGCCACTGGTTTGTGGACTAGCAACTTGGGAAGGTGGTTGCTGTTTCACTACTACTCTTTGATTTAAGTTTTTACTATTTACGTTGTTGGTTTGATCTGTTGCTTGAGTTTGTTTGGACTTTTTGATTGCGTCCAGTTCTTTCTGTTTCAGCCAAGAGGGCTTGTAAGTTAAGTTTGGCGGTAAGATTTGCGAAGACAAATTGGTGAGTGGGTCGTATTTGGTGGAACTCGGGAAGGTGGATGTTTTTGGTGGGATGAAGACGTAAGACCAGTCCTAAAAAAATAATTTATATTAGTAAATGTAGAGATTTTACATCAAATTATTCCTTACCTCAATTGGTTCTGCTTGCGGACTCCCCAGGGGGAAAACATCCTGTTTCACTCTCGTCACCGCCTCATTGGGAATATTTTCCAGCATATTTTCTAAAACATTTCCGCTTCCGCCACACGGACTTGAATTTGGATGCTGTTCTAAGCTGGGTGGGGTGGGAAACATCTTAGAGAGCTCTTCATTTCGAATGAGTCCGGTAGTATTTGGATTGTTGGAACCATTGTTGGAAGATGTACTTCCGTGATAATTATTTACGACACTTCGTTTCGAGTCTGATTCTGTCGCACAGCCAGTGTTTGATTTATTTGAGCCGGGCGGCGTGTGCACGTTTATTAGCTAGTAATAAAAAAAGTATTTACATTAAAGTAGCTGTTTATTGTCACGATTTATGGTTTTACGAATGTTTTTTCAATTATTGTTTTAGAGCTTTTTAATAACTAAAAGTAAATAGTAAATATAATTAAAAGATAATTTCAAATACTTACGCCATCATTTGAGTTATCGTCAGAATTGTCAAAAATCTTGTTCAAATCTTCAAAAGACACTTGCAGTCCTTCGCTCGTATAAAGACTTTCGTTGAGCATTTTGTCTCCTTCCGGATCTCCGAGAGCATTATTTTTCAAATCATACTGTTCCACCAAAGAATCGCCATCTCCTTGCGTTCTTAAATTTTCCTCACGCATTGAAGCTGACTGCTGATTTAAAATACATGGCAGCGTGGACGATTGAGAATACGTTTGACCGGCATACAAATCCACTTGATAGTTTTTGTTGATGATTTGATATTTTTCTGAGTCGCATGGTTTGAAACGTTTTATTGGATGATTCAGCCTGAGAAAGAAAATAAATCATTTTAAATATAGATTAAATTTGTATTTTCAAATTGGCAAGGTCAGGTTTTCTCTTTTTATAAATATTAATGAGCTTGTTTGCCAAAGCCTTTAGAAAACTGCACAGCTTGAGCAATATTCACACAATTCGGCAAAAGATTTTGTCTTAGAAACATGATTTATATGAATTACTTATTTTTGTAAAACAAATGATTTTGATTCTGTCTTCTGATTGCAGATTTTGTAAATGATACCTTCTTTAATTCCTTTCAATAAACTTACCATGCATCCCACGTGCTATAATCGTAAAGTAGCTGGTGTGGAACATAATCATCATCGGTAATATTTTCATAGTCCCTTGAGTTTAGTAAGGGCCTTTTCAAAGACAATGTTTTGGAAGCAACTTGTAAATTTTCCTTTTTAATCTTGTCCGCAAGTGAATTACTTTTCACATCTGTGGGTAGCACTTGTTGAGTGCGGTTCATCTTTGAGGTGGAGGCAAGAGGACTGTTCATCGTATTCTTGTCGCCGTGCTCGCCTGGAGTAGCGATTGACCTTTGGAGATTGTTTTCTGAAGGCGTCATGGGGGATGAAACGCTTCCAGGATTGGTGGACATTGGTGGATTTGGAGACATCTGTTATAATTGAAAATGAACAATAGATAAAGTTTCTTAGTATTTAAAATAACTTACATGTTCGTTAACGGGTACTGATGACGGTTGTGAGTGAACAGATGATAAATTTTGATGCATTGGTGATGCTGAAATACTTGCTGGAGATCCCACTGACATTTGTTGCGACTCCAATTGCGATGAAGGACCACAAAAATGTGATCCACTTGAGTATCTAAGGAAACAACAAGTAAAATTACGAATTAGTATCAACATTTCAGCAACAAAAACATCAGATAAATGATTATTCCGTTCCAAATACGTCAAAAAAGTCAATCCAACAAAAAAAGATAACCATTAAACATTCCGAAACCGCTTGAAACAATCAAAAAAATAAATATAGTATGCTATAATAAATCTGGGATACCTGTATTATTATTAAATATATATAAAATGCGGAAAACAAGCTTACAAATAAAATACATTTAAAACATAAAGAAGCAATTTAGCAAATTAAGCATTTTTAAGCAACTTTAGCAATACTAGCATGCAATAGAAAAAACATAACCTTACGATCCAACCAATAAATGTTTCATAATTTTAATATAATGTTGATAATGTTGGTAAATGAGCCTTAATTAAGTTTAGTTGTTTAATTGTTCAGTGTCATTATATATGATTCTTATCAGCTAGGTATTATAAATAGGATTTTTTAGCAACACATATATATAAAAGCATAGTTAACATAGTTCAGCAATTAAGGGGGAGTTATTTGGCACTTTCTTAATTTGGTATTCATAATTGTGTGCTTATCGCCTGATTAATTAATTATGATTTCAGATAATTTCAACCACCATCCAAAAATTTTCCAAAAATCCAAATAACTCGCCCTTTATTAAGGGAAACCAGATGATTAAAGACAAAAATCATAAATAAAGGTTTGTGTGTCAATGCGAAAGTTCCGATGTATTCGATAAATTTTTTAATTTCTTTGCAATATATGAGTAAACCATTAACAAATAATAATTAATTATGTATGTGTAACAAAAAAGGATGAATAAAAATAAAAATCAGCGTTTTTGTACAGAAAAAAGTTTTTAAAAAAATTGAAAAAAGTCTTTGAAACGCAAAAAGTATTTCGTTACGGGACAAACCTATTGTCAGGATTAAGTTGCGTCATAGTTGACTGCGCTAGTGAAGAGTTCGAGGCGGAAAAGTAGGGGGTGTCACTATGCGGCTGGGTGTGATGTGTGGGAACTGGCTGAGATCTTTTATGGAACGGCATGCGACCAATGCGACTGCCCTTCTCCAAGCGAGAGCTGGGTTTGCCACCACTTGTGCCTGCCTGCTGCGATGAGCCAGACTGAGAGGAGGAACGATTGGTAGCCGCAGTACGCTTTATGCTGCATCTGTAAAACCCAATAACATTTTTTGGTTTTTTTATGCTCTCGCAATAATCGTTTTCGTCGAAGCGCCAGACAATCAAAATATTTCGCACATGTTTAAGGTTATTTACATCAACAACGATTTTGTTTATATTAAAAAGTAAGCGAGAGGGATCAGCAAACACGAGGTAGGCTAAGATTTTGATGAATTCTTCATTTAGTTACACACATTTCTTACAGAAAGGCAGAGTTTGGAATTAGAAAAGTCGAATTAATTTTAAAATCACACATTCGAACCCCTGCCTTTAACTAAAACTTGAAAATTTAAACAAAATCCCAAAATCTAATTGATATCAGCTAAGTTCTCTTAAAGTTCCGCTGCTCGGTGTCTAAACAAAATTTACTGCATACTTTCTCAAATATCACGTTCAACAATAACATCATAATTCATATATCAAATTAAATTAACCAAGTATCGCACTCTACGCTGGGGAAACATTATAAGTTATATAGTTTCTATAAAAGCGAAAGTAGGAATTAATTATTTAATAAATAAACAAATTCTCGGTCAAATCAGAAAATTCATTAAATTCATTTGAATTCATGAATTTCGATAAAACTCAAATTAATAAAATCAATAAAAAGATTGTTGCATGCCAAAAATAAATCAAACAAAAAAGAACACAAATAATTTATACTTTTGTTCAAAATAAATAATTAAATAAAGATGCAATTTAAGGCTCCGTCTCAAATTTCTCCGAAAAGCAATCAAGTAACAAACAGTACAAACATCTTCTTTCTTCAGGATTATTTCAAATTACTTGGAAATTTAGTATAAATAGGCTTAATTTAGCTAATTTGGATTGATAAAAAAATCTTCAGCGAATATAGAAAGTGACAAATAAAATAAACAAATCCAGAAGTAGCTGTAAATTGATTCAAATGTAAACAGACGTGATTCAAAATTAACAACATTACATGTTAAAACAAATTTTAAATGGAAAAGGATCCAAATGTAACAAAGACTTCGTAACATAATAATTAATGAAACGGATAACAGAACTTTATCAAGAATTAAAATAAAAATATTCTAAAATTAAAAAATGAAATTTGCAAACCAAAACTCTAAAACTGGTTACTCACTTTATGCAGGAGCAGGTGACTTTGTGGATAGGATCATTAAAATCCCAGCTCACTCCATTCGCCGCATTGATTGAGTTTTCATTGTTGCTACTGCTATTGTCTTTGATTTGAGTGCTTTGAGTATCGACGCTACCTGCCAACGGAGCTGGCGCATTCATCATTGCGTCCTGATAGGCTCGCTCCGGCAGAATGCTAGCTGACGTTGCTGAGCTCAGTCGAAAATGTGGCTGTAACGTTGGGTTGAGTACACTGCCCGATTGCTTTTCAATTTCCAGGCTAGCGATTTTGTTGATTTCGCTCCACTTGTCGTCCACATCAGTGAGTAGTACGTATTTTGAAGGGTAACGCATTTTCACACCACCTAAAAAATTTATTTACGGAGAATGTTAATAAATGTTATGCAGTTTCCGCATTCCGCGTTGCATTGTAAGTAATGTTAACTATAGAATGCAAGCGTAGTTGAATTTATAATTGGAAAAATAAAAATCATAATTAATTAAATGATGTTTTGTTTTTTTACCTGCAATAACTTCAACAACAGGTGGTACAGTTTCATCTCCCAGCTTCATGCTGGCTCCATCTTCTTGGGTGGGAATTTGCAGCAACGGATAAAACGCGCCCCAATCATTCAAAATTTTCTGTGTCTGCTGATCCACATTTTGATAAGTTTGGCCAGTGAGAATTCCAGACATTCCATATGGTGCCAGAATGACCGATTTGGCCCTTAGACTGGCATCGCCGCTGTCCATCTGTGATTGCTGTTGCAGCGCCTGGCTCAAGTACTCTAAGGTCACTGGTTGTACCGGAGGGTGCTTGCGAATATCCATCGATGCGCATACCGTACTATCTCCATGCACGAAAAATGCAAACGAAAAGGAGAGATGGACAGAGCTAAAAAAGATCAAGAAGAATTGTTAATTTTTCGTTTATTTCGTTGGTGGTTCAGTTTTTTTTTGTGTGCTAAGTTAAATGCTTTTAAATGCAGATTAGTTTGAGAACAGAGCATTCGTCTAAATTTATGTAGAATATACGAAAATATATCAAAGCATGGCTTTAAACAAGTTTCAATGAATTAAATGGTGTGGAATGAGAGTGTAGACTGTAGAGGATTATACGAAAATTGATTGTATGCTCGGCAGTCAATTTCAGAGAAATCTCAAGTTTATATTGGAAACCCTTTTTGTATTGCAGTCTTGTGCTTTGTCTGTTATACTTGTTGAAGGAGGTTTCCGTGAGTTCTGTTAATTAACTCGCACATTAAAACATTTAATTAAAAATATCTTTGAAAAATCAATTCAATTGTATTAAAGTTTCTAGTCCACAAAATAAATAAAAGAAAAACAAATTTAAAATCATCCAATCTAAAATTCGACGCAATATTCCAAACATCCTCCATTTAAATTTGCTCTTTTCAGCATCCACCCCCATAACAATCCCCCCACTTGTAATCACCTCTTGGCGGCATTCCTCTCCGACGTCGGTTGCACAAACCATTTGCCCAAGCGCACAATGTCGCGCGACAGTAAACATCTGTAAGAGAATAAACAAACTTGTTAGTTCTAGAAAGCAGAAACAAACTACCAGCCAAAAACTTCAAAGCAACACAAACTAGAAAAGTTTTGTGTAGCATCGAATAAAGTAGAAAGTAGCAGAAGCAAAACAAAAACTTACCTCTCAATTAAATTATGCAATGCTTTAAATAGTAAAGATCTGCATTCATAAGATAAGCCACTTTCCCAAGATCCTTGTTCGCCACCTTCTGCAAAAAATAAAAACAAGTAGAGAAATTAGTTTCATATGTGTTACATAAAAAACAATAAATATCATAAAATATAATAAAACTTGTATAAATTTCACAATTGTCTACACGATGACGTCACAATCTTAATAAATACACATAATAATACAATCAAATCTCTAGCATAAATTTCTTTACAGTTTTACGCATACATTGACTAACTCGAAAGAGAGAATACCGCGTTGTATATAGAAACTGTGTGCTAGTGTAAATGCCAAGAAATTAGGTAAGATGGTATTTTTTTTCAAGTCTTCTTTGCTACATTGCTCCATTGAGGATGGCACAGCGAGCCTTCTTTTCTTTTAATATGTGCTTCAAACATCTTATCACTCAACTCGTAACCAACAAGCATTTTACAAGGCATTACAAATAAACATTCAATTTTTATAGTTTTCCCATTCATTCGGGAATTTTCTCAGCATTTCTCAAGCATTTCTGCCATCTGTAGCGTTCGCCGAGTAGTTGAGCAGTTGAACACACAAGCAAACCAGCAAACAAAACAGAGAACATTGCATTACATTGGATTTACGTTGGATATACTTTTCGTATTTAAAAAAAATACTTTTTACAGTTTCAGTTCTATTGTTTTCCAACTTTTTCAGAGGTTTTCGACTTTAAAGAAAAAAGTATGTACATTTTTACTTTTTATACTTTTCAAGTTGTGTATTTTATACTTAATAAAAATGAAAAATGTAGAAGAAATCGAGGTCAATAAACTTGGAAATGTAAATGTAACATAGCTTGAATTCCAATTCAACACAAAGCTTGGACAAAATGTGTAAGACAATATTAAAACTATGAATAGAACAATTAAATTACTGAATATAGATAAAACCGATAATACAACAAAAGAACGTAGTAAAAATAGAAAAAGTATCAACATTCAATACTTTGTGGCGGCAATTAACGTAAAATTAAGTGGTAATCTTGCGATATTCATACAACCAAAAAAACATTCAGGGCTGGCCAAACTCGTGTGTTTAATAACGCTTTCTATTTCAATTTGCGACAAATTTCTTTTTACATGTTCAACAAAAATTATTTTTGTTCAAAAAATCTTCATAAAAAATTTGCTCATCCCTGACAAATTTCGTAGTAATATTAAAAGATATATATATGATTTTTGATATCTTATGCTCTGTGTGCTTATTTCGTTTTGTTTTTAAAATCAAGTTTCTTCAATATCATGAGTTTCTTAAATTTCTTAATTTTCTTCCATTCAAGAAATTTCTTGGTGCGTTTGCCAGAAATCGATTCATACTATTTAATTATGGGAAATGTTTTTTCTCCATTTCCACCAAAATTGAGGAAAATGTGAGTGTGCAATAAAAATAATAACAATTTCGGCTTCAAGTGTGCCATGTTATGATTTCATTTCATATAGTTATGAAGTTGTTTTTTAGCTGCCTTGTAATTTTGTATATTTTTTCCCACTTTGGTGTTTGCCGTTTGGTGTTGAAAACAGTAATCATTAAATAGTAGTTGAATTACAATTACATAGATATCTTTTTTATGATACTTGATAGCATATCTAAACCTTTTATTATTCGTTATCAATGAAATTACAATCAAATATCAACGCATTATTACATGGATTACATAGGTTTTGTGTAAGGCCATAAAGCCAAGGCTATATGCGAATTTTGGAATATTAGCGGAGTGACTCGCTTTATTAGACGAATTGATGATAGCAATATATTATACTTTTTTTGCATGCAATTTAATGATGACTAATTTTTATTGTATTTTGAGATTGTTGCATTCAATTATTTCTAAAAAGTAATCTTCGAATGAAAAATACTAAGAAAATAATAACCTTCTACATTTTGATTAAATCAAACAAGAAGTTCAGAAAGTATGTTAGTAGTTTTATTTTTTTGGAAAAGCAGCTGAACAAACACTTGCAGCAAGTGCATATACAAAGTAATTCAAGGTGACTTCAAGTAAATGTCACTTTAACATATTTAACAATAAAAACGTCACTCTTCCTTCCACTGTTCTAAATATTTGATGAATTCTATTGATTGAACGTAGAATTAATCAGCTGTTCGAAAACTAGTAAGTGAAATAATCACATGTGATAACAGACAGCGTCAAAACGTAAACAAATTTCTCTTAATTTGCTAAGAAGTTAAATTGAAAGAGTTTACGATTAATTAGTCTGTTGGCGATAACCCAGTTATTTAAAAATTGATCATAAAATTTACTGACATTGATTGTATTTACTATCATACATCCTTATCACACTTTCACAACTTCCAGTTTTTATTGATTCAGATACGAAATTCTACAATAACCGTTGAAGATGTATAATTAATATATATATAAGCGTAGAAATTTTTTATTCCAACAAATTACTGGGAATATTTTGTGTTTGCCGATTCGCTGAAAAATAAAATTTGCTTAAACAAATTAAAAGTAATTTTGTGCTGTTAACGAGGCTATGACAAATCGGTGTAAGCAACTTCCGTATTTTTTTTTTTGCTTTTATTTGACGACTTTTCTCAATATTTTAATTTAAAGATTTGAAATCTATGTCATAGCCTCAGTTTTTAATTGAAATGTTTTTTTAAACTTTATAAAACGCTTTTCTAGCTATCTTAGGAGTTCCCCTCGTCAACATATTCTCCATAATTCATCAAAAAATAAATTTGCATAACATTCTCAAGGCCGAAAAGCATTCAACTTTTTAATTAGATATTTACGTCACACGAATCCAATTAATTTTCAAATCCAATAAAATATGCAATCACTCATCCCTACAATCATCAACAACCCCGCTTGATCAACTCCCACAATATACATCATTTACCTCGTATTTGTCCAATAGAACTTAAAATTGCATTAAATTACGAGAATTGCAGTTGTGCACTGTAAATTACAGCAAAACGTCGTAAAAACAGGTGTGTGAAGGACTTGTTTCAGTTCCAGCCAACAGAATCAAGAGATATTCCCATACACAAGCTCAAAAATTTCTGCAATTTCAGACGCCACATGTTGTCTGATTTTCTTGTTGTATATGGGAAAAGTCTATATAGAAGACGGTATAATGTGCACATATTGTGATATTGGCAAAGCATTCAAGCAAAAGTGTAAAATACCTAGTGTACTTTCTGTGGCAACATCAGAGCATCGCACACACTCTATCAATTGATTTTGAGAGTCTGCGCAATATTCCCGGTCGAATTTTCAGTGTATAAAAATATATACTAGAGTCGAGAGAAATGCTGAAAATGTGTGATCAATTGTTTTTGAGTAAACAATTTGACTGTTTTTGAAACTTTTTTTTCTGTTGCTAGAACTCGTTGGAAAATGCCGAGGCTATCAAGTACAAAAAGGGAGTTCAAGACGGAATAATAGAATTTTCGAGAAATTTCAGACTAAATGCAAAATATTTTCCATAGAAATGTAGAAAGGGTTTGAATTTTCCTATTTTGTTTCTCAAATATGGCCGGGAAGCTTGTTAACTTTTCGGTAAGCATTTATGGTTGGAAACACGTGAAGGTAGAGTTTGCAACGTGATCCAATTGAGGGACATAATTGAATAGAGCTTTCGTTTTCAATCAAGATTTGCAGGTGAAGCGGAAGTTGACAAAGTCGATTTAATGTTGGCAAATCAAACTTATTGATTAATCAGATTAAAATTTTAATCAGATAAGATTTAATTCAGAGGATTCATATTCAAGAAAATATCAAGAAAGATTTTAATTTATTCGTGATATAATTATTTCATGAGTACTTTCGAAAATGTAATAAAATATTTTATGTACCCGTTAAGTATTTAATAAAAAGAAAATAATTAAAATTTTCATGAAATAAAATTCGGTAGTACGTATTTAATTTAATTACGCAAAAAGAATTTAGCACGAGAAACTAATCATAAAAACTACATAAGTCATACATAAACACATACCTGAAGACTTCAGCAACTCTGGTGACACCAAATCGGTAAGATCCGGTTCCTCTCCATACCAGAATATCCACATTTCTTTAGCAGCTGTCAGCGAGAGCGGTGGATGCGTGAGCGTGCCTCCAGAGCCACCCAAGCTGATGTCAAACATCCCACCCACGCCCGATTGATCCATATCATTTTTGGGCTGTGACGCCGCTACTCTACGCCACACGCATAAAATGTCCTTGGCGAGGCATTTGGAGTAGGAGCTCAGCACCGGATCATCTAGTGGATCGAAGGGGGTGTTTGGTCGTTCACCCAAAATCAATTTGCGCCACTTTATTCCACATAAATCAGTCTAAAATAGATAATATGAGAAAAATGGAGATTAATTAGTTTTTAATAAAGGAATAGTTTTTAGAGCATTTTATGGTATTTCGGACAGTTCGTCGGTTCGGTCTGTATTTTTTAGTTTTCTTAGTTTGATGACCTTGAGAGGTGTTTTTAAGAAAAATAGATTCTGCTATTTATTCTGGTAAATCAAACTTTATACAATGTATATTTATTCTTAAGAAAAAGATAACAAATACCAAGGAACAAAAAAATGCAACTTTTCAAAAATAATTTGTATTTACAATTAGCTAATTTTCTCAAGATATCCAAGCCCATCCGTTAATAAATAGCAACCTCTTTTCACCAATCTAACAGTATTTCGTAATTTGCTGAGCATATTCCCATGATTTATGATTTTTTAAAAGGCTTCAACGTTTTCAGCACTTTTTGAGTTGTTTGAAAATGTTATGCATATTTGAAGCTCCATGTAAACGAAATCAACACAGAAAAAATATAATAAAATCAAATGAAATATCTTCCCCGTGCGATGTAAGTGTTGGTGTCCTATAGCTTACGCTTGAACTTGAATGTGCTATTATGAGTGTTTTATGCTGAGTACAGCAAAACTATCTATAATTTTACAACTGTATTTGCTCTAAGACAAAAATGTTTACTCTCTCTTATTATGGTCGAAAGGCAACCAAAAAAAAACAATGCTAAAGTTTTTAAAGTTTCTTTTTATATAAGCATTTCGTAGTTTTTGTACAGCTCGAAGTTTTTTTTTTTAATTTGCTGTGTACGGCAAACACCAAAATTTATTAGAAACTGAATGAAAATAAATTGCTTGCTTTACTCGGCTATACTATGCCCGATGTAAAAGAAAAACAAGAAAGCGTCCAATTTTTTACAATTTACAATCATTTTAGCTTTTTTATATACAAGCCAATTTCTGTTTAATTGTGTTTTTTTTGTAGGTGTGATGGTGTATTTTTTTTTGAGACAATTTGTCCCAAAATAGTCTAACCATCAGAAAATGAAGCGGCTCACGACTTCATAATTATGCATGAGATTAAAAAATTTGGTCGTCAATAAAATTTAATTCACTATTTTGTTTAACATTTGGCGCAGTCCGTGATTACAATGTTTGAATATTGATTTTTTGTTTAATTGTATTCAGAAGCAGACACCTGCAGTTTGGCATGCACTTCCCAGAAATGAAGCAACAGTATTTATAATTGAAGTAATTAGGCCAATTAAGTCAAGTAAACATTTAAGCATGGTCACTTTTAGGGGATTGATGTGTATCGGACTTGTGTGTTAAACTACCTTCATACAGAGTTTGTCACGCAGTCGAAAAAAAAAAAAGTTGAAAAAGTTGATTTACAAAAAAAAAGTTGAAAAAGTCGAAAAAGTCGAAAAAGTCGGAAAATTCACAATTTCAATGGAAAAATGCAAAATTGACTTTACATTTTAATTTTATTTAAAATTACTTTTCCACGATTCCTTCTAAAAAATTGAGTTGATGCCTAAAACAAAACTGTAACTCCACTTTTCTGAAAAATTCATTTTATAGAAAACAACATGAAGTTACTAAAAAACCAAAAAAACCTTAAAATTTCTTTCGGCATCTTACCGATATTTACTCAGTATCGCGTTTTTAGTGGAATTATTTTCAAATATTAAGGGGATAAATGTTTGATCATAGGTTAAATTAATTTCTCACTTTTCTCACCAAGTTATTCTTTCCAAATAAGTTTTATTTGATCAAAAAATGATGAAATTAAAAGAAAATGTAGATTTTTTCGAAAATTAATTTTTGGGAGTCGATAGAATTGGATGCTCAAGTAAAAAAAAAACGTAACTGACTTTGCATGCGCTGTTTCTCAAAGCTCCGCAGCTACAAAAACTGAAACTATCATTAAACACCAATAATATAGTACAGAACATTAAAATATCTTTGGTTTTAACAATTTCCATCAAATAAGGCTACTGCAAGCATTTGAAGCCGCGCGCGCATCGAAAAGTTCTTACTCAAAATTTTTTCTGTTTTCGTGGGAGTAACAAAACTGTAACCACCAAAAATCAAAATACTGTATATCTCCACGAGTTTTGTGAATTTCGGTACAAACTAAATTTTATTTTACAGTTTTAAGTGATAAAAATTGAAAATAAAATATTTTCTGAAAATAAGTCTTTTAGCCCCCCTGTAATAAATTTTCAAAGGGGAAAAAAGAGCATTCTTGTCTTTGACCAATAATCTTAAAATGTTGGAAAATATCTTAAATCAGTCGTAATTTAATACAAATCAAGATTAATTAAACATTGTTATCATTTTCATCAAACCAAGACTTTAGGGGCAATTTCAATCCAAGAATGCGTTTCTACTGCTCGTTCATACAAGTTTTATTCTCACATCAAACAAAACTAGATTTGAACGAGCAGTAGAATGCGTGCTTGGATTTAAATGACTGGTATAGTCTTGGTTCGATGAAAATAATAAAAATGTTTAATTAACCTTGTTTCATATTAAATTGCGCATGTTTTAAGACCTTTCTCAACATTTTACGATTATTGGTTGAAAAAGAATCATTCCGACAAGAATGCCCATTTTTTCCCTTTGAAAATTTATTACATCTCCCCTAAAAGACATATTTTCAGAAAATATTTTTTTTTCAATTTTTATCACTTAAAACTATAAAATAAAATTTAGTTTGTACCGAAATTCACAAAACTCGTGGAGATAACTAATAATTTTATAAAGTTATGTTTAATGATAGTTTCAATTTTTGTAGCTGCGGTGCTTTGAGAAACAGCGCATGCAAAGTCAGTTACGTTTTTTTGACTTGAGCATCCAATTAAATCGACTTCCAAAAACAAATTTTCGAAAAAATATACATTTTCTTTTAATTTCATCATTTTTTGATCAAATAAACCTATTTGGAAAGAATATCTTGATAACTCAGTGAAAAACGTAAACTTTTGCTAAAGTTCATTTATCTCAAAAAAAATTTTAAGTGCGTCAGAGCTTTGTTATTAGCATCAACTCATTATTATTGAAAATTTGACTGCGTACCGTAGGTGTAGGTGTTTAATACAACATCAAATAATTGACTCAAAAGCGTACCACTTTGAGAAACTTAGAACATTGACTTTAAAAGTGTTCAAAATTTATGTTAAATCAATTTTTTATGTTTTTAAAAACCCGTTTAGATAAAAGTCTAAATTTTTTTTCGAACAAGCCATTTGAATAGACCATATTACAAATAATATTCAATTGAAAATTAAAACTCATTCATATTTCTTTGATGAACAAGGCAAATATTTTTCAAAGTTGAAATAAATTGGTTTTTTTGAGTCAAAAATTTAATGAACATTTTTTCATCAAAAATAGTTAAAAATTAATTGAAGTAACTTTTTTTTAAATGAAAAAAAATAATTTTAAAAAGTAAACTTACTAAGTTGAAATTAGAAGTATCTGAACTGAACTTAAGTTCTGATCTGCATCGGCATGATACTCTAATCTATTTTTTCTATGGTTTTAGTTGAAATTTTGTTTAAATTTTAAAAAAAGTTGAAAAAGTTGCAAATTTTACAAAAAGTTGGGAAAAGTTGCACTTTCATAAAAAAGTTGAGAAAAAGTCGAAAAAGTTGGCGTGACAAACCCTGTTCAAAACACCCGAGTAACGTACCGTAAAAATAAATACATTCTTTTTATGCAGTATATTACTGGGTTTGTCTGTTGGACTTACATTTAAAATGAAAATACTATTGCTAATAATTTCAACAAATAACAAAAAAAAAATTAAGACCTTGAGCAGAGAGTATTTCAATTAAATCCTTTCTAATAAAAAATATCAACTGATTGACTTTGAAAACATTCTCCATTTCGCAACAAGCACAAATATTCAATAGTCAAAATCCAACCGGCATCAACCTCCAGTCCAATCATAATACATGATAACAAAAAATTACAGCAAAAAAGTGTTGATTAGTATATTGGTATGCGGTTTTGGTGATTGTATTTAATTATTTTGCACATACACCTTTTTGGCGCATTTTTCAAATATCTTTTTGCTACACTGAAAACACTGAAAAATTGCGATATCGAGAGAGCGGCGAGTGAAATACAACAAAACTGTTCCTTCTATATATGTATTTTTGCAAAGAGTTCTAAGTAGTGGGCACAGAACAACAAAAAAGTGTATATACTGGTTGATAAAAGTATAAAACAAAAATAGTCCAACAATACTGAATACGGTTGGAGAGAGGCCCATTTAATTGAGTCATGAAATTAGCTGTAAAGGTTGATTGGGCGCTTGTATGCAGTTTTCCCTTTATTGCATCTTTCATTTGGGGTTTTTGCTACACATAATATATCAAGTTTATTTTTTTGGGCAAGCCAGATAGAGATTGATATTGAGGCTTATGCACTGCTCCGCAGCCGAACTGAGCTTATGTGAAGAAAAGAAGACAAGAACTGGTATTCTCCGTTTACAATGAGATTTCTTCCAATTCTATTACACAGTATAGAAGATATATACAACATTATGTATTTCCACACGTCTAAGACCAATTGTTTTAGAGTGTTTTTTTATTTATTTCGGAAGTTTGCCTTTCCTTACAAATAAATATACATGTTGCATTTTTTCGCTTTTAAATAGACACCACAATGAACTGTAAACCGAAATATCATAAAAATCGAATTGTCTTGCATATCGCGTTCGAATACTTACCAAAGCGAAAAAGTTTGTGTGGCAATCCTCCAAACTTGCGCCGTTAGTTTGGTGATTTTGATGCGTCATAGTATGAACATTTTCTACTCAATTTTTCACATTTATAATTACTTTTGGATTCGTAAATTACACTAATTTTTTTATATTTTGCGATAATCTGGATACCACTTTTTTAAATACTATTTAATTTTTTTATGACTTTCTTGTTATCTTTTGTATTTTTTTGCAGTGTGAGTTTTTGCTCCTTGCAATTAACTTGTTTACACTAATTCTTGCACTTGCCACTTTTTATGGTCCACTAAAAGTCCTTGCACCGCTTCAAAAGAGCGAATTATTCTATATTTTTACCATTTTCAACGTTCAAAATGGAGATTCGGAGTCTAATTGCGATTTCTCTTCATTATGTCTTCCAGTGAGTCAAACCAGCTAGAATACAGAAAAGATGCACATCTTATAACAATTGCACACTTGATTCACTATTTTAAACTAGGCTCAGTCCATTAAATGAACCTTTTTCTGCGAATTAGAGGATCCATCTCTATTTTACAAACATTCGATTTCTACTAAATTCCTCAGACTTTCGGAGAGTAAGTACTTTATATTTACAACAACCCGAAGCTAATTAGGCAAGCCATTCACTGCACATTATTACTAATTCCGATTTATGGCTGCTTTTTGGGCGAAATAAATGATTTTTAGTGGAGCAATTGCTTTAACCCCGTACTTTTCGATGGTTCCGACCTCAAAATGGATGTGTCAATTCTGAGAAGCTTCATTGACGTTTCAATTCCGATGTCCGATACAAGGGTTGTCCAAAAAATTCATCCCGGATACCGGATCTTTTTTGTTAATTGATTGATATGTATTATATTAATTGCAACAAAAGAAATTCTGGGAAATTTTTATGATTGATTGAAAATTTTCTTGTTATCAATTAAACTTTTCACTTTGAGAAAGATCCTTTAATTCATAGCTATATGATAGACTAACCATTTAACATTAATTGCACCAAGTAGGTCTACTAATTTGATCTTTTTTTCTGTAATTTCTAATAGCCTACAATCACTTTCAAACATTTTCATCTTAATTTCTTATAATTCACTTTTAATTGCTTCACCAACTATTGAGAACAATTTCTTTCTAACTCATTACTTTATTTATGAGGAAAATACCTCTAAAAGCCTTCAACAAACCCATTAATTGATTAAAATTTAATACATATTTTTCTAGGGTTGTCCAAAAATAAATCACTCTAATCTAATATCGCACAGAAGCCCCTCGATATTTCTTTCCACATTTTTGGAATAAATTTTTTGGTGTTATATTTTAAGTTTTTGGCGCCTTCATTAACTAAATAATGTTAAAACAGTGAATGAAGGAATCTTACAATATGCCTGTGACTGCGAATTTGACCAATTCGATCTTTAAATCGCTTAATACGGTGAAAACAGACTCCTTCGCGAAACAGGATGATTTTCATGTGAAGCGGGTCCTCAACTCAGAGATTGAATATGAAGAAAGCAAAAACAAGAACAACATCTTTGACTCACTCAAGACAAAATATACGGTTTTGCAACTGTCCAACAACAACTCAAATGGAACACCAGGTTAGTTACGAAAATAAATAATTTATGTAAATAAAGGTTCATCTAATCTATTTTTAGCATCTAGTTTGAAAAGTGCGTGGAACAATAACCCAGCATCACATAATGGACCTCAGCTGCCGCAACCCAAACGGATTTTGTTTCCCAAGGACAATGTTCAAGTTGGATGGAAAAAGTGTGGTCGCAAATGGAACACGGGAGCGGGTATGAGCAATGTTGGTAACACTTGTTACCTAAACTCAACACTTCAAGCTCTCTTGCACGTTCCATCGATTGCCAATTGGCTCATTTCTGATAATGAGCACCGATCATCATGCAGCAACCAAGGTTTTTATCTCAAACACAGTGATTTTATCTTAACATTTACAAATCTTTTCTTAAGGAGGTCCTGGATGCATTATTTGCGCCGTAGCACAAACACTGATACAATCGCAAACTCAAACCACCATCAAACCACACTTTGTCTACTCTAAACTGAGAATGATCTGTAAGAATCTTGTTCCGGGCCGTCAAGAAGATGCTCACGAATTTCTTCGTCATTTAATTGAAGCCATGGAAAAATCTTATCTGATGCGATTCAAGAACAGTAAGGATATGGACCAGTTTTCAAAAGAAACTACTCCTTTGAATCAAATTTTTGGAGGATATTTGCGTTCTACCGTCACCTGTTTAAGCTGCAAACACATCTCCACCACTTTCCAGCATTTCGAAGACCTGCTCTTAGAAATATCCCATGGCAACAAATTAGAGGATGCTTTAGCTGCTTGTAAGTGATTGCATATTTCATTTAATTTTAAATTGTTAATTATAATTCTTTCAGACTTTGTAAAAGAGAAACTTGAAGATATGGGCTACAAATGTGAAGGTTGTAAGAAAAGGGTTTCGGCCACAAAGAAATTTTCGATAGAGAGAGCGCCAGTTGCTCTTTGCATTCAGTTGAAGCGATTCAGTGTGCTTGGGAATAAACTGATGAAGAATGTGCATTTGGGGAAACAACTGAATTTGAAGCCTTACATGTCACCAGAACAACATGGCACGATGAATTTAACTTACAGACTTGTGTCACTAATCACACATTTGGGTATGTCTAGGCATTGTGGACATTATACGGTGAGTTGTATTAAAATTTGTGTGATATTGAAATTAACATTAATAAATTGATTTATTTTAGTCAATCGCATTGACAGCAAACGAAAGATACTACGAGTTTGACGATAGCAGCGTGCGTGCCATCTCCATAGATAATGTGCTCAACACAAACGGTTATGTTCTCTTCTACGAACTCGATTGCAATTCAGTTGTGCGTACTAATGGCACTCCAATTTCTCCAGCATCACCAGCGTCCTCTACAATAACTGCACCACTATCCCCAATCAATAAAAATGGAATAACTACTTACAAGTCAATTAATACAATTCAAGCTCAGGATCCATTGAAACTACCTTGCTTGCCTTCTCCAGCCAAAACAGATAAAATGCAAAAGCCTAAACCTAACTTTATGCTGCCCTCTTGTATTATTATGAAACAAAAGAACGGAGATAAGCTCAAGGCTTCCCTACCCAGCAAATTGGTCAGCTCAACTGCTACCTCCAGCACTTCTGTGCATTTAAGCAATGGACACTCTTCTGCAAGTTCTACGTTGCCACAAGTTTCAGTAATCAAGGAGAATAAACTATCGGTAGAAGATGAAAAATCGATACACAAGAATGATAAAAAATTGAGGGACATGCCTTTATTTGATGATGAGGATTCTCCCAAGACTGAGAAACACAAGCCGGTGGTTGTTAAAACAGCTACTCCTTCCAAGTTAGTGATTTCCCCAATAACCGTCATCAAGCCGGTAGCCAAAAGTCTCGTTCCTTACGATTGCGCAGAAGATGAAGAGTCTGAGAATAGTGAGAATGAAAAAAGTGGCGGAAAGTTGATAAAGAAGCACACTGGAGTTTGGTTGGTGAGTGATTGGAATGGAAATAGTCCAAGCAAGAGTGGAAGCACTTCAGACACTTCTTCAGAAGGAACTTCTCATAGATGTCCGACTAAGAGCTCACAGCAATCAGTGGTTAAGAATATGGTCAGAAAGATTGAAAATCCTGTTGCTGAGTTGAGTTTAATGGGACATCGAGGATTTGGAGCACCTGTACTGTCTTGGGGAGGTGAAGTGTCTAGTATGGAAAAAGAAGTACAGAAAGATAAATCAGAGGATAGAAAGAGACAACAGATGGATGACGAAGACAACGATATGGATAAGGGAAAAATGAAGAAAATCAAGTTGGGACATAATAATTCATTTAGAAGCTTTGGCAACGATCAAGTGAGAAAGTTGCCTAACCCTTTTCAGCAAGCCCAGGAGCAACAAAATGGACATAACAACAGTAATGGGTGGCAGCAAAAGCATAAATTCTTTGGAAATGGAAAAAAGTTCAAGACCAACTTTAAGCCGCAGTTGAATTTTAAGAAGAATTATTAAAATAAACATTTTAACCTAATATCAACTTGAGTTCAGAATTTTCAATAATTGAGATTGAATTTTTATTTTGTAAGATAACTTGAAAGCTTTTACATTTAAAACCTTGAAATTTGAGAAATTAATTAATTAGATTTGTAAGTTCTTTTTTTTTGCTTGAAATTTTAATTAAAAATTTTAATGTTGTAGGTCTTATATTAAATTTTCTGATTTTTCAAGAAATTTTTTGTTTGTTTGAATATTTTACATAGTTATGTACGTTGAATTTTTGGATAGATGGATAGACAGACTCACGCGATATATTAAGGCACTTTCAATATATTTGATTCTATGTCTCTCAGATTTTATTATATATAGCAATAAAGAAATATGTAAAACTAGCATTAGATTTTTTTCTTTGGAGGTTGTCCAAAAATCACAGGGGCTTATCTAGAATAAAATAAAACTAAATTTTATTTGAAACTTTTTTTTTATTAATATGCTATTTTCAAAATTTTCATTTATGATACTTTAAACTACAGTATTTCATCTATAAGTTTTTTATTCCTTTAAAATATGCAAACCAAAATGAAAGTGGACCAAAAATTCAAAAGAAAAACAAGTGTTGCATTTGATTTTAATTAAAACTTTGCTTGTTATCACTATAATCAAGTAAAGTTCTATAATTGGCTTAAAATTTCTACGAATCTACAAAATTTATTCAATTTAATTTAAATATTTAATCCTAACAAAAAGTTCTCTACGAATCTTTGGAGCTGATTATTGCAAATAAATTAAAAATCATATGGAATGCCATAAATGAAAAATAAAAAGTCAACGCACTAGAAACACAAAATAATTTAAGGTAAAATTTAACATAATGCCGTAATTAATGCAGCCATAAAGTATTAAAAGTAATGTATAGGCCATCTATCGAGTATCTATGAAGTTTACTGAATAATTATGTTTGCAATAGTTTCATGCTTATAAATTCTTTAATTTCATGTTTTAATGCAAGTTTTTGCCACTTTAGGCAATTTTATGAGCCATGTTTGTGGTTTCAAGATTATACTTGAACTTTACACAAGAGTGAGGGTGGAAAAAAGATGAACCAACAAAAAATAAATATTCATAGAAAATTCACCAATTTCCCACACCCACTACAAAAAATCTCATGAATTGAACTTGGTATAGTATTTTTTAAAAAAGGTATGAAGTATAAGAAAAGTCTGTATTTAAATATTATTTGACACAAGTATGTACTTTTGTACTGTTATACAATTAAAAATCGCTCTATTAAATCCTTCGTCTTCTTGCATGTTTAGCTGTATTAGCGTTTTAGCATCATTTTGCATCCGGGTTTGAAAGTCTCAATTGGTTTATTTAAATATTAATATTATTTTACTGTTTACTACTGTAATGCTCTCTCTTCCAGTTTGGGGATAAAAATGTCACAATCACTAAATTGGCGACACATGCGCACTTTTATTAAATAAGAATAAATAGTGTAAATACTAAATGCTTAGCTAAGTGTTTTGTTTTATAATATATTATAGACATTATCGTATGAATAATTCTCCCAATCAATTAATGTACGTAAGATGAGTTGAAAAAACTGTCACAACTGAACTTGCAATACAAGTTATTAAATAATGCCCAGTACACACGCAAATATATGCTACAACTATGAATTGTCAGTCATTGAACTAAAATATGAAACAAAAGGTTCTTAAAAATTATTGTTGGAGTTCTTTTATGTAAAATTAAAAACAATCCGTGAATTCCTGCAAATTTGTGAAGGAATTCTGGCCTGTAAAACCGCCAATTCAACGAAAATTATAGTTCAGATCAAGGTATTAAATGGCAGGTGGCCACAAATATTAACAATTACATTTAATACATTTATTTAATGTATTATGACGTCATACTAACAATTTTAGTACAATTTATTCGTTTTCCGCTCTTGCTCCCACCTGCCTTAAATATTCCCTTGATAAATTTATATAATTTAAATACGTTCTCCATCTTAATTCTACTGCTTTACTTCCTCTTATCCTTTTCAGCTTTTCGTTCGGCCTTTCTCAAAAGCTTCTCCCGTTCTTTTTTGTCTTTCTCATTTTGCCGTCGCTCCTTTTCATTTAGACGTTTCAGTTCTTTGATGTTACGCTTCAGTAGTTTTTTATCATCTCCATTTACATCCAAGATTTTGAAGTCTCTTGAGTCGAGTTGTAACAAAGCGCCGCCTAAAAATCATAAAGATTTATTGACATAATTTATAAACATAATTTATGATATTCCTTACCTTCTACTCCATGCTCAATGAATTTATTGATGTGGTGTTCGATTCCGATACCCATTAGCTGCAAGAATTTAAATTAAAGTAACGATTTTAGATAAATGTTAGTTTTGGTTAGAACTTAATTAACACTCAGAAACTCTAAAAACAAAATGCCACTGTGTATATTATTCACTTACCCATTGGCAAACCTGTAACGAAAAATTAGACTCATTAATTAAACATTCGTTATAAAGGTACAAAAATAAATAATCTAACCTGCTCATTGTTCCATTCTTCAACGACAATGCCACTCTTCCACTGATGTGTAGCAATCTTCATTCTCTCGCTGCTAAAGCTGCTGGTTGATCCTGAAAGTCCTGACAAATCTAAAGTACGACTAGGCGAAAGAGAGCCCGAAGAAACGGATGAAGGGGACGCAGGTTGTTGTTGCGGCTTCCAAATGCCTACACCTGGTGGTAATATAGGTTGTGGACTTTTAACTAAAAAGCATTTAATGCTAAATACCTCACACATTAACTACTGAATTAAAATTTTACCTTTCGGACCCGCTTCATTGACTGCCTTCTTGATCTCGCAGAGAAGAGTTTGGGAGAGAGCAGCAGGACTTTGATTTCTATTGAGGTCTGAATTTTCATCACTCGATTCACGGGGAGAACCATCATCATTTACCCGACCCCTTTCAGCGAGACGCTCTTTGAGTTGGTCTGACAAAGATTGAGGAGTTATGCTCTTAAGACCTTTAGGTCTAAAATTTAGCCAACTTTCTGTGGTGGTCTCATCCAGTTTGTCGTTGGATGAGCCCAAATCACTGTCAAAGGACGCGTTTAAGTCGCTTCCGTAGCTTTGGTTTGTTGCCTAAAATATTTTAAAATCAATTAATTCACATCAAAAATGTAAAAAATAAAAAAAATTACCTCATTATGATAAATATTTGGTATAGTAGAGTGAGCCTTCAAATTGTACAAAGGCGGCTGTTGCACTGGTGAAGAGTCGCTTCTAACACTCGACTCATTCTTATGTACCTGAGCATAAAGTGGCACACTTGGCGGTTGTGTCATCATTTTTCCAACCACTGGCGTGCTGTAATGATTTCCATTGTATGGCTTAGCTGCACCATCAATTGATGGCTCGTCTTCACTTTCATCGAGGGTGCAATTTGAAGAGCTATTACTGTTGCTCTTCTTGGAGGATGGAAGTTGTCGGTTGGCTCGACTACGAGACACCAAATCACTCTTTCCTTTGTTTATAGAAGAGTCGAGGAGCTCGTGCTTTGGAACCGCTGTATCTAACTCATCTTTAACTGGTACTTTGCGTTCAACAGTCGCTGTTTTGCCATCCTCGCCATCTAGTTTTTTTAATTTAATAAATTAGTTGATGTTTATCGAAAAGCACACCGAACATTAAGTTTGCAAAATTTTCACGGATTTTTTTTTGAATTTAAAATTAAATAGGCTATTTGAACGGTACTAACTAAAAACCTCTAAAAACTTCTAATTTTTGCATTAAAAAAACTAACCAGGCGACAAATCCGAGATCTCCAAGTCCGACAAATCCGTTTCCAGTTTATGAAAGAGGGGTTTTGGGGGCTGCTTGCGTGACATTTGAGGGGTGAGTTTCAAACTTTGACTATCATATGGCAATGTGACGGCAAATCCAGCCGTCTTTTGAGTTTCTTGCAACTCCTCTTCCAAGCAAATTACACGATCTTTGAGCTTTTTCACGAGCGCATTGTATTCGGTGTCTTTCTGCTGCATTTCTTGGATATAGTACTCTTGGAATTGCATCTAGAGTGTTTAGATAAAAATATTTGAGTAAATGATGTAATAAGAATCAGGGTAATTTTTTTACCATATCGCGATCTCTTTGCTGGAACTCCCTCAAGATTTTCTTAACCTTGCCGTACTTTTTCTCCAAAGAAGTGTATTGAACTTGTGATTGCTGTAAAAAGTTCTGGTAATTGTTGGCGTCCCGTCTGACTTCTGCTAGTTCACGCTCGAGCTGCTTCATTTGCTCTGTGATGGCTTCAGTATCAGTTGAATTTGCTTGGTATTTAATCAGCTACGATTGTAAGATTTGTTTTAGTATTTATGTTAATTAAATTATAATTATGTATAAAGAATGACTTAATTGTGGTTTTATTTAATTGTATATTATGGTTATCAATTAAAACGTTACAGAGTAAAATTTACTGAAAACCACAATAAAACCAACCTTCTCCTATCAAATAATTTAGAGAACACAGTGCATGCAATTAATTAAAAATGAATCAGCCAAACAATAGAAAAAAGACAAATAATGCATATGCAAATGATAAAATGGTACAATAAACGTTTTTCTTACCAGTCGTTTGATATTCAGAATCTCTCCTTCATGCAATTCAATCGTATTAATTTTCTAATAATTTTATGCAAATGAAAAACAAAACAAAACGCTATAGAAAAAATATTAAAAACATAATAAAAACAACAAGTCAAAGCAACAATGGAAAGCATCACAAAATGAAAAACTGCAAAAATGATCAAATAAGATTGATAAGATGAGTTATAAGTTACCGCTTTATGCTGCATCACATCAAACAAAAGAACATTGTTAATATTATATGGATCACAAAAAACATATTGCATGAATTTATGAAGCGTTGTAAGATTGTTAATGGGCAGGTGGTGACATAAATACTTACATAGTATAATTTAAAATAAAAGCCTTTTTTAAGGAACAAATATGACACCACCCTTCATTAAATATCTTGCATGATACAGCTACAATAATTTTAATCGAAAAACACACTCACCTCTTGCAAAATCCTCTTCAAAGACTCCACATCAGTTGAGTGAGCCAACTCTGGATCAAATAGCGAGTCAATAGCTGCCGTTGGAGACATTGGACCTTCTGAAACACTAGAATTAGCAGATACTGGTAAAGTGGAATCTTCAGAAGTTCTTCGTAAATCTTGCTGCCGTCGAATTCTTTCCTCCTTATCTTTATCTGCTTGTAAACTTTGGCGTATTAATTGAGCAACCTCCGAGTTTTGAGGATCTCTCTCGCGACCAATTTGGAATTTGACCAGACCGGAAGTGTTTCGTAAGACGGAGGCGGCGTAGGCCTTAAAATTAATTGGATAACATGTGAATTAAAATTTAAAATGCAAACTAGATGTGTAATAATATTCACCTGAGTAACACCGACCAAGCTTTTGCCATCAACTTCAATAATCTGGTCATTTACTTGAATTCTTCCATCTCTTGCTGCTGCTCCATTTTCTGTTATCGTTTTCACAAAGATACCGAGCTTCTCGAGTCCTGCATCCGCTCCAACTCCCATACCAATTATACTCAAACCTAGTCCTTCCATTCCCTTCATCAGCTCAACTGCAAATACATCCATCTTTTCTACACGTTTCTCAAGCTCATATTCAGCTGAAGCGGCGACTGGATCTACGTCGTCATTCCGTCGATCGTAATCATTTACAGAAAAAGTGGAGAAAACTTGTATTGGATCCATGCTAAACTTAATTTTGAAGCTTTTCTTCATTGGTAAGACAAGTTCTGCATCTTCATCACGATCAGCTGACAAAAGCCCTGGAACTTCCATCCAAAAGTTCCCATCTTCAAAGAAATGAACTCCATCCTGGTTCACAAACACCTCTTTGCTTTTAACGGGAGGATATTCCATCTGAAGCAAAGATGTTTCATCTCCAGATTGATCAGCATCAGAATTTATGGAGCCACCCAAGTATGAATCTTCTCTGGATGCCATTTTGAAGTTGTTTGAGATCTCCGAACCAACGGTCACAATACTTTCGTTACCACTTTGCACAGAAACAATTGAGTCCTGGATGCTTGCTGTATCGTTGAATTCAATGTTTTGGTTGAGCAGATCGGAAAGATTTCCATTTTCCATGCTACTAAAGAAATAAGAAATAGTAAAGATTATTAAAATATTGCACAAACTATGGATCAATAAACCAATGTAAAGAAATTGAAATAGAATTAATCATAATTAAAAATCAATTCTTACCTATTGCCATTTTCTGTCATTGATGCGTTCACCTCTCCATTGCTAGTATTCACGCCATTACTTTTTTGAGCCCTTAAAACATCCCTTAGCCAGTCTGGCTCTTCTTCGGATACTTTCCGGTCCTTTGATTTAGCTGCTTCTTTGTTGTTTGACAATATCTGTTCTACTTCACGTGCCTGCTCATCCGATAGCAGAGATTGTTGTCTAAAACGATAATTGAATCTAGTTTAGAACAGACAAGTTCAAGTGCAAAAATGGTGGGTATGAAAATACTTTACCTAATTTTGCTTTCCAAAATTCTATTTGCAACATAACGAACACAACAGATATACAGAAAATCATAATTGTTGGTGGATGGTGAATGGATGACGCAAAATATATTTGCAATTAAAGTTTGAGGTTATACATCACAGGTTGACATGCATGGTGATTTAAAATATACAATAAAAGAATAAAAATGGATTGGCAGTTTAGTTTAAATTAATATGTGAATTATTATGAGCCTAGAACTATATAAGGGTATGATGAGCAATAAATTATGCAGAGGTTGGAAATATATTTGAATGAATAATTTTTTATCTCTATTTGTTCTTATGATTTCCAACCCCTGCAATTTTAATTGAAATATATAATTATCATGTGTGATTTGTGCTTTGTGTTTAGAAAAAACCCAAAAAGTGATGATTAAATGAAATTTCAAACAAGTTTTCTCTATAACTCACCTTGAGCTCAACAATCTCTCAGCCTCATCAGCAGTCATGTTATCCGGAGCATCGCTGATATTTCCACTGTTGATACTGTTATTTCTGCTTTCGAAAACATTTCCTTCCTCATCCGAAGCATCAGCAAATTCCACATCCTTCAAGTCCAACAAAGGTGAGCTGCACTCCATAGGAGGAACTGGTGGTGGAACTCTTTTGTTAGAGTCCTTTTCTGCATATTGCAGAATGGCATCTAATGGAAGTGGCTCTGGAGGCAATTTTTTCTTGATCACATAATTGATTTTGTAATCATCGTCGAGTTTTGTGATGGTTGGATCTAAAATAGTTTGAGGACTGTGGTGACCCTTTTCAGGCTTTTCTTTTGAAGCTTCTTCCTCTTCTTCAGCATCAATATCAAGGATTTCATCGTCATTTTCCAAAACAAGTTCTGGCAAAGCCTCAGCTTTAATAGTCGCATAAACTATTTTATCGATCGTTTTTCCTTCACCATTTTCCACAAAACTCTCCTTATGTCGATAGTTATCAGGTTCATCATAAGCTTTATCCACCGAGGAGCTGTGTAGCACCTGAGCATACTTCAAGCTTTCGGTCGGTTCATTTGGAAGAGGCGGCAAATCTTCCTCAAAAGTGTACACTGGCTTCAACTTGGCTTTAATCTCAGGTGATGGTTCATTAAATCCACCCTCATCTACGGAACTACTGTGGATGCTTGGAGGTCGTGCGCCTAATCCAGCAGCTGGCAAATTCAAGCATACGCTTGACGTCTTTTTAGTTCGCTTTGTAACGTTTAAATCTTCGCGTACTGGACCAAGATCGTATTCAGTTTGTGAATTAGATCGAGATTTGCCTAAAAAGAGGAAAGACGAAAGAAGTTTATTAGTGGAATTGATCATATAAGGAGGGATTTAATTGGCGATAGCGTGGCGAGTGACAAGCGGAAGTTTATTTCTGTTATTTTTTGTTTGTTGCAGACGAGGTTGGAGATTTCTTCTTGAATTCTAAAGATACATTTAAAATTTGCTACGTCAATTTGTTAATTTTACACAATATTTGCTGAATTATTCGTTATTCTTTATTTGGGGGGTTTAGAATAGAATATTTACTCATTGAGGCCAATAGTTTTGGATTAATATTTTAATCCTATTTGGCCACTTTTCCAGTAATTTGAACAAAAATGTGTAATTACACGAATTTTAAAGTCTTCAATGGAAACAATCTAGATAATTGAATATTATTTCGTAAAGACAAAAAATTTAAAGTGATGAATCAATCAAGCAAGTGCTGCTTAATTGAGTCAACATTCTATTTTAAAATATTTTGAAGCGTGATATCAAGAATCTGTTGAAATGCGATCATCTGAACAGTAATAATTTCGATAGGTTAATTCACATTCCAGCTTGCACTTGTTTTGCCAGCCAACAAGAATCCACTGTAGTTATAAATATGTTAAACAAACTTAAAAACTTGGAATTTTAATTAACCTTTACAATTGATGCAATATCTGCTAATGCTTAAACACATATTTTCCATAAACTAAAAAATATCACAACATTTCTATCTTTTGCAAAAATTAAATTCAATTTAAACCCTCTTTTCTTTGGTAAGTGCACTTTCTTTCTCGCAAAAAATTGGCAGAATAGTCACCATTCACATTTTTCAAAAAAGTGATCAAAATCTTATTAAAATTTCTAGTAGCGAGCGAGCCAACTTATATTGTTATTCAGCTTCTGTCTTGTTAATTGTTCAACAATTACCCGATAATTACAAACAAATGACTGAATTCTTAAAATGGACTAATAAACACATTAAAGGACCGACTCGCACGACTTGAGTGACCAAACCAAACTCCACTATAGAGAATTTAGTGGGAAATTTAGTGAGATTTGTTAATTTTGCGCTCGCCAGCATGCGGAGAACCGAAAAATTCCAACTTTTCTGATTATTTCGCCTTCCAATGACTGAAATACAAATTTATTTTTATTCCCACATCTTTTTCGAGCGACTAAAAAGCGCTCGTCTCGTTCAAAAATTATTGTTGTTATTTAAAAATAAAAATAAAAACTTATAAATTTAGTATTTCTTGCTCTTTCTCCTAACAACTAACGACTAACAGCCAACCGAACCGACTCACATTTAGACAAAATGCTTAGTAAAGGAATTATGTGTTGAGCAAACATGTGTAGATGGACAATTTTTGTATGTACATTAATTTTTACGTTGGGGTATTTGTTCACTAAGAACTCGAGAACTCAAGAACTCTACGGTGCCAAATGCTTGCAATCTTAGCTATATTTGTCACATAAAAGACACATCACGAACGCAGGCATCACAAGCAGAGAAATGTGAGAATGAATAAATTTACGAGCAGGCATCAACTTCATATGTTCTAGGGATGGTGATTTTATGGGTATTAAATCAGTTAAATATATTGTTGGTTGATTATAAAATTTTTAATTTGTTTTAAAAACATTTAAACAGATATATTAAAAATCTTTTATTGGTTGTTAAAAAATTTAATTACACTAGTTTTAAGATTTTAAAACAATTTAAATAGAAATAATAGCCAATAACCATTTGTTATAAATTATTTATGCATTTAAATATTTTTAACAAAAAAAAAACCTTCTTATAACTTATAGCCCACCCCTGATCAATTACAAAACTCGATCCCTCAAAAAATTAATCATCCAAACTATATTTACTTTAAATTCATCAATTCTACAATTTTTGAACTTATCCGCTCGCACAGTCTTATGTTTACAAGCGACTGTATAATAATTGTGAAGAGACAGGCATTTTAATTTAGTCTTTTGAGAAATCTCCATACTTTGTGTTAATATTTGTGCTGTGTGCATTTGTTTTCGATATGAAGATTAAACCAAAAATTAAACGGTTTCCTTTGCTCGCGCGAGAGGAGCGCGAATGAATAACAATATGTTATATCCGAATGTTGATGTTGGTTTTATTGTATTTTTTATAGATTTGTAAGTTTTTGTTGATATATTTGGTGTGTGGAGGCGTCGGGTGTTTTAATTGAGATTAGACCGAAAAATTATTTTATTTCATTTCTGGCATTATTCAAGGATGACCCTCAAAATTACAAAAATATTTGCAAACAAGATATTAGCATTCTCTTTTTGGTTGGTTGCTGAGCTTCTTTTTGGCTTTCTTGTCTTTTTTGGCAATATCATCAAAATTCTTTACAAATTTTTGCCAATATTTTTATAAAAAACTACATTAAATCTTCTTTTTGATTTAAAGACATCAATTTAGACAAATTAAGACAATTTCAGATAAATTTAGACAAAACACATCAGGAATCAGTTTGGCAAAGTTCTTCTTTTCCTAATTGTTGTGCAAAAAAGTAATCAACAGTCGTTAATTGTTTGTAAGGTGTTTAAACTTTGCAATTGAGGATTTTCTAGAGATTCAGTGCAATACAATAAACAGAATGAATTTGAGTTTCTGTTGGTAGACTTCAGTCCCACATTTTACTATTTATGACGTCACAAAAGATTATTTCAACTCACCATTTTCTACTGGTTCCTCATTCATGTCAGTCTTTTCGTTGGATTCATTTTCTTGCTTTTCATCTTCGGTGTGGATTGGGCTGGATGGTCCAGAAGATAAACTAGCGCCGTGACTGGGCGACGAACTAATTGCAGCTGGGGATGTGATGCTAATTGTATCCTTACTTTCATCGCTGTGCCTCCTCAATCCACCGAGATCTGGGTATTTTGGGATTGGAGGTGCAGTGTTGATCAGCTCCAAGTCTACAGATTTTTTCCGTAATTTTTCAGGTTTCTCAAAATCTTCCCTGAAAGCTTCGACAGGAGGTGGCGTCACTTTTGCGTGCTCAGGACTTGGTTTGACTGGTTTTGGTGGGACGGCATGAATATTTTTAGTAGGGCTTGTGATGGAATTGGAGCGTGATGATGTTCGTGGTTTAATTTCTGGAGGGATTGATCGGCGGGCAGAAGCAGGAGGTGACTCGGCAGAGGAGTTTTTGTTGTTAACCTTTAAGAAATGAGTTTTAATTAAATATTTGAATAAATGTTTTAATTGGAGAAATTACCTGTGTTGCTCTCACGGTGACTTCATTAGCTACTGGCACCGCCCGAATGATGTCACATCTATTTATGTCATATTTAGCTCCAGAAGCTGACCTTGACTTGGAAAAATGTGATGTCCAATTTTTTTGCTTTTCAATGAGCTCCTTGGAATTAAACTTCCTTTCTGGCTTCTCAGGTTTTTCTGGTTTTTCGCTCTTAAACCGTGACACATTAAGTATCTTGCTGGTCTCCAGCTTGGACCCACCATTGGAAGTGTGTTGCTTCTTTTTTGGCGAGGGAGATCTGTTTTTATCTGGCGGACTTTGAAGATCCTTCAGATTGTCTTCTTTTGAATTGGAATGTGGCAATTTAATACTGAAAGTTGCGTTCTGATTGATACGACCTTCACCCAATTTCTCAAAAAGGGCTCGTGCGTTATTGAAGCGAGCTGCATGAGACTCGGTGCGAACTACATTACTGCCAGGAGCACTAGGGACGATTTCGTGTGTAGGTGACTCTTTCTCGTCGTCATGGCTTTTGCGCTGAAATAAGTTGGCGATCTGAGAGACCTTTTGGCCCGAGTTGGGATTGTTTTTGTCCATATTAATGGGTGTGATGTATTAAAATACCTGAAAATAGATAAATGTTTATCAGAAGATGTCAAAAATGTAATAGTCTAGTAATCTTTAATAAATAAAATTGTTGAATTTTCTCGGAATTTTCACAAGATCTCATTAATAATTTGAGATTCTATGTTCTAGCTGAAAAAAGCAGTCAAGCGATGAATCAAATAAAGCTTAACTACCACTCATAACCGAATTTTTCATTTTTGTGCACATATTTTAAACATAGCCGTACCAAAACTCTGACCAAAAGCATAAAATTGTCAATTTTGTAAGAAGTTGTAAAAAAATGTAACGTCTTTATTATTTAATATGAAAACACATACATATTAAAACCTTTCGTGGTTAATATAAAAGCTATGTATTCCGTTAAAAAAGCGGAAAATATAGAGTGCCATCAAATTAAGCAAAAACAAAAATCATAAAGCATCAAATAAATGCCATAAATTAAATTAACATTCAGACTTCAACATAAAAGCACAATCTTCACTGAAACTATCTTGAACCAACACCCCTGCCCATTATCTTTTAACCATCATTAAACTATATATTTTATCCACGCATCTATCATAAAATCTGTTTTACTGTCGTAATCGATTTTACTTTTTCGGACAAACAAGACAAACAAATGCTGCAATAAGATTATGTGCCGTCAACTTTTTATTAATTTATATTTATTTATATTACTTTCATTCACCACAAAGCACGCGAAATGCTAACTAACGGTACCAAGGCCAAGCAAATATATCCAGCAAAACAACTAAAAGTATCTTTGATTCTTCTGCACTGAATTCTCGCATCCAACGATTTGTGCTACAATGCTACATTGAAGTTTAATGTTATGGAGTATCAAAAGAAATCAGTTGAAATATGTAAAGCATCTTGGTGTAGAAAATAGTGGAGCTTTTTTGTATTTATGTCAACTTCTTCATTAAAGGATTTAATCAAAGATTTTAATAAATAAACTCGACTGTTGAAAGTGTCCCATTGACCTATTTATCCATAAATTTAAATATTTTTCAACAAAAAATGTCCCATTGGGACTTATCATGCAACAATGTAGCAATTCCATTTCCATTCATTTCCTCCCGACTGATGCAGATAGTAGAGCAGTCACGATAAGATAGCTCACAGATTCTAGTTCAAAGACACACAAAGTTTAGCCACTCTCGACTGAAAATTTACTGTAGGTACTAAATAGCTGACATAACTGAGACTTAATGGAGACATAAAATTCGCATAGCTCACAAATTAGTTTGCCAGTACAAATGATGACTATAACAAAACGAGAACTGTTTCCAGTTTCATTGACTGTTAAGTGTTGGCTTTATCTTATTGGCTTTAAAGATGGATTTTAATGCCTCAAAGATATGCTTGCCTATTAAAGCAATAAAAAATCGCTATATTGTGTTTAAAAATTTGTTATTCAAAGAAGTTCTGTTAATTGATCGACTTTGATTGAAACTGGCTGGATGGAAATCTTTAAAAACTTGAGAGAAAAAACCAACTATCTATTAAGTATTTGATAATGGAATAAAATGCCGAAAAATGTCGAGAAAATAGGAATAAAAGCGACAAGTGTTAATTGTTTTATTTTGAGATTTCTTTTGTTTCTGGATTTTGAACATACAACCTGATACAATGTATAGTAAAGTATAGTAATGATTTGTGGAAATGTAAAGCGAATAATTATGAGGGTGATTAAAATCATTAGCAAATCAGAATCATTTAAATTTCCATGTTTTGGCCATAAAAACGATTAGGGATGCCATTTTCGAGATTCTTTTCGATTAGAAGTCAAATTGTTTTTGTAGACTGATTAATTACAGAATTCTGGTTTTTTAAGATTAAGGAACTAAATTAGAAATAAGTTTCTGTAAAACTCCTTTGAAACTTTTGTAAATATAACATAATAGACATACTTTTAGGATGATCCCCACGAAAACCCAAGAATAACATAAAATCAATCTAACGGCTCATGCAACGAAACCACTTTCTAATCATCTAATAAATCAATTAATCGATTTTAAATCACTCAAATTCGCAATACATCTTTTCACCAGTTCAGAAACAACTTTTACCACAATTCACTAAAAAAGTACTAAAGTAAACCCACCAGTCAAACAGACCTCTAGTGATCCATTCTCAAAGCCAAGCAAGCTCTCCTCTTATTACAGTTACGTAAAAATTGGATTTACAATATTCTTTTGTAAAGTTTCGTAGCTTTCGGCCATGTAAATTGATCTTATGGAGTTTTTATACTATTTCTGATTGTGCAATTGTAGTTTTTGTTGTATTGCTAATTGGCATCAATCTCTCAACACGTCAAACACTTTAGTTGCCACTAAATTAGTTAAGGAACTACGGGAATAGATCAGAAATGATAAATTATTGCTTCTGTTTTCGGCACTCGATATTTTTAATGATTTTATTTTTTATTTTAGCGTTATGCGAGTTTTATTATTTTTGCGGCCTTATCGTCGTTTTGTTAAATTGCTTGTTTTTGTAATTTCTACATTTTTAAAGGTGTCTGTTTAGTGCTTATCTATGCCTTGGTTGCTTAGTGCTGCCTGATAAGATAAAGTTCTTGAAATTTTTGCTAATTCTTATTTTAAAAGCTTCAAATTCATATTTTACAATCAATTTGTCTAACTGTCCGATGGATTAAGAATCAAGGAAGTAATAAAACTATACAAATAAAAAGGTTCAATAGACTTTTGAACATTTTACGCAAAAGGAACGAGTAATATTGATTTGATTTGAAGTGTAAGCAACATAAAATAGCACTGAATAAAACATAAATTACATAGTTTTGGCAAATGATCATTGCTTGAGAAAAGCATCTTTTATTTATTAAAATAGACCTTAAATTAAATTATTTTCTATTTTTTAAATATAACATCGGGGACAAAGCAAAATAATATTTTCATGTAAAACTAAAAAGACATATTTTGCACAAAAGTTTGAGTATGCGCTTAAAAATTTACTATGTTTTAGGAGCGGCTTCCATAAATTGCTCTTAAACATCGCGAATATCCATTTTACTCAAAAGGTTGCTAATTAACATATTTTATCATTAATTACCTCTTGTTTATCCTTATTAATCCTCCTGTTTTGTTTAAATACTCTTTTCTATTTCATTTTTTCACAATTTTTCATCACTCTTGAACAAGACTTGAGACCACCACTTCAAAGTATCAAAGATATCACATACTTTAGATCATTTGGAATAATATTATTTTGTTAGCTATTTTGAACCACTTTCAAATAAAACTTTTAATTCTTTTTTTTTTTGATGTCCGGGATTATGTTTTTTGTTTTTTTAGGAATATCGAGCTGAACTTTGATGAAACTAAGTAAACTGTGAATGCAGAATCCTTAATTGAACCACTGAAACCTACTTTTACCCAGGCTTATGCATTTTAAATGTAAATTTATCATTTTATTAGTTTTTTCGCAAAAAATATAAACTTGCCCCCTGAAAATATTGAGCATTATAAGTTTGACGTTGTAAATCGTGACGTGAGCTCGAGTTAAACTAAAACCCCTTGATTAATCAGAAGCAAGCAGCGCCCTCCACAACTTTTGCGGATTTTGATAAAACAAGTTTTGTTTACATTTTGAATTTAAGTGAATTAATGTCTCTCCGTTAAAAAACTCCACCATTGACAATAAAATGGAAGATCCTGAAGAAATTTACTGCAAGGTCAAAGTATATCCTTGGAGAAACAAGTGAGTAATGATTTAATATGATCTACACACTTTCTAACCTATAATTATTTTAGACAAGAATTTGTGGATACTTACAATTTGATTTATTCCCCATCTGCTACTGCTGCCACCAAGAAAAAAGCATGTGAACTTTTAATGGTTTGGCGTTTAAGAAGAGCTCAAGACACACCAAATAGTATTCTCTGCACATACTCTTTGCTTGAAGCTCACCTGAAAGATGAAATGAAGTTGGTCAAGGGCAATTCTTCACTCTGCACCATTTATTCTTCATCTTTAACCAAATTTGTAAATTTTGCGCTTTCTTCTATCTCTGGAAATATGAGCATGTATCGAGCAGCTGAAAGATTGGGAATAGATAGTTTTATTATTGATATCAGACATTTATGCTCCCATGGAACACAATCACCGCAGCTGGAGGTTTTTAGAAAAAGTAACATTTACTGCCTGGATTGGCTAAAAACTCATTATTGGGAAAAAGAGATTGCCCAACTTGAAGACGTTTCAATGGAAGACATTAAATCAAAAAATGTACTGGCTTTTGAAGCTCAAGTTACTGAAATGTTCCTAGTGTTGGACGCATCAATTGAAGGACTTTGTAGAGGCTTCGTAAATTACCAACAAGCTGAAGAAGATGAAACATGGCCTAATGAAAGAAAGAACATCCTAAAAAACTGCTTGGATGCATTTCAGTCCGATAAATTGGCTGGAATCAAGAATTATGTGAGAGACTGGCTTATTAAATCAATAGGCACAAAAGATATGAAAGACAACTCAAGATCTTTCTTTAGGTTGTTCATACAAAAGTGCGAGTTTTTGATGAAATCGTTGGTTGAAGATGAAATTGGTGAGTAAAAAACGAAATGTAACAAATTAAAATTTCAAAGTAACAAATTATTTTAGTCTTAAATTATTATATTTTTTATTATATTTATTTTAAATTATTTTAATGTAACAAATTTTTCAAATACTTTATTTTATATTTTTAGAAATTCAAGAAGAAGAAGAGCCTCCAACGAAAAAGATCAAAAAGAAGCAATCATGCAAAATTATAGTAAAGCAGCACATCAACCACATTATTCGTGAAATCGTAACGCAAGAACACTTACAAGATTTGATACATGAACTTTTCTACCACATGAACAATACCAACGAGTTTATCGACAAAAGAAACATTGCCCAAAAATGGATCATCATTCTTTTGAAGTCTTTTAAGGCTTATCAGGATTATTGTGATCTTCAAGAGAGTTTGGATGAGGTACTGTCCAACAAGAAAGTTAACAAGGAAATTGAGAAAACTTATTCGGAGGAACTTAAAGTAAATTTGGATGAAATTTTCATTTTCGTTGGATGTCTAGTGCTCCCTTCATATTTGAAGTTTCCAAGATCTTTGATAGCTGAGAATTTGAATAAACTAGACGCGAATAACAAGGAAGTTTGTGAGAATCTACTACCATTCATCAATCCTCCACTCGACCAAGAAAAAACTTTGCTTTTGAGTAACGTCATTCAAATTCAAACACAAGATGTCGCAAAGCCATCAGTTCCTAGCGCAGATGTTTTCACAACAGCTGATTTAAAGGAAGTTTTAAAAATTGGCCCAAAAAGTGAAAAAGACACTGGAAGTTTATGGAAATTATCTACTGCTGACATTGATTGGAGCACTTGTCCTATTGGCACTTTGTTTTCTTAATTTTTGATAATAAATTAATTTGAAAAATTGAAAAAGTTTAGTTTTTATTACTGGCTTTCAGTCTAAAAGTTATTTTAAGAAAATATTTGACAAACTTGGACGTTTCGATTAATTATATATTTTTTCTGAAATCCTTTCTACTCACCTTATTGACCTAATATACGTTAATAAACAGAAAAAACAAAATTTAAAAAACATCTAATTAATTTTTCTACAATTTGTAATTTATTAGTACGAACTTCACGACTAGTTTGATTTTCTTCTTCCTCAATAATTACAAGTTGCGATAAAATAGCAATTTCCTTACAAAAACTATCTTAAAGATCAATTTATTTGTACAAATTCTGAACAATAGCAAAAATATAATATTTTAAAAATTTCATCACAGACACTTTATTCAACATCAGTTGCAATTAGTTGCCACATTTAATAGACAATGAAAGGCTTAGCCTCATAGCTATCGTTGCTTCGTCCTCTTAGTGCAATATTCAAAGTAAGGAAACAATTGACAATGGAGGCTAAAAAAACGCTTCGGATCTGATTTGAGGTCAAATCCGTCTTCTATTTTGATTAGGTTCCACTCGTTATTTGCAGATGGAAAGCGGCCGTAGCTGAAGGAGATCTAAAAGTGTTAGATTGTCAGTAAAACATTAAAACAATAAAGATTTATATTTTTATACCTGTTCAGGGAAGTTTTGTATGACTTCCATTTGCTCTAAATGAGAATGGAACTCATTTATTTTAGTTAATGGCACCTTAATCAAGTGCTCGATTATAAATCCCATTGTGACATCATCTGGGAATCTTATTTTATCTCCAATCTGCTCAAAACGACCATTTCCAACAAGTGGCATCATTTTTAAGGCTAGAGATCGGCTGATACTAAAAATTACAAAACAATCGTAAAATTTAAATTTTTCCCAAAAAATTGATTTTCTTACCAAAATCCAGCACCTCCTGTTGCAAACCAAAATTTAACTTTGCTGTCTGCATCACTTGCAGGTTTTTCATTCGTTAAAGTTGTCATAAGGTTTCTTGCTGAATCTAAAATCATCTCAATGGGAGACGAAATGCTTGGCTTGCCCAGATACCAATCTAAATTAGGACTGTAGTTTTTGAGGATCTTAACTAGTTGTGGCACATTCACGTAGTTATCATCATCAAAATGACAAAAATATCTGAAATGAGAGAAAATAAATTGTTTATTTAAAATCATTGGTGGTGAATTTTTACAAAGTGGTGAATATTTCATTATTAATCAGGTACATTTCCAAGAAATTACAATTCCCCTCAAAACAGTAATAAAATAATATTGTATGCAAAATAAACATGATATATCGACAAGCTGTTTTTTTTTCTTCGCAACATCTTTAATTAACAGAAATAAATTCGCCTTTGCTGCTACATTTTGTAATTCTTATGCTTATTTTGTATTTCTTCTCTGCGCGAGTTCAACATAGCAGAAGAAAATCAGCAAATGAATATTTATGAGTATTCCCGACTTAATTAATCGAACATAAATACAATTTTATTCGATTCTATCTGGATATCGCGCAGTTCAAGTATTTGCATTGGATTACAATATTTGGATCGGGTTTCAATTTTAAATCATGAACATTGAAAGTTTGCTATTGAGTATTGATGAGGGCAAACGAGTTTGGTAGTTAATTAAAATGATTTACAAAAATATCCAATGAATTTACATGGTTTGAGGTATCTGAATTAAAAGATCGATTTAATTGATTACAGTGGTGAATATTTAAGTGGAGACACAAGTTACACATAAATTGCTCAAAAAACAAATAAATAAATTGAAAATCTAAATATATACAAACAACAACAAAACTAATATCCAACAATTAATAAATCTTGAAACTTCCCACCTCACTCGACTTACACCTTACTTCCCCCTCACATATAAAAATTAATTAAAAAATCGCAACCAATTAAAGATAAATGCACTAATGGTCTTGTATTTCTCAAAAGCGCTGCACACTCAATATTTTATCTAATTTATGCAAAAATCTATATTAATTAAGAAACTGCAGAATTCGAGCAAAAAATCAAGTGAAACTGAAGAAAAAGCTGCAAAAACTTCATAATGCTTCAATATTATCGGAATTTCCAACAAAAAATCACAAAAACTTGCAAAGAAGCCGCCAAATTATTGAAATTATTGAAATTATTGATTTTTCATTTTATTAACTTTTACTGACGTTTAGTAATTAAAACGAATTTTTTCAATTTTTATTTCTCTCAATCATAATGAATATTTAAATTTATTCGAAAATTATCAAATAAAAAATTTATTTTGGCTCGACAAAAATAATTCAATAATTGATTCCATTTTAATCAGCTTAAAGCTTACAGTAAAATTGTCAGTTATTCAGTTGTTCATTTTCCACTCAATTTCAAGTGATTTTAATTTATTTTGGTTGAGGGGGGTGTACATTGCTGAACTAATTTTTATTTTGAGTAATTTCGAAATTGCCAAATTTTCAAGTTTTTCTAAAAAGTGTCTTGGATTAAAGTCACCACTTTAGAAAAAACAAACTTACCACTTGTAACCATTTTAAAATAAACATCCCAAAAAATATATTAATTCAGCATTTGTAATTATTTGCGTTTGTTTTAAAAATTATTCACCAAATAGAAAATATAGATTTTTTCACAGTGGTAAATTTAACTACAAAATTTACTCTCTTTAATAATAATCTGTAACACTTTCTAGAAAACATTCCCCACCCTGGAATTTAATCTAAAATGCAAATAAGCCTTCAAAATTAAAACAGTTTGAAGTGTCGAACGAACATGACTTGACAGTTATTTATTTTTTTCCGAAAATTTTTTGAATAATAATAAATACAATTTTTTTTTGGTAAGCAATAAGTAGCGACATTAACACAATTTCTTGAGTCTTGACTCGCTTCTTTGCGTTAATTCCAATTTTGAAATGGTCAGTTAATCTTCTTACAAGCACACAACAGGCCGAAACATTTCTTTAGCCGTGTCCATCAAAATCTTTCAAATTCCGAATTTCAATGGATTTAAATATTTGTTCATGAGTTTTGTTAATTTTTAAATATTTTATTTTATTATATTGAAATGATGCATTTCCGTTCCTACTGTGCGAATAAATTTTTTGATTTAATGTGCAAACAACGCCACCCAATTGTTTTATGATACAAATCATGAAGTTCTGGAATTGGTGCTTCCTTATTAGTTAGTTAATTTGAGTTTATTAAGGTCCGTTCAACACTAAAGGTTATATTAGACCTAAATCAGTTACAATTTATTATGCATTGCTTGATTTGATGATTTGGAAACTTCTGTTGGCTGACGCCATCTTCTGCCTCTTCATCCAGTTACGTCTCTTGCGAAAGCGGGGTTGAAAGCTTTTCCTTGCTTCTAATCAGTTACGTCTCTTGCGAAAGCGGGGTTTAAAGCTTTTCCTTGCTTCTAATCAGTTACGTCTCTTGCGAAAGCGGGGTTGAAAGCTTTTCCTTGCTTCTAATCAGTTACGTCTCTTGCGAAAGCGGGGTTGAAAGCTTTTCCTTGCTTCTAATCAGTTACGTCTCTTGCGAAAGCGGGGTTTAAAGCTTTTCCTTGCTTCTAATCAGTTACGTCTCTTGCGAAAGAGGGGTTTGAAGCTTTTCCTTGCTTTTTCAGAACTTAAATTAATTTTGTTGGAGTTCTATCAAAATTCGAGTGGACTCCATCTTCCTCAAGAACAAGTGTGTTGACCAAAGTTTTTTATGCCAAGATAATTGTGAATGGACACCGTAAATTCAGTTTTTTTGGAAATTTTGGCCAGAGCGAAAAATTTCTCAACTGACAGCAATGAAACTCAAAGCCAACTTCCTTATTAAATTGTGTAAATTCAGTATATTGTTGGAAAATTGTTTAAAAAAGCTTCCTTTTTGTCGTTTCCCTAATTTTTAATGTTTTCAGAGTTTTTTTCTGTGAGAAATTCTGTTAAACTTTTGAATGAAAAAGTTTTAAATATAACTCACCACTGACATACTTTATGTTTTTATATTTTTTATTCACCACTATCATTTTTCTACATATTTGACCGCTAAAAGCGCCCTCTAAACACTCTGACGTCAATTAAGGGTCCAATTAAAAACTAGAGTTCCATTATATATATCAGCATGGAATATAGTGTTTATTTCATTGTGGTCATCAATCTGACTTAATGTAAATCAACAGCAAACATTTGAACAAAAAATTCGTTATGGAGCAAAAAAAATGTATGGAAAAATGGTAAAATGGTAATTATCAAAGAAAAAGGGACGTCTGTACATTTTTTTCTTCTATAAATAAATTTTTTAAAAGATTTAGCGATTATTAAAATTCTAACGTTTTTAATTTTTCTGCGACATTATTTTCGCAATTTTGAAATTTAGTTGGAATTCAAAAATTTTTAACATTTTCTAAGAATGTCATGAATATTCCTAACATTAAATTAAAATGCCCAAATGTAATCAAGACATAATCTCCCTACAGTCCCCAGCCACCGAATCCGTAAAACGCGAGTAAAACTGTTTCCCCGCTGCGTTTTAATTCTACCTCCGATTATTCCGCGCATTTTTTCTCATTTTTTTTTATTATCATTTTTGTTGTTGTACAATGTTTTTAATTTAGTTAACTTTAGGTTTTCAGTCATGTTGATGTCCATTTTTATTCATGTCTAATTTTTATAAAAATTTAAATCATGCAAGAGGGCATCGCATTTAAAACCAGCTCAAATGCCTTCAATCTACCTTTGGAACGATGGAACGAGTCTTCTGTGCATTTTGGCGAATGTTTCGAGCCAGAGAGAAGCAAAAATAATAAATTTAAAAACTTTTCAGCAAAAGATACAAAAGACAAAGACTGGTGAACAAAATATGACGAAATGGTTGGAAAAGAGAATGTAAGAATATTATAAATTGAGCAAATGTAGTCAATGTGAAGCAGGGAGGGAGTTGGGCTCAATTCTTAATGATGTGGCTTTTGCTACTTTATGTTTTAAAGTTTTAATATTTCAATTTACTTTTGAGATTTAGGTTAAAAACGTGTTTTAAATAGATTCAGCTAGTTTATTTTTTTTGTTGGGATTTCCGATAGAGGACGACACTTTTTAATGAAATTCACCACTCAAGTTTCTTGTAGTTTTTATATATTATCTTATTTTTAGATAAAATGTCTAATTATAATAAAATTTGAGGTTATTTCGAGTGAACAATTTCAAATTTATAAAAAATGGCAGCACAACTGAATAAATGGGAATGATTAGAAATTATTCACCACAAATTCTTCAACATCAATTTTAACAAAAATTCCATTCAAAGTTCATCTCAACTTGCAATAAACTTAAAATTTTATGAGTTCCTATTTAAAAATGGTTAAAATCCCATAAACTATAAAATTTATGACTAATGACCACTACAATAAAACCAAAAATCAAAATACCAAAAATTAAAACTGAACTCAATCAATAATGTAAATAATCTCAGTAATAATAACAATTTCTTGGCGCCCTTGAAGCTAAAAAACCAAAACAATCCAGTTCAAAAATTCCTCGAAAACTAAATCAAAAGAAATCACAATTCAATCTGATAAAGTTGTATGAAAAGTTGAATTGTTCAGAAAATAATAAAAATATTGACTTAAATACGAGAAATTGAAGGAAAATTACAAAAGATCGATGATTTCTGAATTTTCAAGATTTCTTAAATTTTTTCTGATTATATTCTGATTTATATTTTTTAATTCGTAAACAAAAAATAAATAAATGCCTCATTGTTCCAACAATCAAGTCAATCTCGCCGAGTAACTGAATATTTGAGTAACTGAGTAACTGACAGTCGGTCAGCGAAAAAGTCTCCGATAAAAATATTCTCTATCAACTTGAAAGATCTTCAACATGAAAACTTTATTTTAATGAGTTATTTATTCGATTGTCGATATTTTGCTGCTTTTGTTTGGTTGCGCTATAAATCGATTTTTGATTTTTTTCTGAAGTTTTTCAGTTTTTTTTGGTATTTTTCGTTGGACCTTTCAAGTTTATCAAATTGTCTGTGAGTGAAGCCAATTAATGAATTGGTAACTTTTTTATTTAAAAACCATTTTTATTTGGGATTAGCTTATCTAATTGGGGCTTTGGGGAGATTTAAATAGACAAGCGGTTCGTGCGTTGAAATCTAATGAAAATTTAATGTATTGTTGTAGATGTTGGGTTGTTTGTTTGTTTATTTTAATAAGTTGTTGTTGAAAACTATGAGTTTTGGGATTTTAAAATATTTTAAGAAAATTTATTGGATTTGTGATGAGTATAAAAAGTGTCCTGAATATTTATTCACCACAAGTTTTATTTTAAACTTATCACAGTTTTGTTCTCAAAAGTGTCTTCGGTAATTATTCACCACAACTCCTTCAATTAATTAGACTGAGAAAAATTCCTGCCAGTGGTGAACAATAAAAAATATGAGATTTCGTCAAAATCACCCGAACCCCCTTAGTATATAAAGTAACTAATGATTCTATCAAAAAATTCTCTGAGTATTCAAATAAAAAGTGTCGAACGAATGGAAAGATTTTTCTAGCCTTTTAACGGCATTTAAGTTCAATTTCATGCCTTAATTTCCTCTTCACCTTTTTTCACCTTTTTCAACTCTTTCCAATATTATAAAGTTTTTTTTCAATATTCTTAAGTATCTAGCAAGTATATTGAGTGTAACAAATAAATTAGCTTTTTATATTTCTGTCGGGATATTCGATATCAAATTCTCAAGTCATCTAAAGTTTCTTGAACATAAATCACGTAAATGTTTAAAAATTGAGGAGAAAATTTATCAACCATATGTCACGTTCTGCGGACACTTTTGTCGATTTTATCGGATTTTACGGGATGTTTATTGATGATTTACAGGGTTTTTCAACTATTAAAATATTTAAAAAAATGTTTCGTGGTGAATTGTTCAAATGTTACTCACCACGAAATTTTCTAAATTAACTTTAATGAGTAAAAAAGAAAACCCTGCCTAATTTTTGCTTTGTTAACAAAGTTCCAGCTTATTTCCTAGAACTCTTGTCCATACATAAACTGAAAGCTGATATGTTTGTGACTTTTTGTATAATTTTTATTATTTTATTGTTTAAGAAATTCACCAGTCAATGAATAAACAAAAATATGAGAAATATGAATAATCAAAAAAATATCAAATTTATTGCCTAATAAATGCTTATAACTCAACATTTTTATAAACGATTTTAATAATGGTATGCTGGCTTGGTGTGGAGTCAAATGGTAAGAAAAATACACAAATCAGATCTCAATCTCATGAAATCGGACAATCTCGGCCTTTTGCCTGCTCGCGGATCACATTTGGGTGATTAAAGTTTTATATTTATGCAAAATTACGGTTGAGGTTTTTTGTTACCGAAAATTGAATTATTAATGACTCGGTTAGTTTTGGTTGAGGACTGAGAAAAATTACTCAAGCGGATTTGGTTGCATTTTCATGATTTTGTGAACTTTGTGGGGAGTGATTTGGTTTTTGGTGATTTGAAGGTTGACTTTATTGATGGTTGGCATTTACAAAAATAATTGAGTTTGTTTGGAGATTGTTTATAATTAATTTGATTAATTATAATAATTAAATTATAAGAAAGTTTTGCTCAAAATTCACCTTTAAGACAATAGAGGGGAATATCTAAATTTTATGTAGCAAAGACACAATTTATTTTCGTTAACCACACAAAAAATTTTAATGCATTTTACTCTTTTCCAAGAAATGATTGAATAACCATTGAAAGGACTAATTTATTCAAATTTCTTCCATTATTTGTTTGTTCCTCATCTCAAATCATTAAAAAGAAAACATCTAATCAAGCTACTTTGGACATAATCTTCATCTTCAAAACTGTCTTTTCTTCATAAACCAAAACAAAATCTTTCTGGCATTTTAAATTCACTTTTGATGGACTCATAATGAACTCTTCCAAATTATTAACAACAAAAAAGATTTCTCAAGCCGTTTTGTTTGCAAACAGCCAATTAAAGTCGATTACTCAGTAGAAAAGAGCACAAACATAACACGAGGCTTTAATTTAAATTTAACTGAAAAATCTCGAAAAAATCGGAGTTTTTTTTATTCATAACATTTGATCAAAGAAATTATGAAAAGAAAAACGGCGAACGATAAATTGAAGCAATTGAGGCGCAAAACGTTAATTAATTATGTTTTGAGGTATTTAAGATACATTTTTTGGTATATTCGATATTTTCTGGATTTTTGTTATTTCATTATTTTCAAGATATTTGAATTTAAACACCTCAATAGACTCTTCAAAACAGACTCAGTAGAGTATATCAAAGCATGGCTTTATTAGGAAAAGGTGATTATTATTTTTCATTCGAGGAATGGAGTGTTGAGTAGGTTTTGAAATTACTAATAATTCAACAAAGATTTTTTTGTTTCAGTGGTGAATATTTTTAAAAACTAGTTGAGACTCAGAGTTTTTCAATTTCTGTAAATTTTTTTTTTTAACTACTAAAAATTTTATTTTTGGAATCTTACAAAAGTTGAAAAACAATTCTTCCACAAAAATAAAATCAAAACTTATTCACCACTCCTTTCAAAAAAGTTACTCTACCACTTCTTGAACAATCCTTCACCTCTCTTTCTTCCATTACAATATAAAAAATATTAACAATATCAAAATATAAAACGAAAACACCAAAAAAGTTTAAAAATTTTGATGCGTAATGGTCTCTAATGAGGTTCGAAGCATTTCTTAGTTGCTCAAACAACAAGACCGTGTGTTTAAGTGCCTCGTTAGTTGATACAATTCATCACAAAGGGCGAGATCTTCATCTTTAGCTGATCTTCTGATCTTCCACTCGCTTCCACTCGACTGCTAGGAGAATGATCCAGAGCAATTTCTCAGTAATTGAAGTGAGGTTAATGATTAGACATAATTTCTGATAAATAAATGCTCCAATAATAGCAACAATTCAGTGTTTAATTAAAAAATTGGAGGAATTGAGCTGTAAATTGTGATACGAGCCAATTTCAGATCGAATAGTGGTCAGATAATTAGTAAATTGGGGAATTTTCGAACGATCGTTGGATGTTTAGATGAGTTAATTAAGGAATAATGGCGGGAAAATGTTCTTTTAAGCATTTCAGAGGTTTTTTGATGAAAATTGCTGCTTTGGCCAACTGTCCCTTGTTAAAAATAACAAAAAGCTTAATTATCTATATAAACAAGAAAATGGCGATAGATCCATTCCTGTTCAATTAGAAAAGTCATTTTGAAATTTTTTAATAATTTTTTTCCTAATAAATGTCAAAATTTTAAAATCAAAACAATAAATACTAAGAAAACTTGCTATGCAATTCCCAACCAAACTTTCGCAAATAAAATTAAAATTTGAATAGAAAAACTCTTTAAAAATTCTTCAAAAATATCAAAAAGAGTCACATGCGACTGTTTGTGCTGAAACGCCAATAAAAGTCAATAAATTAATTCAATTAGATTCAATTTTTAATTGCGAACAATAAAGTTAATTTATTAATTTATCAATTTACAATGAAAGAGCATCTTTGAGTTTTGTGAGTTTTTATTGCGTTATTTCGTTATTGCGAGACGAGCGGAATTTTTCGGGGGAGATTTACTGATCGACAGTTTATGTGAGTTTTATGGCTTTTTGCTCAGGATTTCATGAATATTTTAGTTTTATGGTTTAATTTTATTAGGTTCTTCAGTCATAATAATATTTTAAGTATTTATTTTGAAAAATTTTTATTCTTTACTAGAATTTGCATTTTAAGAAGCGAAATTTAATGAATTGCTTGATTTTAAGTTTCTTACCACTAGCATTTTGTTTACCACTAGATAATATTTCAAGTAAATTGGTGAATTTGTGCCTTGGATAAAATTTATTAAAATCAATAATTACTCCCCATTATTAAATCGTAAAAAATTCACCACGATCATTTTTTTTCTAATCTGTGTCTTAATTAACGATCAAATTCTCCATTTTAAGTAACTTTCCAATTTTTTATCACTTGTTTTAATTTTGTAACCAAATCTCTCTTGCCTTTCCCACCACACCTAACAAAACAACGAATAAATCAAAATTTGCGGTCAATACTCACTTTTTGGCACTATTTAAGAAATAATCAAACTCCTTCCCCATTTTACAGCATAACGCTTTGCGGTTGTGTCCAACTGGGCAATTTGTATTGATGAAATGATTGTCTGCAAAAGAAAAACCACAAAAAGATTAAGAAACAATATTAAAAGAAGTTTTTAGATGAAAAGTTCTGTAAAATCTGGAAAGTAACGAAAAGAACTCGATCAACTTATTAAAATTGGAGTAAAATTGGAGTAAAAGTAGATTAAAAGCAAATAAAAGAAATAACAACGAGTGCTCGCAGTTTTTTCTCCATTTATTTGCAATTCCATTTGTATTTTTCAGTTTATTAATAGATCTCGATTAGTTCCACTTATAATTCCTGCTTGGATATCTCCACTAGATCACAGATAATGCATGCATAGCCGGTGCCCTGTAGCTTTTTTCCAACTCTGCGTTTTTACTTTTATTTTTATTTTTTATAATTATTTATATTTTCAGTCGAGATTGAAGTTTTCGATAAAAAAATTGTTTTCTTTGCCTTCTTTTGCGCTTTTTTTTCTTGAAAAATTATAACTGGCAGAATTCGAAGATAAAGTTACAATTTGGGACGTGATTAGATCTTTAGGGGGGATGGAATTGCACAGTGACCGGAACTTTTTGGAAAAATGGACATTTTGTTTGAACAAATGCAAAAAAAATTAGTTTCTTTGGTTCAAGGTGAATTCAATTAAATGTGGGGAATAAAATATGGAATTAGCCGAGACTCCATTAAAAAATAGTTAGGACTAGTTTTGCACACTATTTCATGTTAATGGTGAATATAAAATGAAATTAGTCAAGAAAATATTGAAGATTGGTGAATAAAAATTATTTTAGGAGTGCCAAAATTTCACGACGTCCCAAAAATGTAAAATTAAAAATTTTCAGATTGTTTAATGTGCTCTGATAAGTTTATAACTTATTATATTTTTCAACACAATGACAATATTAAAATTTTTAATTGGATCTGCATATCAGAAAACTACAACTTATATTTATTTATCTTTCCTCCATTTAATGAGGCAAAAATTCCAGTATTCCTTACATGTGTGTTTTTCAGTATATTTTGCAGTTTACCAATCTCAAGATTTCTTTAAGAATTTATTGATTAATGGAACATTAATTATTCTTTTTGATTTTTATTGCAAAGCTAATAAAAGGCATTAATTTCTTTAAATTGATTAAGCGTTGTTTTTGCTTTCTTAAGGTTTTGCTGGACAGAAAATAAATGTTCAGTAATTAATGGTGAATTAGTTTCATTCAGTTAATTATATTCGAATAATGGCTTTTCATTGGTTTTGTGATAAAAAAAATACTTAATGATTTTGTTCATTAAAAATTACTCAAAGTTACTCAAAATTTCATGAAAGAGCTTTGTGGTGAATAACTCTCAATAGTTTGTGGTGAATTTTCTCAATTTTCTACACAATTCAAATTTCAGGTGTTAAACCCCAAAAAACTAGCGCGAGCAACCAATAATTACTAGAAGCGAACAAATCACTGAAATTAGACAAGAAAAGCCTTTCAAAAAGTTCCCAAATAATATAAAAACATGACTGGATAGAAAATAAGCCACAACGCGTACCCATAGCTAATTTCCATAAAAATCTGAATTATGTGTTGACGTCTCATCACCATCATCTGATTAACTTACAAGAATCCATCTAATTCCATCTAATTACTTCTTGAACACAAATTCTTAACAAAAAGTTGAGAAAAATTATAAATTCGTTAAAAATTCACACGGATGGTCGCAAGATTCTCGACAATTGTCTGCTAACCATTGCAAGCGGTATTTTAAAGAGGTTTTTCCTGAGGGGAGAATATTTGGTTCTAATTTATGTTTCTTAAGAAATTTTATTATACAAGTGGTGAATATACAAAACCAATGGTGAATTTATATAAAATTCACTTATTACTCTCCCCTCGAACATATTTCCCTAATTACAAATAAATTAAGATTTTTTAGACAAGCAGGTCATGACTTTTTCCACATTTTTCGAGTAACCGACAATTTTCAAACATTTCTCAAAGCTTACTGAAGAAAAATCAGAAATTTCGAGCAATCTCGTTGTGGAGCTCATTAAAATGTTTTATTAGCCTTCAATAAACCCATGACAGATCTATAATTAGATTCATGTGCCCAAAATCACCAAAAAATCTAAGAAAGTCCAATAAATCTCAGAAAAATCAAATACTCTAAGAAACTTGTAAGAAAATTAAAATAACGCAAGCAAATCTCGAACACAAAAAATATCGAAATAAAAGAAAATTGGACAATCTCACATGTTTTAAAATTTTATTAGCTATTGTAAATTAATAAACTCGTCCATGATTATAATTTAACAATCGCGCGACCATAAAATCAACCAAAACTAAAAATAAGATGACTAACTCACAAATAAAATCAAAGAAACACAAAAAAAAGCTCACCATAAAAATAATTAGGAGAAATTTTTGGCATTTCATCTCGTTAAAATGTTTCAAATGTTTTCAAATGTTTTCAGCGGGAACACCGAAAAAGTTAAAAGAAGGAATAAAATACATTTTACTCAAAAAATGAATCAAGTAGCCTTTGCCTTTGCATTTTGGGTATTTTTGCGATTTTTGCCGTTTGTAGTATTTACCGAGTATTTGCGGGATTTGAAGAATTTTGGCATCATTAAGAGGTATTTGCTTGATTTTTGCTTGAATTTATTGAATTTGTAGAATTTGTTGAATTCAAATAGTTTCACTAACGAGATGGTGCCTCAAAGGAGCTTCTTCTTTTTATTATTTAATTTAGTAATCTTTGGGAAATGATCAAATGGTCATTTGGGTGGTGAATTGGGGAAGGGTCCTTGTTATTATTTTGTAATTTACTCAGATTGAGACATTTTTATGGAGATAGGTGAATTTCTCATTGTTTTTGGAATCTTGTGGTGAGTGATTATTTATAAAAATTTATACCGAATTAATTCACCACGAGTTCTCAAAATTTCAAAATTTCAAAATTTCTAAAAATCCAAATCAATTAGAAGTAGACCCCCTAGTACCCCTCGTAAAACAATAAATCCTACAAAGGTGTTGCACAAGCATGATTTCAACAACAAACGGCAAGCATTGTTCGTCTCAAGAATTTTCTCATTTTTTTCTTCTCCTCAAAGAGAAGATCTAACCAAAAAAAAAAAGAGTCATAAAAATCATCGAAAAAAACTCAAAAAAGGTTTTTAAAGCACTTTATAGGAAAAGTTTCTAAATTTGCTTGAAATTCAATAATTACTTACACTTAAATTACTTATAAATTTTACTCAAATTTCATAGACATATTTTATTCACCACGTTTACTTTTTAAATAAAGATCAAAATATAAAATAATTCCCCACGTTACTCCTAAATATCAACTAACAGTCGAGGCACACAAATTAAAGACTGATTTTATTTTATAGTCACCACTAAGAGTTTTTTAGTAAATTTATTTAAATTGTTCAATGAAAACTTCAAAAAGGAAGGACCCTAAGTTAAAGTTTAAAAATACATGAAGAATTTTGTTAATTTTGTGACTTTGTGTCCATAAAACTGAAACATGCAGAAATACTTTACGATTGTGCTTTTGATGGGTTTTTAATTAAAATTTATTGTACAAGTTGCCGAATTGACAGATTTATTAGCTAAGATTATTATTTGCGTGTTTTTGCGGATGATTTGAATGCTTTGTGGAGTTTTAGTGAAGTTGTTTGAATATTTATGAATTTATTTGATTATTCCACTTGTGTATAGTTTTTTTGAGAAATATGAATGAATTGGGAGGTTTTGCTGGATTATAACTTACTTGTCAATTTTTGGTAATAACTATCGTCGGTGTCGGTGAAAAACCACGTCTGGAAATAAAATAATATTTGTTAATTGTATGTTTGGAATTGTAATTTGTTAGATTTTTAATTTTTTGTTGAAATGTTTGATTGTTTGGTTTATTAATCTTTTTGAGGCACGAAATCCTTGGAAACTTTTAAAGAAAGTTTAGAAACTTTTGTTGGAATTAAAATTCACCACAATTTAATGAATGATTCGATTCTTTTCATCAAATTGGCTTAGATCACTCAAATTTACTCAAATTTCTCACATTTACTCATATTTGATCTTTTATTCACCACTGTGTGAGTATATTATTGCAATAATCATCTATCTTTTAAAATTCAAAGAGTCAAGACGCAATAATATTTTTATTCACCACGTTACTCAATTTCTATTGTATTTAGTCAAAACATTTTAAAATTAGGTTTTCTAGAAAATATTCACCATTTTGCTGAAATATTGAAAAATATTGAATTTTCACTGCCACAGTCATGATATCTCAAATTTGTACGTAATTTAACAAATTGGCTCCCATAAATTAATTATTCACCACATTTTTATTTCATTTTACGACTCTAGAAATTTTCTCATGCGCGATTCTTAATTAATACATTAACAATTTCCAATAAATTTTTCAAGTCATCTTCGACTTTAATGAAGAAAAAAAAAAGCATTCAAAAGATCATTCTTTTCACATAATATTTTTTGTTGTATTCAAATTCAAATGATGCCAAACAGCAAAAAAAAACTTGCCCTCGCTTCAGTTTCACTGGTTTTAGTGCTTTTGAATGTTTCACGACTTTTTTACTTCCATCTGGCTTCAGTTAAGTTCAATCTCGTTGTTGTTGACAATTTTTCAATTTTATCAATTTTTTTTTTTATTTTTCAATTTTTCAATTTCAGCGGAAAAAGTTTAAAAACTTTTAAATTGATCGAGAACTATCGAGCTCGCCTGAATTATGAGTTCGCTTCGCTTTCATGTAGATTGCATGCACGTTATATGTGAAAATTGCAGTACATGATTTTTTTTTGTAAAATTTAACTGATTTGAGTCAAATTTTGTTTTTAAGTGTTTTTGTCAAAATAGGTGTAAATAATTTGTTGATTTGAGTATAAATTTGAGTATTGTGAATTTTGGTCAAAACAAGTAAAAGGTGAATTTCACTCGAATTCCACAAAATGTGTGAGGAGTAACATTAAACCAAAGTAAGTAAATTGTTGAAAAAATCACCCCAGTCCGTCAATAAAAACAAAATCATTCAAAGAAACGCCAAAAAACGAGCTCGAAATGCATCTCTCAACAATTTTATTTCTCGCCTACGTCATCTTCGTCTCTTGTTGATATTTTTACTCGAAGTCTTCAATTAAAAAATCCAAACATAAAAAACCAAAGATTGTTTATAATATTCTCAATTTACGTTTTGACTTTGAAATTCTCTTCTTCTAAATAACTAAATTTATGCAAGACGAAGCATTTTTCAGCATTTTGAACAGTTTCAGCGTTTTCTGGCTTTCAAATGCAGATTTGATACAGTTTGTTTTTATAAGGTTTTTATAGACACATAAACTATTTTTGTTGCAGCTTAATAATTGAGTGTGATTGGGCGACATGAGCAGGGATTTCAATTGAAAAATTTTCTCGCGTGTTGAATATCTTTTTAATTCACCATAAAATTTAAAATTTTAGTTAAGACACAATTTTATTCATTTCTTTTCTATTCACCACAAATTTAGTTACTCACATAGCAATTCACCACTACTAAAATTAAAATTAAATCAAAGCCCTGCTTTCCAATTTTAATTTACTTCCAAATTTTTAGTGAATTCCCTAAATTGACTTCAATTTAAAAAGACGAGATATTCTTGCAAATTTGAATAGAAACTCGCAAAAAAGGAATGTCTCGAATAAAATTATTAAATTATAAAAAAACGCGAGTGTGTGACAACAAAATTAGGAAATTGAGAAAGAACCAAAAAAATTCAGTTCTTCTGCTAAAATTACGAAATTACGAAATCTTCTGCTTTTTGCGCGTTTTTTGGGAGACATAAAAAATTTTAGGGACTTTGTTGATTTTACAGCTTCACAGTTTCAGTGATAAACACATGTTTTCAGGTTCCGATCTGGTTTTTAGCGTTTTAAGAGTTGTTTAAGAGTTTTTTGTTAATGTTTTGGATTTTTTTGTCTTTTGATTCATGATTATGATAATTATTGAGGTTTTTTTGAGAAAAATAGTGACAACATGTTATGGAGAAGTGTTTTAATGTGTCGTTATTTATTTTTGGTTCAGAAATGAGGGGAGAATGTTATTTTTTAGGATTTACTCAAAATAACAAATTTTGAGCTAAATTACTCCAAATTATTTTTAACTTCTATAATCTAACTAAAAATGACTAGACAACTTGATGATCCTCACCACTCTCCCCTCTAAACTTCTAATACAACACTCATTAATCACAAACAAACATAAACTTTAAAACTCTAAAGCGGAAATGGCGCTTTTCAAATAAAACTAGAGTGACGTCACGACGTTATCATTAGCAAACAGCCATAAAGAAAAGAAATTGTAAGAAATTGTAAGAAATGTAAAGAAATACAAAGAAATGCAGAAGAAAAACGTCAGTGCATTTAGTTTCCGAAATAAGAGAAAAAAACTCGGAAAAACTGAGAAACAAGTTTTTATGTCCATAAATGTTTTTGAAATGTTTGAAAATGTTTTACAGTTTCCAAAACTAACTCGTTGTGTGCCTTATATACTCAATATACTCAAGATCTTACAGTTTTTGATAATAATATTGAAAAGACTCAACCATGGACACATTCAATCAGCGCAATTTGCTTTTATTTCTGTCGACAATTCTTTTATGAATATTGAAATAAAAATTTAAACTAAATATTTGTTTTTGAATTTCCAGTAAAATTTATTTGCTCAGTTTAGGGGACGTCGGGAAATTATGTCTCCGGTTTTTGAAATTATGTAAAACTGAAGAAAATTGTGACAAATCAACTAAAATCGGCATTTATGAGTAACGAGGTGAAAAAACTTATAAAAGGAATGAGGTGAATAAAATTAAAAAATGAGTAACGAGGTGAATAATTATTAAAAAACTGAATAGCGAGGTGAATTTATTTAGTGTCTTCAATAAATAAACAAAATTCCTCCCTGAAATTGCTAAGAACCCTAAGTCCTATGAAGAAATCCTCTTTTGACACCATTCTCAACTAAACCCGAGCACTTTTCTGATTATTCTGATTATTTGCTTATTTACTTCTCCGCAAAAGCGGATAAGTATTGTTTTCGTACCAGCATTTTCAGGGTTTTTTGACCTTTTCTGATTTTTCCTGACTTCCCCGTAAACAAATCTCAAAAATATCCAATATTTTTTTTGTCCGTATTGAGTTGAAGAAAGTTTCTGTGAAAACAAATCCGGAAATTTTTGAACCCCTGACCCATGCCATGCGAAAAACTAAGGGCCGTGTGCCTGGTGGTTCGGTGGTTCGGTGGGTTTACTGTAAACGCTCGATCTGACCTCCCACCGAAACGATTACAAATTTTTTGATGCCAATCGACTTGGTATCTCTTCCCATCGTGCACCTGATATTTTTGGTGATGGTGACTTTACCGGTTAGGTCACCAGCACCACTTCCGTTATTAAAAACTAAAGATACAGCTGTGGTTTCTGCAGAAAAAATGCTGGGGATGATAAGTTCAATCAAGAAGTGCATCGATTTTTGGTCCACTACCTACTGGGGTCATCTGGGGTCATCTGGTGGTACCAGACAACTTTTTTTTGATTCGTCCAGAAAATAAGAAAAATCGAGTTTTTGGAGGATCATTTTGGTACCGCTTACTCTCAGCTCCAGAACAAGAGAATTATTAAAGATGCAACATTGGTTGCTTCAGAAAAAATGTTTGGAATAATAAGTTTAGCCAGGAATTGCATCGATGTTTGGTCCACTGCCTGCTGTGAATCATCTGGGGGTCATCTGGTGGTACCAGACAACTTATTTTTTGATAAAGTTTTAGAATCTCATGATTCGTCCAGAAAAAATAAAAAAATAGGGTATTCGTGATTTAAACCAACAGATGCCGCGCGGGATATAGATGTATTATCTCAGTTAAAGGAATTTTAAATAAAAACACAATTCCACGTTAGCGGAGAAGTCCTGCTCAGCTCACAAGCTGCACAACTAGTTATTATTGGTAAAGGAAATTTGATATGTGTTTTCATATGGTGGAGAAAAAGCGCAAAAATTTAGTGTTTACTCAAAACCAATAGGATGGTGCTTTATGTTTCTTGCGAAATCTTTTCAGTTCACTTTGAAATTGTGCTGGTTAGCAAACTAACATTAGGCAAATATTGGTAGGTTTTGAAACAGGGTTTGGATTTAAAAAAATTATTCAAAATTGAAATATTATACACCAAAAATTGTATAGAAGTATTTGTTTGTTGATTTTTTAGCTTATCAAGCCCTGACTTGTAATCTTCCCGGAGACCGACTATTGTTGTTTGTTTTTTTTTGCACTAAAGGTTTGGCTTGAAAGAAATTGAATACTATATTGAAATAAATGATATTTTAGATAATATGGTGAGTTTCATTCAATTCGAAGAAATTTTATTTGAAGTTTTCAAAATGCCTTTCGTCATACATTATGGTCACACTTTGCAGTAATCTTTCATATATACATTGATTTGAGTCTAAAATGGTTTTTGTGAATTTTCTTAAAAAATTTAATTCCAAATTGTGCAGTGGTGAGTATTGATTTTAAGGATGAAAATGGTTGAATATGGCTCCTGTTTAAACTTACCCCAAGAATATTGAGTAATTCCATAAAAATTCTAATAAATCTACCATTCAAAAGAGGAAGTAAGCAATAACTTAAAATTAACAGCCATTAACTCCAATTTAATTACCCAAAACAACAATTTCCCAAAAGATTAAACCCTTAAACAATCCACTAACTCAATAAACTATGAGAAGGCACCCAAAAAAATATCCTCTGAACAGATCGAGCAATAAATCGTTTCTACCAAAGAAATTTGAGCCACACACATAAAAAAGCGTAAAATAAATTTCACAAAAACTAAATTCCCCCTCAATAAAGCGATTTGTGTTAACAAACATTTTAAATTCTTTAAGGCATGTTTTACATCTCTTTTACTTTTTTCTGATTTTTTCACATAAAATTATTGAAATGTTCAACAGAATTCAACAAAAATCAACGAGAATCAACAAAAACAAATAGTTTTATCTTCTTTTCGGTGTTTTGAAGATTTTTGTGAGTAAATTTGAGTAATCTGGTGGATATCTAAATATTAGAGGATTTTCGATGTTTTCTTTGTTATTTTTATGTTTTCAATCCCTACCTGATCTTTGGCCAGTTGAAACCAAGTTTTTATGACAATTGCGAGCCGCAGGTCGTGGTACTGTTTGGTGGTCTTGACACTAATAAAAATATCATCCAGCTCGACGTCTGGTGTCACTGTATTTGATAGTTGACTGTAAGAGGAGAGGTAAGGCTCTGGTGTGGCAATTGGGATGATTCGGGATGAAAAATTGAAGCGCTGGTTGATCTGGAATGATAAAAAATCGAGTAGATTATTAAATTATTTCATAAACATCAAATTAATCCAAAATAGAGTAAAGATTAATTTGTGGTGAATATAAAATCAATTGATTATCAAAGACACACTTCATGTTTCCACCATTTTCATAAAATCGTGGTGAATTCTGCAAATTCCAAGCAATTATGAATATTTTTCTAAAACACCATAATAACGATATTTCAAACTTCCCAAAACAATTCTTGCAAAACGATTAAATATTAATTTGGATTCTAAAAATGAGATAAATTAATTAACGACACGACATTCAATATTCCAATATTTCCGACAAAACATGAAACACCAAGAATTCAGCCTAAAAACCACAACCCAAAAAAAATCTGAATTTTATAATTTTTATCTCGAAACACATCAAATCAAATCAAAAGATCAAATTAAATCGCTGGTTTTACAAATTTCCGAAATCTTTATGAGTAAACTTTTTGATAATTTTATTCACGAAAATTAATTTTATTGATTTTATGGAGTTTTTCAGAGATATTTCTGCTGTAAAAATCAACCGCAAAAACCAAATTCTAAATTGTTTATGATTTATGCAGACAAAATTCTTAACAATTTCGGAGATTTCATCGCCGATTAAAATCAACCCATAGAAGAAATTGAGAGGGCAGGGGTTTGAAGTTTAATTTTTTTTCAAAAAGCTAAAATTCAAATGGTGAGTAATTTTTCTCGATATATTCACCTCAAAATGTGTCCTTCTCGATTTTTATAAATAATTCACCACAAATAAACTCACCAACAAGTTTAAATTTTTAATTTAGAAAAAAAAATCATTCTAAAATCATAATCCACCCCTGCCGACAACCGTTTATAAACCAAAACTCGAAAAAAAGGTTCAAACTAATTTACAAAATTATCGGAGATTTTCTTGTGTTGAAAAATTTACGAAACTCTAATTTATTGGATGTTTGACACTGTCAAATTTGAAGCAACAATTTAATAATTTCTGTGTTCGTATTTTGAAAACATTTTGAATATTCTTTTTCGAATTGAAAATTTCGAAAATTGTTTAAATTTGTGATTGTTAATTATATTTTTAGTTTTTTTTGGCGGAAATACACAATAATATTTTTAATGAAAATTTATTGCTTGAAAGTGGTCTCCAATTTTGAGCTCTGTAGCATTTATTTTGTGTTCTGGAAATTTATGCGATCATTGTGTTTATCTAATATGTTTAATAATAATTTACTTGGTGACTTGATGATAAATGACCGGGGATGAGTTCAAATTGAAGGAGAGATGGAAAAATGGGGAATTTTTTTGAATGGATTTTTTGTTTAAAATTTATTTTGAATTTTATTGGATTTTTATAAATTTTTGAAAATTTGAATTTTTTTAGGAACTTTCAATTTTTTTTTCTTTACTTAAATTATTTTTGAATCCTGATCATAAAAATAAAAATTTTATGATTTAGATTAAATTCTTAGTTTCATGGTGAGTATTTCTGTGGTGAATTCAACTAGTTCAAAAGTTGGAAAACTTTCTGGAGTGAATAAGTAATTGTTTATTTCACCTAATTGTTATCATAATTAACCTTCTAAACAACAGAAAAACTGGAAACATTAAAATAAAACAATGGCAGGAAACTCACCTCTCCAGCAAAACCAACTGCCTTATCACTGCCATTCTTACTCTCATGATTGCTCAAACTACCACCACAAACATTCTGATAAAAGAAGCAAGTAATGTAGATGGAGAGCAGTGTTAAGGCCATTATTTGCATCAATCTTTTGTATTTCTTGTATTTTGGAGCCAGGTGGAAAGTCTTAATCATTGTCGTTCAACGCGAAATTGCGACAATTAGCTCAGCAAGCTTTGCTTTTTGATTTTTTTTTCACCACTTGAACTTTGCTTTTCGCATTTTTTCTGTTAATTGCAGTGGTTGCTCAGTTTTTTGCACTTTTATTGCATTTTCTTATGTTTTTGATGTTTTGAATGATTTGTTCAAATATTACATAGAGTTTTTCACTATTTTGCGACTATTTGGTTTAATTTCACTTTCATTTGTAATGTATTCACGATTCAATATATTATTAACCAACTCAATAACTCAATGCAACTTTTTAGCTAATTTAGTATTTTTTATCCACAATTTTTCCTATTTAAGGTTGGTCGAGGCTGAAATGATCTTTTCTTACTATTTGCAACTTTTTGTCTTGCAGCGAACTTTCTATTTTTGCTGTTACAGCAATTCTATTATTGTTTTATTGTTTGATCACTTAACTTTCTACTGCAAAGCCATCGAAAATCAAAAAAACTTCAGAAAAACCATTGAACACTTTATTCGCTTTTATTAAAATTTTTATCCACCTTTGACTGATTTGACTGTTGTGACTGCTTTGCGTCTTTTAAGTCGATGAATCTGCGCAGTGATCGCGTAAGCCATTAAATCAAAACTCTTGGCTCGCTCGATTTGTTAAACAATTATTGAAAAATTCAAAATATTGAAAATATCGAGTAAAGTGGAAAAACGCGTCAAGTTCCACCAACGATCGAATACAGAATAACAACCAAGTTATGATGGAATTGGGTAAGCTCTCGAGATTCGAGATTTTTCTCTTGGCTTAAAATTTGCTCTCTTTTAATTTATTTGAAGAGATGAACTCATTACTTGGTAAATCTTTTTGATATCAAATTTAAGAATTTTTGAAATTTGTAACTGCAAAAATAAAGTTTTTGTTCTTTAATTATCAAAGCTTACTTAAAAATTCAATTATGTTTTATGTAAAGAATTGAAAAAAATCGCAACGTTTGCTAAAAATTGTGAAATCTTTATCAATCTAAAATGAAAATTTTCTATCTAATAAAAATGTTAATGATTCCGAAAGATCTAAATAAGGAAGTAAACTGATTTATGATCAAAATAATAAAATGTTTAGAATTTGTAGACTAATTAGATTCTTGAGCATTTTTAATGACAGTTTTTAATAGTTTGCTCTATAGTTTTTCAAAAATTTTGATGAATTAAAACAATTGCTTTTGCATTAATAATTTTCTTTTATGTTTTTTGAAATAAAACTTGAAAACATAAAATAAGATTTATAGCTGAAATCCAGAAATAAAACTGTTTTATTATTTTATAGTTTGTGGCTCCAAAATAATGATCTCTCTTGCGCGATCATATGCTTGATCCACTCTCTTCCACTTGTAAACCTTAGTCAACAGAGAGAGCTCAAACTAATGAGAATGTTCCAACTTTTTATGTTACTTTAATGGTAATTTCTTCTCTACAGTCATATTTGGTTATTTAACGCAGACTTGCTTTTTATGTAAATGTTTCTTATTGTATGAAAACCAGCAAAAATATTGGAAATAAACAGAGAAGTGGCGTTGGTGTTGGTGGAAAATGTATATAAATATAATAATGTACGGCAGTTAAGTCCATGTTTATTTTTCTTTTAATATTTTTTTCTTCTTTTTATAGAGTTCAGCATAAAAATATTAAAAGCATTTCTGGTCATAATCTGGTTGCATAAAGAGTCAGAGAGTTGGAATATCAATTCTGAGCGCTCCTTTTGTTGAAACTTGTGGGTTAGGTCTGGGTGTCCGTTTTGGACTTTAAAATCATTTTCGGAAGTTTTTTGAGTTTGAGAACTTTATAATAAAAAAATTTAAAGTTTTCAGGAAATTTTTAGAATCTAAAATATTAAAATTGTTCTTAGCAGGCTTTGATTTATGATAAATCTTCCTTTTAAGTTTATGTTACTCTTATCTAATGGTTGGTTTGTTACCTAAAACCCTAAAAATTTTTCTAACTCGCCTCGCAATCTCCACTCATCCACATCAACTTTATGGTTTTATTGCAGTTGCAAGAAGAAAATGATTCGTATTTGAACCAAATAAAAGCATTTTAATAGTAAAATACACATTTCGTTATTTTAGCGATACAATTTCTTGCAAATTGCAATTCAGCAAATTCAGTGAAACAGCAAAACTGGTACTGGAAACGTCTGCGGCAATGCTGCGAGGTTTAAACCACTTTAGATATATGCATTAAGTATACTTTACTTATGGGTTTGGTTGATATAGAAAATATTAGATTGAAACGAGAATATTGCAAATATTGCAAATATTGCAAATAATATTGTAAAATGCAAGTTTTATGAAAGTCATGCACATATCTTTACACCTACGAACCTGATATGAAGCCTTGTCCGCATGTTACCCTGTTACTTGAGCTATTTTAATGGTTTTAAATGAATTAATGCCGTTGGAGAGAAATCGGGATTGTTGGGGAGGATGATTGAGATTTTAGGGGCACTCTGCATGTAAATTAGTTTTACTAGCGTTTTATTCTTACAGGAAATTTAACTAAATTGATTAAAAAACTAGAGACCTCCTTCTAATCTTTTGATGATGGTATTTATGAGTCAAAAATTCATCAATTGGTAATTTAAAACAAATAATCAAACTATTTCAGAACTTCACCTATTTTCACAAATTTTGTCGTCTTTCCAAACCTACGAGTTAGTAAACCTGAATATTAAAAAAGAACTAAATATAATAATCTCAATAATATTTTTCTAGTTGATTTGAAGCCTTATAATTCTCGCTTAAATATACTTCTATAATAAACATTTAAAAGAGTTTAATCTATGCGCGTTTTTCTAAAAACTCATAAAGTAAACAAAAATGTGTTTTGCTTTTGATGCTTAAAAAATAATCAAATGGCATAATAATAGCTTAATTGTTGTTTTAAGGATTGATAGTGGGAACTGAATGTTTTGGAAGTGAATACTTCACGTGAGTTTGAACAGGTTGGATTTCATTGGATGAATTTGATTCCCAAACAATTGCGACTTTATGCAAAACAGAATTCTTTGAAGAGACCACCATAGAGTTTACTGGAGATTTATCTAATAAAGGGCAATGTATTTTATTTGATGAAAAATCAGAAAAATTACAAAAAAATATTGCATATTCGTCTTAACGAAAGTCATCCTTTTCTTTAAATAAATATAAATCAGAATTGTGTGACTCAATATAGCAATACATTGTAATTCATTTGATATTTATTGTGTCAAGCTCGAAACTTCTTCACCTAGCAAAATAACTGAAATTACTGAAAGTTGACTGCCCTCGCCATGACTTGGAACTTTATTCGAATAATATTTATTCAAGAATTAATCGCGATAAATTTTGGATTTAATTTTTTGAAAAATTGTTACTCGAATTATTTTCTACGAAAAGTCGAAAACAAATGATTTTAATCTTTTGTGTATTGTTAGGTAAGTTACAAACGTTGTCGAAGAAAGGCTTAGCTTAAAAGCCTGCTCTGAGTCAGCATGCAAACATAAAACAAACAAGTTTAGCCTAAATCTAATTCGAATGATAAACGAATTTACTGAAAATAGTAAAATAGAAATGTTCAACAAATGAGATTTTTGTTATAAATGTAGTGATAAATGATTTGCAAAATATTTGGCTGATATTTATTTACAATCAGTCTTAAATTTGAGCAATACAGTATTAAAAAAGAGTTGCGTTTAGAACATAAATCAATCTTATTGAGATATTTGGATAAAAACTAAATTTTTTCTATCTTTTATAGGAGTCGAAAACTTTACTTTTTGGAAGTTTGGAGAAAATTATTTTTTTTAAAGACAAGAAACACTTCTTTATTAAATGAAACACTGAAGTAAAATTTTACGAAAAAGCTTTGCGCTGGAAAGTGTCTCTGCTAAAAGCTCTCTTGCTCGAAAAATTCATTTCATATGATTTCAAAATAAGTGAGAATAGGTTCTTAGCAAGATTTTTCAGAAATATTTTCAGAATCACCAAAATGAATTAATTATACACTCTTAAAAATGATTTTGATTTTTCTGGGATTTCCGCTCAAAATTTGATAAATTCCTTCCTTTCAAACATGGATATTCACATAACTTTAAAAAAAGTGTTAATCTCTAATATGGATAAATCTCTAACGAAAAAACCCATTATTTCATGTGAAAAACCCATTAAATAATGTGTAAACCCATCAAATGTAGAGATTTTTACAGACATTTTATGGATTTCTAAATTTCAGTGGGTTTTACCTCCTTTGAAAGAAGGGAAGTCGGTGCCTCCTTTCAAAGGAGGGAAAACCCTTGAAAACCCGAATTTTTTTTAAGGGTGAATGTTAAATTACCTAAACCATTACTGATAAATCCTTGAAGTTCTTGACCATTTTGGAGTCGCGTGGAGGCTCTTGAGATTGACATCAAGCTCAAAGCTCTAAGTTATGTTTCTTGAAAATTATGAAATTCACCGAAGATATTCAATTTCCTAGAGCTTTGAGCATTAAGCATTGATATACTTAGAGATGTTCTCGATTTGTGAACACCACTTAGTTCCTTTCTATGGCAAGGTTTCCATTGGGTACATTCCGTGCAAAAAAATTCTAGGGCTGAGCAAACTCGCTAGGTTTGTACAACACTTTAAGAGTCAATACGACATCACAAACTATAACTGGACCTTTCTATTATATTTAGAATTGTGGAAATTTTCTCCAGACGACTCCAGGTGCAGGAACGCTTAACCAAGCAAATTGCTGTTGCTGTTACTCAAGCCGTTGGTGAGTTTTTAAAATTACTAAACTGTGACATAAATTACTTGGAAAATTTAATTTATGAATGTTGGGACCCAAAAACCTAAAATGCGACCCAAGAAACCTTATTTTTTAAGAATTTTTTGTCAAAAAACGAAAGTTGAAAAAATAATATTATCCATGAACCTAGGTTCATGAAAAGCAATACTTGGAAAATTTAATTTTTGAATGTTGGGACCCAAAAACCTAAAATGCGACCCACGAAACCTTATTTTTTAAGAATTTTTGTCAAAAAACGAAAGTTGAAAAAATATTATTATCCATTAACCTAGGTTCATGAAAAGCAATACTTGGAAAATTTAATATATGAATGTTGGGACCAAAAAACCTGAAATGCGACCCACGAAACCTTATGAACCTAGGACCATGAAAGTATGAAACGAAATTATAAGAAAATGCAAGAAGGTAAGTTTTGACTTACAAAGTACTACATGACTTTTTCTTTAATATAGTATTACAATAAAAATTACCTAGAGCTGTCTTAGATCTTGAATCCTCATTCATTTCATCTTCATCGGCGTAGTATAATTTAATTGATTGAGTTTGATTCAAAATATACCCATGCATTTACATAATTATGTTCTTCGTTTATAGAAATTTTATTCAATTTATTTTATTTTTGGAACAATTTGGTTTCTATCAAATTCTTGAGACAGGTAATACTTTTATTGTTTTATTAAATTTTTTAGCGATTGAATTTTAATTTTTTCCAACTTATCAAAGTTATTTAACTGAAAGTTTCTATCAAAAGCTGTCAATAACTTACCTAACATCAAATTAAAGAAAAAGTCATGTAGTACTTACACTTTGTAAGTCAAAACTTACCTTCTTTCATTTTCTTATAATTTAGTTTCGAATTTCTGGAGGATTTGATAAATCCAATTTTAAATCCAATTCTGGTTGATAAACCTCTCGCTAGTTTTGTTGAGGTTATTAACATTATAAACATTGTTTAGTCTCCTGGTGCTTTCTGTCCTCATTTTGGAAAAACCCTGCACGCTTAAACTCTGATTAAGTTTAAATTATGTCAAACTCAAAACAAACCAGAGCGCACCAAATTTGTGCACCGAAGGCAAACTAAAAATATTTTTCTGATTCACCTCTGAAATTTGAAACATAACTTTATACAACAAAAAAAGTTTGTTTTGGTTTTCGGCTTGGAACTTTTTAAATAATTTGAGCAGTTTTTTAGCTTGATTTAAAGTTGAATACGCTAGTTAAGCGTATTCATTTAAATTCTTTGGCACAATTTGTAAATCGAGTCTTTAATAAATGGAGGTAAAATGTGTAAGAAGCCTATCACCTTATTTTTAAATGCATTTTCTTATTCAAAAAAAGAATTTTTTTTGATAATTTAATTATTTTAAAGGATAATCGTTTTATGTATGTACAAGCAATTTAAAATGTTCTCCAGGTTTTAGACATTTTACAATGTTTCAAAAAAATAGTCTAAAACGCGACAAAAACTTTTTAAACGTAGTTTTATAAATAATAATGTCTAAAACCATTTCGGACATGCCCTGAAATAAAGTAAGTTGATTTTCAGTATATTATTCAATTAAAAAACAATTTATTATAATATTGGATCCATTTATTGTCTGTATAATATATATTTTAAGCTTTCAACAACATTGTTCCATAAATACTTAAATTGTTAAACAAATTACTTCAGAAAAATCGTTCAAAACGTTAAAAGTTAGTCTTTCTTGGTAAACCATTTACGTGAGTTTGATAACAATCAATAAAAAATATCATTCTGGATTATTCAACAATTCATAATTTTCACTATCTTTCAGTAGTTTTGGCCCCACAGAGATTATACATTCATTCAAAATTTACTGGAATATTAAAAGTGCGCTTATTCACCCATTAAAAATCATTAGTGGTGATTTTAAAAAGAAATTCGTTTTTCAGTTAGTTTTTGTGTTTGATTTGATTGTGTTAAGTCAAAGTAATTCTTGGCCAAGCGGCCGCTTGGCTGTCTCACTTGGAGTTGACCAAGTTCAAGAATTCTTCGCGAGTCTTCGAGTCCTCTCGGAACACGCCCAACATAGTTGAAGTCACAGTCTTACTGTTGATTTTCTGGACTCCACGCATAACTAGAAAATAATTTGTGAGGTTAAAAACGGTTTTGGATGGAAAAAGGAAGGTTTTGACTTACCCATGCACATGTGTACGCCCTCAACAACCACTGCAACCCCAGTGGGTGCTAAAAATGAAGAATAGTTATTAAAATTTATGTCACAGTTTAGTAATCTTTAAAAACTCACCAACGGCTTGAGTAACAGCAACAGCAATTTGCTTGGTTAAGCGTTCCTGCACCTGGAGTCGTCTGGAGAAAATTTCCACAATTCTAAATATAATAGAAAGGTCCAGTTATAGTTTGTGATGTCATTTTGACTCTTAAAGTGTTGTACAAACCTAGCGAGTTTGCTCAGCCCTAGAATTTTTTTGCACGGAATGTACCCAATGGAAACCTTGCCATAGAAAGGAACTAAGTGGTGTTCACACATCGAGAACATTTCTATATCTTTTACAACTACCATTTCATCATGATCTTTATCGAGAAAGCGTAGCATTAGTTGGAAAATGAAAATATGGACATTTTTAATTGGACAAAAATTGTATTTATTAAAAAAGCACTACCTTCATCGAATATTGCTCCATTGAGAGCTTCATCTAAATTTTGTTCATATCCTTTAGTGAAGAACAACATGGCCTTAGCAGCACGCTCTGGCGTCTTCAAGAGTCCCTGAATGTAATCAAAGCTGTGTTATGATCTATATAAAAGGATTTAAACAGTTCCAAAGGTACCTGACGAGTCGGGTCCTCTCCCAAAGATCCCAACAAGAGACGATAGGAGTTGGCCATGTCCGACAACAAATCTTCACGGGTTGATTTTCCGCAGTTGTGATCCAGCTCGAGATCTTTGTGAAAAGTACATTTTTCTAGTTGTCCTGAAATAGAAGATTCATAAATTATTTTCAGGCTCAAAAAGTCGCTATAACCATAATAAAACCACCCTTCCACCTTTAATATATTCAAAATCATTTAATAAATTAAACTCCATTCAAAATAACACATTTTATCGTAAAATATCATAAAACAAAGCCGTTTATGCACGAATAAATGATTTAAAGCGCAAATATTGTTCAACCGCACAGAAACCCGCATCAAACAATATTTATGACGTCACAGTGCATCAGACAAAACATACACAGTTAAATAACAGGTAAAATAAACAAATAATGAATTTTATATATAAATCCGCATAGTAATAATAATCAAAAATAATATGAAGTACGACAAAAAAAATAAGAGCAAAATCACCGAAATTAATAATTGAACTTGAATCACAATTTAGCAGCTGAGGGGAAAATAAAATTTAAATGAAAACGTGCTAAAATTTATGAAATAAAATAATTGACACACATACAAAATTCCACAAATCCAAAATATTGAGCAGGTCATGATATTTCTCCACTTTATCACCTCACATGTTTTTTCAAAAATTTCCCGTCTACAAACATTCTAAAATGAATAAATTAAATAATATCATTTTTGCCGAAAAAAGTCGCTAAGTGAATGGTGATATGGTGATAATAGAGTCGGCTGATAACCTCTAGGGAAGTGTGCTTGTAGCACATACGTCTTGAGTATTATTGCGAAAGTTTGGTCGATTCATCGTTTCCCCAAAAATGTTCACAATTCCAATGTTCCATGAAATCAAAATCTATTTTTACTTCACGATTTCTTAACTTCACAAATTGCCAAAATGTAAAGAAATGTTGCAAAAAATTTCAATGATTCTACAACGGGTTTTTTGGTAGGTTCGTCATTAAATCTGCCACAAGTTTTTAAATGACTTTTATGCGATTTTTATGCTAATTTGAATTTTAAAGCTGTAAATTTCGGCACACATAAAAATGCAAAAATTCCAAGGTTTTTGGAGCATTAATATTTAATTATAATTGTAGCATGGTCTACACGTGAAATCAAAAGTTAATGTTTGTATACTTTGTTTCCGATCGAATTAACATTTTTATTTTAGTTTTTCAATGTTCGTGGGGTATTTTGGGTGCGTAAAGCATTCTCGTGGAAGTAATAAAAAACCAGTGACTCAATATAATGTCTAAGAACATATTGATAAGGTCTAACATTCGGTTAACATGCAATACCATATATATATTTCAATCCAATTCTTGTTGAAAGAAGTTCTTGACACAACTCGATTAAGATTTTGATTGACGAAGCAATCTACGATTAAAACAAATCGAGGTCGATAAAGCAGAGTGCCTACTGATTGCCAAACAAATTATTACAACTTTTAAAGCTATCTTTGATCTAACTAATATATTTTTACTGAAAATGACCGACATAAAAACCTTTTCAAATGAAATATAATCCAAGCTTTCACATTTCTCTACCATAAATCAAGAATAAACTCGAGAATAAAAAAAATGAAATCCTTTTATTACAGAACATGTGTGGGAGGCTTTTGTTTCGGAAGCTTTTTAACCCTTTTAGGCATGTTTCAGGCAGTGACTTTCAGATTTTATTGTTCGAATATTTATAATTTTGTTTTTTCAACATTTCTATCTACTTTTGAATTTTTAAGGGGTTTTGTTGTTGTTGTATGTTCTTGTACTTTTACTTATTCAACTTTGGCTGGTGGCATTAATAAAAGAAAACAACATCTGTTTTCAACAATTTTTAAGTTAAAACTTCCAATTTATTTCTTTGTAATTCAAAATTCTCCCAAAAGCCTCAAAAAACCTTTTAAATTTATCCCTCATCAAAGCAAACAACAACCTGGTGTCATGGACGACTTTCTGGGGCTCTTTTGTGTTTCTGACAGCTCATCAGTGAAAGAAGATCCCAATTTTAACGGTCTTGAGTGTCCATTTTTGGCCAATTCCGATGATGAAGAAGACAATGAATTAGTCGAATCACCGTTTAATCCATTCAACTTCGTGCCATTCAGAGAGTTCTGCCGCGATATTGGGAAATTGGTGTCGTTGATGGCGTTGTTAAGCTCATTCGAGTTATCTGATACGTCAAAACGGCTCATTGCAACTTTCGATTTGAATATGTTTTATTTAGAGAATTTAATTCGAAAATGCGTGTTTCAGTGTTTTTTCCGGTTCTTATCACAATCCAACAATCAAAGTCAGTTTCACTTTTTTGTTTGATTCACAATTATAAATTAAAGTTCATGGAGAATTGAGCAATGAAGCAATAAATCTCGATTATATGTAAAAACTTCCGAAATCTTGAGTTTGATATCGGATGTTAATGAATTTAACGTAATTAATAATTTTAAATTAATTAGGCGCACAATAATTTTTAATGTTTTTTTTGTATCACTTGTTGTTGAGTTTGCTGGTTGGAGCTGTTTTTAAGTAACTTCACTAAACTGAGTTTTTCCAGTCGTTGAATTATTAAAAAATTACAAGGTTTTCCGCTTTTTTGAGAGCAATTAAACAATATTCGTAATGTTTTGGTTGCAATTCGAGAAACTTGTTTTTACTTCGGCAACAAAAAGTTGTGAAGTCTTGAATTCATCCAAACTTTTTTTTTTTTTTTTTTTCTTATTTTTTCCTAAAACAAAAAAAATTTTGGTCTAGAACCCGAAATTTTGGGTCCTTGCGAAATGTCTGTCCGTGGTTTTGACTTCTGAACTTCTGTATTCGTAATCTTTGAACCCATCCGACCGATTAGTCTCAAAATTTCAGAATAAGCTTTTTTTAACCATAAGACGGTCGCGTTTGCTGATTCAAGAAAATCCTACAGCGCCATCTAGTACCTGTAGTGCAAAATACCATTTTACCATACAAAATTTTTTTTTTCCTGAGATTATATTGAAACATCCGAATATGCAAAAACCTTGTATTTGGCCCAAAATGATCGATTCCTAAAGGTTTTATGGAAATATTGTACCATGACCAAGTTGTCATGCTTACAAAAATTTTGGAAAAAAACTTCTGTTGACGTAATCTCAGAACCCATCGGACCGATTGATCTAAAATTTTCAAAATAAGCTTTTTTTAACCATAAGCAGCGACGTACGAAGAGTTTTTGATAATAATACAGCGCCATCTAAAAAACTTCCATTTTGCCATACAAAATTTTTTTTTTCCTGAGAATATTTTAAAACATTTGAATATGCAAAAACCTTGTATTTGGCCCAAAATGATCGATTCCAGAAGATTTTATAGAAATATTGTACCATGACCAAGTTGTCATGCTTACAAAAATTTTGGAAAAAAACTTCTGTTGACGTAATCTCAGAACCCATCGGACCGATTGATCTAAAATTTTCAAAATAAGCTTTTTTTAACCATAAGCAGCGACGTACGAAGAGTTTTTGATAATAATACAGCGCCATCTAGTACCTGTAGTGCAAACTTCCATTTTGCCATACAAAATTTTTTTTTCCTGAGAATATTTTAAAACATTTGAATATGCAAAAACCTTGTATTTGGCCCAAAATGATCGATTCCAGAAGATTTTATAGAAATATTGTACCATGACCAAGTTGTGATGCTTACAAAAATTTTGGAAAAAAAAACTTCTGTTGACGTAATCTCAGAACCCATCGGACCGATTGATCTAAAATTTTCAAAATAAGCTTTTTTTGACCATAAGCAGCGACGTACGAAGAGTTTTTGATAATAATACAGCGCCATCTAGTACCTGTAGTGCAAACTACCATTTTGCCATACAAAATTTTTTTTTCCTGAGAATATTTTAAAACATTTGAATATGCAAAAACCTTGTATTTGGCCCAAAATGATCGATTCCAGAAGATTTTATAGAAATATTGTACCATGACCAAGTTGTCATGCTTACAAAAATTTTGGAAAAAACTTCTGTTGACGTAATCTCAGAACCCATCGGACCGATTGATCTAAAATTTTCAAAATAAACTTTTTTTTTTTAACCATAAGCAGCGACGTTTGAGTTTTTGATAATAATACAGCGCCATCTAGTACCTGTAGTGCAAAAATTTGTATTTTATATATCTTGTGTTTTTTCAAAGAATCTAAAAAACTGTTGGAAAAAATATATATATTTTTTTTGAATTTTATATGAAAACAAGTTTTACGTGTTTTTCGTTAAGAAACTACCAACTCAAGTCTATCAGAAAGTGGTAAGATTGAATTCAACAGAATTATCAGCAATAATGCACAATATTCCCGCTCGGCGCTCTGATCGAAAATTTATGTTTTGGTTACATATTTTTGAATTTCCTAGAATTTTATTGCTTCATTCAAATGAATTATTCTAATGAAGCATAGGTATTATGTTGCCGAAGTGCCTGCTAAAGCTTCAGCTTTTCCGATTTTTTGAATTATTTTATTGAAGGGGGTGATTTAGCTTTTGATTATTGCTTTGTAGATTTTTCTCTCTTTGTACTTTTGAGTATTTTTCTTATTTGTTATATAATCTCAAACTTCAGAAAAGTTCTAGAATCACTAGGTGATTGAAAATCACATAAAATGTCATGGAATCACTCAAAAACCGTTTAGATCGAATTAAATGCACTTAAAATCACAAAAAGCTCGTTAAATAGTCATTAAACTCCACTAAAAATGTCACTTAAAATCCTTAAAATGTTCAAAACTCTCTCAACACTTCACTAAAAATCAATGAAAGCACTTCAATCAACAGATGATCCAATAAAAGCTCAAAACTTGATAATACTACAACTAGTGGTGAATAACTCTACAAAGTAAAATGATAACTCGATGTCAAAAATTAACTTGAAATAACTTGAAAAGCTCTACATTAAATTTTGTTCAACTTTTAGTGAAAATTTGGACTGAAAAATCTTTCACGGTCTTGATATAAAAAATGTTCCAAAGCGACTGAAATGTTGCGCTCCTCGGTTTTCATATATATTAATATATCAGTTGTGATTTTGTTCCGATTTGTGCTCAATACCAGCAATACAAAGACACTGGCCTTTACTGAACCAGCGTGTAAATACTGTAGAAGCAGTCAAGTCTGAAGAAAGTGGGGGAAGTATTTTGATAAGGAGAGAATGTTTTGAATGGATTTTTTTTACATTCGGCCTGGACCAGCATAATTTGTTTGTTTTGCTTGTTTTACTAGCTTTGCTTGAAATTCCGTAAAGTTTCCATGAACTTTTGTTGGCTCTCAGTTTTTCTCTCTTTTCCAGGATGCGTTTCCCCGCTTTTATTCATTCTTGGCGAAACTTTCACTTTAAAACGTGGAGCGAATATCTATGGAAGAAATGTAGAGAACACCAACATGGATTGAGATTCGAGAATAGAGAAGCTTTGACAAATTTCGAGCAATTTTTTGTATGGAACAAGTTAAATTTGAATAATAACACTAAACACTTAGACGTTTCAACAAAATAAATTTAATTTAGTTCTATTTAACCGTATTTCCTAATAAATCAACCTTTCTGAAGATGTGACATTCAATTGTCACGAAGTACGTATAACATAGTTAATTACGTTTCACTAGTCTCACATTTATGGAAATTTCAAACAAAATTGCGAATTATCAAAATTAACAAAACCAAATACACCGAAAATAGAACCAATTTGTCTGAGAAGGCTTTGAATTATTTTATTAGCCTTTGCATGTAAATTGCTTTGGAAATATTTGGTTGCTCGAGTTTTCTATTAACATTATTTTGGTGAAACTCCAAGGCAATTGGATTGAACGAATCTATCGAGCTCAGTAGGGGGTGAATTCAATTAAAGCTTTCCAAGAATTTAAATTGCAATTACTTCTATTGAAAATTATCAAAGCTTGCGCAATTATATTACTGTGGGAGGCTTGAACCATATATTTGGGAAGTTGTAGCAGAAGTTTTTGTTTCGGTTTAGTTTTGATCAATCAAATTAATTAAAACGCAACAAATAAAAAAATTTTAAAAACAGGTTCTCACCCTCCTACGTAAACTCTCCTATAACCACAGAACGCCCTCACAGCAAAACTTTTTATCGTCGCTGTCTATGAGCTCCAGGCGCCGCCAACTTATTTTTTTAATTAAACAGATTGCCGATATATTCTTTGCACACATTTGTCATACAAAGAACTTTTTGTATGAGTAAAACTAATTAAAAATTCATAACCACAATCTTACAATCTTCCACAATATTTTTGCTCGCAAATTATATTGAAATTAATAATTAGAAAATTTCGAGTATTTACAGCTCAATGAAACCACAAAGGGAATAAATTTGCTCAATTCTCGAAAAAAATAATAATTTCTTTTTGAATTTCTCAAAAAATTCAAACATTTTATGAAGTGGCTTCAGAGTTGAATGAAATTTAGAAGCTTTTCTCCGAAAAAGCTGTGTTAATCGAAATAAAACCAATTATCCAGATTATTCCAAATTTTAATTATTTTTAATGAAATTAACTCATCCCCCGTTTATTATTTAATTTTTGAAAAAGATAAATTAAGCCTGGTGGAAAATTCGGCTTTTCTTGCTTTTTTGTTTCATTGTTTCTTTTCTTCATAATATTCACAAATTTACACAATATTTACACGAAATTGTCTTAATGAATAGTAAACCAACATAAACACCAAAGTTACTGAGAAAAGTGCCATTAATAAACTTCCAGATGATCCCTAATCCTTAATGGTTTTCGAGATTACTTTCATTGTAAAAGTTCCCTCGTCTTTGCAGAAAGTTGAAAAGGTTTTTTGGGTGGAATTGCGGACAATTACCGTCAGATTTATTTCGACGGATTTGCTATATTAATATTTTAGTAGGTGAATTGGAGAGCAAGAAATAACCACTAGAAAAGCTTTTAGCATAGATTTATTAAGATTCAATATTCTCTTTTATTTTTTATGATATTTTGGGTAAACGGACTCCTAGTTGAAAAAGTAGAAAAATAGAAGATAGAATGACGAGCTTATGACAAACGAAACTTTTAATAAATTTGAGTATTTTTTGAGTCTTTGAAAGTCAATTTTATTACATTTCAGTCTTTTTGAATCTTTTTGAATCATTTTGAATCTTTTTGAGTCTTTTTGAGTCTTTTTTGAGTCTTTTTGAGTCTTTTGAGTCTTTTTGAATCAATCCTAGTAGCAGACTTTTAGAAATTTTTAATCAAATTTGCTTTGAAAATTCTGACGTATTGTTATTGTTTAGATTATTTTGGAACAATTCCTAGGAATTTTGATCAACCATGAGGTCTCTATTCCAAGCAAAAAATCTATGTTTATGGACGGTGGTTTTATGTATATTAAAAAAAAATTTAGCATGAGTTGTGAACATTTTTGAGATTTTTAGTATTTATTAGCCACCAGCAATATTTAACATGTTAGGAAAGAATTACCAGTTGGCAAGTCCTTTTTTATATGAAAATCTTTAGAAAGTTCTGGAATTTTTCGAACATTGTAATAAAATCGTAACATGCTTTCAAGCATTTTTTGATCCTGGAAATGTATGCTAAATAACCATATCTAACAACCCAAAATATGTCTGAAGTGACCAGCCAATGGTGAACCCGATTCTTATCATGATCTGTTATTTACTCATCATCCTTAATAATCCAGCTAAAGCAATCAAATCTCTAACTTGTACCGTTCAAAAGTAGATTTTGTATAGGAAAACCAGAAAAGTGGCCACAACTCCCTAGCTGGTGGACAAACATCCACTAAGATTTTCATGTCTAAACAAGGTTCAATATGAGACATTTTGGTACCAGAAGATTTGGTCTGACTCCATTCGTTCAGGAGTTAAATAATATATATATTTCATATTTCAAATAATATATTGCACCCAAAAAAACAAAACAACTGTATAGTTTGTAAATATTGAGAATAAATGTTAAAAACTGAGTATTCGAAGATTTAAGCAGAAGATCAGCAGTTTTAAATATCTTGAGCACATTTAGTTTTTTAAAATTTTTTGAATCTCAAAAAGTCTGAATAATTTACTTTTTAGTCGATTTTATTATATTTTATTGAATTTTATTGAATTTTAGTCTTCTTGAATCTTTTTTGAATCTTTTGAGTCTTTTTGAATCTTTTTGAGTCTTTTTGAATCTTTTTGAGTCTTTTTGAGTCTTTTTTATTACATTTGAGTCAATCTTAGTGTCCTCAGTTTTTTGAATCTTTGGTTTGTCATAATCTCGTAGAATGATATTTTGGTTGTAAATCATCTAAACTTGAAGTTTTTTTTATCAAAGTTGGCTGGGACATAATCATATGAATTGTTTTGCGTCATCAAACGAATTACTTCAACATTTCCTGGAAACTTTAGTTCAGAAAAAACATACTAGTCCCAACCAATTACTTTTCCTAATTAACAAATTCAATTCAAAAGCTCCACCAATTAAATGTTATACCACTGTTGTAGAATCGAGAATTTTTCGTTCACACTCGCAGCTAAATTGAGCCAGACAGAGGAATTTTCCAACGTCCCAGCGATATTGAAATTAATGACTTAATAGCACACAGTTGGGGTATTAAAAGATAAATGGCAATATATTTATAAATTATAGCAGGCTCTTCAAACGCACGTAAATACACCGAAAATACAGTGAATGTGAGTCAGATGCTTAAGGGAAATTCCCCAGGGGATTCTTTGCTAAATTATTCATCTTTGCTCATTTGATGCCGAAACTTGTCGTCATTAACTTGATATGCAGAGTCACTTCATTTTCATGCGAAAAGTTTTGTTTTGTTTATTCTCGGAGATTTTTTACTTTTACGTGTGGAAGCAATTTTGGGTCGCATTTTGACGTTCATAATTTAAATTTGTCTCAAGCACTAAAGTTAGAGAATAGAGACGAACAATAACTTTGCCGTGATTTTTTGGGAACAATTCATGAATTCTAAGCACTGAGCAGACTTTTCTTTGAAATAAAGGATAGATTATTGAAAAGTTAAGTTTAAGAATAAATTTACATGACAAGTTCTTTGAAAAATTTCACGTTGTAATTATATTAAATGGCTATATTAATAATGATATGTTGGCGGATTCTTAAAGGAAATGGATTTAGATTGGAATATTTTGATGATGAAATTCTTTTGAGATCAAAGTAAGCTTTTGTTGACCGCAGAATTTTTAATGAATCTAATTTCTTGTTTTCAGCCTACTTATCTTTTCAGTGGTCGAATCTGGGATAATCCATTTTTAAACTGACAATTTAAAATTTTTATAAACTCTTTAAAATAAAATTTAACATTAAATAAGCTTTCCATCTTTGAAAAATTTTACGTTTAAGTGATTCCACACAAACACTTATTGTAATCTTTTTATAAACCTATTATTACAGATTATCCATTCAAAGTTGTGAAAATTACCTAAAAAATTCTGAACATGCAAGAAATAAGGGAAAGCCAACTGTATATTATCCTGAAAAATTAAATGGTCTTGTGAAAACCCATAAATTCTTGAGAGAAGATAAAAAGTGTGTTTTTCAACCATATTCCAATTATAAGTCTGCCACTTCTCCATTTGTTTTAAAAATTCCTGTAAAACCCAGTATGTAGGATTCTCAAATTATGATAAATGGGAAAAAAATAATTCTAAAGAAATCATTAGATTCATATTACACCACTTAAAATGACATTTCTGTCATCGTCACAATTATTTTCTGATTTATAAATATCAACATCAACACGAAACACTTCAAGGTCTACGGATTTCATAGTAAATCATTTTCTACTAAAATTTGACTAAATTTAAACTAAACTCGTAACAGTTAAATTCAGTTAAACAGTTGTCATGCACTTGAATTAATTCTCATGTTTGAGATTTCTAGACTTTTGCAAGGACCGATTTTTGTCTAGAACAAGTTGAATGCGTAATTATTTGTTTTTCCATCATAGTTAAAAGCAATTATTTTTATCTAAACTTTATATGATCAAAATACTCGTAAAACACTCAGTAGAACTTTAATTTATGCATCATTTGATCTAAGTAACTCAGAAAAGTAAGATTCTGAGATTTATGGGAATTTGCATTTTCCGAATAAATTATCTTAATTACCCACTTTCAATTTTTATGATGGCTTTGCACGTTAATTAAATGAAACTGTATTTCATCAAATAACATCTGGTAAATATCAAATTTTTAATTTACCTTCGATATTAAAAAATCGTCTGAAACCAGCAAAAACTAATATTTTAATTAAAATTGAGTTTAATGCATCTTTGAGTGAAAAAATTCACAATCTGTCTGAGAAACAAAAAGTTGCCAAAATCGTTCAAGATTCACCTCACAACCAATCAATCTAGTTTTTACTCCCCTCAGCCAACTCAACACTTCTCAAGCGCCGAAAGACGGCAACAACAAAAAACGCACCATGTTTTTGCTGCATTCAACCAAATTCAACATTGAAAAGTGAAACAAATGCACAGACTAAATAATAATTAATGACTTATGGAAACATTGGGAATTTTTTTGTTGCCTCAAAAATTAAGTATTGAACGACCTTTTATTATTTTTGCAATTTTTGCTATTTTTGCCACAAGTTCGGATGTAATGTGAAAGTGAGCGGTGTTCCAGGTAATTTAACAATATTTTGAATATTCAGCCGGAATGCTGTTCGAAGCACTTTTATTCATATTCTTGTTTATATTCATTAATTTTATTCCCACAACCAGTAAATCACTTAAGAACGCAAAGTACTCACCGTTACCGTTAGTGTAATTATTTTTATCCAAATCGTTATCACTCAGTTTGGGTTTAGCGATGGTCGTCACCGAGTTCTTGTGCCCATTCTGGCCATTGGTGGCATGATACTTGGCCATCTGGTTCCCATTCTGCGCCATAGTTTGCAGGTCGTCAGGATTGTTTCCCTCGTTAATCTGTTCAACGTGATTAAGATTTTTAGAGGTTTGTGTTCCATTCAAGTCTTTCATTGTGGATGCTTGTTGTGTTATTTGTCTGTTCGAGTAACTTTTTACAGGAAAATATATTCACCACTAGATATATTTGCAAGTTTTAAATAGAAAAATCTTTGCGGCAAGACGTGCTAGCAGTTAAGAAGCTAAAGAACAAATAAACAAGTGAATAATATTCCAACAGGCCGTTTTGCGAGCTCTGAGGAAAAAATAATGCTTAACAATTAACACTGCTCTCAGTAGTTCAGTATATAAATACGAACACAGCTCTACTCTCGGCTACTTAATGGTAGAGAAAACTACTAATTAATTATTTATATTATTTTAGCAACAAAAAAAATTGTTATAGATTTTTTTTTTCAAAAGCTACCTTGAAAAATGAATCATTGAGTTAATTACTCACACACTGACCCGATCTTGATTGAGCTTTTTTTATTATAAGGTGTGAGGGGGTGCTAAATTATTAGTTATGAGGTTGCTGTTAGAATATTTGGTTTTTCCTGGATGTTTGGCGATTTATGTGATATATAAATATTTAAAATATTTAAAAAAAACATAAAAAAAATATTTCTCCAACAAAAAGAAATCAGCTCAATGCCACCCCCTCAAAAATGATATCTCAATTTAATAAGTTATTGCTTTTAATATTTTTTGCTCGACATTTCGAAAATTTGAATAAAAAACCGGAATCTCGAGTGATTGATACTACCAAAAATAGGATGGATGTGTTTTTGTATTTCATAAATTTTTTTGCACTTTTGATCGTTTTTTTGGAATTTCGATTTTGCTCGCTTTTTCTCCATTAAATTGTTCTACCTTATTGGATTTCATTGATGAATTGTATATGATTGTGTTGAAGTGTTGAGTGACAGGGGTTGAATAGCTAAATTATCAATTGGCAATTAGTTTCAGATAATTAATATTGATTAAACATTTAATTAAAAGATGCCAATCTATCCATGAAGCTTCATAACCCTGCATGTCAAGCTCAAATAATTTTTGCGGTGAAGTTCAGAAATTTCGGCTAATTTCAAGTTCAAAATCAAAAAAAACTTGCATGCACTTTTTCGATCAATTTACCGCAGAATACTGACCCAAAAATTCACGCCTTGGACGTCTGTAATCAACCTTCATGACACGAACACTGGCACAGCTACCTTTTTCATGTTTCACTAATTGTGTTGAATATAGACAATTAAGCAAAATGGAAATTAAGTTATTTTAATTTTATGTGTATTAATATTAATTTAAACTGTTCAATTCATTATTTGCTCAATTATTTCATCGAAATCGGTGTTTGGTGTTGCCTGCCTAATTAATTGTTATTGCCGCTTGATTAGCCGGACTTGCTATTGAGATATCTTTTTGCAATTTGCGCAAAATTCATGAAATTCATACAATTCATGAAATTATTGACTAGCTCGTGTATAAATTGAGAAAGGACAAAATGCCGACGAAATCTTACAAGTTCTGAACGTTGATCGGAAATTGTTTTTTAGTGGACTTCATTGCAATGTCTGTGGAATATTAATTAAAACGGTTTTCGGATTTGTTTTCTATGATTGTAGCGTGTCATTGGCATTTCATGTTGATTTATCATTAATTAATATAAGTGATTTATAATCAAGTGAGATAATTAAAAAAAAATTAATCAGAAGGAGAAATATTGTTTAGGGAACTGAGAAAAAAGGTTTTCTAAGATTACAAAATATTTAGGCTAAATTTATATAATTTTAGAAGTTTTAGATCAAAGAGCATCTTTATCTAAAAATAGATTTACCCTTGATAATAGAACTTTTCTAATCAAAGATTTTACGAAGCCAAAAAAAATAACAAAGCTCTATACTCAAACCTTGGATCTTTGAAAGCTTTAAACGTGATTGAAATAAGAAAATCAAAAGATTATTTGTAGATTTTTTCGGCTCCATTCCAAGAATATTGAATTACTTTTTCTTTACTGAGCTGAGATTTGTATTTATTATTAAGCAGAGACAATTGATAAGAATTTAAACTTATATCATTTTCCTTAAAGTCGGAATACAAACTGAACCACATTAAAGTTTATTATGATAAATTCAAGAAAAGCTCTACTTTATCACCAAACAAATCAAAGCAAGTCCTGAATAATAAAACTCGCCGCATTTATAATTGGAAAGTTCCTCGTCAACACAAAAACATCCTCACAACATTATCTCACAAAATACTTAACCATGTAGTAAATTATGGAAGTTGTGTGCAATGAATATTTGAACACTCTCGGAACAAGCTCGGAACAAATCAAACACTTGTAATTCTTCTTCTTATGATGAATTGCGGCATCGAGAATTTCTTGTAAAATGGCACAGCCTGAAATATTATATTCTTTCAAAGTTTTATGTTCTTTATTGTTGTCTACAGAGATTCTAGTCATAACAAACATAATTGGAAATGGTGTTTGGACAAATATACGACCTACTAGGGACCTGTTTTGTGTTTTTGGATGTATATCCCGGGAAACCAACCGGTATGTCTGCAGAATGATCACAGAATCTCCGAGCAGAACGTTTTCATGCTGGAAGAACGTCTGTAAATATTCTCTGAACATTCCTTAGAGCATTCAAAGTGCCCAAAAATACATTCTGAAAAGAATGTCTAATTAGAATGTATTTTTTATTCCAAGACATACCGCCAAAAATAAAATTACATTCTGTGAACATTCTGTGGACATACTGAAATTCATTCTAAATTATATTCTATAAAATAGGTATTAAAGGCAACATAATTAGAATGTTTTTTAGTAGACTAATTAGTATTTATTTTTGGATACTGTTCGAATGATTGCTGGAATGATTGATGGTGGGAAAATAAAGTTCATATTCAATTTAAAAGTTTTATTTCTGCTTATAATCTTATATAATGATATGAAAAGTCTGACAATAAATAGATGAAATGTTGTTGAAAACTAAAATTAAGGTGCTGGTGCTTGAAACTTCACGTTCTTGGGGATTTTCTGTGATGAGAAAAAAATGTTAAAATAAAATATGCAACATATAAAAAAATATCACCAACTTGAAGTACTTTTTTACACCGAAAAGTCTAACACTCTGCGTACTCTGAAGCTCAACACATTAAGAAATCGTTGAAATGCCTAGAAAGATCAAAACAAAGTAAAAATAAGAAAAATAACCCCAAATTATATACTCACCTAAAAATTCTAGTCTCCACCAAAAGAATCAACTGAAATAACGTCAAGCACCAGGTCCAGCACCAGTAAATCTTGTTGAATTGTTTTGTAGTATGGTTGGATTGCTTTGTTGGTTGATTGGCACAAGATTAGAAACTCAAACAGGATATTTTGTAAATAACTTGAGAATTTAACTTTTATCACTTTTTTTCACTTTTAAATGTTTGATCTACACTTCTTTTACTCTTATAGGTCACTACTTGTGTGTTTAAGAAACAATTTATGAATTTAAACTCACTAAATCACACAAAAAGAAATAATTTTACGAAGAGCTCTGCTTTGCTACGCGTTTGTTTTGGTCTACTAAACATTCCAATAATTTATTCTTCATAGCACACTAACTGGAATCAATTTTCGATATGTCACAATATGTTAGGTTTTTTTCAGTTTTACTTTCTGAATCTCATAAACTTCCTATATTTTTACTACAGGCTATGTATTTAGTGATAAAAATGGTAAAAATAGTAAGCGTGATACATATTTTCAACAAAATAGGCCAAAAAACTATTAATAATTTCAATAATTTTTATATTCCAACTATATGATGCTCTGCAGAACGTTGGTTACTACTATCTAACAGACTCTTCGAACATTCTTCAAAGAATGCATTTAGAGAATATCACGAGTAAAATATTTAAATCTCATTTTCATGAAATTTGAAAGAATTGTTGCATTAAAACTGATAAAAAGTTATTTTTAAAAGTTTTTTCACCTATAAATCTCATTTGAGCTCTAAAAATGGATTATTGCGACATATTACATATTTTACATTCCAGAAATCGTTCTTATTGGATTTCTACGGAACATCCCAAAAAGACTTTAAATCAGAATGTTTTTCAGCATACCAATTAGACTTCTTTGAACATTCTTTATAAAACCTTCTGCAGATAGAATGAAAGTTAGATTATGTTTGGAATGTTTTCTTCAGAATGAATTTATAACCGGAATGTCTTGGTTTCCCGGGTATATATCTTTATTTTTAAGGGATTTGAGAGTTTTGTGAGATCTTGGTAATAAATCAACAGAGTAAGCTTCAAAATACGTTTGAAATTTTATTTTCTCTGAATTACCGAAAACATAGAGCAAGCCGGAAATATACTAAACAGCAACACAGCAGCTTTCAACAAGAACGAAATTGTTTCCCAACAATTTTTCAAAAACCATGTTTATTCATATTTTCCCAGTAAAAAGATTTAGCCCACATGCCACATTTTTCAAAATGTATGTGAAAGTTTAAATCAAATTTAAACTTAAATGTCGGTAAATAAAAACGACATGAAACATGAAAAACTTTGCTATAAATTAATAAATTATATACGTCATGCATTTTGTACTTCAACGCCAAAACATTTTCAAACAAATAAAAGCACACTCATACCCAAACTCCTTGGTTCTCTCGATTTGACCTAGTTTAAAAAGCTCTGCAAAAGCATTGACACAATTCCAATTAAATTCCATCAAAGCAACCTTTTGTTTGCAATTTTCATTCAAATATTTGGAGATTTAGAAGATTCGAAAAATGTTTTGTCGCAAAATCTGAAATATCACCCAGTGATAGAAGTGGGGCCACCCACTCGGCAATAACACAATATATCGTAATATTTATTTTTCCTTTTCATTTCGAGAAATTCTTAATATGTCGCAAGACGTGAGCATTTGATGGTTTCGGGGCTAAAACCCTTCGTTGGGAGTTTGGGAATTGCCACACACGAAAAGTTTTGCACCATAGAAACTTCCAGAGAAACAATAAAAAAATAATTTATGCTTTATGGTGAAACCATATCAGTGTATGGAATACATGAATGAGAATCGATTTTCTAAAGAACTTTAAATGAGGAGATATTGCGCAGCATCAAAAGTTCTCCTTAATATTCTCAAGATTTCCCCTAATTTTGCTTTTTGTTCGCTCACAAGTTTGCATGTAAATCTCTGGGAAACTTAAAAAACGATTCATGAATTGAAGAGTATCTTAATTAATTGGATTTTATATTAATAGATCGTTTTATGAAGATTGGGAAGCACACGCATCAAAAAGTAATGCTAAAGTCATGTCTGATTTATCACGCGATCTGACGGATATTAAAGTTTATGGGCTTTTATAGAGCTTTTATGGGTATTAGACGAGAAATTCGATATGGCTTTGATACAAATAGAATTCACTAAACTTTTAAGGGAATTGTGAATAATTTAGGAAAATAAAAAAATAAAATTGAAATGATTGAAGAAATTTTAAAAGAAAAGCTTACTGCGTTTTTTTTTTTCAATATCAAATTAAAAATCCCAAAAAACAAAATATCCTGCAAATTATTTTGAGAACAGGCCTTCATAATATTTAGATCCACTTTACGATACTTTTACGATGTTTCATTAAAGTTAAGAAAATCGGGGAATTCCAAACAAAGCCATCAAAGAAAATGGTTATTTCAGACAATTCAAAGGAAAGAATGAAAACTTATGGAAATTCGTGGAAATTGATAAAAAGCAACAATTTCACCAAATACTCCTGCAAACTTAAAAATCTCAAGAAAATTTCAATAACACTATTCCCCATTAAAGCTCCTCAAAGAAGTGGATACAAATATTTCTCCTCATTTCCCCAAAATTTTCCACAAAACCCCCATCCTCGCCTGGAATGTCAAATATTCAATTGAATTGCCGAGCAGTTTTCAGTCGAGAGTTGCGTGCCGTGGAGTTTGCTGTGCTGAGCATTGTGGGTGCCCTAAAAAGAATACCACACAGTGTATAACATGGAAAAAAACATAAAGAACAGAAAAGTGTAAATCACCAAATACATTTGAGGCCAAATTGATGATGTTCTGTGATTAGAATCAGAAAGAAATTTTTGCGACATGGAATTGTTCATTCTCGTTAAAAGTGCGCTGGGTCGCCCCGAAATGGAATTAAGTTAGAAAAACACGGGACGAAGGGTGTTCAGTGTGAAAAAAAAAATATTGGAGCAAGGAAAGTTACTTTTTGTGCAAGTTAGTAGATTCTTATAGATAACTGAGGGTGATACGAAGGAGGTGGAGCAGGGTGGAAGAGCTTCGGGAGATGACTCAAGTGTAAATGTTAAATGAATTATGAAAACTTGATGTGAAGATATAGATTTGACATATTGCTCAAATGGTACTTAAATTACGATTGATTCGGTTGGAAAGCTCTTTTAGACTTTTTAAGGTCGTTTGCATGAATTATGTCGAAATTTGATTGATAAATTTAAGTTTAATGTGATGGAATTATTTATTTCTCATAATTTGGATAAAATCGGAAATTGGGTTGGTCTGAGTGGACTATATTGTAGGTAATTAATGATTTTGAGGACATTTCTGATCAAAAACTCTTTAAAATTCATTAAAAATGATTTTGAAGCTTGTTCATATCTAATAATGCTCAAAATTTTGCACTTGAGTTGACCCATGGCCGAAAGTTTGAATTTTCGAAAATAATATTACTTTCTGAAGTTTTTTGAGCAAATACTTCCTTTGTGAAAATTTGTTCATATTGTTCTTATTCTATATTTTAAATTCTCAACATATGATCGGACGTAGAGTATCCGATATTTCAAAATGAAAAACGATATTCAATATCGATTATCGGAAATGAAAACATCGATGTTTATCAACATCGACTTTAAAAACATCGATATTTTTAAACATCGATGTATCGATGTTAACGACTTATTTTTCAAAATTTTGAAAAAATTTGGTTGAATTTTTAAATTTTTTGAAGATACATGGTTTGCATCGTTAAATAAGTATTTTTTTAATAGAGTTTCGGCACTAGTTCAATAGAGAGAAGAAAAAAAGAGAAAAAATATTTTTTTTAATATGAATTTTTGCTTTTGACACTAAATATTCAATAAACTTCGATGTTGCCGAAAAAACATCGATGTTTCGATATATCGAAAATTTGAAACATCGATATAATATCGATGTTTTTCGATTCGATTAATCGTTTTTTTCGAACATCGATAAAACATCGGACACTCTAATCGGACGTGAGTCGGCCTACTTACCATTTTTAATTAGAACAATTCCCAGCCTTTTCAAGGCTTCTTTATTTTATTCAAATGTAAATAAAAATGTTAAATTAGAATAATTTTGATGGAAATTTTATGAAAATTTCATTACACACTTTCACACTTCCTACATTAAACGTTTAAATTATTAACTAGAAGCGAACTCCTACGAAAATCGCCCTTTCAAATGAACCCACGTGCAATCCTTCACATTTTTTATTTACATTCGGTCTCTCTCCCATTCCCTATTCGTAAAATTTCTATGCAAAATTATGAGCAAAAATATATATCCTCTGCCAAATATGACAAGCCTCACAGTCAGAATGGGAATGAAACGTTTGTCCTTGAACTAGAGAGAAGCACAAATCTTATCTGCAATGTAGAACAGCCAGCAGAGTGGAAATATAGCTGGAAAAAAGATTCGCAAAAACTCGGCGAAAACTCGAAATGCTCAGCAAAAACTGAGAAGGATAATCAAAATACAACAAAGTGCAAAGCTAGCGCTCGGCAGAAGCCATGAATGAATGAAAAATAAACAAAATATTCAAATAACATAGGCGAATGGTGGTAATTGAAAAGAATTATTTATAGATTTATCGGGAAATTAATTAAGTGTCCGATACATTGAAGTATTGCTACAATGCTACACAGAATAAACGGAATGAACATCGAGCAAGGATGGAGAAGAATTGTGTATAAAACTGTAGAATATGGCAATGCTCAACCACTCAAGAAAAAAATGAATAATGGTGTGTAATGTTTGATTATGGGGAGGAATTCCAACAATTCAAACAATTCGACGAATTTATCGGAATTTTTGGAATATTTGGAATATTTGAATTTTTGTATTTTTTGTTTTTTGGCGAGCTTTTTATGGAAATTTCTTCCTAAATTTTAGAAACACGAGGAGTATGGGAAGCACAATAAATTGCTATATTTAGCTATAACATTGCTGTCAAGTGACTGGGAGGCTCCCTTATCGGGAAAACTACACTAGGAATTGAGGGTGTAATATTACACATTAGTGTCCATTTCATTGTTTTGGGGGTGAGAAGATTATAGACATTATGTTTATAGGGCATTATTGATAGTTTTATATAAAGCTTCTTGGCATTATGCGATTGGAAATTGAATACTTTGTGTTTTAATGTTCTTATATGGCAATATGGCAATATAGCAGAAGGGGGAAGAATTTTGATCGATCGATCATGTTAACAAGATCTGTTGAAGTCATAATGGTTAAAGTATTGTGATAATAAACGAGTATTCAATTTGCGTCAATCAAAGTGAAAAAGATTTAGACTTTAAAATTTTTTATAACTTATGTTTGGATTAAATGACATCAATTGACGCATCATGTGTCATTATCAATTTGAACAATGACAGACTGTGACTCTTATATAATGTCTGAAGAAAATTGTTATTCCAAAGCTCACAAGATAGAACAACATGGGACGAAATTACAAAATCGTGCCATGTAAAAGATCCTGATCGAGTCAACCCCCACCCAATTCGTTATTCCGATGCTTCTCCGTAATTCATTTGAAAATATAATTCAATTTAAAGTAGAATTTTCTATTTTGAGCGAATATTTTTCGCGTATTTTCCGAGGATTTTCCAAGAAAATCCAATAAAATGCTTGGAAATATGAAAATGATTGATTAAGATGGTCTGAACACAGCTAATGGGATTCCAACGAGCTTTCATTCCAATTTTCTACCTTTCATTCTTTTAAGCTCTTACAATTTTCATATAAATTTATGGTGCAAAGCTTTAAGAACTCATCATGCACTTTGATCTCTTGTCGACTGTAAAAACGGGAAAATTAAGAAAATGAAAAACTCAAGAGACTGCAGTTGCTTGCAAAGTTCTTTGTAGAAATATTTTCTTTGATTATTGTTTGTAAACTGTGAAGCAATCTCGGAGAATTTCTTTGAGACTTCGGGAAAGTCCTTCGACTCTGCGGAATGTCATATAAATAATTTATGTCTAATGGCGATGCGTCTTAAGCTGCTCACATATTCATGGCGGAAAGATTTGAATTTTTAAATTCATAAAGCGCGCGTAAAAAATCTTCAAAGCGAGCGTTCCTTCAGTTATACTAAATGTCTGTTGAATAAAGCATGAACGGAATTTGAAAGCAATTGTTTTGATGTGAACGCTGAATTTTTTTTGTAAGAGGAATGTTCGCTGTTTTGCTTATTTGGCTGGGAATTTTTTTTGCAAGTATTTTTAAAAGAATCCATAGGGATTAGGGAGTTACGGTTGAGTGGATTTGAACAAATTCAAATGAAATTTGTTTTATGAATTTTTATGCGGGGTTAAAGGTGATGGAGTTTTTGTTATGGTTGTGGGAAACTATGAAAAGTAATTCATAAATTTGCGAAAATTGATGGACATTCGCGTTTACAGAATAGAAGGAGGTAAAAAACACCTGCAAAGTTATTTAACCAATTTTTTTAAAGACTTTTGTTATTTGAAAATGATAAGGACACCCTAATAATGGAAAGCTCATTATTTTAAGGGCTATGTGTAAAACCGATTGTTTCAACTAAATTCCCCTCAAAGTATGTGAAGCCCCATTAAAAAATTCAAATGGATATCCCAAGTTTAATGGAAAATACTTTTTATGTGAAAGTATCTTTTCAAACGTATGTTCAGGTATTTATTGGGAATTTAGCTAAAGAACCTAGAAAATTCATTTCCTCTCATAATGAGATTTTTGGGATTTATTGAGATTTAAATGTAGTTAACATTGATCACATTATATATATTTCAGAAATTTATTAGATATATAGAGAATCTGTCGACAATGTGATACATAAATATAAATCCTAATTTTCCATAAAATTCCTAAACACAGAAAGAATGTCTAAAAATTTCTTTGCGTGCGTTTGGCTTCGTGTTTCTTCTGGCAATCAACCACCCGGAAGGGTTAAATTCAAACTATATTACGCTAAAAGTCCCTCCAAACTCATCAGAACATAAACCAGTCAAAGATTATTCAAAACTTTATTCCCCCAAAAAGTTAACAGAACCTCAATATTATTCTTGGAAGATCAAAATTCCATTTGAACCCTTCAAAAAGACTTCAAAGCCATAAAATTTTAAATTATGAAACATTCCCATAAAATTAATTATTTTTCAGATAAAAGTGCCCAAACTCCCCAAAAACCCAAAAACGTTCCTCTATAAATTCCATAAATTTTACCACCAAATGTTCTCCCATCAAAAACCCTCAATATATTACCCTCAGCCACTCCAATCCACCGAAACTTTTTGCCTTTCCCACAAACAGAAATGTAGTCGAAAACTTTTAACGTAGGTTAATAACGCAATCTGCACTAAGTTCAACAACTTGGCAACTCAACTAATTCAAACTTTATTTTTAAAAAATTGGTAGCCATCGTAAAAAACCTGACCTTATTTCTGGGGATCACAGTGGAGCATTACCGACATGTAAATGAAAGAAAATAAATGAAAATAAATGAAAATACATCCAAAATTGGAAAAATAACAAGAAAGTAGAGCATGGGGTAGGTTTGCAGCATTAAATGTATTAAAATCACTGACAAAACAAGTAAAAGCATAAAGAGAAGCAAAAACTCATGTGAAAAATTGAGCAGGGATATAAAGGTGGCTGGCGTTACTTTAAACTCAGAAAAAATTTAGATTGCTCTAAAAAATGGGGTGTTATATTTGTTTAAACTTACAATAGTGACAATTAGGTCCCTGAATCGCAAAACATAGATTATAATCCTGAATTTACAGCTTTTTACCTCTAAAAACAAACTAATAGAGATAAAAGCTTTGAAAGTAGTTATAAGTAAGCTTCTGGGAACTTTTAAGCTTAAAACTTTTCCCTGTCACCAAGTTTACATGCAAAAATACAAGGTGCAAATTGTAATTTCTTTGTATACCTGGAAATAGTAAGATTCAAATATTTTTCCTGGTGAGACTTGATGATTTACTTTCATTACATATCATTAAAATGAATAAAATTACTTTTAAATTAAACAAACCGTTTGATAACCTTGACAATCATAATCAAATCGAGCCGACAAATCCCTGCTTCAAATACATTACGAAGCATTAAGCTGTCATTTTGTGTAATGATCCGTTAAAAAACAACTTGATGTTCGCTTAAGATAAACCGTCAAGATTAATGATGAGGCCTCCTAGTAACTTTACCAATTTATCGACAATAATGCATATTTGATCAACAAATGCCTTCTAATCTGCAATCTGCCCCACATCTGTTCCATCAATTAAGATTGTAATCGGGGCCAAGCCTAACGTACTCTTTGCGGTGTATTACTTTGGTATGTAGTATGTACTGAATAATTCAATCATTTTACCACTAGAAACACATGGAGCAAGCCGTTCGAGACACTGAAAGGCTTTGATAACGGTGTGAGAGGATAATAGAGGGGCTTGCACATATTCATGACAATCTTTTGGTGTGGTGGATGAGGGATGTTTTGTTAACCCTTTGTGGGTGGGTTTCTGGTAATTTATACAAGAACAAGGATTTACAAGGAGATTAAATGGTTTGAATATATTTTGACAGTTCTTGTGAACGATAATGCAATAATTATGTTTGCTTTGAAAATATCAGAAAGTTTACACATCAAATTTCTAGAAATTATTATCAAACAATAGATGAACAAAATTATCTTCATAATATCACCATTCTGACAGTTCACCAGGAGCATTAACGACAAACAAAACCCCATCAAATATTCATGGAATTTGCCTTCCTAGATCCCCTCTAGGGCTAAATAAAGCTAGAACAGTATTAAATCCAAAACTTATTGGCAGGTGAAATGTCGAAGCTTTGAGAAAAGTTGCTCCTTATTGCATTTGGCCTCCTTTTAATGCTTCCTGCTGCTGGAGGATATGATTAGTCTTTATTATATATTTTTCTTTTTCAAATTTTTTGGAGGAAGCAAAAATGAGGATGTGCTTTTGATGGAAAATTTAAGGATTGATCGATTTATCTCACTTTAGGGAGAATTAGTGGTTAAATTTTTATATTGTCATGGTAAGTGAAAGGCACGCCTTTGAGGGTATTTAAGGGAGATTATAATTTCCCTGGGCTGTACTTTTATTACATACTTTTACAAGGAAGTCAACGTTAAAGCTAATTTGCTAGTTCTTAAACTGAAATTCCAATTATTTCATCGTTAACTTGACAATCTTACATGCAATCTCGGTAATATTTCCACCTGGGCCAAATCAAAACATCTTAATTGTTGTTGCTTATATTAATAGCATAATACTTCCCATATGAGCTATAACTTAATTAATCAGCAAACAAATTATAAAAAAGGTGTTTGCTGACATCATGAATAAGTTAGTCTGCTTTATTATAATTAGATCTTTTGCACTTGGGAATTGTATCATTCACTGTTCGTATACGAAGGGGTTGTTGTCTGAATAAAAAACTGGTTAATATAATGATGAAGTTTGACCAACAAAAAAAAAATGTAAAAATAAAATGAAATGAGGTTTTTAATTTTATGATGATGTTTGCCCTTTGAGCTTTTGTGAAAACCCAAGTGGAATGAATAATTAATGAAACGCGTTAAGAAATTGTTTGGCTATTTAAAATTTAGAGAATACACCTTGAAATTTGCTACAAATAACCAAAGTCTATTTTCAAACTCATTAAAACAATTTACTCACTTTCAAACAAGCTCCAAGATAAGCATTTTTCTTTCTCAAAAGATTTTCAATTAAAACCATAAACTCAGAAGTTCTAAAATAAACAAGTTTAATATATACTTTAAAAATGTACATTATGCAAAGAGCCAATTAAAAACGTCTCTGGAAATAAAGACAAACACTTTGTGCTCCGCAAATTTTATAAAATTTAATCTTTGGAAAAAAATGCTCCATTTAATAAAAGGCTTTCTATTAGCGCAGCACACAGAAAACTTGGATAATACTGGAAAGTTGGGCAAAGACTTTACAATCCATTTAGAGAACCGGAGAAAAATCCAATTAATTTCATTTAATCCTGGCCTTAAATCTACTGACTATCAGCCGTTAACTTTATAATCTTTTATATCTGGTATCTATGCTAACTGCTCTTCCCTCACAACTGTTCGCAACCCAGCTCGACAGCAATAATGAAAAAGCAAACTCATTGGCCCAGTTATGATTTTATGAAGAAACTCAAGAAACTCAAAAAGTTCCCATTCAATTTTATTCTTACTAAAGAGAAACTTTTTTTCTTCAATAAGTGTCAGTAACGAGCGAAACTTGAATGAAAGAGGCACTGTTGGGACAACATTGTTTTTGTTTGAAAATGGAACAAAAGATGATTGTAAGATTTAAATAGTTCTAGATAGTTTTTACAGATGATTTTTCTACCCAATTGTCGAGAAACGATCAATTGATTGATCAAACATGTGATGGTGCTAAATACTCAATTCAATTACAACAGTGCTCAGCATCAGCATATCAGGGCTGCTGTCATTTTTTTGTCCATGCCTTTCACATACCCGATATTTTCCTTCAACGTGTGTTTGATTTATCGATTTTTAAAAATGTCATGGCATGCCTGTCTAACTTTTCTGCCTTCAGCTTCTCTGGCCATTAGATTTGACGCTTGGTTGCGATATAGATCGGCTCCTGTTGAAAAGGTGATGCGGCAGTTCAATTCATTACAATTCTCATGCACTGAATGGCAAAATTTATTTTTTTTTGCTCCTGTGAAAATTATAACCATTGGCAAATTACCAAAAATCCATTATTATATTTTCTTTATGGATTTTTGCGCCATTAATTGAAAAGTTAAAGTCTGTTTATTTTTATGCTTATTACAATTTTTTTCGGCGTTTATTTTCATTGTGAATGGGAAATTGTTGGAACTTTGTTAGTAGGCGTGGAGCAAGTGGATAGAGTGGTGAATAATGCTGGGTAATACTCGGTAATATGGGGTAATGATGGTAATTTAATCACTGATATATGCTAAATTTAGACTTTGATATAAAGCCTCTACTCACTCATATTTAGAGAAGCCAAAGAAAGTTTTACGATTTCTTAAAAGCTTGAAAGAAATATTTTGAAAGGTGAATAAATTGATGAGTAGGAAGGATGCCAAGAATTGATGAATGGAGGGGCAAAGGTTTTGATAAATGCAGGATGGATGAAAAGTATTAGAACTTTATTCTTATAAGAATGGTTCAAAGACTGAAATTCTACTGAAATTTAAGCTGAAAATAAAAATTATCAAATATTGTAAAAATTTAACAAAAGCTAATTAAATTATCCTTTGAATAGCGAGTGGGTTCCTCAAGCGACTAATTAAGGGAAGTCGACTCTTAATCGAATTTCCTTTCATATCCTTTTGACATGCTTAATTAAGTATATTTGCCTTATCTTTCAAAAAAAGTTCATCATTAATTAAAATCAGTGTTCATCCTCAAAAACCCACCCTCCTTGCATGCAATAAAAAATCAACTTTTCACGCTCAAAGTTGCCTTTTGTATGACGAACAAAGTATACACTTTCAAAGGAGGTATCGATTTCAATTAGAGCAAGGGGCCGGCGAATCAACAGGGCTTACATTTCGAGACATTTTGTGTAGAGTTTCATACAATTTAATATACTTTTTCACTTTCGGTTGTACAAAAAGCTTGACTGCTGCGATCATTATCATGACAAAACTTTCCTGCTATGACTCCGAAAAGTCGACAAAAAAGTGAATAAACGGGAACATTAATGCAAACTGAACGATGCTCATTTATGATGTTTTTGCTTTGTTGTAGTTTGGTTGGGTAGAGTCAGGGTTTGAGAGGTTTTAAAGGTTTTAAAAAAATTTCTGTCTCATGTAAAATTTGAACGAAAATCATTTAAATGATGAGTAAATTATTAAAAGCTTAATATTTGTTAAATTAAATTTTAAAAACTTCCATCACCTGCAATGCAAATCACCCATAGCACAAAAAAAAATCGGAAAAGCTGAAGCTTTAGCAGGCACTTCGGCAACATAATACCTATGCTTCATTAGAATAATTCATTTGAATGAAGCAATAAAATTCTAGGAAATTCAAAAATATGTAACCAAAACATAAATTTTCGATCAGAGCGCCGAGCGGGAATATTGTGCATTATTGCTGATAATTCTGTTGAATTCAATCTTACCACTTTCTGATAGACTTGAGTTGGTAGTTTCTTAACGAAAAACACGTAAAACTTGTTTTCATATAAAATTCAAAAAAAATATATATATTTTTTCCAACAGTTTTTTAGATTCTTTGAAAAAACACAAGATATATAAAATACAAATTTTTGCACTACAGGTACTAGATGGCGCTGTATTATTATCAAAAACTCTTCGTACGTCGCTGCTTATGGTTAAAAAAAGCTTATTTTGAAAATTTTAGATCAATCGGTCCGATGGGTTCTGAGATTACGTCAACAGAAGTTTTTTTTTCCAAAATTTTTGTAAGCATGACAACTTGGTCATGGTACAATATTTCTATAAAATCTTCTGGAATCGATCATTTTGGGCCAAATACAAGGTTTTTGCATATTCAAATGTTTTAAAATATTCTCAGGAAAAAAAAAATTTTGTATGGCAAAATGGTAGTTTGCACTACAGGTACTAGATGGCGCTGTATTATTATCAAAAACTCTTCGTACGTCGCTGCTTATGGTCAAAAAAAGCTTATTTTGAAAATTTTAGATCAATCGGTCCGATGGGTTCTGAGATTACGTCAACAGAAGTTTTTTTTTCCAAAATTTTTGTAAGCATCACAACTTGGTCATGGTACAATATTTCTATAAAATCTTCTGGAATCGATCATTTTGGGCCAAATACAAGGTTTTTGCATATTCAAATGTTTTAAAATATTCTCAGGAAAAAAAAAATTTTGTATGGCAAAATGGAAGTTTGCACTACAGGTACTAGATGGCGCTGTATTATTATCAAAAACTCTTCGTACGTCGCTGCTTATGGTTAAAAAAAGCTTATTTTGAAAATTTTAGATCAATCGGTCCGATGGGTTCTGAGATTACGTCAACAGAAGTTTTTTTTCCAAAATTTTTGTAAGCATGACAACTTGGTCATGGTACAATATTTCTATAAAATCTTCTGGAATCGATCATTTTGGGCCAAATACAAGGTTTTTGCATATTCAAATGTTTTAAAATATTCTCAGGAAAAAAAAAATTTTGTATGGCAAAATGGAAGTTTGCACTACAGGTACTAGATGGCGCTGTATTATTATCAAAAACTCTTCGTACGTCGCTGCTTATGGTTAAAAAAAGCTTATTTTGAAATTTTTAGACCAATCGGTCCGATGGGTTCTGAGATTACGTCAACAGAAGTTTTTTTTCCAAAATTTTTGAAAGCATGACAACTTGGTCATGGTACAATATTTCCATAAAATCTTCTGGAATCGATCATTTTGGGCCAAATACAAGGTTTTTGCATATTCGGATGTTTCAATATAATCTCAGGAAAAAAAAAATTTTGTATGGTAAAATGGTATTTTGCACTACAGGTACTAGATGGCGCTGTAGGATTTTCTTGAATCAGCAAACGCGACCGTCTTATGGTTAAAAAAAGCTTATTCTGAAATTTTGAGACTAATCGGTCGGATGGGTTCAAAGATTACGAATACAGAAGTTCAGAAGTCAAAACCACGGACAGACATTTCGCAAGGACCCAAAATTTCGGGTTCTAGACCAAAATTTTTTTTGTTTTAGGAAAAAATAAGAAAAAAAAAAAAAAAAAAAGTTTGGATGAATTCAAGACTTCACAACTTTTTGTTGCCGAAGTAAAAATATAATGTGCCGTGTCCACAATAAATATCTCAAACTAAAATGGCTACATAAAGCATTTAAATGGCTTGTAAAAAATGATTGCAACAAGTTTCCAGCGGTTGAGCTACAAATTCACAAAATCACTATTTTTCAGAGCTTCCTTTTATACCTTTGTATGCCTATAGTTTTATTCAGTTAGTAATCCAAGTTCATACATTTCTTATAGTCCTTTAGTCCTTAAGTCTCATAAAAATAATTACTGCTTACATTATGGCCACTGATTTGTGCTGTGAGCGAATGTTTGGACTGTGTGGACTGTTTAGCTGAGCTTTTCTGCAAACACCACAATTTCACGAGCTCAACAAACTATGGAACTATGGAACATTTGGAAAATGAGCGGAGCATCGTGGAAAATCGTGACGCTAGGCCATTAAGTACACACAACTGAATGCTTCGACTAATTACCATTTTAGCATTTTAGCATTTTGCCATTTGTATCATTTTGCCAGCCAAAATGGCAACAACAACTCGTGTAACATATATGAAGGATGTATTAAGTCGCATTTAATGGCTAAACGGCTTTAACTCTATACTTCATATCATAATCTGAAATAATTTACACAATGGCAAATCACTTCAGATTCGTTTTTGTGTGTTTTTTAATGCTTCATACATACACATTTAATGTTTATTCGTCGAGCATATTTTGTGTTTTTTTATTGATCGCATTATATTTAAACGTCTTTTTCACATGCATGGAATGCCCGATAATGCAAGCTTATCAAAAGTTGGATTATTACATGCCAAACGTCAAATTCACTGTTCCGGGAATGAATGGTAGTTGTTGAGGGCAGGGATTTGAATTTATTAATGTTGTCGGAGGTTATTGTTAGTTTAAATAATTTAGAATGATAAATTATTCGATAAAAACATCCTACAAATCATTAATCAACGTCATAACATAAAACTTCTCTAAAAACTCCATGAAATATGCAATTTGCGTTGCAGTTCCGCAATTTCAAAGGTTTTCTTTTCATGCAGCTTTCAAGTGTCAAATTTGCATTGCAAATTGCATACTTTTTGGAGTATTTCGGAAACAATTGCTAAGTTTGCTAAGTATGCAGTAAAGCAACGAAAAGAGAGTTTTACAACTTCGATTGTTATCCGTTGAAGGGTTATGCATCAGCAAACTTTATAAATTTGAGATCTCGAGGGGTTTGAGGTGGTCGTTCGACATCTGAAAATATGCCGTGCAAAGTTGTGAATTCTCCTTGATTGTACCTAAAATCTTACCTTCAATGTATCCATTGTTATAAACTTGAAGAAAGTTTAAGTAAAATGTTCAATAAATTACTGTCTTGCTGTTTGTTTATGCTTCTGGATTTTTTGAAGGTAACAAATGAACGATGGTTTTACAAATTGCAGACATTAAGGAGGAAACAATTATTTACTTTATTTAGCAGTATGCACGAAAGTTTGGTCCACTAGAGAGCCCATATTAACCCGTCCAGTGACAATTGCTCTGCTCTTGGGATGAATTTGAAACTTCTAATGATGCAGTTTTAAAGCTTAACTATCAATCTTTAAGTAAATTACTTCAAATTTATTTATTCTGTAATTTATAAAGTAAAATTTTCAACAAAATTAGAAATACCACTAAAAAAATGGTAAATTTGAATTTTTTTCTCCCGCAAAAATCTTCAGCTCGTGCTAGAGCTCTCAGCGAAAAACCCCGCTAGATTGTATGGCGCGATTTGGAAAGTTTGAAAATTATATTTCATTTCGGAAAATGCTTGGAAAATGGAAGGAAAAATTATATTTCAACCCGTATGTGTTTTAACTTGTAGATATAGAGAATATTAATTAGTTTTTTCCCTTTGGGTCGAAAAAAATTTTGAAGCAAAACATAGTGGAAATTTGACATTCAGAAAAACATTTTCCACTTGATTGAAAAATCCACATTTTCTTTATCAACATAATTAAGGTGTTTTGATCACATTTTCAGCAAAAATACAATTTTTTTACTTAAGGTCGAAGAAAATTTTATGTTGAAAGAAAGTAGAATTTTGAACATCCGGAAAAACATTTTCCGCTTTTCAGAAAATTTCAAATTTTTTTCTCCAACACGATTGAAGTGTTTTGAAGACATTTTGGTCCGAAATTATAAAAAATTTACTTAGGATCGAAAAATATTTTAAGAACAAACAAAGTAGAATTTGCAACATCCGGAAAATTCAATTTCCTCTTTCAAGAAAATTTTGATTTTTCTTCATCATCATAATTGAAGTGTTTTAAATGCAATTTGGCCAGAAAACATATGTTTTTTGTGAAGAGTCCAAGAAAATTTTAAGATCATTCGAAGTGGAAATTTTAGTACCCGGAAAATTCATTCTCTTCACAAAAAAAATATGTTTTCCAACCAAAATGTATTTAAAACACTTCAAATATGATGATGAAGAAAAATCAAAATTTTCTTGAAAGAGGAAATTGAATTTTCCGGATGTTGCAAATTCTACTTTGTTTGTTCTTAGAATATTTTTCGATCCTAAGTAAATTTTTTATAATTTCGGACCAAAATGTCTTCAAAACACTTCAATCGTGTTGGAGAAAAAAATTTGAAATTTTCTGAAAAGCGGAAAATGTTTTTCCGGATGTTCAAAATTCAACTTTCTTTCAACATAAAATTTTCTTTTACCCTGAACAATATAAAATATTTTTTTACTCAATATATAATTAAAACAAATTAATTATGATGGAAAAGAAAATTTGAGATTTTCTGGCAAATGGAAACTATTTTCCGGGTACTCTAATTTCTGGTTTGAATGATCAAAAAAACCTCTTCATTATAGAATATTTGCAAATATTTTCTGCTCAAAATTTCTTTAAAACACTTCAATATTGATTAAAAAAATTTTTGTGAAATTTTCCGATGAGGGGAAAATTGTTTTTCCGGATGTTCAAAATTCTTATTTGTGTGATCAAGAAATATTTTTCGAACCAGAATGAAAACTCTTAACTTTTTGCTCAAAACGTCTTCAGAAACCTTCATTTATGATACAAAATAAATTTTGAAGTTTTCGGAAAATCGGAAAATGTTTTTCTAGATAACCAAATTTCCACTTTGTATAAACATATATACTTCTTTGACCTCAAGTGAAAAAATCAATTTTTTACTCAAAATGTCTTGAAAAGACTTCAAATATGTGGAAAAAGAAAATTTGGGTTTTTTTAATTAAGTGGAAAATGTTTTTCCGATTTCCATTTTTCTACTAAGATTTGCATCACTATTTGCTTGGGCCCAAAGAACAAAACTATTTATTTTTTCTCTATACATTTATATTTTACAAACATTTGAGTCGAAACATAATATTTCCCTCAATTTTCCAAGCATTTTCCGAAAGAAAATATTATTTTCAAATCTTCCAAATCGCGCCATACAATCTAGCGGGGTACCTCGCGGGGCGCGGGGTTTCTTCAACGCGAAGAAAAGAGAAGCAAAGTGAAGTTTGCGATAAAAACAAAAATACAAAAATTGTGAACAAAATATTTTTGCATCCTTAATTTGTCAAGTTTTCTTAATTAATATGTCATGAAACTATTTTTCTCAAGTGCTTCATGTATCTGGTAATAGTGTAAAAGAATTAAAATGGTGAGTTAAATGCTCAAAGCCAGAAGGTTATTTTTTTCATTTTATTTGGCAGTCCTTAATTTTGATAGTTCAGTTTTAAATCTTTAATTTCTTCAATACCATTAATTGACACAGTAAAGAAATTAGTTATTTACAATTATTAGGTCATATGCTATCCATATTGACAGCAAAAACTTAGGTTTCATGAGTATTTAGGCATTTAAATTGAGATCTAAAATATTTTCTATTTTCTAAAAAAGTCAAAAATACCAAAATTATCGGTTAAGTAGAGCCGTAAGCATCAAAAAGACTCATTACAAAATGGGAATTTCAGCTAGCATGTAATAGAATTATCATAACAGATCATTTTATAAAATCCAAGAATAAACAAAATATCCCGCCCAAAACTAGAAGCCAAAATCGAAAAGAGTATGCTTCGATTTTAATAATGAGCAGGCTCACGTATTGTGAGCTTGGACCACTTTTCGTGTGCTTTGATGGTATGTGTGAGTGTTTTGGATTTGACTTCCTGCTGATTGGGAGCCAAACCAAGATTTACTTCCAGGATTTTATTGCATCATCATATTCTCCACAAAATTCTAAGTAAAACTGCATTTATGTTTTTTAAAATCATTAACTGTAAAGCTAAAACAAACTCAAACTAAGATCGAAATAATCCTAAGTGGACGGAATATGAAGAACACCGCTACTTTTATTTTTGACACTGATGACATACTTCACGGGTTTTATTGAGTTTACACATGGTTTTGGACAGTAAGGCAATTTTGTTGATTCAATATTTGGTTTATGGTTGCAATGCTACATGTTTGGTGTTTAATTGATTTATAAATAGTGTAGTGGCGATACCCTAGGCCTAGTTTCAGAGGAAATTAAAACAAATTGCACTCATTAAGTGATAAGTCTATTATTGCTAAATGGGTTTTGACTTGTGGTGCATAAATTATTGATAACATTTTGGATTTAATATCCTCCCCTGGCATTTTTTCAATTCAACTCCAGGTAAACTCGCTTTATCCGCACTTGTGGTTTGTTAAAGAGTTGCACAATAGATTTGCGTTCGATGAATTGCTTTTAGTTTGTAAAACTTTCAAGTGTTTCAACAGTTTCCACAATTTCAGCAATTCTGAATTCCAGTATTGCAGATTAAAACTTTTCGATGAAAAAGGCTCGTACAGATAAAACTGTTTTCAAAAGCTACTGTAGTATAGCCTACTCTATAAGCTATAACAGTATAATAAATTTTTAATTTATTTGCAAATCGATTGTTCGGCAAAAGTTTCGCTAAATGTTTTTAAACCGAAACCAAATATTATTTAAAAATGTGGAGAAAAAAAAATGAAAAACTGGAAATCGATGCTTTGCCAAGTTTCCGGGAGAATTTATGAGGCAGGGATTATAGCGGAGTGGATTTTAATTAAATTCTATATTATTATAAATCCTTTGAAACCTTAAATACATATAGTAGCAGAGTGGATTTATATAATGTAAATCTTTAAAGCCCTGTGCCTGCTCAGTATGCAGAGCAGTTATAGAGCAATTATAACAATTTTGCAGTTTTAGCAGGTTCAGTATGGTTTTAGTGAGTAAAACTAACTCCACCTTCCAAAAATGCTTTGTCGCCAAACGATTTATAATTGTTAAATGATGATACACATATCCTTAATGAGAAAAATAAGTTTTTGAGGTTAGTTTGTTGAGGTTGATATTCTGTATGTTTGATTGTACTAAATCAGTATTTTATGGAAACAGACTAAACGATTTAGGAAAATTTTTAAAGCAAAAGAGCTTAGGTGCCTCGATGAAGCTTTATTAAATACTATGGTAAAAATAACAAGATTATGATTCGCTTTAGGGGTGTAAAAGAGATTTCCTGAAGGATTTCCTTTAAATATGCCCCAATAAAAAATTTAAAAAGCTTATACTTTCAACCATTCGTAAGCTTAGATTTTTCAAATTCGATTAGAACAATTGAAAAGTTGGTTCATCAAAACTTCCTTCCAACCCTCCAGTATCTAAAAATTATGTAGAACACCAGCAAATTATATGAAACTTTGTCTAGCTCCTAATTTCTACCATTAGTGGTATTTACCTTGGCACAAAAAACTTACTACTCCGGATTATAAGAACTTTTAAATTTATTCATCCAACAGATCCGAATTCCCACAGCGTCTAACAATGTTTGCTCCAAAACTGATGGCAGCCAAAGCGACAGCACAGACCATTAGGCAAACAAGGCAACCGGCAAAAACATCACCCCCCTCGATCAATACAGCATCGATCTTTGCAGTAGCTTTAGTTCTCTGTGGTGTATCATTAGTGCTTTGTGCAAAACAACAGCAGCAGCTCTCGAATCAAGAGGGACCTAGAAATAGTCAATGTTCGGCCAGCGAATTTACCTGCTCAAATAGAAGGTGCATTCCACTCAACAAATACTGCGATAATGTTAATAATTGTCTAGATAACTCAGATGAGCCCAGATTCTGCACCAGTAAGTTGTGAAAATATTGAGACACTTGGGGCTTAATAAAATGCGAGGATGATTTTTGGGGAAAGTTTGATTTATTTTAGAAATATTATTGAGGTTAAGATAAATTGAAAAACTCAAAATTTTATAAGAAAGCTCGATTAACCGACTTAAAATCATCCTCACAACCAAAAGTTTTCCAATACCATTTACATAAAAAAATTCAATTTATTAACTCCCCGATCGATTTGCTTTCACCATCAGGATGTAATCGTACATATTATGGCAACGTCGGATTGACGTACGACTTGGAGCTGCACCGTCCCAAAGAGGATAAGTTACCGTACATATGTGTATTAACTTTTACAGCTGCAGGTGGAGCAAATGGCGACATTGTTCAGGTATAGGCTCAAGCACAATAAATACAATAAACTGGGTGAAACTTTATGTTGTGTGCTCCATTCTAGATTACTTTGAATAGCTTCACCCTAGGGAAGTTTGTGTCATATACGACGAATGGATGCCAAGACGGCTACTTACAGATTGCAGAAGCCAGTAGACAGCCGGTGGGTGGCATGTTTTGTGGTAGTTCGTGGGGCCCGGCTGTTTTTTACAGCGAGACGAGATCGCTCATTTTGACTATTAAACTTTTTAAGTGAGTATGAAGCTTTTTCAACCTTTGATAAAATTTTGTTAAAAAGCTGCCTAAAGCTCTCATAAAGTGTTGTTAAAAATGGTAATTTGTTTGAAAAGGATTAAATTGTCTAAAAAATGTAAAACTCGTCAAAGACCTACGGCGTCAAATTAAATATTCAAATCAATTTGTTTGGTGCTAAAACAACAAAAGCTCCGATAAACCTGCAAACATCAAAAGCAGGAATGCAAATCCAGCGAATAATTAATGATTCCAATTACACTTTACATCCCCAGATTATCCCGTGATCAAAATGATTACAATTTCGATTTCCGAATGCAATACAAAACGTTGTCTCGTGACCAAGCTGTGGTACGGTATGGTGGCATCAAACATGAAGGTAAACGAACATCGGTTTCCTTAATTGCCCTTTTTTCGCTGACTCTTTACATTCACAGTTCTTTTCCCTTGGATTAACGTCACGTCCAACTATCCGCAGTTCAACGATTACATAAACTCCAGTAAAATAGCAAACCCAGGCAAAACTGGGCACAGTAATTCAGGATATGCTAGCAACCCAAACAATGCTTTCAATGTCCGTAATATAGATATGGTGGCGAACGCAGAGCGTGAAAACGAGGCGAGAAATATGTTTAATCGCGATAGATTTGACATGCGAAACTCTTCTTACCAGTATAATTCAAATAAGAATAAAAGCTCAAAGAGACTGGAAAGGCAGCAAAATTATACAGAACCGAAGTATTATCTAGGTAGGAAGCATGAATGTGTAGTCTGACTATATGATATACTAGGAAAAATTTATTTAAAATGAAGAAGTTGAATGGAATTCCTGCGATTTAGTTTATGCTCTTCAAAGCGGATGTTGATTTTAATTAAACAGGAATCAGATAATCTGATTTTTTTTGTCGATCATGCTTGAAACTGATTAAATATCTCTAAAACACTTTTTGCTACAATTTCAAAAAAAAGTTTTAAAAATCAGATTATTCGATTTTTTAAGTCAAAGATCAACCTAGACAATTTGCATACTCAAAACCACAAACATCAAAGCAAACGTTTACCTTAAAACTTATAATATTTTCAATTTAATACCATTTTCATCACAGGTGACTTGATACCTGGCACATACTGTTCCAAGATTTTCAGCAACTGTGACAAGAAAGCCTGTCGCATCCAGTCACCGAATTTTCCCGGCATGTAAGATGAAATTGAAAATCTTGAATATTCCTGAAACATTAACATGAAATATATTTTCAACAGTTATCCGAGGAATTTGACATGTTACTATGCGATCCGTCAGCACGATGTGCCACAAGGCAAACACGCTCTCATCACTGTAGCCCAGCCGAAAGGCAACTTGGTGTGGATAACAACGCAAACGACCGCCAACACGCTGGTAACAAACAAGAATGACAAGGAGAAATTCAAGCCGAAACTCCACGTCTGGGATCAGTGTGATAATGTCCAAGTATGTAACAGATTTTTGTTTGTTCAAGATTTTCTTTTTGGGGTTTTCGGTTAGAAATGCTGGTTGGTGGCAAGGAGTATGGAATTGGCAAAGGAAGAACTTTATATTTAGTACACCGTAAAGAAATTATCATTAGTAAAATTTATTATTACTTCATTTAGACCTTTTATGCGCAAGTAAATTTTTATGACGTCATAAAAAAATGATTTAAACATTCGGTCGTGCGCCATTCATTTATATTCATATTTTATAAAACGTCGATGAAGACTTTTCATTTCTCAGTGTGCGATTTGTAGAATGGTCTCAGATGGCACTCAATGAACTTTTCACATGAGTATCGTAGATATTTCCAATGTAATGTTGAACAATATTGATCTGAAATGCACTCTAGACTGTAATATGTCATGTAAACAGTAAAGCTTCCACCTTTAGCCACCCTCCTTGGCCACCTCTCGAACAAAACTATGCTTTAAACACCGAATGGTGGAAAGTGATTTAACCTCAAAACTAGCAAATGCATACAGAGTTTATGTTGATAACATAATGTACAGAACTTTATTTGTTTGTTTTCATTTCGGTTGGGATGTGACAATAAGGGAAGAAAACAATGCCTCTGCAAACACAAAACGGAGTATAGCATTGCCATAGAAAAACAAACCATTATTGTCATATTTTTATCAGCTCCAGTCTTTACCACAGAATTTAGTTTTTAGTTTTTTTGGTTAAACCGACCATCAGACCATGAAACATAACCTACAATAGTTTTTTGTTCCAGCATTATAGTGTTTGTCATGTTTTTGCTGGGTTTTCCTCCATTTTGTGAATTATGATATCGTTATGCAATTTGTTACTCATACGTTTGTTTGCCATTTGAACATATTTAACAGGACAGTACAAGTCCAAGTCCCAACAAATGGAAATCCACGGTAATTTAAGTTGATTTTGTTGTAACTTCTCTTCTCTTTTTCATGTACCATGTTTCCCCATACTTTTCACCCTATTTTATCCATTTATTTTATTTACAAACCATTTATTTTTATTAAATGACAACTATACTCACCGCAAGCAAAAATCACAAAAATCACAAAAATTCCACAAAAATCTCACCCAAATCACTGCCACATTTAGTTGAAACAGAATTTAATTGAAACCATTTAAATAGTGTACATTGCTATTATTTTTTTCCCCGTTTTAAATGAAATTTAAATTGTAATTATAATTGGATTAAATTTATACGCACCCGCACAATTAATAAACGATGTGACAAGCCAGTAGGGCCAGGGATGGGGTAGAGAGCTTTTAAGAGCTTTTTCTAGGAATTTGTATGTATTTTTGTATTTCATTTAAAAACGAACCGAGACTGTTTCAAAAAATGAATTCTATGAATTTTATATGAATTACGGGGAAATTTCAAGTTGCTTGAGTGTAGGCGTTGAAATTGGGTTTGATGATGTATCGCAGACTGTGGGTTTAAAAAAATGAAGGCTCTTTTTCATGATTGGTATGAAGGAAAATTGAATACCGTGATCATCTTGGTTTATGGAGCAAGGCGAGTTTATTTGGAAGGATGGTTTGTCTTATTGGGCAATTTAGATTAATTTAGTCCCAAATGACTCTAAACTTCCATTTGTCGATTATACGGAATTTAAGGAAAACTCTAAAGAAGTACGATAACTAAGGTGACTAAAGAGATCCTTCCTAAATCCCAAAGCAAAGCATACAACAAACAACATTGACTTCTGACTCGAAATGTATTCCATTCCCGAATTTTCATACACCATTCCTTACCATAAATAACATTCTTAAAAGACTCATCCAATGCACCAAATTTCCTTCCTGATCCCTTATCCTTGCCATAAATAAATAAAGCAGATAAATAGGTCCATTATCCGCCAATATCCCTTATTTTTCTCATTTAATCAGTTTAAAGACTTTCCACACCGAATTTGTGGGGTACGCAGTAAGAATTTTGAGGGAAATCTCGGCTCCAAGGCAATTTATCAAACTGATCAACTGCGCTCAACCCTCTATCCAACACTCCTACTGTAGCAGTAGTAGCACTCCATAACTTCCCTTTTACAGCTCCGGCGAGTGTTAATTCCTTAATCTGCATTCCCTCTGATAGAATCGTAAACATGCTGTTTTATGGCTGGCAATAAAACGTTTTTATCCATTCTCGCCTGCTTTACGTGCAACAAAACTATAATTTAAGTTCGTTTGTGCCGATTTTGGATTTTTTTATCATCGACGGAATATAAAAAGGAAATTTCATTTTTAAATTTAAAAATTTGCTGTTTGTTTCAAGGAGTTTCGATTGAAAAGGAATGAACTTTTTAAATTGAAATGTGGCATTTTGGGGTTAATTCAATATTGATTGAGACAATCGTATCTTTCGCGATGGAATAAAAATCTCACCAGAACATAAGAACTGTGCAAATTTGCTACTTGTTCAAACGATCCAAAGTTGTCGATATTATACAGATTCACTTCAGGCTATATTAAGATAACATATTTTATTCAAAAAGTAACATATAGTTGAAAGCTCAAAACGATGACTTATACTTCAACCTAATTCTCACCAAATAAAGACTCGATTCCTGCTCACTAAACCCTTCTTGAGTACATTTTACCAGATTTCGCCGCATTTTATGCACATTTTTCAGTCGCAAGGCACGAACTCGGTTTAATATGTTTTTGAATAATGTATTTAGAGAGCGCAGTATTTTTTCTGTATTTGCCGCCGTTATCTGCTATCTCGAACTCTTTGGAAAACAAATCACTGCAAACAATTGTTCGGCTTGCAGAATCGCAGAATGGCAGGAATGAATGTAAAGAATTTAATCGGCAACTGTGGGAGGAAGGGGAATTTCAAAATGAAATAGTTGGAATGAGCTTGAGATTTTCTGTATTTATCTGCAAGATTGTGTTGAAAGGTTGCTTGTGCAGATTGAAAAAGTGTTGGAAAATATAGAACAAAGTTTGAAATATGCTAATGGAATCTTTAAGAAAAAGAAAAATATACACTTTTCTTGAAAAAACTGACAGAAAATAAATTTAAAGTTTTTTGCGAAGATTTTTTAAAATATGAAAAATGAGCTTTTGAATAAATTTTTAAAACAAAAACTTCTGAAATATTGTTATGCCAATTAAAATGTCATTATATCAAAATGTCTACTAAAAACGTGACCTGAAAAGCACACTGGGGTTAAACGTTTACCATAATCTATTTGAAGCTCACAAAGATGTAATCCACCCCAAATAAATTACATTATAAAATCCTGCAACTCCCCAACTCACCATCTACTCGGAAATCTCATAAATTCAACTGTTTGCCGATATTAACTTTTTGCAGCAATTCAGCAAAATTCAAGAATCTTTAAAATAAAGGCAAGCGCCTGAATATCAAAATCTCCCAATTTCCGGATATTGGCGCCAATTTAAAGCACTAAAGAAGTCTCATAAAAACAAAATGTTTTGCCCAAAAAACCTTCACAATTTTGCTATATCTCTATGGTTAGTGTGCTCAGTGAGTTCTGTGTTCGAGTTTGGACTACATGGACTGTGTGGTGAAGGCTAGATGTTCTCCTCCTACCCATTACTATATTCTTTGTTGCCAAATTTATGTAAATTGCTAGTTTTCATCCACATAGTTTCCACTCCATTTCTGAAGTTAAACCTTTTCCGTACAAAATATTGGGATACTTTTCATAGATTTTTGTGTGTTTTCAAGGTTTTTGTTTTGTTTCTCCCATTTTTTATTATTTTTATTCTCTGTGTGTTATCCAACTTTTCTAACTGTCTCAAAGCAAAAAAAATACATAAAAATAAATTCTTCTTGGGAAAGTATCAGAGAATGGATAGAGTTTTATTTTGGTCATGTTCTTTACCCTTTTCCATAATGAGCTGAACTTATTGGCAGGCATTGGAAGGTTTTCTGTACTACGCAGCTTTATTGATAGTTGTAACATGTGGATCTTGTAGAAACATGAAAAATGGCATCAAATGCCTGAGTAAATCGTCCAAGGTCGGAAAATTGATTAAATCATTGTTTACGTCAGAAGTTAACTCAATTATGGTCAAGACATTAGATGTATCAAGAAAAATTGGTTTGCTTCTTATTGTAAGGATGTCCTGCGAAAATAAAAATTAATTATTATTTAATTTTACCCAAACCTCTTAAATATTGGACCAAGTAAAAAATAAACTAAATATCATTTAAATAGTTTCAAACCCCATAGATCTTCTTCTGCCAGCTATCGACCCTTGCAACTCCCTTAGGAACATTAGTCTCTCCAAATTGTTAGCGTATTTTGTCCATTAATCTTTGCGTTGTCCCATATTGAAACCAATAATGTGACATTGAAGCGTAAAAATAAATTGAAAAATTAGTTGCTTGGAAACGATGAAATTAGTACAAAATTTAGAAATATTTCTTGCACGATTCACTTTTGAGCTACTCAAGCTAATTGTTTTTAATTAGAGCTTTCAACTTTACTAAAGATTCTCATGAATTTTCAGGATCAAATACAAATCTACGATGGATACACCACTCGAGACCCAATCCTTCTTAAATTTTGTGGAGGCTCTCAAGCAGTTCCTCCTTCAACATCAAGTGGACCTGAATTGTTGGTGGAATTCACGACATCACCTTTTGGGACTTTCATGAATCCTCAACAATATTACAGCTCATTGAACGGATTCCAGTTGGAAGTTAAAGTTCAATTTGTGGATATTTTGAGCCCAACTTATGCTAGAAGTAAAAGATTGTGCGAATTTTGGGTGAGAGGGACTGGACATGGTGAATTAGAAAATCCAAGGCATTCGTTAGCTCCTAATACAACTTGCTTGTATCATCTTCAGGTAAATTATTATTTTAGTTAACAGATTTTTTGCTACAAGAGCAATTTTATCTCCCTCCAGGGCACCGAAGCAGTTCCTCGTAACCTTGACCAACTTCAAGTTCCACTTCGTCGTCCTGGCAACGCCAACTCACGCTTCAAAATTTGGATTTCTGTCATCAAATTCGACTACGCACCTAAATTCGAGCTAGTAGATGAAATTTCTGCTTTACAACAGACTCAAGAGGACTGCTCAGGCATGCTTAGAATATTTGATGGACAGCTAAGAGAGGTTCCCATTTGTAAAGATTTAGATTGTCTTGTGAATGAAAGGGAGATTCCACAAAGGTTATTGAGATTGGGACAGAATCATACGAATGTCTTGGCGAGATTTTGTAGAGGTTCTGTTCCTAGAACGTGCGATCATGGAATTACAAATGAAACCGACAGCAGACCGTGTATGTTCTCAGAAAGTTTCATTTCTAGTAGTGACTATGTAACTTTGGAGCTTAAGACGAGCGATTCTACTGTTTTAAGGTAAGATCTTTGATTTATCATTTTAAGCTTAACCTTACATTCTTCAATCAACAGACCAGTAAACTTTAAAATTCGTTATGAATTTGTTGACTACATCCAAGATGGTGCTCCAATAGAGCAAGGCGATCATGGATGTAATAGAAAATTTACCAGTAGCATGGTTGAGTCCAGAACTGAGCCAGTTCCTTTCAGAGGGGTCCGAAATGTTTTCTATTTTGGACGAGGTGGAGCCAAAGATTTGAAGTAAATATATTTAACTTTCAAAGTAATGACTTAAGCTCAATTGGTATATTTTTCTTTAGATGCATCTACAGCTTCCAAGGTCTACGCGATGAACGCGTTAGAATCGTCATCAAAACAATGATGGCTGGTAATCGTTCCTGTGAGTCCAAAATTGACCAAGATATTGATCGCGCCTTTTGTTTCGGCGACAACTCAGCCAAAGTAGAAATTCTAGAACATCCTTGGGCAGACTCAGTGCCCTTCATAAGGAGCTGCGTCTGCAACTCATCTTCTAACGCAACTTCGTTACCATATGTTTATATATCTACTGGAAGAGAGATTGAGCTTCATTTCTCTGCCATCAATATGACCAATTATGATGCACCTGAAACGCTTAATTTCGAAGCTACTTTTGAGTTCTTTAAGGCACCTACGAATTGTAGAGATTTAAGGAGGAAAACTGGCTCTTTTGGGGTCGTTAACATGAATAGCGGAGATGTAAGTTTTACCAGATTAGAACAAACATGCTTATATCTATTCTCTTAATTACAGACCGATTGCCAAAACCGACCCTACTTAATAGAGCCATCTGCCGGAAAATACATTTACGTTAGATTCCGAGGTCATTACCTTAGTCGTTATAATCCACTTATAAAACTGCCACTAAACACTAGTATAGAAAGTTCCCCTGAAAGATGCGAAACCAAATCGAGGATCGTCATCACTTCAGGCGAAGGAGTAACAATTATAGCCTGTCCCCTACCGACCTCTGATTATGGGTAATTGCTTTCTCCTAAATTATTTATTTTTAACAATATTAATTGTTATTTCCCTTTTCTATTAGTCGACGCCACGTCGTAGAAGTATTCAGCTCTGGCTGGCATAAACCCATTTTTATGCAACGAGAGCTTTCCCCAGTATTATCTATGGAATTGTTGTTACATCCGGACGACTACGAAATGTATTCGTTCACGTGGATGGAGCTGGAGAGGCGACCTCCAGTTTCTGATGGAATTGGTATGTTTTTTGGTGTTCATGGTTTCAATGGTTCTAATCAAACATTACTTTATATATTAACAGAAGACTGTGAATTCCACTGTCCAGAGCTGCAAGCTTGTGTCAATGCTTCAGTTAGATGCGACTCAGTTATGCACTGTCCAAGTGGTAAGTCCCTTGAGCTATAAATAATTCAGTTGCAGCTTTCCATAATAATTCTGTACGTTGTAACTACCCTTTAACCTTCTTGTAATGTAATTATGCTTGCAATTTCAAAATTATTCTTGCTTCAAATTCTATGAATTTTGAAATTTCATTTTTATAAAATACTGCAATGATTTCTACTAAGAAATATTATGTTGTTGTTATTTACATGAAGCTTTTTCAAGTATAATTCGTTTTCATATTTTCCATGGTACTTACAGTTGAGCACCAGAAAAAAGACAACTTCTCAAGCAACTTTTGTTCATGAATAATTTATTAAATTTTCTACTTTATTCTAGGATACGACGAGTCTTTTAGACACTGCTCAGCTATTTTAAGACTACCTGGTGAAATCTTAGCTTCCATTTCTGTCGTACTGTTCGTTTTGTGTTGCGGTCTCGTTACTTATATTTACAAGTGAGTATAACTAACTTTGCGTGCTTTAAAATTATTACCTGTTTAATGAATTAGATTAAGAACGTGCTCTTTTCTGCAAAACAAGACTTATAGGAGACATTTAATTGATTTACAATCCCTTTTTTACCAGAAAATTCAAAAGGCACTGCCGAAGAAGTTCAGTTCTTCAGACGCGCTTGAAATCAATGAGCTCATCAATGGACACGTAAGTGATAGCAGTTTATTTGTATAAGTAAAGCCTACTTATAATTTAATCTCTTTTTGCAGCTCCGCCGTTTTTGACGAGAAGGACTTTATCAGCTGACAGCACGACACTGTACGCTATTTGGAAATTGATCGCGTCACCACCGTCTGATGATACAATCAATCACAATCCTTCCGAATAGTGTACAGTGCACTCGCTTAAGCATTAAATGTTTATCAGTTTTAATATTATGACGTTTTTGGTTTGGAAATGAACGTGTTAAAAACTCTTACAGGACTGAAAATTCCACACACAAAAATTGATATTATAAATAGGATAGCTTTTCGAAATAAATTCAATATTAATTAAAGTTTAAACGATTATCTGAATAGTTGCATTCAAAAAATGCATAATTCTACGAGAAATTGTGAAAAATGTATAAATTGTGAAAATTGCAAAAGTTGCAATAAATGCGATATCGGAGAAGTTTTTATTGGATAAATTGAAATATGAAGGGGTGTTGCAAAAGTTTCGTCATAAGAATTTTTGTAAACTCCTTTAAGTCTTTAAAGTTGAAGTTGACTGAAGAAAATAAACTCAAGATATAGTGAGCAAATTAAAATGCAATATTCAACTTAATTGACTGGTTTTTGCATTTAAATGTGTTGTTTTTTCGACTTAAACTTTAAAACTTTCAACCAAAGTAAAACTTGAAGACCCGATATCTTTGTTAATCAAAATACAAACATAGTAGCTTTAGAGATTGTACTACGTTATAGTAATACTGGAAATATTTACCAATTGTTAGGGTGTGAGCTATTAACGTACGTGTTGGATTCAAGTTTGGAATCGAAACGGATTATTATAGTTTTTATTAAAAATTTAGGAATTTATGGAGGATTTTGGGTAAACATGTTGAAATTGTGATTCATGAACGTTTTAGTGTTTTGGGTTTATTCACTAACACATTCAATAGAAATTATTTTTGTTATTGAATTAACTAACTTTACTGCTAATTTGTCATTTTAGATAATAATTGTTTCGTTTTTCAAGTTTTCTATCATGAAACTAGTGTAACTTATTTCAACCATAACTCTAACACCACCTTAACATTTTTCTTGTATTTTTTTGAATGTGTTAGTAATTTGTTGATAAATCTAACATAGCAATAAAAAATCTACTTACTTTACTCTAACAAACAATCCTCCAACAAAAAAAACTTTTGCCAGTAATTAAGGACTCAATCAAAAAGAAAACATTTTGTCTCCAGCTGTAAAAATCAACTCTGCCAATTATAAGAATTTGTAAGTTTTTGACCGTTTTTTAAAAGACTTCTTTAATGATTTCCCCTTATCATATGGACCAAAAAAGAATTAAACCAAATGAATTTGTTGATTTACATGTAATTTTAATAAGATAACATTATTTCGAGCATTCGTTAAACCAGCCATTTTTGATAAATATATTCTATATTTGTTGTGCGATTTTAGAGTAAAAATGTTAATTCAGACTTGGAATCAATTTAAATAAATCAAAACTAGGATAATTTGTAAAATATTTATATAATTGGTTAAAAGTGGGCGGGGCGTAATTTGCGGAGCACCCTGTCTCAAAAAAAAATAATACTTAGCAAGAGAAGAAGTGAAAAGCATGCAAATTTGTAAGAAAACTACTGTAACTTAATTTAAAAGAATATTTCTAGGCAGACAATAAAAAGTAAGAAATATATTAAATTTAAAGTGATGGGAGACGCTCTGTAGATTCCAGATTAAGTTTAAACTCTCATGTATGTAGAATTCTACAAAAAAATAATACAATTTCGCGTTCAGAGACAGTAAAACATAAAATTCGTGACTTTTAAACTATTAGAGGGAACTTCGTAGATAATGAGATAAAGAGCTGTAAGGGTAGATATGTGCATTTGATGTTGCATTAATGCAGTGTATATTGCGGTTTATTCGAACAAGGTTTTTCAAAAATAATACCTCTGATCTAAAATTGTTACAGATTTGAAAATATATTTAAAAACTTAAAGTATTTAATGAATTTGATTGGTTAAACCTAAAAATCATATCAATTGATAAAATATGTAATAAAGAAATTTGAAAGAACTTCGTGGTTTTATTAAATAGTTGCCCCTTTTTATTTTATTTTTCATTTCAGGTGATATATTTTATTCATTAGTGAAAATCAACAAAAAACATTATAAGAACCTGAAATTGCAGTCAATGCAGCATAAAAAGCTGAAATCTATAGATTGGAGATGTCAACGTTGTAGTAGTAAAATTTCCAAAATGTTATGACAACATCATAAATTTTTATTAAATCTCTTTTTTTTGCAAACTACAGATGACTTAACCTATTATATTTTTTTCCAACAAATTAATTTAATTAATTTCAAAACAGCAATAGAACTATATGTATGTGGATCTCGTCTTTAAATAAAATCGTCTAGAATGGCAATTAAATTGCAACATAATCTTTTAAAAATCTTGTATAAATACATTTTTAATGTAATCTAACCAATTTTCAATAAAATTTCGAAGTTTCATCGAATTTAAAGAATATCTAACAACAAATTTGTTTAAAACAATAAAACACTTTTTTGATCTAATAAAAAAATTATTTTGGTTTACACACAATAACAGAAAATGTAAATAATTTTCATTGTACATTTTTTTAATCATTTTGTGTTTCATAGAATTTGAATCTCCGGGGCAATAAATATAAATTTATTATCTGGTTAACATAGAATTATTTCAATTAGCTCATTTATCAGTTAAACATTGAACATAAATAACATGTTTTCTTTTAAATAAAATGTATATTTGTTTTATAACATTGAATACCTTTGCAAATTTGCTTCTAATTGTATTTCCATATGGCAAATATTTTAGGCAGACACTTTGCGAGTTTGTAAATTGGATTGTTTTTCCGGGTGAATTATGGGTTTTGATAGACTTCTGTTTTTTGTCACGAAAATTAACAGAATGAGAGACTTTTTGCATTTTTAATTGAAAGTTTTTAACAGGTAGAGTGGTCCCTATGCTATTATTTGGAATTTATGTCACATTTTATAAAAAAGTTTCACAGAAATAATTTAACTAACAAAAGAGAGAAAAGGAGAGAGGTAGAGAGATGAAGTAGTAAAAAAATAATTGAAATGTAATGAGGCGTCACTTAAATAATATTATAAGATTAAAATGAAGACAACAAATTCTATCAAAACAATCCAATTACAAACTCCTAAACAACTTCAAAAAATAAAATTGAGGCTTAGAAATACATTTTAGATTCATAAAAAATTTTTTTAAACATCCAGATGACATCTTTAGACATCTAGTTCCATTTAAAATCTTTTTAAAATCTGAATAATCAGCACTTTGAGTTGTTTGTGATCAAAAATCATTTTTATGCAAAAAATTTGTAATACATTAATTCAATTTATTATAATAATCTTTGTGAATTTAAATATATATTTGTGAGAATGATTAGTTGTAGCTTTTGCTATAAATCCAATGAATTTAATTCTCCTATTTTCTTTCCAAAATATCTGAAATCTTATAATCTCTAACAATTTGTATAAATCTGTCGTATAGAAAGCTTAGCTTAATTCCAGTAATGTATGGCTTAATCCATTAAAATACAATATATATTTATTAGTTTCTAACAAGGAGTATAAATTTAATGGCATTTGAATCGAGTGTGAGGTTAAGTTGTGCAATTAATCAATCATTAACTTATGGTTTTTTAGTTGTAAATGAGAATTTGACGTCATTATTTCAGGGAACTTAATATTACACTAAAAATGATTAAATCAAAAATATTTTAATTTATAAAAGTTTTCTATTAACAAAAAATTAAAGAAAAGAGATCATTTCCCAGTTAGCCATAGTATGACGTCGCTACTGGAAATAGCACTCAATTTTTTTTTAGAATTTTCAAAGCCTTTTTGTAAAAAATAATTGATCTAATCAAAAATGCAAGCAAAAACTGAGCAACAGTCCAAGATCATACGATCGCAGCACCCTCTATCGTTTCTATCCAGATTTCGACCCAAGTTAGCTTTTCTCATTTTCTTTGGGTATCTGCAGGGATTTGATCGTTCACTAATATGAATTGGCATTACAGAATATTTTGGTCGGGGTTGCTTGAAGTTTTCAATGATTGTCTTTTGCTCAAGATTAATGAAATCACATTTTTTGCTGTCATAGTGATCCTTCATGAGTTGAATTTCATCAGGATTTAACAGCTCCACTCGAGCACAAGCGGCCTTGAAGTCACTTACAGAGAGCCTTAGGTAGCGGATTTGGTAGCAAAGTCCTCCCAAAACTCGCCGTCTGTTCTCAAAAGAGACTTCAAGGAGCTTTCGGTGACATTCTTGGAAACTCCACTCAGCCAAAAGGTTTACAAGTTCCATCTCTGACTCAATTTGAAGAGTGTCTCTCTTCACAATCATCTCCAACTCCTCAAATCTCAACTCCAGTATTTCTGGTTGTTTAAAAATCTCGCTAGCTTCCATGTCGATATATTGCAGAGAATTGTAGAGCAACGATGCCATATAATCTTCAACTGTAGCGCCTGTCATCTTAGAAAGTCGCAGCATATCCACATTAACTTTAGTTGAGCTGTAACACCTCATGGCTCGGAAAATGGTCAGCACATTCTCTGAATTTATCATTTGATCTATAATCTTGGCGCTCGCAATCTCTAGATCAGGACATTGGAAGGAGGTACCGATTTGAAGCATATCAAGTCCATGTTTGAAGTCATTCAAACGGAGGAATTTTGTTTCAATGAAACGGACCATAAGCTCGAAGTTGTCTACGGTTAAGTGCGGGTTGTTGATGATGTACTTCTCTGATTTGACCATTCGGGAGAGTTCTGTGTTGGAGTTAACGATTGATGTTTTGTCACCGCTAAAATAAAATAAAATAAAATAAATAAGATACTCTTGACAATAAAAATTAATTTAAACTTAGTTGATAAAACATCGTAGGTGCATTGAAATTATCTAGAAAATCAATTGACACAAAATATTTACCGAATACTTTTCCCGTTGACAATGAAATCCACGAAAGATAAGTCATTCTTGGTGTCTAGTTGGTCAAGACTGGGAGCTGTTGGTTCGTTGGCTCCCTTATCAGTAGATCCTTCATAATATGGCTTACCCATCATGTACAAACGTGTTTATCAGTTGTTTTTTTACAGCGCCTACTTGATCTGAGCTGAAACGAAATTTATTAAGTGAAATTAAGATTAGAGAAATTAAATAATTTAATTCAAGAATAAAAATTAGTCATAAATTGGCAAAATGAAGCTATTTCAAAATATTGTATCATTTCGAGTGTGAATCACACCTCAACTTATCGGAGATAAATTATGCATTAATCACTTGATCGACTGAATCAATCGCTGAAACGCACGGCAATTTAATAATAAGTGTTGAGCGATAGTTCAGTGTATAGATATTAGAATACTCGATGAGTACGGCACGGAAGTCCATTTATCTTCTTATCTTTGCTTATCTTTCACCTTCGGCTCGAGTTTAATCATTCATTAATTAGTTAATTAATTAGTCTGATAAGAATGTTTGATGAGTTTTATCGGCTACTGTTTTCACAAGAAATTATGTTTCTTGCGTATATTTTTGATTGTGGCCAATAATTAAAAAGAGGGCCAAGTAAAAGTTTTCTTGAGTAAGCCAAATTTGAGAATTTAAAAATTTGTGGAAATTTTTAATCTTTTGTCCAAATATCTGCTGAATAAATATACAATCAAAATCTCACAAACACCCTCCCCTCGTTCAAAACTATAGAGCGCCGTTGATAACGCATATCAAAAATCAAACATTGTTTATCATTCCACCAATCGACTCACCAATCAAGATCAACACGTTAAACTAATAAAAGCATTTAAAAGCCGATTTGTTAGAGTTTATCGTGATATCTCTATCTGACTTACAAAATCACCAAACCTTTAAACAAACACCCTTGACGTATGCTCGAAGTTTAAAAAAATAAAGCGTTCAGCAAATTAAACAAATTAAGCAAAAGTTAATGAACAAAAGGCGCTAACTTTATGTGTTAAGTTTATTTGCGAGTTTTACTGCAATTTTTTGAACGATAAACCAACGGAAGTCGATCAGTTTATCTTTCTACACTCGGAGAAAAAATTACATTTACTAAAATGTTTTACTATTCAAAAAGTATTTCATTTTATAAAGTAAAGTCCAAAATTTTATTCCTCAGTTGATTTTTCTTCAGTGTAAATCTTTTTTATACAATGGATCTGCGCTGTTAAACTCTGTTTACTCTAAAAATCAAACGAGCGTGAATCAAAGAACAATTTTCTTATTGAACTTGAAAAAGTCAAGTCCTTCACTCGATGTGCTAATTTAATTGATTTTAAATATATTAAACATTTTAAAGTTTGCATCACACACATTATTTGATGTTAAAGTTAACAGAAATCGGAGCAGATCTAACAATTGTATGCAAATTGAAAGTTTAAGATATTGATCGAGTTGTCATTTGATGCATACGTAGATGACGATAATTTAGAGTTCATTGTAATCTACTTTAGAAAATAGTCTTTTAACATCGTTATCTCTACATCGATATCTCGACAGATCAGTTGAACCTAAATTGACAAAAAGACTAAAATTTGTCTTGGATTTTTGATAAAATTAATATGCCGGAAAACATTCTTATCAGTTTGCAAATATTTATAAGTGCGCACTGCACAAAGCGTCTTTTGGAACATTTTGCAGCCAAAGTCTACCATAAAGATAAAAACAATTTGATTAGAATTTGTATTTGCTAGATTCGCCAAGAATTGGAATTATTTGTAATCTTCATAATATTTAGTTTAAAAAATAATTTAGTTAAGTAATTTTCTTTTTTATCAATATTTTCATCGTTGTTACACCCTAAAATTTCTCGATGAGTTGCCTAATTCATTTTTCCCAAGAATTTCGCACGCGATAAAATTATAGATATACTTTAGATTAAATAAACATTTATCGTATCTCCAAAAATGTCTTAATCACTATTATCTTGTTTTTGTTGATAAATAAAAGTGGATTAAGAAATTTTTTGTCATAAACGTGAGCAAATTGAAAACAGATCGCACGTGCTGCAAGATTACAATATTAATTTTTATTCAGACACACCGCCAAGTACCAAAGCAATATTATTTATTCTTAAATCGTGCAGAATCGTTAGATAAATATCATTAATTTAAATTTAATATAACGATATCTTTAATAAAAAAATTGGACTTAAAGGCAATAAAACTCTGTTATTATTGGGCAATCTAAGTAATCTATTGATTAAAAAGGCCTCCTGCATTTCCAACAGATGCTCAACAAGTTCTCATGTTCAATTTTGGCTATAAATACTTCCAGTTTATACATTTGAATTAAACACAGAAAATTTATGCAAATATTGAATTGCAAGCTGTAAACTATAGCTCTGTTTACCCCGTAGGCGTAAATAAAAATTTAACTCGGAAAAATTTAAGTCTGGCCGTATACGCCGTGCAGACTTAAATTTGAGATATAAATACAGATTTAAAATTTATGCCTGGAAATGTCAAACTCATCGGTCCCGATTATTTGATAGAAAATCGTTTGTTCTGATTTCTCATTATATTGCCCTAAATTAAGCAAAACAACCTTTTAAAGAATATAAACTTGTAAAAACTAAGATTTGAATGCGTTTTGGATCATATGATATGGAAAAACTTGGGAATTGGAGTTATAAAAATTCTTGTTGATTAATCAACGCCATTGATTATCATAGTTGGAATCAACCATACAAAATTTTGTGTACTAATATGTGAAAAATTCCTTATATTGTTGGCGAAATAAGTGAGATTATAGCTTAATTAAAGCCAAAAGAGTCAAATCACCCAACTGGGCCAATAACAAAGCTCCAAATTTCATTTTGTCAGGACATTTTTTTGGCAACTGTCAATTTATTCCTGAGATATAAATTTGCACGGCATATACGGGCAGATTTAAATTCATAGTTAAATTTACGCCGGACTTACGTACGCCTCATTTACGCCGACGGTGTAAACAGAGCTTATTTCGAACAATTGGCAAAATGTGTTGATAATTTATAATAATTTATTATTATTGAGTCCGGTGATTTCATAAATTCTCAAAATCTCGTAGTCTATTTATAATTAAATTATAATGAATAAAGTTCGAAACAATTTTTGCTAACACTTTGCACTTTCTATTAATTAAGACTATATTTGATTAATATTTTTTGTCGTAACAAAATATTATTATTGCGAAATTCTTGGATTATTGATAAGTGTCTGACTCGATCATCCTCCACCAATTCAATTAAAAATAAATGAGCTGATTGGTTGGAAATTGTCATTTTTCGCAGAATGAAGTTATTCGTAGCTGTTTCCAATCAATTTTATCAATTTCTGAGAACTTTTTGTTTTATTTTGTTAGAAATTAAATCTAGTTTAAAAACCGGAAGCCAACACAATCTTACGCGCATATAAATCACACCAGCATAGCTCAAACTAAAATTTGCAAATTAAGTAACCCTTGCAAATTTTCATCTAAAAAATGAGTTTTGGTAAAAATATGCGGGCCATTCAAGTGATGTCAATTAAACTTCATCTTCTTTAGCGAGGCTGATAACATCTTTAAATTATATATTTTATTTTATTTAAAGTTTTGTGACGTAAACTGAAGCAAAACAGAAGTTAAATAAAAACAGAAAATTTTTCTTTGAAATTGTCTTTGCCTCGCATTTTATAAAAACATCAAAACACACAACCAAAAGCATAATTCAAAAACATAAAGAGTTGAAAAATTAAAAATTCTATAAATTCCAATAAAACCCCCCGAAAACACAGTAAATACGAAATTAATTCGCAGGAGACTGATTTCATACATTGGTTCCAAAAACAAATTTCGAAATATCAAAACAATTTTCCTAAAATAGATTCTTCAAAATTTTCACGTTAAATATTTTGTCTCATAATTGCGAAATGTTTGTCATGTTTGTCATAAGATGGAATTTTTTATTCTGTATCTTGGATATTCTGTGGATATTCTTCTTATAATTTTTTATTTACTTGTTAATAATGTACACAAAAGATGCTCAAAATTACTCAATTATATTTTTGGAAGGTTTTTGATCGCTTCTGACGTATTCTTTCTTTTCTTGGAATCGTTTGAATTAACAAGGTATTATTTATCATTAGTTATATTGTGCAAGTGTAAATAGAGCCGGTTACAGTTAAATTCAATTTGAACGCTTTCTGGAGCTGGAAAACTCAAGAAATATCGAGTTCTATTCAATTTTCCTGTAGTTTAGAATTTCCAACTTTTGAAATTAAATAAAAATGAGAAATTAGAAACTTAAATAAGACTAGTTGTGCAGCTTGTGAGCTGAGCAGGACTTCTCCGCTAGCATAGAATGGTGTTTTCAATAAAAATTGTTTCAAAAATATATTGAGAATATATTGAGCTGAGAGAAAGCGTTACCAGGGTGAGATTCTAGGACTTTTCTAAAAAAAATAGTCTGGTACCACCAGATGACTCCCAGCAGGTAGTGGACCATCCCAAGCATTTTTTCTGAATAGACCAAAATGCTATATCTAGTCGTTCTCGAGTTCTGGAGCTGAGAGTAAGCGGTACCAGACTGATACTCCATAAACTTGATTTTTCTTATTTTCTGGACGAATCATGAGATTCTAAGACTTTTACAAAAAAAAGTTGTCTGGTACCACCAGATGACCCCCAGATGAATCCCAGCAGGTAGTGGACCAAACATTGATGCAATTCTTGACTTAACTCATCTTCTCAAACATTTTTTATGAAGAGACCAAAGTGCTATCTCTAGTCGTTCTCGAATTCTGGAGCTGAGAGTAAACCAGACTGATACTCAAAAATTAGATTTTTCTTATTTTCTGGACGAATCATAAAATTCTAAGACTTTTTCAAAAAAGTTGTCTGGTACCACCAGATGACCCCCATCTGACTCCCGACCGGTAGTGGACCACCCGTATATGCAACTTTTGATTCAACTCATCATCTCAAACATTTTTTTTCTGAAGAGACAAAGTGCTATCTCTAGTCGTTCTCGAGTTCTGGAGCTGAGAGTACGCGCTACCAGACTGATACTCCAAAAATTTGATTTTTCTTATTTTCTGGACGAATCATAAAATTCTAAGACTTTTCAAAAAAGTTGTCTGGTACCACCAGATGACCTCCAGATGACTCCCAACAGGTAGTGGACCAAACATCGATGCAATTCTTGACTCAACTCATCATCTCAAACATTTTTTATGAAGAGACCAAAGTGCTATCTCTAGTCGTTCTCGAGTTCTGGAGCTGAGAGTAAGCGCTACCAGACTGATACTCCAAAAATTAGATTTTTCTTATTTTCTGGACGAATCATAAAATTCTAAGACTTTTTCAAAAAAAAGTTGTCTGGTACCACCAGATGACCCCCAGATGACTCCCAGCAGGTAGTGGACCGAACATCGATGCAATTTTTAACTGAACTTGTCATCCCAAACATTTTTTCTGAAGAGATTATAGCTGTATCTCTAGTTTTTCAAAATAAAAGTTTTTTTTTTTGTATGAAAACCCCGACTTTGGGTCACGGAAGTGGTTCTGGTGACCTAACCGGTGGAGTCATCATCACCAAAAATATCAGGTGCACGATGGGAATAGATTCCAAGTCGATTGGCATCAAAAGATCCGGAATCGGTTCGGTGGGAGGTCAGATCGATCGTTTACAGTAACCCCACCGAACCACCGAACCACCAGGCACACGGCCCTTAGTTTTTCGCATTTTTTTTTTTTACAGGAATTTTCTTCAACTCAATACGGACAAAAAAAATATGAGATATTTTTGAGATTTGTGTACAGGGAAGTCAGGAAAAATCATATAAGGTTGAAAAACCCTGAAAATGCTGTCACGAAAACAATACTTCTCCATTGCGGAGAAGTAAAAATAGGCCCCTAGTTTAGAGATCCTCAAATGATCAACATGTTTAAAAAATTTACTTGATACAATGAAAATGCGCAGATGCAATATAAATTTTCACCAACAACAACAACAACAACAACAAATAATTTAAATAAGTAATTGGAACAGCAAAAAATGCCAGAAATTAGAATACGGTATTACAGCATTGCTCTAAAATTACTAATTAATCTATTTTTGTCCATTCCCGTCACTATTCATCACCCGAAAAATTTTCCCACTTTTACGCAGAATCTTTTCAAATTTTCTTTTCTTTCCATTTTCTTCCATTAATCGCGGAAAACTGCAACAAAAACTCAAGATCGTAAAAATAAACAGAAAATTCTCAACAATTTTCTCATTAAAAAGCGAAAAAATAAACAAATCATCACCGTTTCCGAAATTTTCACTGGAAAAGTCGTAAAACAATACTCAATAAAAGAACTGATGGTGTATGTAAGGGATCCGCACGATTGCATGTAAACAAGATAAATTCCAGCCCGTTCCCTCCATGACCTATTTTTATGTTTCCCAAGTAATATATCTCTCTCCCTCATTTTCCTATGCCACTTGTTTTTCCCAATTTTTTTCTTCTTGAAAGGGAAATTTTCACTGAATTTTCTTTTCAAGATTTTCTTCCATATTTTTCACCATATTTTCATAATTTTCACTTGAATTTGTAGATTTGCATAATACAATAAAGTTCTTACATGAATATTCCTCCTTGAGACTCCTTCAGACAGCTTTTGTTGGTATTACTGCACTAGAACACTTTGAAGGAATTTTTGAAAAGCTGCTCTCCCAACGAGAGCTCAATAACGACTGAAAATGCTTTTATGCTAAAAATTATTACCCTCGAATTTTCCTCATAACGTTTTCGGTTTCGTTGGATTTTCGTGTCGGACTTTGTGTATCATATTTGTTTTGGTGATTCCCCGCGGGTAAAGTGATTAGTTTCAACAAAATTTTAACATCTTAAAAAAGTATGCTATCAAAATAAAATTTTTAATAAAATTTTTAATTTTTTTCCAAAAATTTTAGTTTTAAGATTTTTCCAGAACTTCTAGAGAAATTTTCTATTTATGCAAGTGTTCAGATAAATTAACAAAAAACCATCGAAATCATCTAAAATTCAATGACAAAATAAATTTTTGGATCACCCTCCCCTCCCAGCTGATTCATGAAATTTTTGATTTTTTTTTCTTTTTGCCGAACAGCCGATTGCTGTTATAAATATTTGTTATTTTACATTTTATCAAATAAAATCAATACTCCGGTTTTCCGATTTTACACACAAAATATTAATTAGCTATCACAAAATAATTAGACCAAAAAATTAGACGAATTAGGTTGAACTCACCTTAAATTTTCGACAATTTATCGGAAATTTCCACCTGAATTTAATGAATGATGTTAATTCTTTATGAATTGAGGAAGTAGATTGATAAGGATTAAAAGTTTTATTTAACCTAATCAAACAGAATGAGCTGTTCATGAATTACTTTAAAAATTTATCAGGGGCGGCTCGTGATGTTGGCCTTTTTCTAAGTTAACTACGAGCTAATTAAGTAGAATTATTAAAAATTTTCATGTACCGTAATATAAAAATTCCTTGATTTAATCTTTTTTATTGCATTTTACCATACTCTTAATTATTGATATTTAAATTCCAATTTTTTGCATTCATTTGTGAAAATCGCACATCTTGGACATATGATTTCAACAACAACACAAGTCGCCGCTGATACATAATTTGAAATGGATTACTTTGATGGATTTCAACAATTTTTTTTCGTTGGCAGAAACGAATTTTTTCAGGAGAGACATCATCTCCAACCCACCACACATCAATTAAAACCAATTAATAAAAATTTTAATTTAAAATGCATTTTATTTCATCCATTAAATGAAAAACTCATGTTACACTTCACTTGACCCTGACCATGGCAAGCCCGCTATTATTTTCTTGAGTGCCTCCAAAAAGCACCACAAGCATCCCATTGGTAGCCAAACTCTTCCACAGCTTGCTGATCCATTTGTCCACTTTCTGGACAGTTTCCGCCATATTATCCTCAGTAACCACAGCGCCATCTGTCGTCGAATCGTGATCTTCATGCAAATTTATGTAGGAAAGATTGAAATCATTATCAATCATGACTTCCTTGGTTTTGCTGATGATGGTGTCCAATCCCTGCACTTTGTGGTGGGTAATATTTTTTAGATCCATGGCTTTTGATTCAGCTGATGCATTAAGCTTATCCAGACCATTTTTGGTGTAAAACCTTTCAAGATTCAAATCATTCTTCTCGCTTGTAATAATCGCCGACTTTTTCTTCTGCTTGTTGGCATGACTAAAGATTGTGGTCGTAATTTTCTTCTCGGCTTCAATTTCTTCCTTGCTCAGTGGAGATCCCTCTCCTTCCACAATTCCAGTGTAAGTTTTGGCGTCTACAATGTTCCGCTTGGTTTGCAGAGCGAGATCTCCATAGTAAATGTTTTTGGTGAGCTTAAGCTTCACAAGTTTCAAAGCTGCCAAACTGTCCTCGATTGAGGAGTGTCCACGATCACCTTGCTGAATATCTTCTTCGAGGAAACTTTTGGCTAGAACTGATAGCTTGGTCTTGCGGTTGCGGTCGCCAGTAACGTTGAATATGACACTAAAAATAAATAGAGGTTTAGTAAATTTTCAACAAATTTGAAGCAATTTAAAATTTATTTATTTTTAGGGAATAGTTTGGCCAGCCCTGAGTATAACTATCAAGTAATATGGTAGTGAAAATTCCTCAAATAACTAGCAAATGACTCTTTTTCCATTAAAAACATTGACACAGAGAACTGCGAACCAAAATCATCAATAAGCGTAAATGACTCGCAAATGAGTAAGAGCGAGCTGAACAAACACTTTTTAAACTGAAATAACAAAACAATTACTTTATTTTAACCGTCTTTTTGATATTAGCGAGCAAGCTTTTTAAGAAGGCAATGACGCAGTCAAACTTCTGGCAGATTGCGGTAAACCCGAGCAGAAGAAGAAGTTTACAACACATTCACTTAGACACAACGGCACAGTTGCATGAAATGCATAAATCTGTTCATTAAGCTTTTTTTTAATAAAATAGGAATAAAAAATCTAGAACTTGTTTTTTTTTGTTGACAAAAATGCTAATTTTGGGGTATTATAATCATATTTAAGCTCTGAATTTAGTTTTAAATGAATCATTCTAATTTTTTGCTCGATTTTTTTATGGTTCCAGATTAATAAAATATTTTGAAGTTTTTACTTCAATGAGGGTCATAACAAATGAATTTTTCAAATAATCCAAAATATATTTATGAAGTCTTTTGAGAAAAAATTTATGTTTAATTAAAAATCAAAAATTTTGAAATAAAAATAGCAAAGCATGCTATGCAAAAGATTTAAAGCATTTAGAAAAATTAAATACAAAATTTAAATCAATTTTACTTTCTGAAAGTGCTATAAAACCATCAAAGTACACGCTAATGATTAACGGCCAAACAATCACAAATGAGCAAAGAGCGAGTGTGAGTATTTTAATACATTAAAAGTTTTAATCATCATCAACCGACATCTAACTCTAACAAAAATTGAACAAAACTGAGCAACTAAAAAAGTAATCAGGTTTCGTTCTCTCATTCATTATTTGGTGTTCAATCAAGAAAGACGTTTTTTCAATTTAAAGCTCCAAAAAAAAAAGAAATGAAGACAATTATTTTATTGTTGATTGGTTTAACTTTAGTGTTAGCTCAAATTCCTGGAGGAGTTTCCCCCGCCGGAAAGGATGATCCTCATGTTCACGAACTGATTGGCAAGCATTTGAATCGCTTGAAGACTGGAGAGTCTGGAGAATTGAAATTACTCGAAGTCGTCAAGATCGAAAAACAAGTGGTCTCTGGCATGCTTTACAAGGTCAATGGAAAATTCCAGCAAGGAACTCAAAGCTTTGACTGTCTCCTCGAAATTTGGGAGCAAGCTTGGCTAGGAGGCAATGAAGCAGTCAAAATTGAAGCAACTTGCGGTGAGCCCGAGCACAAGAAGAAGTATACTTCCACTTAGACAGAGTGGCACAGTGGCAGGATGCAAATAACCTGTTAAACTTTTTTTGCAAATAAAAATTGATTACTTTGATCTAAACTCGTTTTTAATTCGATAGAAATGTAAATTTGTGATTTTATTATTAGCTTTATTTCCAAATTTAGTGCGAGATGACTCATTCTGATTTTTTGGACGACTTTTTTGTTTTCAATCAGTCTTCAAGATTTTTAATTTACTTAATAAAGGTGATAACTTAGAATTTATTTACTCAACGCTTCAACTCGCTTCGCTTGACTTTCTTCATAAATGGATTGTATGTTAATTGGCAATCTTATTAATTCGCTGGGAATGGTTCTTGATTTCATTGTGTTAAAAATGTTCGCATTATGCTCATTGCATCATTTTTTATCATGGAAATTCTTGCTAAGTGAGTAAAGTTAATTTATCGATTTTTATTCGTGAATAATTTTTTAGCGCGTTAAAATGTTCATGTGAATCAATACGAAGTTATTTTTAAAACATTTTCTCGTCATTTGATAACAGAAACATATTTCCTTGTTTCTGTAGAACAAATTTTTGATAAAAAATTATGCTATGTTTGCGAATCAAAGTTTTCAATTTTACTAAAGAAATTTTCTAATGAAGGAAAAAGAGACTCAAAATAACAAACAACAAAAAATAATTCAGATCTAAAATTTATCTAAAACAATGATTTAATGAAAATTAATAAATTTTAGCAAAATTTCATGTAATTCTTATCATCAATTAATGGAACTTGTGTAAAGTAATTGATATGAAAAATATCAGTTTTGCAAAACAAAAACATTCAGAATTTTTAGAAAACTCACCTGGTGTCAATAACATACGGATGCATGAGCTTCATGGCATTCAAATCACAATTCAGCGATTGTCCAACTAAAATTGAGTCAGGAGGCAGCAAATTAAAGATATCTTCCTGAACTTCCTTCAAAGTTTTGGTGACATTTATCATCATTTCTTCTGTAATTCCTGACCATTGCGTCAAATAGTTTGTGATTTTGTTATCAGGCCGAACTAAAGTTTCGTAGACACTTTCATAGTCTTCGTTTACGATGGAGACTCGGGCTAGTTCATTTTCTCCAACAACTGTGCGACACATCTCGCAATCCAAGCCAAATAATGGAGAATTTGCGTTTACTGGTTTATATTGACTTCGAGTGAGCTTGAAGTCACGATATTTGAATTCATATTCACCTAAAAAGATTTATTTTAGTTAATGAAATTGAACAATTAATGAAAATTTACCTTTAATTGGAATTGGGAATCCTTCCATCATCATTTGAAGAGGAGACAGAAGCAATCTAGTCCTTGGAAACGTATCCTTGTTGTTGACTTTAAGCTCAACTTCATCTTCTACGTCACTTTCAATTGGAAATACACTCTTGGAGACCAGCAAATGATCCTTGTTGCTAAGAACAGCAGCTTCCAAACTTCCAAAATTAGCAATTAACTTTTCTTTATAAGATTGAGTAAGTGGTACACAAGAAAGTTCCTCCATGATCTTTCCTTTCTGGAATTTAGGTAGGTGTATCTCCAATTGCTGGTCGAAAATGACTTTAGTTTTTGTGAATAGACTTTCAAAAGAAGAGAAATGGTAGCTGGATAGTCCTTCAATTACAAGAACCACGCTGTGAGTCAGTTTTGTAATTCTTTCGACGCGACACCATCGATCTGGCCTATATGGAGAAGAGCTTCCCAACAAGGAGTGGAGTAGAAGGTGCTGAAGGTCATCCAGAAGAAGGGGTTGCCTCTTGCTTACATCTAAAATCAAAATGTTATTAGAGCAGCCTTCTTAAAGTAGGAAAACAACAAACCTAATGCAATATCCGCCTTCTCGCCAAAAAATCTCAATTTAAAGTTGGGAACACTCTTGAGCTCGTTGGTTTTTTGGGCAATCTCCTTTTTTATTTGCTTATACTGGTCGTCACTGAGGATTATGTTATCTGTGGTTTCTTCATCCTCACCTCGAATTTTCTTCACACTCTCTGTATCTACTTCATCTTCATTTTTACGTTTCCCGTTTGTTACACTCTTGTCTTTCTTATTAATGTTCATCATCTGTGCTAGAGCAGCAATTTTCATCTTCTTTTTAGCCAATCTATCTTCTTTCTTCATGATTTTAGAGTCTTTAAATAAATTCAGCACCTCACTAAAAATATGTCAACAATGTGTTTTGAGCCAACTTCACGCAGCAAGTGAGAAAAACCGGGTGGCTCATAAATTTGGAATTTCAATCAAAACAAAAAATCGAAAATCATTCTAATTAAAAATTAAAGAGTTTTACGGCAATTAACCTACTCAATTAGAGCTAAACAATGGCATCAGCTTTAGAGCACTACGTAAACAATGTGCGCACTCTAACAAACGCAGGTAATTCAGTAAAAGTCGATTTGAAAAATGTGCCTAAAATTTTGCAAATTTTTGTTTATGTTCTTCAAAAGGTAACTTCCGAGAGCTAGTGGAGTATTTAAATGAATCCACCGAAGTGCTAGCCAAGAATACAAATATTCTGGATAATGTACTCGAGACTTTGGACTTGCAACAGCATTCTTTGGGCGCATTGTACGTGCTTGTAGCGAAATTTTCTGATTTTTCGGTAAATGAAATTATTCATATTTCTTAAACTTGATGCTTATTATAAATAATTCTCTTTTAGGGAGACCCAGAGACAGTACTCAGACTCTTGAAGAAGTTTACATCCATGTGCAATGGTGAGCAAGTCAGAAATGCTACACAGACTTGTAAGAACATTTAATCAAACATCCAGTAGCTCATTTCTTACATCTTTTAATACATTTTAGACTACGAGCTGTTTCATCAATACACAAACTTCCTGGTCAAACGCAAACTGCCCACTACTCAAGGTATTCAACTTTTGGTGGTGGCAATCGAAAAAATTCAGCTCTTTGATTCACAGTTGACTCCTTTGCATGCTGATCTATGTCAGCTGAGCTTGTGCTCCAAGTTATTTAACCCTGCATTAAGATTCTTGGACATAGATGTTACTGCAATTGCTTCTACTGAAGTGAGTTTTAGTATAATTAATTTTGGAATTTTGGAACATACTATTGTAATATAATTTTTTCTAGGATAACAATCAGGACTCTCGTTACTTCCTGCTCTATTATTACTACGGTGGAATGATCTACACAGCTGTGAAGAATTATGAGCGTGCCCTCTACTACTTTGAGGTGGCCATTTCAACCCCAGCCCTTGCTATGTCTCACATCATGCTTGAATCTTACAAAAAATACATCCTTGTGTCCTTGATTCTTCACGGCAAGCAAATCACAATTCCCAAGTACTCATCCCAAGTGATCTCGCGCTTCATGAAGCCTCTATCTTCACACTATCATGAGCTCTCAACCGCCTACACTCACGGATCTTGCGATGATGTGCGCGCTGTTATGAATAAATATCGAGAGACTTACAGTCGTGACAGCAACACGGGGCTTGTTAAGCAAGTGGTAGCTTCACTATACAAGAAAAACATTCAGAGACTCACCAAGACTTTCTTAACTTTGTCGTTGTCGGATGTTGCTTATCGCGCTCAGTTGTCAGGACCAGGAGAAGCTGAGAAGTACATCTTAAATATGGTTTGTACTTTCAAAACAATTTTTTGCCCCAAAAACTCCAATAATCATTTCAGATCAATTCTGGTGAGATTTTTGCCACAATCAACCAAAAAGATGGAATGGTGGTATTCAAAGACGATCCCGAGCAGTACAATGGACCGGCAATGTACTTGAAAGTGCAAGAAGACATGAGCCGGGTGATGGAACTTAACAAGCAGATTCTTAAGATGGAAGAGGAGATTCTGTTAACACCATTGTTTGTCAAAAAATCGATGGGGCAGGATACGGATGACGTGATGTCTAAGAATTATGCTGGGTATGTTTCAACACAAAATATTTGAAGGTACTTTTTTAATATTCTCTTTTATTTGCGGTTATTCCAGGGATGCTTGCGAATAAAAGATCAACTTGGCGCCAAATGTTGAAAAAGTTCGTTAATCTTCTGTTAAAATAAGTTATGTAATTTAAACTTTTCAACAATAAAACTTCAAATTTGATATTTTGTTTGCTTAAATTTGTTTGTCATCGTATTTATGAGTAATCAATGTGAGTGATAATAAATGAGTGTACAGAATTACGCTCGATACTACATTCAACGTCCATCATTGCAGTTTTGCCACTGGTTTTTAAGATTCCCATACAATTTTCAATACCACCAACATTATTGGGCTCTCCAGAGTGCCAATCAATAGCATAAGTAATCGGCTTGGATGGTCCTAAAGAAGTGTCATACCAAACACCTTCTCTTTTTGTTGGTCCTACGAGAATGAGCCAGTTCACTCCAATATCTGCTCGGTTCTTTACCAAATTTAACAAATAATCTTGTTCTCCTTTGGTTGCAATTTTTGCTAGGTTCCAACCATAACCCAAAGCGTAATAGGAGTACGAAGTGGCATCATTGGCGTTTTTCTGGAGATTTGTTCATAAAATGTGAAGAATAATGAAAACTGCAAGTAAAGATTTCATAAGAAACGTACCCCTGGTCCGGTAAACATGTAGTAAGTCATCTTTACATTCTTTGCAAGGCTGTCATCTCTGTAGTCTGTAAAAACTTAATGTATTTATGATAATTCAAAATGACAATGAATACTCACTATATTCGCCCAATTTGGTTAACTCAGATGGTACCCAATTTCTTTGTTGGCAGATAAATCCAACATTAGCATAATTACAATTAAAATCGTTCAAAGAAATATCTTGGAACGTGTTTCCATTCTTTTTGATAGTTAAACAGTTTTCCTGTCCTCCAGAATTGTTAGGTTCACCAGTACCCCATGTCATTCCATAATTAATCGGTGCTCCACTCTTTTGCCAAACCCATTGTCCGTTGACTCTGACGCCTCCAGTGTAGATTTGTCTTCCAACAGCAAACATATCTGAACTATACACTCGTGAAAAGAGGAAAACTTCTTCACTATCGCTATCGATTGACAAAGGATCAGCGCAAGATGATTTGGGTACCCAAGGACCTTGAGCGTTTGAATTTGCTTCGTAATAGTACATTTTCATGTTGCCTTCCCGATCCTCTGCGATGAAGTAGTGATTAGAATTATCATCACAATTTATAAAAAGCTGTTAAAACTTACTGGACGGCCCAAACTGGACAAAAGCGCTCCTTGCTATTCCACATAGAAATGCTGCGAGGAGCAAAATTAATAAAAACTTGACCATTTTAACAAACTCTTGAAGTGCTTTGATATCAATGAATCTTAATCTAATTTTAGCGCCTTTAAATACAGCAAACCCTTATCAGATTTGAGTTATTGCAATAAAATATAATAAAGATTTTTCCAAGAATTATTTTTAAGATAAAATTTGTTCCCAGAAAAAGGTTATCTTTATGTTGAAGCAAACATCTCACTCCAAACTAAAACATTAGATATTGTTGATTACATATCTTATATGTTTGTCTGTTTGTTGATTGTAATTTAATTTATTTTGATAGTAAATAAACAATTTGTTTTACAATTAAATTTTATTTATATTCATAATTTAAAACCAAAAATTTCAAAATATCGCTCCATTTATTCTTAGTTTCTATGCAGTTGACAGGCTCTAATTGCAATAAGTTGCAGCAGCACAAATAATGGAGAGAACACCTCACTGTATGAAAATCTTTCAAATCTTTGGTACTCGGAGAGTTTAGAATACAGAAGATATTTATGAACAAAGTTTAAAATTAGGAATTGTCCTGACCACAAAATTCTGTTCAATGAATGGCGATTTTTATCTGCCAAAAACATTCTGATGAAAACAATCGCACTGAAGTAACAATTGAGGATGTCTGAGCAGAAAAGTGGTAGAAAAACTAACTCAATATTATCCAATTTGAATGTCTTTAGAGGGAAATCGATGCCGGAGCTTTCATTTGAAAAAAGATGGGGACTTGGTAATGGAAGATTTGACTCTTCAATTTGCAACACAAGCAAGATAGAAAAAATTAAAAAAGAAATAAGATTCACAAGAATTTCAAATTGAGTTAGGCCCAGCCACTTTGAGAGATCCTTAAGCTTGAAATATGTTCTTACTCCTCCATCATCTGACATTATGCCACGCTAAAATTAAACTACTTTCTCTGGAGTTTGGGGATTCTCGTTAATAAGCCGGAAAACTCTTATATGTAGGCAAGAATTAAATCGCTTCTGGATGGTGAAATCTTCGTCGTCTTTTAATGGATGAATATCATCAACAAGTGTGATCGTAGAAGTGTTTGATTCTATTCCATAAGCCTCGCCGATCTGCAGTTTCAGAGCCAAATTTATCCCTCTATTGATTGCGTTCCCAATACAATGAAGGAATACTTGTCCAGTACCAGATTCAAGAATTTTCTGACAATGCTTTAATTGGGCCTGAAATTTAAAAACAATAATATTGAATCAAAATCCACTTTCTTACTTGTTAATACTCACTTTGAAGTCACTCTTGTTGGTTACATAAATATCATTTTCTCGCTGAAATGGTTTTGTTGGTAAACGCTTCTTAATTGGGTTCCTAGTTTGATTATTCCTTCTTGGATTTGCAAATGCAGAAGGTTCCATTATTTTCTAAACAAAAACATTGAGCTGTCAAAAGATGCACCCTGTAAAATTGCTACGAGGGGTTTATCATTTTCAGAAAAAAATGTTTATGAATTTAAAATATGTTTTGTGTTTGTGTGTGTGTAAATGATTAGAACAATTTTCTTAAGAATAAATTATTTCAACGGTGTAACATAATTATTCGTTAATTAAAAAACAAATCATACTTTTTAAATTTTTATTTACATTTATTTTCCAATATACATTGTTCTTTTAAAATAAATAGTCGTTCTTGCGAACACTTTTTTGTTATTGAAATTAAAAGAAACACTAATTTGACTTAAACCTTAAATAAATGTTTCTCATTAAATCATGAAATGTTACAATATTTGTTGAAGACAGAAGTTTAATAATAAATATTTTACAAGCAAAAAAGTTTTTCTGCTCAGAGTTTGTGAAAATTACAGTGCAAAAGTTTTTTCATTCTATTTTCCTAGATTTAGTTTTCTGTTAAAATCATAAAATTGTTTTAAACTGATTTCACTATTTTGTTCATTTTCTCCAAAAAGAGTTTTCATCAAAAAAAAAATTCCAAGGAAAACAAGAATAATGTGCATTAATTGAAAATAAGGACCCAGCCTTTCGTTTTATTTATTTCCTAAACAGAACCAATAATATAATTAATAGTTTAAGTGCTTGGAAACTCAATTTCCTTTAATTATATTAATTATGTTTATTTCCTTTAATCTTTTTATTCAAGAACATAAAATCAAATTTTGGTATTGCAAGGATTTCTTTGCAGAAACTTTGGTTGCTCCACCTTCAATATTTATTTAATTTAATGGATATTTTGTTTTTGTTTTGATAATGGTTACTTAATAGATGCCCCTCGACAGTAATGCGGTTTTACTAATTTCTTTGACTTTATTGGGATATATTTTCATTGGTGGGGAGGTTTTTTTTGGAGGGTTTGGGATCTTTTAAATTCACCACAAATGAAAAAATCAACAAAAAAATTTGATAGATTGTTAATTTAACGATGAAATATTAGAAAACATCATTTAAATGGTGAAATTAATGTATAAAGTCCACAAGGCCACGCTCCGTATCAAAAATCAAATAAATATTTGCACCATCCTCTACCAATTTCCCCACCCAAAAAGGGTCAAAATGCCTACTTAGTCTAAAAAGTCGAATCCTATGAAATTGTAAATATTCCTCAAAAAATCTACAGAGGGAGCTAGTCACTAATTATACCTAAAACTTTTCAAAATCCGCATTTTCACTAGTCAAGGGGCAAATAATATTCACATTTTTTAATTTATCAGTTTTCAAATTTTCATGTAGAAAATATTGAAAAGTTTAAAAGTTTTTAAACAAATGACTGAAGGATAAAACAATACGCATTTTTATTATTATTTCAAGTGACATTATGGCGTCTTCATATATAAGAGCAACGCATGAAATTTTCAAATTAATTTACAGTAAGCACAAAAATATATTTCGAAATAAGGAAGTAAAATTAAGAAATTAAAAGGGGCAGGCTAAAATAAATATTCTCCCCTCCACTTAACTCAACTATGTTTTAATTATTATTTAAATAATTTCATAAAGTTTGACTTGAAAATAATAATGAGTTAGATAGTAAAATTAAACGCTGAGGGAGAGGAAGCTGTTATATTGCGTGATATTTCGTTTCAGCAAATCAGCACAAAGTCCAAGCACTCTTTCGAATCTGGCGCGATCTAACTTCACGCATTTTAGTGGCGAATCTCCGGCAATAACTGTGGCTGCTCTTGGTCTATCTAAAAGCAATGCAATCTCTCCGAAATAGTCGCTTGGTCCTAGTTTTCCAACTTCCGCAGAGTCGTCGCTCTAAAATAAAATTGCAGATTAATAAGGATAATTTCATAACCAAACAAAGTTGAACATTACCTCCCCCCTTTGTTGCAAAACGGTCGCACTTCCTTCCACGATAATAAAAAAATCGTTTCCTTGCTCGCCTTGCCTCACGATTGTCTCACCAGCCTCAAAACTCACAGTTTCCAGAGCATCAGCAACTGTCAGACGCTCCCATTTATCTAAACTCTCAAGGATTGATACGCGGGACAAGAATTCTTCATACCTAAAATTTAGAACCACATGTTAGTTAAATTCAAATTTCCCGCCAAAATCAATTTATTACATTTTGCGTTTTCGAATGGTTGATCCCATCAAGATTCTTCGATAAGAGTCTCGGTCGATGCCCCATAACTTGACGTCGGTCTTGGCTACTACGGATGCTGCTCGCGGGGTTCCATAAATCAAGGCCAGCTCTCCAAAGCTGCCTCCTTCACTAATTGTTGTCACATGTTCATTATTTACGTATACCTGGAATCATATCAAAAGAACGATGAGATTATGTAGAACAGACTGGGTTTGGTATTTAATAGCTTTTAATGTTAAAGATTACAGTTTTTTATAGACGCAAAGACTTCACAAAAGGTAAATCATTTAATTAACGACCAGAAATAAAACTAACCTCAACTTCGCCCAAATCAATCACATAAAAGTTATCTCCCTCATCTCCTTGCTTGATAATGAACTCATTCGATATAAAGTTGACGAAAAACATCGCGTCAAAGATATCAGACCGTTCATTCTCATCCAAATGTGAGAATAACACATTCTTTGCAATGGCTTTGGCGAGTGCCGCCATAGTTTTATAGTCTTTGGGCACCACTTTTTTGACGTAGCTGGTCGCATCTTCCTCGGAGACTGGTTCAGCAGAAATGCCGCCTCTTCGTCTCACTTGAGGAACATGTTGTGGCATCGGTGAAAGATCATCACATTCTTCTGGGCTGGTTGCCTTACTGGCGTCTAATTTGGCTTGTTCCTGCAATAGAAAAGAGAAAGATCGGTTAGATTTTATATTATAATAGTAGATAGACTTAAAAGGATTTCCCGGCATTTTCCAAAACATGTTTTGAAATATTTATAATCAGTGAAGTTAGGTGTTTATGAAAAAATGGCGGATCATCATAAAAACGTGTTTTTAAAGTCAATTCTCAATAACATTATTGAATATGTACCAGTAGACATAAAATCTTGGAGCATTTATTCGGTTCTGTAACTTGAAATTCCATCCCAAGGAACAAAATATGTTATGGATTCAAAATAAATAAAATAAACAAATATTCCCACAATTTCAAATGTGTTTGATCTAAGATACCAAGAGTTGTCAAAGAGTTTTGATAATAATTAGCTTGTTTGAACATTATACAACAACTAGAAATAATAATTCAAACAACTGAAAACACTCAAAATTGACCGATAAATTGTTATCACTTGTTTCAAACTTTTAAATGCGGTTGAATGTTCTAGTCACATAACTTTTGAAACTAAATTGTTCATGCCAATGAATTCGCAAACATTTCTCTCTAGTGAGTACACATTTATCAGGTTTCTTATCACACAACTGAATTAAAAAATGTATAAAATATACAACAAAATAATGGAAATTAGTCGGAAAATAAGGCCAAGCATACGATCGATCAAGATTATTCATTTCTTAGCTACTTTATGGGTAATTTGAGAAGCATTAAGAGCCTTGTTCTCAAAACATTGTTAACCCTTACAACCGTCAACTGTTGCTTCACAATGATTAAATAATGAAATTAGCAAATATTTAATTAGGCAAATATAGCTGAGCGACTTCAAACAAATTCTACAAATTTATGCGCCAATTTGAATTTACTCGGAATTCACTCAATATTTTCTCAAATTCGCGCGGGTTTACCTCATCAAAGTATAATTATGCATTCACTGTTCGTTTTGTAAATTTGTAAATATTTGATGGTTTTTCGGCAAAACCGGCTAATTAATTGAAGTAGGTTTTTGCTCTAATGCTTCAATGCTCACAATAATAATAATCGAGTTTCAATAATAATTATACAAATTTTGTGGTCGAGCCTTCTATTTCATCTCATATTTGTGGTACTAATAATTATGCCATTTAATTAATATTAATATTAAAATTAATATATTCGGGGACATTTTGGATTTAATTAAAATTTAATTATACTGATAAATTGAGAAATGTTGTACCCATCGCTCAATTTAGACTTTTGTTGTTTTGATGTTTATATTCATGGATTTCACCCCATAAAACAGCAGGATTTTCAAGTATTTTATCATTTGAAATACTGCGATTTAACATTTATTTCAATATGTTATCTACAAAGCTTTTTGTTTTTCAATTGAATTTGTTTGAAGTTATAAATCAATCTTTTAATTAATTCTTAAAATAGAAATGTATGGATCAAATCTAGATTGCTCATAGATTACTAGATCAAAGAAATATTTTAAAATGTTATATTTTTATCTTCCACTTGACTTATAATTCTTGAATTTCATGAAACATTCTTCCATCTTGGATTCCTTGCTCCATTTAAATATTTAAAAAAAAAATATAACCCCATTCTAGTACGTCAAAGCGCGCGCTCTCATTGAATAAAATGAATAAATGTATGTTTAATAGCCTGTCACTCCCCACTTAAAATGTCAAGACCATTAAAACAAATTTCTTTCCAAAAACCTCATTAATTAAAAAGAATCATCTCGAAAAACCGCGTCTTTGTCTGACCCTCTTGTGTGAGATCCTCCAACAATAAATGTAGCGAATTAATATTTGCGACATGGCAAACAACGAAACACATTCAATCTGAGCAATTAATTATCTGAAGTCTGCAGAAAGTCTCCAAGTCAGTAAATTTTAGTTCATTCAGTAAAGTCGCCGAATAAACAAAATAAACGGGATAATGTGGAAAATACACAAATTGTACAAAATTACCAAATAACAAATTAAGCGAGAAATGTAAGCTTCTCTCACATAATAAAGCAAATATCACAAAATATCACAAAATCCTTAGCAATACAGAGAAAATTCAAATTATACAAAAATACAGTAAATATATATTACGCCATTCGTTTCGGTATTTACACTTGGTTTTAGGTTGTAATGTCTCAGTCAAACTGGTGTCTCCTCGGATGAGAGAATTTGATCAATTCCATGTGACGTACAATGAATTTTTTATAGGCTTTGTGTTTAGCCGTCTAAATTTTTGATGTTTTAATTTAGCATATTTTTATAATACATGGGGTAAATCATAGGATAAGGATTTGAAGGCAACAGGAAGATCAGGGGTTTGGAAGAGTTTTATTTTTCAAATCATTTGAATCAAGATTTTTCACTGAATTTTAAATTTTTGATTAAAAACGCTTGCCATGAAAATTAGAGCTTTCCCGTAAGCTTTCCAGAGATTAAAGCTTTTTCAATATTTTTTTTGAGTCTTTAAACTTGCAGTTACCTCCAGATCCAATGTTTAACAAAACTGATCTAAATTACAAGTTTTCCCCATACAAAACAAAATATTTAAATATTTGATCGAAACTGCCATATCCCCAACAAGTTTCCAATAACATTCAGCAAAATACACTTCCCCACAGTCAACAAAATTTGCTCCCCTGTTTCATCAAACATGCCCCATATATTCACGTTATTTGCATAACTTCCATCGAGGGAAAACAGCAAAGCACACATCCCAAAAAAAGGATGCTTTGCCATTGAAATTCAACCAGCTCTCGTTTCTGCGCTCACAAATTCTATTAAAGACTTTATTCGACATTTTCTTGGCAATTTTTCGTCCGAATCTACTCAACTTATTTATTATTGACGTACACAAATTTTTATTCATTTATTCGGCGTTGGGAAGAATGTTAGTAATTATGGAGCATATTAAAGAATTTTGTTTGTGTTACGGTATATTTATCTTTAATATCATTGAGCGAAGCATTTCGGAGATAACTGAGATTATTTTCGGAATTAATAAATATTGTACAAAGTTAGTGGGAGTGAATGATTAATAGAATATGCTTGCGCTCTTGTTTGTTTGTTCCCAAAGAAATAAAAAAGAGTTTAATGACTGTAATTTGATGATCATGATGCTATTTGTACTTATAGTTGAAATTACTTGAGTTTACTTGAGTTTGACTCAGATTACATGAAACTTATATTTGTTTTTATTTGTTTTTCGGGATCTTTGTGGCTTCAATTCAGTTACACTTTTGGAAAAAAAAAATTTGTAGAGTTTGTGTAATGAATAAAACATTTTGTAGAGATTATACAATTTTAAGTTTCACACTTGCAACTTATTTACAATTCTTGAGTAATTGTTTTATTAAATTGAATTAAAGGAAAATCCATCCACTAAAAGAATCTACTGCTAAGTATTTATGAGAAACTCCAATAACGAAATGTACATATTGATTATTGAAGTATACTTACAATAATGCTTCTTCTTGAATAAGCAACAATAAAAGTCGGAAGAAATATAATGCTTGAGCTTTTGAAGCTTTCCAACAAAGTTTTTGAAAGCTCGACTTAAATTTTTCAGAGAATTCTGGAATTTTTCTATCAACAACTTTTAGCTCTAAATTCCTGGATTCTTTGAAAAATTAAAATTAATTTAAAAGCTCCCATTTTGTTGAAAAGTTTAGCTTTTTTCATTCTCTCGAGCCATAATATAATAGCAAAGTAACATGAAAGCTATAAATCTACAATCAATAAAAAAAGTCCTTCAACAATTGGCAAAGTCAAGGACGCCATAACACCATGAGCACCCAATAAATCTCACCATAAACCTAAAATCTAAACCCGCAGCGAAACCTCAATTAAAGTCAAAAAGCCGCCAAACTCAGATAATTTCAATCCTAATTACTGACATGCAAGTCTCGTTAATTTTATGGCTTGTTAGCAACAAGTTGTTTCTTTATTGTAACTATCCCGCGGCATTGAAAAATTGATTATCGATTAAATTAGATTTTTTCTAATGGTATTAACGAAGCATTAATGTCCTGAAGCCTATAATTAGAAGTAGCTGGTGGAAGTGCATGTACTGTAATGAAGCTATGTGAGGAAACAGTTTGTCGTGAATTTTATTGGCTGTGCAATAAATTTGCAATTAAATGGTTTTTATTGAATTTTCCTGTTCCTTTGCATTCCGAGCTCTTTCCGCTTTTTCCAGCTATTTTTGCAATTTGTCCAACTTTTCCAATAGATAATATTGTATAAACAGTGCATAAAAATACAAAAAAAGGTTGAAAATATATGCGACCTATTCTAAATTTGATTTAATTAGCGAGCTACCTGGCAATTGGCTGACACAAACTTTTGACAAGCAAACTCGAAAGGAAAATATCAATTACTCGAGAATAAATTTGACGAGCGAACTGAACAAAATAAAATATTGAGCAAAGGATGTCAAGACTTAATATTGTGACAAGTTAATTGTTAATGCGCGAGGAAATTTGATTAAGGAGTTTTCAGTGGATGGGCCCTTTGGGAATTTTATCATAATTAATTGGATGATGAATAAATAAATATTTCATTTGATTTGAGGCGTTTTAATGGAAAATTGTGAATTCATTTGGTTTTTGTTAGAAATCCTGGTTTGTGGTAGATTTTTCTCTGTAGAAACAAGATCTGATATTTAAATACAAAAAAGATCGAGTTACCATTGAAGAAAAATTTACCACAGAACAGGATATTTAACAAAATCGTATGTGTTCCTGCTCATGAATAAAAAATTTTATTATTCCATTTTTTGTTAAATTAAAAGTTTGTTTTCCCTCAAGTTTTTTATGAAACAGGTAATTATTAATTGACGAATTTGAACACAAAATTTTAAAATTTTTTGAAAAGTTTTTATGGTATTCGGAAACAAATTTTAGCTGTAAATCTCGACAAAAGCGGTAGGAAGCATTTTACTTTACCATTTTATCGTTCAAAATAGATAAACTCAAATAATATGCATATTTTCCCATCAAAATTGTTTAAAACATAGATTTTCCATTTTTCTGGGATTTCCTTCAACATTTTCCTAGAAATATTAACACATAAATTCTACATCAAGAGGTTTTTCTCATAGTTCTATCAGCAAGTGCATCTCACAAATAAATTTCGCTCCAGTGAATCCATCTTGCTGAACATTTGCATAAATCCATCATTGAAAAAAAATGTCTTTTGTACCGTATCTAATTCCATGAAAATTAATTTGCAGAAACTCCATTGAGTAGGAAAGCTCTTCATTGTTTTCAATATATCTCAAAAATGTATGAAATTGTTGGAAACTTATAGAAAAGTCCTTAAATCAATTTAAATTACGCTTCAAATCCTTGTCATTCTAAATTGGATCATGGTATCATTGAATAAAATTGTTGGAAGTCGTTCAAAGTCCTCATCTGAACTGTGAATTGTTCCCGTGACTGACACGGAATGAGAAGCTTGGACAAATTTTATATTTTTGAATATTTTGCATACTTTGATGAGAGTTGAGAAGATGAAGAAAATTTAACGTAAAACCATCGTCAATGATGTTAAAGCCTCGTTTTAAAGTCCTTTTGTGCAATATCACGTACTTTTGTTTACTTTTGATTAAATTTATATGAATACATTTTGATTGCTTTCAATTTGTGGCAGCCTCAACTGAATGGTAGCTCTCTGTATAAATCACCTAAAACCTTGTAAGCTCTCACTATAAATTTTCCGAGAACCAGCTTAAAATTGACTCAATTCAATATTGACGTCACAAATTGCTGCCATTCAATCATTAAAATCGCGAGGGATCACTGTAGATCAAAAAGCTATTAAAACTTGAATTTATGTATTTTTTTATAATTCTTTATCAAAGTGAACACGATTTGTGAGTGCCTTTTGAATTTCACAATTTTCAATTAACAATTTATTCATCAACCATGCAATTTTCCACTTTTATTCGGAGTAGAGCAATTTAGTGATATTTTTGTCTGTTTTGGTAAAATTGGAGACACGCAACTTTAAGGTGGGAGCTTCAACAAATTCTAATTCAATTATTTCAGATGTCAAATGAAAATTAGCAGAGCAATCAAAATCTTCTGAAAACATCTCACAGGGACCACTCTTTAATACAATTTATACATTTACAAATTAAAATTGAATGAAAATATAAATGACTCCACGCTTTTGATATAAAAACATTCCCGCAGATTGTAATTTTATGACTTTTTTCACATTCAGCTTATTCAGCTATGATTGAATCACAATATCAAAATATCACAACAATATCACAGAATTCCAACAAATTTCGTACAATATGCTTTATTTACTAAAAAGAGAATCCGCGCATTTATAAATTTTTAAACTCATTCAAGATTAAAGCTGCCCCTGGTTGCCAAATTGAATTTTTCATCGATATCGCAAGATTCAAAGAAACTCAAAGAAATACTCAAAGCAAAATCAACGAACCAAGTGAACTTTGCATGTTAAAGGATAAATATTTTATTGAGTCTACTCGCAGTTATCTGAATTCACATTGTTAAAGCTTAAAGTACAGTCAAAATCCACAACCAATCGAATTCATCGTGATTTTTTCCATCAAACGGATAACACGAAAACATGGAAATAAAATAATGGAAATTCGGATGATTTGAGAGGGAAATATCCAAACCCAATGAATATTTTAAATAAATCAAGCAGGCTCTGCATATATTTGAATTTTCTTTATTTCTCGTTTTTGTTGAATTACTAGATTACTTTTGTTTTTTGCCTCAAAGTCTTCATGAATAGGATTTTTTTTGAGTTCGACAACGTTTTGACATAAAACTGTCTCTGTACGTGTTAAACAAAATAGATATTTCATTTAATGAAGATATTTAGTTATAAACAATAAATCAAATTGTAAAGATAGATACTTGAAATATCGTGATAAACAGCTTTTAAAACGGCGAAACTGTCAAATGGAGGACATTGAACTTTTTTAGAAAAATCAGCTTTACCGGTTGAATCACCATCAATTTTATGTTTATCCAAACCTTCATCTTTAAACCCTTAATAAAAAACTTTGTAAACCTTCCCTCATTTTTTTATTTTGACGGCTCTCAAATTTGTCCAACTTGTTATGAACTAACTTATTTCAACATTAATATATTTTTTTAAATTTCTCTAGCTTGTGCTTATGAGTTATCGCCTTAGTTTAAAAAGAAAAACTTCCTTTATTAACAAAAAAGTTCTTCTATTGTTTCCCTATCCATTCTTTCCCTAAAGTCTTTCATAAGAGCATTCCGCGGGCATAAGAACGTCAGAATATGGTGTACACTGAATATTCTCCTGCTAGCTCTTGCATAATTAAAAGCTTGTGTCGCGGTGACGTCAGAAAAAGATATTCCTTCAATTCATTTGAGTGAAAACAATGGTTGGGAAAGTTCTTGATTCTCTTGATCACTCGAGCGGTTCTTCAAGCAATATTGTGGCATTAACTTATCAACTTTAGTGTATAAAGTCTAACAACAAAATATGAACTGACTGAATCATAATTTGATTGTTGATTCGTTGAAGCAGTGAGTTTTGGCAGGAAGGGAAGAGCGTCATATCTGAAGGGTTTTTGGTGATTTATTGTACTTTTTTCGCATTTTGGAGCGCGAAATTAAGCTATTTGATTTTATTTCACTTTGCTTTATGTAAGGGACTTGAGCTTTTGCAAAAGATTCAAATTTCAGAGTATTTTTGGGGTAAAATTGAGTGTTAACTTTTCATGCTTGCGGCTCAGTTAAATTTTATATTTGTTATTTTCCTGTCTGCTCACAATCACGCTTCAAAGTATTATTTTCACAGGACTAGATTTACACTTGAGCTTGTAACAAAACTTTTGTTGGCAGCGGAAAAGAGCGGCGTTTAAGTTTTAATGGATTATGTTAATTTTGGTTCGGGAAATTCGATCATTTATAAAGTTTTTAATTAATTTAGGGCTTCAACTTTCATGGGGATGATGGATCAAGGATCAAGGGAGGGTTCAAGGGGGTGAAATTATTTGAACATAAATCTGGTTAAATTTTGTTCTCCCTCTTATTTTTGTTTTCACACCTTTATAAGAAAAAGATTAAGAAAGCTCAATTTTTCTACTTTTTATGTAAATGCTCGTAGAAAGCAAATTTTCCTTAGTACAACCCCTTCGTTCAAAAGATTAATTCAATAACAAGACAAGAAATTGTGAATTAAAGCCAGCAACATCTTTAAAAGATTAAATAACAAAGGATAGAAGCTTGAGTGCCTTTACATCATATTTGTTCAGGCCAATTGATACTTCTCTTGGAATTTTCATGTTCTTTCTAAAGAAAAACCTTCTGTTACTTATATAATACAAGTGAAAAGGTTCACCGATTTTTGACACTAAATTGAATATATTTTCCATAATTCACACAAGTTCTTTCTCATTCTAAATGCCTATTCATAAACGATGAAAAGATGATTAGAGATGATTAAGTATCATTATAGACCTTGATTTTTGGTTGCCATAAATCAAATATATATGAAAGCTGGTAGAAGTCAGTTTGATTTGAATCCGAATAGAATGAGATTCACACTCCATTACTTCAATTTCTATCACTTATGGCTTTTCTTTCCAATGTTACATTTTGTTGGCATGTTTTTGAACAAAGCGAAAGGAAACGCTTGAACGCGATTTGTGATTTATTATTTTGTTTATGATAGAATGTTGACTCAATTAGGTCGAAAAATCAATTACGTGTCAAGTCAAGTTCATGTCAAATGAGGATTAAATCTAATAAATGCTATTCAGTAGATTGTTTAGTAAATTCATAAACCTGTGGATTACGATCTTACTTTTATAGCATACAATCCAATAAGCTAAACCCATGGTTATAATCGTTGTTGATTAGATTAATATCTTGTCAAACACTTTGATCAGCATGATATGAACAGCCCTTTAAATTTCTAATTTAAAAATAGCTCAAACGTTGAATCTATTTTAGTAATCACAGTGAACAGCAAAACACTAATAAATTCACTACAACCAAATTCGATTTACAATCAATCAAACGTCAATGAATCAACAGCCTACTCAACAAATAATAACTAAGGTCTCACACATAAATGTATTTATTAATCCACAATCTATTAATCCAAGAATAACGCGCCATTAATCTCCAATCATAAGACTTTGCCCATGATAAAATAAATCTAATCACTGCCGCAGATTTATGGCAAGAAGCAGATCATTTCATTGAAAAGGTTTCGCCATGTTTCACTTTTAATCATCCATTATCGTAAACTGGTAAATTGGCAAACTGGGCGAACATTATCCTGCAATTAGCAACAGAGAAGCTTCAAAAAAAGCTTCCGTAAGTAAAAGCAAAAGCTGGTAAATGGATTTTATTGAATAATAATAATCTGAGGCAGGTGGTTTGTTCGGAAGTTGATAAGTATCTTGGTCATGTCGGTGGTTTGGTGCTAGAAACTCTCACTTATGTGTCATCTTATCTTGAGTAATAATATTCGCACTAATGCAAGGTTAAATGTAAATTGACACCATAATTGACGTTGCCTTTGAACTGACAATTTACGTGAAGGGTTTTAATCCTAGTGATCCTTATTTGTACGATCTAGTAAATTATTGACACAGCATTTAAATTAAATAGGCACTATAGAAGTAAATTCAAACAAAAGCTCTCACCCGACGATTTCAAGCTTTCATTCAATTTGCAACGAATTTGCAAGCGATTATTATCGAATTATTTCTGTATTCTTCATAAATCCAAGACTAAGGTAGAGAATCAACAGCTTAACGACAAACACTGAATATATTCCGAATATATGAAACATAAAAAATTATGCAAATAAGCTAAATGCAATTTTCATGTAAATTCCTAAAAATGTTATATTTCCGATTAAATAAAAGGTAAAACGGGCAATTTTCTCAATTTTCACGAATTCCCACATTATTGCCATTTCCACATTTTTCAAGATTTTACCATTTTTTCCACAATAAAAATTTTCTAGCAAAAATTGCTCACGATGTGAAAATTCGCTTAAATTGAAAAAGTCCGTTGAATTCCATCGAAATTCCTTGAATGAAAATTTCTTGTTATTTTATGGCCGAGTCGTTTTGGAAAATTTACCTCACTCATTTTTCCACTAAACAAATATTTATTTTTGTTTGCTTCTGCGAACACTTTGTGCCTTTGGCTGCTATTAATAGGTTACACCAAATAGCAAATACCAAATTGTAATAAATTTTTGATGTGTAAGACAAATATTTTTCACAAATTTTCACAATTTTTCAATTTATTTCCACTTTTTCCCAATTTAATTTCGATTTTCGTTCAATTAATTTTCACTTTTCTTTGTTGGGAAAATGTCGTTTTTGGTGCTAAAACAAACTTTTCTAATCAAAATTCACTTTTCTCGACAATTTGCTCTTGAATCACAACTTGTGCGAAGTTCTATTGAAACGACAGGATGTCAGGCAATCGGACTGAATCACGCAAGCGAGCACATACAACTGAAACCTGTGAGAACGAAATGCGAGGAATACTAAAAAACATTACAGTATTCTACAATCTGAATGATTTTGGTGAAGAAAAAGCATTCACGCAAGCTGATAGAGACTCTGTGCTCTTTGCCAGTAGAAACAACTTTTGGATTTTGTGAGAATAGTAAATTGTGCTGGGAGAAAACTCAAGAGAGTCCACATGAAAGCCTTTTCAATGGAAATTTAAAGGCTTGATTAGATGTAATGGTTTTTAAGATAACGAGTTGTAAGGAAATTAATTAATTTTTTAAAAGGAGGATTAATATATTTGAAGATTATAACTATTCAGGATACAAATTGGTCATTCAGATAAATTTATCTGTTTTCACTGTTCTCACATTAATTTATATAAAATCAAATGAATTTACTTCAGGAGAGATAATTCTCGTTTTAAGAATTCAAATAATTTTCCATAAAAATCCATCAAAAATTCATTTAAATGTCCGTCCTCTTCAAAATCTCTATCAATTTTCCGCAAACACGAGCGAGAAACTATAAAGACACTTCTGCTTGTGAGCTAATGAACGGCAGTTGAGCGAAATATCGTTAGTTGTATATTTCACGCAATATCAAGTCATAATGTAGATATTATATCGTATTTTGTATTTTATAAATAATAGAAAATGTAGGCAAATTGTAGGAAAGTTGTTCGAAACTACAGAATGTTGGCGTAATTAAGCATAATTAAGAATTTTCTTTTGTGTTTCTGCTTCATAGTTGCTCGTTTTGAATGATTGTTCAGGAAGTATGTGGATTTTGAAGGCTCGTGACTTGAAGGGTTTCATATAAGAGGTGATGGGTATATTGGTCAGATTTCTGTTTTAATAAATTTTTTAATTTAATTTGCAGTGAAATATTCTATTTCAAATATCAATTCAAGTATTTCCATAAATAAACGGATTAAAATAAAATGTACTAGATTTTATTATTAGATTACATGAAAAAATGACCAGAAATTGAAAAAAAGGTTAAATATTAAATGTTGACAGTTTTCCATTAAAATAAATCTATTCAATATTTTTGCAAACTTTTTCCATAAAAATAAATTTTCATTAAAATTCTTGTCACCATCCCAATATACTACCAAAAATGATTTCATTCAAAAAAATCATTCAGGAAGCAAAATCAGAACATAAAAACACACAAAACATAAAAATATCAAAATGGAACAGTCACGATTCGTCGATTTAATCTATTTAACTATTGTTGTTCGCCAGTTATACCACACTCTATTTTTATGGCTTTGCACCCAGCTTCGTGACCAACGAAATTTTCCACCTCCGGCCGGTGAAAACTTATCAAAACTTGAATCGAAACGGTCAAGCCAAAAAACGTCAAGAATCTCGGAATAATCACATGCCATAAAACTTAATTTTTCACATTTTTCACTACGAAAGCTTAAATAAAAGTGTAGAAAATTGCTTAGTGGATTAAAAGCTCTTTTGTGGCTGTTTTGCACACTGATGGTAGTTTTGGTGGTTTACCACTTAAAGCTTGTGCTTGTTTGTCATGGGGAAAATTTGTCACATTTGTGGTAGTCTCATGTTAACTTATGTAAAACTTTTTATCAGTGTAGAATTTTTGCTAGTTTTATGAATTTTCAGGCCATTTGCCTAAAAGGCGATGAAATTTATTGTCGGTTTGCAGACATTTTGATAGTAAATCATGGACTCACCTTTTTCAGCGGTAAAGTTAACATTTTAATCCAAAAGAGCAGCCACGATAAATGAATGCACTCAATATAACTATTATTGTATTTTAAGCTTTTCTAATTATTTTCTATTTTCTATTTTTTAAATGTGTTTTCGATAATTTCGATAATTTCAATAATTACACTGATCCGGTTTGTTTGGAATTTTTTAATTAGCTCACAATCAAAGAGCAATTTGCTTGTTTTTCTTTTAGTGCTTGAAAAGCTCAGTAATTTGCTCTAACTATGAACTGCTTGAGAACAAATTATTTAATAGTCGTAATTTGCTGATTTTAAATGCATAGCTTGAAATAATTTGTTCGGCTAGTAAAACAAGTTAAACAGATTAATCAGCGGGAAGCAAAAATAAATGTTGTTGCGCCATATGAGTGTTTTGGAGCTTTACGGGATTTGTGGAAATTTAAGCGGAAAAATAACATACTGTCTGTTTAATATATCCATGTTTTCGATAATAAGTACTCGGAAACACATTCATTTGAATTTGCAGCCAAATTAATTAATAATTCGATGAAAATTTCCCGGAAAAACTCATTGATTAAAAGTTCAATTCTATGGTTCAATTTTATCGTGTTACACGGCTTTCTAGTACAACTAGTTATCCCGTCTCGGCAAAAATGCCGAGTTAAATATTTTGGTTGTAATAAACTTTGAGCCAATCTAGATCAAATAACCTAGAGTTGTAGTTAAAAATTATTATAACTTCAGATAAATGAAAAAAAAACACATATTTTCATTACCAAAATTTTTATTTGGAGCGACCAGCTGGTCACCAGGATCAGCATAAAAAGATCCCATACATGTTTCATGAGCAATCCAATAAATTAGATATATTCGCTGACGAAACGAAAGCTCTATTGAAAGTTTCAAAATAGATCCTGGATCTTGACAAATAGCTTCTGGATGTGGAGTTTAGCAGATTTTCAGTTAATTTAAGATGTTTACAAATAGGATATACTTTTTTAAACACATTCGAATAAGAAATCTCGAAAAAAATTTTGGGATAAGGATGAAATGATTAAGATTCGTGGTGGAACCGCGGTGTCAGTTCCACTTATTGCACCAACATTGTTTGGGCTCACTGATCATTTGGTGAAAATTTCAAGTATCTAAGTGGTTCTGTTCTCTGTAAACAGTAAAATTTTGGAAAAGCTTGAAAAAAAAAACAATAAATTCATCTTGAGATCAACAGCGCGTGGGAATCTTGGGTTTCTGGTGGAAATCAAATCTCTTGTGATGCCAAATAATTAATAAAAGAAGAAAAATTTAGCAAAATCTAGATCAAATAACCTAGATTTGAAAAAATATTTTTTAATTTCGAATACTTAAATTTTAATTTGGAGCCACCAGCTGGTCACCAGGATCAGTATAGAAAGATCCCATAAATTTTTCATGAGCAATACAACAAATTAAGTAATTCGCTGAAGAAACGAAAGCTCTAATGAAAGTTTCAAAATAGCTCCTGGATCTTGAAAAATAGCTTCTGGATGTGGAGTTTAGCAGATTTTCAGTTAATTTAAGATTTTTAAACTTAAATTCTATTTTTTTGAACTCATTAAAAGAAATAATCCCGAAAATTGTTTGTGGATAAGGATGAAATTTTTAAGATTCTAGGTGGACCCGTGATGTCAGTTCCACTTATTGCACCAACATTGTCTAGACTCACTGATCATTTGGTAAAAATTTCAAGTCTCTAAGTGGTTCCGTTCTCTCAAAATAATAAAATGTTTGAAAAGCTTATAAAAGAAACCAATAAATTCATCTTAAGACCAACAGCGCGTGGGAATCTTGGGTTTCTAGTAAGAATCAAATCTCTTGTAATGCCAAATAATTAATGAAAGAAGAAAAATCTAGAAAAATTAAGCAATGAACAAATTTTTTGCATATCATATGCAAAAAGTGCCAAAATCGCATAGATTCTGGAAGCTGGGGAAGAGACGCGGTGGGATGACCAACTCAAAAATGACTCAAAATGTGTGACTTGACAATGTTTATAAGACCTCATAAAAAAAAAATCATTTTCATTGGTAATAAAAAGTGCCACCACATCGTGAACGTTTTTTTTGGAAAATTCTGATTTTCCCGAAGATCACGGGATCAGCTCTGGTGACCACCAGATGGGTAGACCAGGTCTGGAACAAAAAGTTTCCATCCTTTACATAGTTGTCAGAAGTTTTGGTGAAAAAAATTCTTGAAAAACTTTATCCGTTCAAAAGTTATTAAGCTTCAGTACACCGACATGACAGAATTTCGCGCACAACATATATATATACAACTGCATTCTATTATAACTAATTTGCGAATAAACTCGGACTAAACTCTAAATAGACTTCTACATCAAGGGTTCCTTTGATCTTCAATCTATATTCAACTTAGTTCTAATGTCATCCTCATGTTAACTTTTTTTTTTGTCATCTGATATATTTAATTTGCAAAGCAGAAAAAGTTATTTCAATAGAACTCTCCGACAGTATCCTCATTATTTTATTTAATCAAAAAATCACCCAAATCGAATACCAAGAAGAGCTTTTTATTAAAAAAATCTGTTTGTACCCTCGTACATCTTGAATATTTAACTTTTTGCTAAATTTACTGATTTTCTGATATTTTCTGTTTTTCCGAGCTTGTAATTTCTGTTTTTTCGGTATTTTTGATAAATTTCGGTATGTTTATCAAATTTTTCATGAAGATAAATCTAGTAAAAACATTTCTTCTTTTTCGTGTATTTTGCATGTTTTTCCTTGTAACTCGTGTAGCTCGTATAACTGTTGTGTTTAGGAAAAAACATAATTAGGTGACCTTTCTAAATAGGTCCATAAAAAATTGAATAAAGAGTTCCAAGAAGAAAATGCTTGTTTTGCCAACAATTCTTGTTCAACTTTTCATATCGTTTCCACTGCTCAAAACTTTTCAAGAGATGAGTGTACTTGAACGGAAAATATGATATCGCATTATCCAATAATAATTAGGGTTTAAGCTTTCATAACTTTTTGAGAGTTTTTTTTTTGTTATCATTCGACTTATGTATATTGAACATAGTGGGCGAGAATAGACAAAACAATGTCAAGAAGTGGAAAAAACTTAAAATCATGGAAAATTTTCATGAAAGGTCAAAGAATGTTGGAGCTTATTTTATATTTGAATTTTCTGCAACAGCTTCGAGTGCTTCGAGTACAGTATCGGATTATGCTAATGGTATAATTGAAAATATGAGCTTTTATGTATTTTTGTATCAAGAATAAATGAAAATGTTAAAAGTCACGTTAAAAAGTATTAAGATTGTATTTACAAGAGATTATTTTTTTTAATGGCTGCTTGCATTTTTCATTTTAATTCGAGACGGAAAATTAATTAGAGCAAGATTTTCAACGAACTTTTCAATGATTTTTCAATTTATTAGTAACCAAGAAAATCCTCTAAGTTCTTAAAATCAAAATTTCTAAACTTATATCAATATAGAGCAAAATCACTCTCAACCACCGACAAATGAAAATCAGACTCCCTTAAATGTGTTCCTAGCACACGTAAAATAGCAACAAAAAACGATTCATGTATAAAATAAAGGTCAAGGTGCGGCATGGTAGAAATATCTAGAAGAACATTCGTTCGGGTTTTGCATACAAGAACATACAAATACATAAAAAACATAAAAGTTCATAAAAAATACAAAATAAAAATCATACAATCGATCATATTCCGAATTTATCGAAAATATACTTTAGATATATGATACATAAAATTGTTATTTTTAAACAAGTTTACGAAAATAATTCAGAACTTGTTTTGAAACATTTTGTTACTTTTAACCTACGAACTTTCTGATAATTCTAATAATTTTATTATTTCTATGGGTAAGCTTCAATCATTCAGAAAGTCTGGCATTTTACGAGCAAACAAGTCCTAAAATAGCTAAAACTAATTAAATTTGGTGAATGTTGAGATTTTTGAGGGAATAATGTTTGTATGTACTTGTTTGCGAGCTTACGACAAACGAAACTTTCAATAAATTTGAGTATTTTTTGAGTCTTTGAAAGTCAATTTTATTACATTTTAGTCTTTTTGAATCTTTTTGAATCTTTTTTAGTCTTTTTGAATCTTTTTTGAGTCTTTTTGAGTCTTTTGAGTCTCTTTGAATCAATCCTAGTAGCAGACTTTTAAAAATTTTTTAATCAAATTTGCTTTGAAAATTCTGACATATTGTTATTGTTTTGATTATTTTGGAACAATTCCTATCAATTATGATCAACCATGAAGTCTCTATTCCAAGCAAAAAAATTTAAATATATGCACAGTGATTTTATGTCTTAAAAAAAAAAATTAGCATAAGTTGGGAACAATTTTGAGATATTGATTGTTTATCAGCCACCAGCAATATTTAATAACTTTGGAAAGAATAACTAGTTGGCAAGTCCTTTTTTGGAAGGCAGTCATATATAAAAATCTTTAGAAAATTTTGGAATTTTTCGAACATTGTAATTAAATCGATACTTGCTTTCAATAATTTTTCGATCTGGAAATTTATGCTAAATAACTAAATGTAACAACCCAAAATGTGTCTGGAGTGACCAGCTAATGGTGAACCCAAATCTGATCATGATCTGATATTAACTCATCATCCTAAATAATCCAGCTAAAGAAATTAAATCGCTAACTTGTACCGTTCAAAAGTTGATTTTGTATAGAAAACCCAGAAATGTGCCCACAACTCCCTAGTTGGTGGACAAACTTCCACTAAGATTTTCATGTTTAAACTAGGTTCGATATGGGACATTTTGGTACCAAAAGATTTTGTCTGACTCTATTTTTTCGGGAGTTATCTTTCAACCATAATCACCTTAAAATTCCATTGAAAAAAAATTTCTTGCTTATTAATATTGAGAATAAATGATAAAAAATGAGTATTCAAAGATTTTTAAGGTGTAAATTGATCAGCAGTTTTAAAAATCTTGAGCACATTTAATTATTTCAATTTTTTTGAGTCTCAAAAAGTCTAAATAATTTACTTTTTAGTCGATTTTATTATATTTTATTATATTTTATTGAATTTTATTAAATTTTAATCTTTTGAATCTTTTTTGAATCTTTTGAATCTTTTTGAGTCTTTTTGAGTCTTTTTGAGTCTTTTTGAGTCTTTTTGAGTCTTTTTGAGTCAATCTTAGTGTCCTCAGTTTTTTGAATCTTTGGTTTGTCATAATCTCGCTAGTTTGTTTATTTGCAAATCATACAAAATTGTCTTTGAATAAATAAATAAGCCGTGGGTGCTTTGATCGAGAAGTTTTCTAAATTTGTAAAGCTTTAAGTTTTGACTTGCATGAAGAAACTTTGGAAAGCAGGGGGAATTTTTTATTTGGATCTTTGCAAACACATGGAAACTTTGATTGAAATTGGAATAGAAATGTTGATCAAAGCAACCTTTCTACATATTCATTCAAAAGCCACCAAAAACTTTTGCCAAACATCACCTCCTCCATAAATGCTGCAAGTCAACAGATTTCATTGTTCGCCTGAAATCAAATTGCAAAAGGTTAAACTCATATAATTTATGAAATTCATGATTTTCATGACAAATTTATGCTTTTATGAGTTTCATCCAATTTTTTGATTGAAGAACGTCACCCGAAACAGATTTGCGTCCAAAAATAGATCAATTTATTGACATAATTTCGTTAAAATTCGTTGGAAAATGGCAAAACGCTAACAAAATGGATCAAATTGGAAGAAATCATAAAAGGCTCGCAAAGCACTTTTGCTTATTTATTTAATTTCAATTTTTTCTTTTATTTTTCTGATTTTGTTTGTGAACCCTTCTGGCACTTTCCCTTGCTTTAGAATCCTTGCTGTGTTGAGATTGTCGAGCACTTTTTTGTGTTATTATTATGTTTTTGTGTACATCGCGGTTTTTGTGTGGAAAAACTTTTGTGGTTGTACTTTTGGAGTTTGTTTGTCTGTTTGTCTGTACATCATTTTGCTTTGAAGGGTAAAGTAATTTACAAAAAGAATGTTAATAAGATTTCAAATTCCAGGTACCCTAAGCTTCTGAACTTTTACATAGCTGTTGGCTTCAGACGACTTTTCTAAACATTTCCAGGAAATACAGAAAATTAAAATGTGGGAAGAGAATCCGCTTAGTCAACATGATGAGCAATCTTTTTTATGAGTTCCAAGAGTTCTTTGAGCTTTTAGCGAAGATTATGAAAGTTTTTGCTGACGTTTTTTTGTGTGTCGAGAGAACTTTTTGAGGAATTTTTTTTTTCAATTTGAAAGTTTTAATTGGGCGTGTGGGATGGCTTGGAGACCTTTTTCAAGTCAAAATGCTTGTATTTGGTTCTTGTTGCTTTACAAAAGTTTCTACGTTCAACAAATTGTTGAATATATTTTCTTCCATTTCTAAGGATTCTTTTCAATTATTTCATGAGTTATGTTAATGTCAAATGTTTGGATGTTCAAATTGTTCAATATGTTGAATTGCAAGAAAGAAAATACAGGCAGACTAGGTGGCGCTATCTCCAAGGAATAAATTTTGTATGATTAAGTTGTTTAGAAATTATTTCTTGTGGATTTATCGTAATAATTTAGATGTAGCTCTAGATAATGGCGTGGATTTATTGTTATTGCGAATTTTATTTCTGAATGGAAGGCCAATTATGAGATATATCATGAATATATTTTTCTTCCATTTTTTATAGCTCGCAACTTATTTTAATTAAATTTAGAAAATAAATTGTGTCTTTATTTCTTTCACTTTATTAATCTAATTAAGAGTTCTATGAAAATTGATAAATTAACAAAATTATAAAAAGGCAGCTCTCGTTATTATGGAAACCTGATAAAATGTAAAATTCTCTCAAAATTGGACCAAACATCCATAAAATTCTAATTTAATTTAGCAAACCACGAAGTACGTGATAGAACCAGAACCGTAAAATTGCGAGGAAATTTTTCCAATAATTGAACAAAATTTGCAGGTAATGTTAACATGCTGAAAACTGTTTCCAGAAAATCTTGAAAATTATCATGTTTCGAATTCTCCAGAAAATGTAATTTCAAATCCAAAATGTTTTCAAGAAATCTGGACAGATTTCTCAACCAAAAAATGCTCCTTAAAATGTTTACTCCGAAAATAACAAGTAAAACATGCTAATAAACCTACATTATTTCTAATACAAAAAAGCTCATAAATATTAATGTAAAACTTTATGTTTAATTAAACAGAATATCCCCGGCTCCCCTTAATGTCACCAAAAGCTCACCAATTACTGTCAAATCATCTTATTTGTCACGAAAAACAAGAACCCTCGAGCAGTACAGCAAACAGAATTACAATAAGCTTTTACTAACATTCTGAAATATCCAAATATTATGAATTTTCCAAATCCTACAAAACAGCTCAACAAACAAGTGGAACAAGTAATTGCAAAGACAAATAGCCAGAAATAAATCAACCCTTCCCCGAGTAACCGACAGAAAAGCGCTCAAAGCCTAAATAGAATGACAAAAATTACCAAAAAACCATCAAAAAAATAACAGCGAAAACGTGGAAATGACTTAAATGGACGAAAATTACAGAAACGACAGAGTTTGGACAAAATTGCTTTCCGGATCAATTTTTTAGTTGGACGTGGAGAAAAGGATTCAATTTGGGTGGCATTTTGAGTTCGGTCAGTATTTTAGGGGTTTGGACATTTGGTACGAAGATTTTGGGAAGAATGTCAGAAAGCTTTTAAATCTGAATTGAATTTGAGGAGCCTTTTTAGCTTTCCACTGTTAAAAAAAATTTAATTTAAAATTTAAATATTTTTCTCAGATATTGATTCGTGACCTTGAAAATTGAAAAACTTTAAATTTACTTAAATTATGAATTTGTTATTTTATACCAAAATGTATGTTTACTATGTTAATGAAAGTTCTTAAATTCAAAATGGAAAGAAAAACATGATGGCAAGAAAAAAAGATAAAAGTTCTTTTCTGCATAAATAATATGTTCAAAAAGCACCTTCTTGAAGGTTCAAAGCAATTGAAGACAGTTACAAGAGAGTTTTGAAGAATCTTAGGAAAAAATTTTCAACAGTGTACATAAAACGTGCTTAGATTGCAACCACAGAAACATCTTTCTGCAGTGTCCTTTACAATAAAGATATCAGTGAACCGTACAAAATTGTTGCCCTACATGATAAGCACCACTCCAGAAAGCAATTCCAAATCAAAATCGCAACATAAATCAAGGAAGTGCTCGAGAACCTCATAAAACTAATAAAAACTGATAGAAACTCAATAATAATCTTTCTCCGAAATCTGCAAGCTCATTACATTCAATATACAATACAGCATTGAAGCATTAAAGCAATACAGCCTTTTATTTTATTACATAACTTCCCTATGGCATATGCCACATGCTTTCACATTTTTAATTTTCTGATGGTAGCACAATGCCTACTTTGTTTACAAAGTAACAACACTAGACTTTGATTTATTACCGCATTCTTGGAATCGCTTCTGTGAATACTTCACATTTTTTCGACATTTACTCGCAAATGCCTGAGGATTCTGCTCAAATTATTGACAATTTCCCGAGAATCGATTACCATTATACTTGAGGCCAAACATGAACTCATATAAACATATCAATGTACCTTACAGAAGCTTTAGTAATGCTCACAATCGATAAGATACCGACAGATTCCTTTATCGATTGGTACAAAGATAATTTTTTTGTTATTTAATACGTCTTAGCTACTCTGAGCTACTTTAAGCTGCTAATCCCCTTTAAAGACAAATCTCCACGTTTGCCCCAAAAAACACTCTGCAACTTTTTTGGCGCCCCAACACTTTTTTTGCTTCTTTGGATTTGTTTTAGGGAGGAAAGTGTCGATTTCTTGAGATCTCTTTGAGATTTCTTGAGATTTCTTGAAGAACTCTCGAGATTCCCCACAAATAGGCAATTCTTTGGAATTCACAAAATACACAGATTACACTAGATAATCACTTTTCTCAATTTACTTGGAATTTACTTTGAATTTGCACTAAAATTCACTGGATTTTGTCGAGTTTGTCCACGGAAAACAGAAAATACATGATCCTGCTCATAAAATTCACCAAAACTTTTCAATTCCACACAATTTTGTCCACTTGTAAACCTTTGATCTTGCTTGACACGGATCTGTGGCGTCACTGAGCCAGCATACCCAATTTTCCAAACAATTTCCAAGTAGGATTTGAAATTATATGGTGTGCATAAATCGCGTAGAAAGTCCTTGAAAAATGTGTATCAATGAGAGAGTTTTTGTGGCGAGTGCGCAGGACCGAAATGTGGCCGATATTTTTGTTGAGACTGCTGCAAATTAGTAGCGCCAAAACTGTCAAATATGGGTGGTTGGGCATGGTTATGGAAAATGTTTGTTTTTTATTTCTTTTATAAATTAGAAATGGGCGGAGGGCAGGGGTCGGACTTTTTTGAATGAGGTCATATAAGTTGGTGAGGTTATAAAGGTACGTTTTGAAATTGTATTGAATTTTTTTAAAGAAGCTTTTATGAGCTTTTTAAAGCTTTTTTAGTATTAATGAGAGCAATCATATTTAAATTGTATCAAAAAAATCTAAAAAAATCTTTCTTAAAGAATTCTACTATATTCCCTCAAATATATGACAAAAAACCCAACACTCTATCCTCAGTCAAGCAAATCGCTAAAACCAGCAACAATCCACCAAAAAAATTAGTAAAAAATCTTTTCTCCCAAATGCGGCGAAAAATCAGCGAAACAAACAATAAATTTGTAAATGGACATACATTTTTAAATAAAAATTAATTTGAGCTGTCTTTACGTTCGAAACGAATAAATTAATTGTTGTGAGTCGTAAAGCATGCCCACACAGGAAAAGCGCAAAAAAACTCGTGGCTGGAAACGTTGAAATCGTAAAAAGCACACAAAAAACACTAAAATTCAGTACAAATCAGACAATAGATGAATTATGCGGTCGAAGAAAGATATTTCTAAACAAAACATGCAGAGCCTACTTGTTGAAATGATTGGAAGTATTGTAGTGGAAACTAGAAGGTGAATGAATCTAGTGCGTATTTTATGATAGAACTATGTGGTTTATCTCAAAGTTTACACTTTTTCAACATTCTGCTTCTTTTGCAATGTAAATTTAGATTTTATAATAAATGGTTTTGCCATTTTATTTAATAGTTTGAACCAAATTGACCTGCAGAAAAGATTAAAGTCTTTTAAAGTTCATTTTAATTGATTTTTGATGGAATTTGATAAGTCTTTAAAATGAATTTAAGTGTTTTTTCTAAAAATGATCAGAATTTAATAGGCATGACTATTTCTTCAGCCCATTAAACTAATTGGTTGTAAATAGAATTTATTCGATATTTATCAGAACATTAATAAGATTTTGCAAAGACAATTGAACAATTAATCTAGTACCCTCCTTGCAAACCAAATCTCTTTAAAAATCGTGCCCAGAATTTAATTAACCTAAAATCTAAGTAATCTAAGCAATTTAAAATAAGCAATTAATTTTCAAAGCCAACTAGATCGACCAATTAAATTTACAAAAAGTCGCTTGCAGTTCGCCCCAGCAAATAATCAAATAATAATTGTATCAGCGTCATTTGCAACTATCTCATGTATCGGCAATTGAGCAAAATGAGAATTAGAGCCCGTACTACGTAACAGCATAAATTAATTTGTTCTTGGACTAACTAAACGACTAAATGAACTAGCAGCTCACTCTCAGCAACTGCTTTTATTGCTTTGAATGCTTCAAACTTTACGTTTCATTAGAGATTTGTCGTTCGATTTAATTGACTATCACTTTAAAAAATGCTAAAAAAAAAACTTTAAAATCAGTTCAATTGAGTGTGTGGCAGTGTTAATTCACTAATTGACCAATACTAACACTCAATTTGTGCATAGTTGGGAAAGATTTATTGGCAAAAGAAATTGCGAAGAAATGTTTTTGCACTGTTACAATAAATTTACATTTGCAATGCTTGAACCATAAATTAACGAATTTTTGGAATTGGTGCCAAAAGTTGCACTGTTATTTTAATTATGCAAATTTTGTTAAAAATCATATCGATATTTTGAATCCAAAAATCATGTTTCAATAAAAACATAAAATAAATCAATTTTAATTAAAAATGACATACATGAATTAAAAATTGTTCTTTTATTTATTGATTTAACGAACAGCTTTTTACACCACTTGAATCATACAAGAATCATAGTTGATTGATTATGAAAGGCTTGTACATTCAATACGACGCAGAATATTATATTTGAGTGATACGTGCATTTTCTCTATAAAATGTTTATTTGTTATCGAGTTCTTTATTAGAAAGTAAATAAAATGAATGCTCTGAACTACACTATTTTATCGCTAGAGATTGAAATATCTGTAATAATTTCAAAGCGTGTCTCATTTATTAAAACATAATTAAATTCTCAAAACACCAACAAAATTCTTTCAACAGTGTGGAAACATAATTTATCTGTACATAATTTTCTAATGCAATTATTGCACTTACTCTTTCCAGCTTCTGGAAGTATTGTCTAAGGAAAGTCACAGGATTCTCAGGGCGAACCACACAAAGTTGGACTATGCAGCTCTTCAGGATGTCTGAAATAATCCCATATACCATCAAAAACCATCACTTGCATTTTTTGCATTATTTGCTTACTTTGAATTGAGTACTCGGAGATGTAATTTTCGCATTCCCTCAGACTCTCACATTCCTGTTCCATCGTGTTTTCAGCCATTGTCACTAAATTGACTGAACTGGGCACTTAATTTAACTAAATCTCTGATCTTGATGTTTATTTTGAAGATTTTCCTTTTGCGATTCACTAGGAAAATCACTCAAGACGTGAGATTTTCGATTTTTTACAGTTTTTCAACGATTTATATAATTTCTCACTAATTCAATTTTATGCTCGAATTCACAAGAAACAATTTAAAACTATATTTTCCCGGAAAAACAGGAAAAATAAGCAAAAACTTTATAATTTATAAGTTGTGATATTGTCGACTGTAGATAGATTATTTTTATAAATGTCAGCGATGAAAACGCTCCCCTTGCTACTTAAAGCGTCACGTTCAGTGGTTGCTATACTGGGAACATGTAAAAAAGGCTGTATGGACGGCGAACTGAAAATATGGAATATTTTATAACGTTTTGTTGGAAATATATCGAAAACAAATCAACAGATGATTGAATGCTTTTTCAGGAGTTGTATTTTTTATGTAGAACAATATATTTTACTGTAAATTTAATAAAAATGTAGTGAAATATCAAATTATTTGTATTTTAAAATAGATTCCATTTTAACTTGTTCAACTATTAGGTGATGTCGAAAAAAATAATTGAAAAGAATCATCATAATATTGATATGGGCTCAAATCCTCCAAGACTGTAACATTATAAAAATTTATTTTTTAGCCGAAATTTTTTTTATTATTTATTTTATTTGAATAATTTATTTAAAATTACATAAAACAAATTTTTTTTCAAATCACAGAATTCTTAAGACTAACGACTAGAGCTTGAGAATCATGTTAAACCAATTTTTTGTTGTAAAAAACAAATTAAAAAGCCACAAAATTTTCATTTTTTAAGCACAATTACATCTAAATATTTAAAGAGTGAGATCAGAATCATCAGAAAGCCATTTAAAACACGTTAGGATTTTCGAAAAGTTTAGGCAGCTCTAATTGCAACCTCAACATATGAATGAAAGTTTTTAATTTATAACGATCTTCATCCAAACTGTGAGCTTTATCGTTGAAGAAAGTCGAGAAATATGACAATAAAATGAAATCGCCGTCCAAATTTTCAATCAAAATTGAGTTATCTTGTTGGTCAGGCTGACAAACATCCTTTTGAGTGCCATTCCTGTCTTTTTGGCAAAACTGGATGATCGTGCTTTGACTAGCATTCCCAATTTTCATCTCAGATGCCTTGAACACCAAAAGTAAGACAGTTTCCTTCAAATATCTCAACTTTGTTTGAAATTGCGATTTCGTTTGGTTCGTGTAATTATTCCGGATGTCCTTGTTACTATTTCCGGCAGAGTTATAATCAGTTTCGTTTAAAAGCTCCCAAAGTTTGATTACAAAACCATGAACTGGTAATTCATCGGTATCTTGTTGAGAGTAGTTAAAAGAAAAAGTAACGGGAGTCATCGCAAACATTTGACTTCCTGAATATGACCAGATTGTTTGCTTCACTCGATTTTCCTCTTTGGTCAGTTCAATCTTAACTTTTGAGTCCTTCAAGGACTTTCCATGGTGGTTGACAATAATAAGTTTTTTGTTGCTCACAGTGGACACTATTCTAGATAAAGTTGAATCAGGAGACTCCACAAGAATTGTTGATACTTTGGTTTGATCTGGAGTGATCCTATTTCCTGGACCCAGTCGCATTTTACTAGTCGGTAATCTCTTTTTGGTCAGTGAAAAGTATAAATCTGCTAATGATAAAGATTGCATCTGTTGCAATCCCAAGCTGGAGTTTTTCACGCAGTTATAGGAAATGACTAAATTAGGGTTGATTCTCAATTTGTTTATTGAGCTACATCTTTCATCTTTTCTTTGTCCGATTTTTCTGCCATCAGCGCCGGAAAGAATTATTAACACATTTTGTTTATCTCCAGCACCAATTGGAGAGTAAATTAGGTCGTTAACTCCATCATCATTTATGTCAGGAAGAACAACTAAGATGGATTCGATGGTTACGAGAGATGTAAGGATTTGAGTGGATTCGCTATGGTTGGATGGATGCCAAATCCATTTGCCTACAATAAAAAGAAAACATATTTAGGTTTAGAATAATCGACACTCATATCAAAATCAAACTGGTTCCCTATACTTACAAACAGTTAATTAATCATTTATTTATTAATTAAACTGCTGAACTGTAATTTTGAGCTTTAAAAAGCTTTAATGGATGGTAATGGATAAATAATTATGATTTAATGGTCTTTCCTGGTTTTCTATTATGCAAATCAAAAATTCCAAACAATGGGAAAATCCGTATATTATGTATAAAAAATTCACTAGAATTTCTCATCCAATTAAGGAAACCCCCAAGGCCCAAAGGAAAACCCCATAAAAATCAATAAATTTTCGATTAATATTCATAATAAAAAACTCACCTGAAACTGGAACAAAGCAACCAATATTATGGTAATCATCCAAAACAAGACAGTCCATCTCCCCGTCCTTATCCGCGTCTAACAAATTGCAGTTTACACTTATTGGTTCATTTACCGTCTCCAAATAATAAGCCACTCTTCCAGTATCAGTCATCAATGCTAAAATCCCAGTTTGGGTATCAGTTTTAGGCAGAAATTCGTTGTTTCTTGGGGAAAATTTGATGCTTCGAAACATGAATATTAAATTGTTGTGAGCAATGTTTATGGGTCCCTTTAACTCAATCTTTTCGTAGTCATGAAACCAGTTTAATCTCTCTTGGTCTGGGCAAGGAATCACCCATAAAAACACAAACACTGTCAGAAAACAAAAGAAAATCGATAAAATGAAGCAAAATCTCCTGACTGGAGACATTTTGTGTTTTTGGTCAGGACTTTTCTCCAGAATGGCCACATCGTCCGTCTGCCATAAATTTTCTTGCTGCTGGAGACTGTCATAGTCCACATTAGTGAATCCTAGTTCATTTGATTGATTGGTCTTTCCACTTTCTGCTCCATCGACTATAGGTGAGTAGTAAACGTTTTGTAATGTCTCGTGCACAGACATCACTCCTAAAATTTAAAGGTACTTCAATTCTGTTACTTTTTAAATAAGTTTAATTAAAAAATTACAAGTTTTGTGAAAAACAAACTGTCTTCGATGGAATTTCTTTGCGAATGAAAATTTGGAGCTGAAAAATCGATAATGAATCTTTGCTTTTCAAGGTGGTTTTTGTCTTGGATGGATATACTTTCTGTTGAGGGGTTGATAATGACCATTTATGTTGAGAAACAACCAAAAGGATGGAAAATATAATTTTTTAACGGCGCAAACCAGATCTTAAGATTTTCTTAGCCCTTAACTCAAATAAAAAAACTTTGATTTTTTTCGCTAATTGTTAAAAAAAAGTTTTCATCAAAAAGTTGACTACGTAAGAAATCTTCATGAAATCTTCCCAGCCTAAGTGCTCGCTCAGACGGAAAAAGAAAATGTCGAAATTCCTTCAAAACTATTTTATTCATAGTAATAATGCATACTATGTATTGCTACAGACAGATAGATGGCGTAGCTAGTAATAACTTTTTCTAATGTACAAAAATGTAAAAATCTTAAGATTCTTGATAAATAATAATGAGAACCCCGCTGCTTAAATGGCAAGTTAATACTTTGTATTAGATTCTAGATTAAAAGTATTAATCTCTGAATAGAAAAAATAACACATTAAATTCTACAATAATTAATTAACTTACGCTTTAATAACTCTCATAACTCCACAAGTCTAGCTATGATTTATTCCCCACAAACTATGTCATGTCCCGCTCCTCTAAAACACTCAAAACTTTGAAATCCAATATGCTTGTCCAATCAAACTTCATGATCTTTAACAAGCGCTACTAACAAAAAATCACAGAAAATCTACTGAAAACTGAACACCTGCAAAGTCACTCACGAATAATTTGGAAGTTCTCAGAGCTCTTTATGATCCATAAATTCTAAACTATTTAAATATTTTTGGAATCAGCTGAGTAACAAATGAATTTAATAAGCTAAATTTTGGAAAATGACAATTTTATTTAGTTGTTGGTCTGGATACTGCTTTAATTGCTTAATTTTATGATTTTTCAAAAGCAAATTGTTCAAAAGTCATTCGTAGTACTAGTTTTAGTGAATTTGTCTTCAGCATCTCAAGTAGATTAATGTTCCTTAAAATTCTAATCCATTTTATCAAAAACTATCTATAAAACACTTCAAATTCCCCAAAAAAGAAGTAAACCAACGATTTTAACTCATTCTGCAAATAAATGGATATAAAGTACCTCCAACCAAAACTAATCAAATCACACAAGATCTTGAGCTTGAAACATTTTTGTCGTTCACTCGTAAAACTCGCGGTAAACAAATAAACCTCCATGAGCAGCCAACAATGAGAATCACGTTGAATAAATAATTCAGAACACAACTGAAAGAAAAAAAGACTTGAATAATTGCTCAAGAAACTAATAATGCTGGAATTCTTTATTTTTCTCGCATAGATGTACGATTTCTTGTAGTATCTTTTAAAGTATTTAATATTTTTCGTTGGCTCAGGTTTTTTTCTCACAACTTCACAACTTCACAAGTCTGTAAATCAGATATCCTCAGGTGTCTTTTTCAAAATTCAATATGTGTTATGTGTTCTGGTGAGCAATTATTGGTTTTTCAATTTGATTTTTTGTAGAAAAAATGGTTAGTTCAGTGGAATTTGGTCGCGACTGACGAATTACTTGAGTGTTTGAGGTTTATTCAGTATTCTTTGAATGTTTTACAGGTCATAACTTATAATTCAATTGATTTAGAATTGTTAAAGTTGTCTGTAAATTGGATTCTTATTTGAAACATTTTAGTGGATTCTTGTTGGATGGCATTTATGTCAATAGGATTTATTTGCTTAGAATGACTTCAAATTATTAATAACCTAATGTTAAGGAAAAAATGTGTTCAAAATATGTAAAATACAATTTGACCTTTCCACCGCTAAATATTCATCACTTTCTTGTCTGTGGAATAAAATTATTGTTGACTGATTTTCAGTACAATCTTTTTTATAACATTTTGTACAATTATGAGGCAAACTTATGTTATGTTACATCAATTTTATAGAAACGATTGAATGTTATTACACAAATTAAGAACGCTCTATTTTTGTTTTTGATTTTGGGAGCATCAATATATATTACGTACAGAATAGGGATAAGAGATGGTTACCTGATTAATATTATTCTGAAGGATACTTTTGAAGCCGAATTTGGTTTTTATAGTTTTTTAATATAAAAGGAAAGTCCTTTTTAATATCTGAGACAGAAGTTATTTTTTTGATCAAGAAATTTTCAAACTAAATTTTTGAAGAAATTTTTTTTAATGTACGTAGATTGTATGTTAATGCTCCGTTTTTTATTTTTTGGTATTTTTTGGTAATGTTTCATACAAACTGTCCTACAAATTGATTAAGATATTATATTGATCAAATGGATTTTGTATCGAAAAGTTACTTGAAGTATTTTTACCTTGTGTTCCTTATTGACTGCAGATGTAATAATACTAGAAGAAATGAATAATATATTCGTGTGTCGTCTGCTAAATATTTCCAGCCACAGAGCTCCTCCTCAAATTTCAATAACCAACTATGTTATGTGAAATATCACGCAAGTTGGTTGGTTGGTGCAATTTGAGGAGGAGCTCTGAGGCTGAAGATAGCAGACAACAGACGAATCTCTTTTCGATTCTCCGGAACGGTGTTAATCGGGTTACCAAAAAGTATCCTTTCGATACAACAACTTATACATCGGAATGTTGATCAACTATTAATACAGGACATTTTGAATAATTTTTGTGGGTAGAGTGTTTTATCAATTGGGATAACTTATCTTTTGGAATAACTGATGGATAACCGACATTTGAAATGATCTGTTAGAATAAACGTGATTGTGTAGAATGTGTTTTTACACAATTTTGTCTTTTATGTTTATTCTGACAGATCATTAAAATTGTCTATTATCCATCAGATATCCCAATAGATAAGTTATCCGAATTGATAAAACACTAATTACAAAGTGTAATTTTAGAAAAGAGCCAATTATGTAATTTGCACAGAATTTTTGGTAAAAGCCAATTATGGAAAATAGTGCGAGTTCAAAAAATATTCAAATTATAAAAACAACTCGGCAGGTTCTCAGATTCATCACATGCAAATAAGTATGCCAAATAGTTAAGCAACTCGAAGTAGCCAAAGCGAAGAAGTAAGGAAGGAGATTGGTTGTACAGAACCACAGAAGGGCTAGCTCAACTAGCGCTATAGCTCCTCTGATGCAGACAACATAGATCTTGTTTGCTTTGCGAACCTGTATTGAAAATAGATACATAAAATCTGAGTTATATGCTACATATTATCATTTTATCAGAAGTTTTAAGATTTTTTCAAACTTGCCTCGACAATCATGAAGATAAACGTTAACGAAGTTACATGGTACAGAAGTACAAATAACAGCAAATACACCTCATAGTGAGTAATTTGGTCTGGTGTCATATCTCTTAGTTCCTCAATCAAAGGATTCATTACAGATGGAAGCATGGATGTTGCAGTAATCATGAGAACTACAAAGTTTGTCAACAACATTATAAAAGCAGAGACTTTGTGGCTCAAGAATTTGGTGGTTGGTTGGAAAGTTGATCTTCGAACTTTGTAACTGATGACCATCTTGTAACTGAGAAAAATCAACAAAATAGAACACTTGTTAAAGTTTAAAAGTCCTTTCCCAGATTTGCTACAAAATTAAATGATTTTCTTCAATAATAATAAAATACACTCAAAAAATAAATTGAAAAGACCAGAAATTTTTCTGCAATTTTAGGGCCTTTTGAATGTTTTTTCAAAATTTTATATTATGGCATCACCATTGCAACAAATGTTTAATAAATAAAATTTTTCAGCCAAAGCTAATTGAAATGCATCAACTTTAATGAATATTTAATTAACGAACTTTTCAAATTACATTTCACTTATGAAAGCTCAGAAAATTACTAGTGAATATTGATGTTATATTTCAAAATACGGTCTCTAATCTTCATAATCAATTGCATCAATTGATTGTCTATATTATCTTAACTTTGGATGCACTTAAGTGAAAAATTTCATCTACTCATTGAACAATCCACTGAAAAATTTTCAACTCACAATTAGCAAACTGTATCGAACTTTAAATTTATAATTTTATTTTCAAGAGAACTTATTGGTTTGGAAGTTTAGCGTAAACTAGAAGGATTTTCGCTCTACACTTTCTTAAATGCTAAAATATGAGAAATTTTTCAATGCAAAACTCAGACAGCAATTTGAGTTATACTGTTTATAACCAGAAAATTCCAGACAACAATTCAAGTTATACTATGAAAATCAAGTATAACTTACAGTATAACTTAACACTTTTTTAAATATTTTTGATACACCATGAAAACGTAGTATAACTAACAATTTGATGGATTTATTTTCATAACACGGCAACAGTATGACGAAAGTCGAGATTGCCTGACCAAGTCAAAACCCTACAACAAGAAGAAGAATAACTTGATGCAACAAAAATTCAATACGATATAGTGTTCGCTATAGACAGAAATATATTAAAGTTATACGATGAAAATCAAGTAGAACTATTTTCTTTGAGTGCATTAAAATGACTCATTTCTTGGTTGCTATTTTTGATGTACGAAGAAAAACGAGTATAACTTTGAAGTTCATTATTTCTTTATTTATTCTTGAAATATTGTGGACATTATCCAAGAAATTGTGTGATAAAAGTTTATAATGATAAAAGTTTATAATTTTGAACACGATTGAACAAGAAAGAATCAATTTTTATTGTGTTTTTATTTTGGCAGATTGAAAACTGTAGGACATTCATATTAATCATAAGTGTGATAGATTTTATTAACTTTAAATTATTACACATTTATATTACAACATCGTAACCAATCGTAACGCTTTTGCCTTTTGGTAACTATTGAAAATAGATTATATGATAAAAATACATTTTGAATGTTTTGAAAAATTTTGAAATAATTAATTAGATACGAAGTGCAATCGATTCATCACCGATTCAGTCAAAACTAGCGATATCTAGAAATTAGATCCTCCAATTGGGCAAAGATCACATCAAACTTTTAATTTTTTCTAAGGTCCTATTTAGATGAGAGAAGAAAGTAGACTATTTTCTTTATCCATTAACATTAAGTGAAAATTCAAGAACATTGCTCATATAGTACTCTTCCATATATTTATTTTTTTTTTTTTTTTTTTCATAATGCTTTATTCATTCCTCAAAATGGAGAATTGGGAGGAATTTTCTTAACTAATACACAAGTTATCTGGCTTACAGTTTAATGTTAACAGAAAAAATAAAAAAAACAGAAGTAACTTAACAAATAAAACTGGAACTAAAGATACAAACATGCAGAATAGGAATAAGGACAATATATAAATTATTTAAAAATAAAGGTTACCTAACAGGGGAGCAATCTTGAAAAGCCAAGAAACGGTCTGAAAAATATAATTTTGCAATCTAGGAAAATTAGCCAGATGCAAGGAATTTCATTAAATTCGATTTGAAGGATGTCAGACCGTTACTTGACTTTACAGCGTCAGGTAAGGAGTTATATAAAACTGGACCATTGAAGAAAAAGCTCTTTTTAATGTATTCGAGGTGAGTTGAGTCGCTGTTATAATGGTTACGTTGCCTTGTAACAGTGTTTGAAAGCTCACCGCGAGTTGCAAAGCTGCCGTTATATTTTATCAAGTTATTATTAATTCGATATAAAAGTACACAATTCTCATATTTAATTAGGTTGTTAAGGGAGAGGATATTTTCTCTAAAAAGAGAGTCAGTAGGGTGGTCGAATTTTAACTTATACACGTGCCTCACTGCTTTTTTTTGTAGGATAAAAAGTTCATTAAGCTTGGTATCTGCGGCGGCAGAGCAAATAGGGAGTAAGTAACTAATATGACTGTGAACGTGTGCGAAATAAATTTTTTTCGGGTGATTATTTTTTAAATCCCGGGATATATAATCAGAAAAACGAGAGTAACACAAAAATTGTGACAAATTCACATTTTACTGAAGGAACTGTATTTAACTTGAAAAAATTTGTTTCGGTGAAAATTCATTAAACTTATAGTGTGCAAGCTACAAATACACTTTAATATACCATCCATGCTGTTGATTACTCATTGTTTATTATTATACTCTTATTACATAATTAGAAAAATTAAAAAATATTTGTTTTGTTTAAGAATAGAAGCAGTTAATTGCGGACTACTTCAACTGCGGACTATTTTTCCAAAAAAAGTTTGATTTTTTACAGCTTCATGCTCGGACGACTTTTCTTCAAAAATATTTTTGCAGTGGCTTCGCACCATAAAAAACAATAATTTCTAGAAGAACTTTTATGTTGGTACCTTACTGAAATGCTTCTAGCTTACATTAACCAAATAGCGAGTATTTTTCATGATTTTTTGTCATTTATTCCAAACCGACCTAAAATCTCAAAGACATGCTGAAGACATGCTGTTGCAAAGTTTTTGGTTCTGAGTATGCAGAGTTCTTGCAAATCTGTCCAATTTTTAATCGTGTTTGGAAAATTTTTATGAAACTGGAATTGTTTAGCTTCAGTGCCCGATAATGTACCATAAGGTTTTGCACGCTAATTGCGGACTATTTCTTAAGTTAATTCCGGACGTTTTGCACAAGCAAAAATTTTCATTCAAAATGTAGGTTTAGGTTGTGTATAAATTAAAGGAAACAATGACGCACAATGAAGTCAAGGATCAAATAATCTTTTTGAGCTCAATTACACCAACAGCACCTTCAGCTGGTCGAAAAATCCTCCTTATTCACTAAAACTATCTTTATATAACCAGAATTGTAAAAATTTGTGTTATCCGAGAGCTCAATAATTGTTCTAACGTGAAATAACGACCATAAGGACTTGTTCAACGTGACCTTGAGATGCTACTCATGGTCAAAAAATCAAAATTGTCAAATTCAAATTTTAATTCATTGAAAATATTGGTTCCATCAGAATGTGTATGAGGATCCATCACCAACTGCTTGTGGTGAAAAAATCTATTTTGTCTAAAATTTTTACAAGGATTGATTGTCACTCTTGAGTGGAGTATGAGAAGGTGCTCGAGGTACCATGAGTAGCTTCTCTTGGTGATTTTTTCTTCAAAAACTATTTAAAAGGCTTTAAAAAAATTAAACATTTTACCATAAGCAGATGCTCATGATACCTCGGCCACCTACTAATGCTCCACTTGAAAGTGACAATAACTCCATGAAAAACAAGGTATACAAAAATAAATTTTCACCACTAGCAGGTGGTGATGGTACCTCACCCACCTTCTGATGGAACCAATATTATATATAAATTAGCCTTTGAATTTGATATTTTTGATTTTTGAGCATGAGTAGCACCTCAAAGTCACCATGAGCAAGTCCTTAAGGTAGTTGGTAACTTGCTTTAGAACAATTATTATGCTCTTAACAAACCACTTCTGGTCATAAAGTTTAGTTTTAGTGATTAAATATGATTTTTCGACCAGCTGAAGGTGCTGAAGGTATTTTTGTGCTGCTCAAAAAATCAATTGTAGTTCTATCAAAGCATTTTATGAATAAATTGGAACATAAATTCATACATATTTTTGCTTGTCAAAAGCATTTTTTCCGATGAGATTACTCTGATATATTAGTCCGGAATTGACGAAAAAATAGTCCGCATTTAGGGTTGACTAGTCCGGAATTAAGATGCAAAAACTGTGTTACGGTATGAAGAATACCTCTTTAACCATCAAAAATATTGAAAATCCAAATATATCATCTCAAAGGCCATTTAGTTTGGCACAAATTATGAGTTTCTAAAAGTATATTTGCAGCAGCAGAAGTGTGCTAATACGCAAATATTCAAAATATGAACCCAAATAGTCCGTAATTAGCATCGTTTATTCTTATTTTAAGGAATATATTTATTTATTTATTTTGTTGTTACTATATAAAAGATAAGATTAAATTGAATCTCCATGAAAAGTGTCCAGATGATATTTTTTACAAATAAACTATAATTCAAATATAAAGTAGAAGTATTTATTTAAATTATTGAAAAATTGATATTGAACCTCTGAATCACAACAATATCTAATAAGAAGGTAGAAAGTCAAGATTTTCTTAATTTAAAATGATGGATGGATAAGACAAAATAAATAACTTTACAATTGTGAGAGCTTTATGAGAAGTGCTAATGAAATATTATAAAAGTAACATAGCTATATATTTCAGAACCCTTTCATCTCTGAAATAAAATCTAGTACGTTATGGAACATCATCATTAAATTCTATTTATAATTTAGCAAAATCATGCAAATCCCCACTTAACCAGAATAAATGCACCACAAATTAAATTAACAAAAGATCGCTTAACATATTTCAAAGCAAAAAATTATTCAAAAATCCTAATTTGCTAATCACGACCATTTATTCTTCCATTATATAAAAAAAGAATATCGTGGCTCATATATTTAATATTGTATGCAAAATATGCGGTGTTATTCTGCTATGAAATTCAATTTATTATAATTTTTTGTATTGTTTGACTTTTTATTTATTTATTTTTCGGCGCCATCGTCGTAAAGATTTTTTGTACGAAATTGAATAAAAGTTTTAAGTCAAGCGACTAAACAAGAGTTATATCTGTGATTTTTACGTGTGTGAAATCAGAATTCTTATAAGAAGGTGCATGTGTGGAGCTTTAACAATTATTTTTTGTGAAGGGGGACGTTTGGGGAAGATGACACTTATCAGTGTGTTAGACTTTTTCTAAATTTGATGCGATTAAGTTTTTGGACTTGAATAAATTTATTTAATATTCTGATTTTTCATTTTAACTTCAATTTTATGTATTTTTAATAAGAAAACTTGTCAAATCATCAAATAGCCAAAAAAGACATAATCTCTCATCTACCCCCCAACGTTCATACATATTCTGGCCCACCAAATAAAATACCGGCTCCAAAATGGAAGGAATCCAAATTAAGAACGATGTTGCTGGTTAATGGAATGTTCAGTTGATTCAGTTCATTCTTTGATAATTTTTATTTCGTTCGGGCGGATTGTTAATATTGTTATTCTGCTCTGCGTCGCTTTTTTCTTGAGAACCAAAAAAAATAAAAATATTATTACTTCTATGGTCTTTGAAAATTATTTTTTTGGAGAAGGGGTGTTTGCACCAAAGAATTTTTCTTGATAAAATATTTAAGCTTTTGAATAATTCTTGTGACTCAAAATGACAGAATTTCTCCAAAAATATTTCTGCCCAAAATTTCTTCTATTCACACCCCCTTCACCCGCTTTGGTATAAGAAACGGTAATGATATAAAGGCCAGCTCAAAGAATTGGTAAGAAATCTCCTCTTTTTATCGGTTCCAGTCGCTTTTTATATTATTGCTCAGTCCGCTTGTTGAGATTTGTTTTTCAGGTTGCACCTGAGAATTTCTCGAGCTATTCTTTAGCCTCGTATTTCTTCATATTTCTCGATGTTATTTGCCTTTATTATTTCGCTGCCTCAGACGAAACACCCGTAAAAGATATTTATTTTTAAGTTTTGTAATATTTATTGAAGAAAACTGAAAGATACATTCAAACAAATTTAAAAACGTATCGAATGAAATTTTAATTTAAAGCCCACGTAATTTTCGTTTTGGTTAATTTTCTGATTTTCTCATAATTTTTTCGTAATTTCTCAAAAGGGACTTTTGTTACATTTATGGAGAAATTGAATGGTTTGTATTTGAATGGTCGCTGTTGTGGTTCTTAATCAGATTTGTGTTGGAATGCAGTGGGAAATTATTTATTTCTGAAGTATCTGAAGTTTCTGGATTTTTGGTTCAATAATGGTAGCATGCATGCATTTCAGAATGGAGAGAGAAAACATTTGAAAGAAATTTGTTGAACTTTATTTTGAACTTGACACAGAAAAGTAGGCTTGGAGAAGTTGAAAGCACTTTTAACAATTACAATTTGTTTCAATAAGACCACCCACTTGAATTTGGATGATTTTGTGTTATTATTATTGTTCGAGCATACTATGGATGCAGTTTTGATTTGTAATGAGAAATTATAGAAAATCATGGAAAGCTGGTTTAAGTAGGCGATTTACATTTTTACTCACAATTATTCAAATTCCATAAACTTTTCATTAAAAATGCATCCAAGTAGGTTTCTTCCTATAGAACAGTGTGGAGGTTGAGATTGATTAAATTCCAAGTTAAAAAATCGATTTCCATTTGACCGTTAATTTTTCATATCATTTTAATTTCATGTTTTAAATAAATTCTGCCGATAAACCTAAAGATTCGTTAAGATTGCAAAGATTTTGTATCCCATAGCAAATTGGAACACCTGAGACTTTTTAAACGGAACATGAACAAATATGCTCAATTATAGGAATTACGAAAATTAACAACTTTCTGCGATTTTTCTTTGTATAATTTTGGACCTCCATGCATGACGTTTTCTGTAAAATTGTGTTGTTTTACCCCGAATTGATTATTATCTGGATGTAGCTGATTTTTTGCGCATTGACGAAATATGCGATAATTATATTATTGAAATTAAATAAACCGAGAAGTTGAGAACTTAATTAATGTTTATTGGAGAAGAATTTTATGACAATAATTATAATACAATTTTATGTATCTAGACGTTTTGACAATTTTATTACAAGGTTTGTGATTATTTTTTAACGTCTCGCTAATTGTTATCGTAAAAATTGTTTGTTGTTATTAGTTTTTGAAATTTGTTTTTTTAGCATGAATTTGGCAACAAAAAATTATTAAATTGTTTAACAACCAAGAAAACGTGTATGAATTTGAAATAACAATTTAATAAAGTTGTTTCTTACTCGATCATTAAATTCTTAATAAATGCAAATATAAACATAAACCTTAAGAAAGCATATCAGCACAATAATTCAGTTGCACTAAATTGGACATGTCCCCTTTAAATTGCTTTTATCTTCTTTCAGTTAGTTGCTTTCAGTCAGTATCAAGCTTGTATCAAGAAACATTTCCATCTACAAGAACAAGAAGGCCATGAGACTTTTGCTGTTTCTTATTATTTGTTGCACGAGGGGTCAATCATGATTATGATTATAATTGACATGATGAAGGATCAAAGAGGTGAAGAAATGTGAGATTATTTTTATAACAGTTCTTTTAAAATATTGAAAGGGATTTCTTGGAAATTTGTTATTAAATTTAATGTGGAAGAAAGTTGGAAGTTTATGGATATTTTGAAATTATAAAAGGCCAATCTAGTACGTTCTATTAAAATTTCATCAAAAATTACTGAAAAATAATTTTTATTTATATTTTATTCAATTATGCACAAAATCGTTTGATAAAGATCTCAGAACATCTTAATAAAGCAAAATCATGCAACTTAAAATAAAAATTTAAAATTCATAAAATTCTTGATCATTCATGTCCATTTTTGATCGAAGCTCGAAGCAACCCATGCAAATAAATTTAAACAAAACCTGTCATGAACCCCTCGCGCCTCCTTCAAAATAAATTCTCAACGGATTTAACTCATTAAACATATATTTGAAGCAAAAATAGCCATCAACATTAACCAGCGACATTGCAAAAAAAAAACTTGAAAGATCATTTTGACCACAGTCAGCATAGTCTCAGTCAGCCTTGTTGAAGTCGCAACAACGAAAAAAAAAATTTCTCATGAAATTTTTAATGTTTGCCGTTTTTTTTTTATATTTTTAAATCAAGTTTTTTAATATTATATATTTTTATATATTTTTTCATTTAATCTTAATTTTGTTTCTTCGCTTTTCTCCTTCTCATGCTTCGCATACGAATAAGACTGAAGCACTAACAACAAATAAAATCCATTCTCATGTACGTTTTATTAAAATCTCTGATCTTCTCGTTTAGTTCATGCAGGTGTTACAAAGACTGAAACTAAAACTTTGAAACTTCAGTCTGAAAGGCGCCAGAGGAGTCGTCCATGCATTACGTCAAAAGTCTAGCTTTAAAATATTCGCCAAATTCCTTCATTTTCTAATTAAAACAATTTTATTAAAATCAAATCTTTGCTAAGATCTTTGGTGTCATAATTTTTGTACACCCTTTTGACTGAGGAATGCATTTTACAAGGTGTGTGGTAAGTGGTAAGGCTCGTTGATTTCTTTATAACTTGAGCATTGGTTGGTAAAGCTTTGTGTGTTCTAAGGAGGCTGTGTAAAACGGTCAATTCGCGTTTATTGCGACGCATCCTGTAGCAGTTTATTCTTTTTCCGTGAATGGGAATGGAATCTTTTGAGCAGAGAGATTGATGGGAGCTTAATTTGTTTCTTATTTGTTCTTTTCATGCTGGAGGTGTTCTTAAAAGTTTTTAAAGTTCTAGAATTGTGAAAATTCTCCAATTTTCATAGAACCCAGAACCACCCCATCTCCCTGCCTTCTTAAACTTTTTATGGTTTTGTTTATTTTTTCTTGATAATTTTTTGTAATCATTTGGTGTGTCGGGTTTTTTGTTTTTCATGAATTAAATTGAATATTCTTTTACCTTTATGATATTTCGTCGTTGTTGCTATTAAAACCACTGAAAAAACTTGTGAGAAAGAAACTGAGAACTAAAAAATGAAAAGGATTTTATCAACTGATATTCTTAATTTCTTGAAATTATCAAATTTTCAATGTTGTCGATTGTTTTTTCTCGTTGTTCCGATATTTAATTTTGTTCGGCATTTTTATGGATTTTCTTGCAAGACTTTTATGTTAAGACTTTTTGGAGAGATTTATGATCAAGAATTATTTTATCTGACTGAACAATTGAGTCATTTAAATTTTTTAAGGCTTTACTCGGTTCAGATTGAATTTTTTTGTCGGAAGTTTTATGATTATTATTATTAAGATTTTTATGTTGGTGAGATATTTTTTAAACGAAAAATTGATTGGAAAATATTCTTGTTAATAGTTAAACTGTTAAATGAATATTTTTTCCTTTAAAATATGAATCTTTGTAGTTTATTTTATTTTAGAGCTAGAAATCCTATCAATGTTCATTAAGAATTGTTGAAAATTTGAATTGAATTTTTTCCATAATTAAAATATCATTCACAACAAAAACATGCAACAACAACAAAAAATTGCTCAAAAATGCAACAAAAAAATTTCTTAAAGTCGGCCAATCAAGAAACCTCATGAAAATTCCATACAATAATAAAGTGGCTCTAATTTGGATCATAAATTGCACAAAACACAAAAGGTTATGAATGTCTTGTAGAGAGATAAACTGCGACTATTCAAAGATAATAATTCGAATAATTCTCAGTGTACAGTTTTATCGGTTTTGTTCGAGTTTCTTGGAGTTTACTTGTAGTTCTGTGGAGTTTTATAGAGTTTTATGGCATTGTCTCTACCGACTTTGCGCCGTATACAATTTCAAAATGTAATTCTATTTAATTTCTTATGACATTTGATCTTTTCTGCATAAATTGGCTTCGCGTAGAGGCACTTAGTTATAAAGTTTTATGGTTGAATGTAAAGAGTGTAGTGGTATATTTTTTAATGGAAGAAGTACTAGACTATAAGTGAAAAAAGCGGGACTTAACATTTTTTCTTCTGTCATTTCCTCTGAAGTTCATTGAGATTTAATGTCATGTTTATTATTATTGCTAGAAACAATATAACAGCAGTCTTTCACCTGAGCACTGAATACTACCAAAAATCAATTAAATTAATTCAAAGCTTAAATTTGTCAGATAAATTATAAATTTTATAATTTACCGTAAAAAATGTTGAAAACCACATTCAACTTCAAATCGATAAATTGTATCTTGTAATATTTCTTATTGATTTGCTGATAATTCACTCGAAAACCAGAAACTGGGAGTGTTCAACCATACACAATGATTGTAATATTTACTTTATTATTATTCAACTTCGAATTACTTGAATTAATTTCAATTACTTTGATACCTGGTTGTATTGCACATTTGAGAATTTGAATCACCTGCAATTAAACAGCTACTACTTACCATAATTAAATTCACGAAAGTATAAACATACACTTGCTGTTTGTTCACGACTTAATGAACCAAGGGGGTGCATTTTTCACTGTTTTTCTGTTTTCACGTTCTTATTGAAAAAATTTTATGTGACACCACGTGGAACTGAAAAATTCTCAACAATTTCGATGTTGTGGGAAAATTTCATAAATTTCTAAATTTTAATATAATTTTGGTCAATGCTGTAAATCTTATTGGACTTTCAAGTGTAACAAATTCGAATTTAGTGAATTTAAGAAGTTAAAATTTATATTGGCTACTTTGTTATAATTTTATTGCTTTGGTTGCTATAATATTGTTTTTTTAATCAGTTCAAAAATAAATTGGTCTAATAATTGAAAATTCACTTTCGAATTCCGTCCTAAAAAAACTCATAAACAAACAAACCACAAAATCATTCAAAGCCACAATTAAGTCATGAACCTTATAATTTAATTAAAATCACAAAGTTGCAACGTAACCTATGCTACTCCGATGTTTACTGAAACATTTTAACTATCAATTAAATTTCTTTTTTATCTAAAATCTCATAAAAGATTTAAAATATTCTAATAAACAATTACTAAAAACCACGTTTTATGACTAAACTTCATCATAATTTGGTTTTTCCAGTCCATGTGTATGTTTATCATTTTTTTTATTAGTTCCACAATAAAAACATTTAATCGTTGATGTGGTTTTTAAGTTCCTTGTGATTGGTTCAAAATGTTGTTTAGTGTTTAGTTTCTCAATCATTGCGATTAGAAGCCGAACTTTGTATTCAAATTACTTTAAACACGTATTAATCTGAAATAATGTCTACCATACACAATTTTTGAACTTTATTATTTATTCAAGTGCTTCAAGATTTGGGGATAATTTTGAAAATAAACATTGAAATATGAGCGATAACCTTATTGCCCTGTTTGATATGTATTTTATTTTGTTGCATCACATATGTTTCATATGTTTTTTGAGACCGTGAGGGTTGATCTTTCACAATGAACTCATTTTTATCAATATAAATATTTCTGAAGAACTTAAAGTTGACTTTATTTCATCTCAAATCTGGGGAAATTCTGATTTATACAGTTTTTAGCTAATGCGACGAAAATAATTTAGTGTGATCTAGTACTTCAGATTTTTTGTTTTTTACCGAAAATGGTTTTAAATCAAATTGCTGGTAAACTGAAAGGATAATAACCACTTTTGATATCATTGAAAACCGTCCCCCTAACTCCTCAGAACTAACTTTACTACTAACAGACCATCATTGTTCATTCATGCGAGTGTCAGGAACTGTGTTTACCAGCTTTTTTAGCACATGTTCCTTTCTTTCGTCTATGCAAAGTCATAAAGTTATTTTTCAAGAATTTCTCATCGCCATAAAAAAATAGAAAATTCCAAAATAACATATGAATTTACAAAATTATAACATTTAACATAAAGCAACATGAAATTCATTCAAAAAAGAAATTTAAACGTCTTTTGGAGCGTAAAGATTAGCCTGAAAACATTATGTAAAGGATGCAATGTGTGCTGCAAATGTTTGAAGCCTCAAATTGACCGAATTTTTTCACAGACCGTATCTACTTAAGTTTCTTTAAATAGTTACTGATACTTCAGTTTTTGTGTATAGCTCAACTTTTTATTGAGTTTTTGTTGGTAATTTGGTAATTTGAACAACATAATGAACAAAATGTGTGAGAGTTGTAAACATGTGTCCTTTAAATACTCTTCAAGGCAGTTTTTGGATGGTTCATATTTTTTCCCATGATTCTTGTTGATTTGTCAGATGGATTGGAGTAGAAGGATGATTTTATTTTCTATTAGAGGAGAAAACGATGAAAGTCTATTTGATATAATTTCTATAATATTGGAATTATTCATTTAAAATTACATACAAAACTCAAGATTTGAAATTAAATAATGTATTTTATTTAAAACCAAACAATAACCCCTCGTCAATTAAGAAAAATAAAATTAACAAGCACATTATCTTCATTTACGAAATAAAGTTAAGTAAATTAGATTTATTGTAATTTCAATTTAGCTGTGGTCAATGTTTTATGTTTTAATTTAATGCTTCACATACTGGTCCTGTGTTCCAAAACATTTAAACAATCTTCCCATAGGAAATCTTTCATTCTCTTTTATACATCTGATTGCTGGTTCAAATTGCATGTAATATTTGTATCGAGTGCCGGAAGAACCAATTTGATTTTAAATTTCTCTAATTGAGAATTGCAGATTTTACTGTTTCATGATTTTTTGATAGTTTTGAGCTCATGCTCACACCATAAAAATATAAATAAACGAAAAATTTCATTTTGGATGTAAAAAAAAATTAAGCAATAAAATTTAAATCGTTGCTAAATTGTTAAACAATAGAGACATCCGACTACAAAATTTATTATTTTAGTGAGGTTTTTGTCGTTAATGATCTCAAGGCATATTTTGTTGCTGTTTTACAAAACTTTATGATTAGACTCAGCTATGAAGAAAAACATATGTTATAAGCTATTTTGCTAAAAATATAGACAAAGTGACGAATTTTATGATACTCAGTCTTTCTAAAATATGAGAATCAATAAACTTTATGCTAATTCACAACTGTATAGCCTCTCCACGTCATAAATCTCCAAAAAACTATTCAGCATATTAAAAACATCATGCAATGACTAAATTTTTACACAAATTTGTACTGCATCTGCACTGCATATGCGCAAATTCTTGGCAACCAGCCCAAGTACCTACTAAAAGTACATTTTAGCAAAAAGATGGCATATGCAAGTCTTGAAAACAATTTGAAAATTTGTGAGTGCAGGACGCCGAGGACCTTTAAAACTCATAAATATATTTATAAAATATATCCCCGCTGAAATGTTTCACGTTTAACACATCTGCAATGAAAAAAATAAATATTGAAATGTCAGCTGCATTAATTGAACTTTAAGTACTTTGGCTGTTCTAACAGCTATTGGCTGTGCTTTGGTTATTAGCTGTTTAGCAGGGTCCAAGGTAAAACCGTGTGAAAAGTAAATATTACATTTGGATTAGGAACCAAGTGTCGTAATTTTGTTTTAGGCAGTTTTAGGAGACTGAATGGAGAGATAAGGAGGTCGAAGTTAAGGTGTAAAGTTGAACCCGATTTTAAACTTTGTTCAAAATTTAATTCTTACTTCTATAAATATTAATTTAATTATGTTAATAATCACAGAAAAATTTTTGAGAATTTATGGAAAAATGTTCAAACTAAAATTCTTCATCCTTTCCATCCAGTCTCCCAATTCATCATTTACTCAAAAGATTCCATCGCTAAGAATGCTGCGTGTGTTCAACTTTTTGTCCCGCATAAACTCGCACTTTTGTACCAAATTTGTGCTACTTTTATAATTTATCTAAGAAAGTTGTAAACGCGTAAAAAAATATTTCAATTGGATAGAAATAAAGAATTTAAATTCAATTGTCCCCGAATTTTCGTGTATTTTGCGGGATAACAAAGAACAACAAATATTACAAACGCACTAGAATTAAAAAGTTGAATTGAATAGAAAGGGGTTACATTTTTATTTGGCGGAGATTATTTGTTGAACATTTTGGCTGCATTGTTGAGAATTGTTATTAGAAAGGTGGCTAGGAGTGCGTAGAGGGGAGGGTGATGTGTTATATTTCTGGTTTATGCTTTTAACATAGATAATTTTTAAATTTATGAAATATTTGAGAAATTTTAAAAAATATTTGAGGGAAACAAAAATTGATCTTATAAAGGAAAAATTTTATTTCCAAAAATTCTGGAAAAATATTTTATTTCCTACCAATTATTTGTTCGGCCATAGAACATACCTAAATAACTACCCCTCATCGCGTATTTTACCAAAATTTAGAAAATATCTGCGCGATAATTCTTTTTGAATGAATAAAGAAGGGTAACAAGAATTTCCCGAATAAAAATGATCTTGCATGCAGGTGAGGCCACATCGTCTTAAGGCCATCTGAAAACAAGGAATGTTTCTCTCAAGATTCCTTTAATGAATGAACTAAAATAATATTTGAAGAAATTGCCATAAAAAACTGAAAAACTAGTATTTTCTTTCAAAATTTCAAAATTTATAATTTAGGGGGCAAAACGCGAATAGTTTATCGAAATAGAATATTTCGACTTTCTTGTAGTTTTATAGTTTTTATGCATAAAGGAACATTTTTATTGTTTCTGGTGAATGGAATACCGTGAGATAGATTTATTGGCGCGGAACAGAAATTAAATTCAACTAAATTTCGACCAAATGGCAGCTTTTCTTGTTTTAAAGGTGTAAATTTTTAAGCAAAGAAGTTCCTTGCTTGTTTTATCAGAAAATGTGGGAATCTTTTGTTGGCCGAGAAAATGTTTTTCTTATTTTTGGAAACAAGGGATGGAGATTTTTATTTTCTAAATCATTTTGGTGCATGCATAATTGGAAAGTTATGGAAATCTTACATGATTTTGTTAATTCTAGTACTTTTAAATATTTGTTTTTGTTCTTTAATATTTTTCGTATTATCTAAAATATTGTCAAAGAGCCTAAATTTAAGAAATTAAATCATTTGGCAATTAAAATTCAAAATTTATATTTTCTGCATTGAATTTTCTTAAACAAAATATCCAAAAATCATCAACTTCAAGTTCAAAGAGATCAACACTCAAAATTCATAAATTCTAATAATCAATCGAAATTCTCAAGGTTATAAATCAAAAATTCTCACATTAATTCCTCAAATTCTAAAAATCCAAAAAATCCTTAACCCCCGCATCACAAAATCCATAAACAACTCAAATGAACCTCCAGCCAGATTTCCTCACCATAAATATCATAAACTGTTCACTGATTAGAGAATCTTTCCCATGTTTTCGACTCAAAATCCATCCAAATCCGAAAATATTCCGAAAAATTCTCATAGAACTTATCACAGCTGCAAATCTGCGAGGCACATGTGAACAATGCTGAGCTATATCGAATACAACAAACTATGTAGTCAACGCTTACAATTGCTTACAGTATTTTAGAATTTATTGAAACACGTGACCCTCACGCTCGGTAGTTTCATTTTCCCAACCAAATCAACTGCAACTCTACAGTCTACACAGCTCAACCAATTTGATTTCCTACTTAATGAACAAAAACTGAATAAGTGAATAAAATGCATTGTGTGAATATAAAAAATTTAAAATGTATGCCGAATCACGTCAATTGATCTCCAATCAGCCCTTTAATATCATCATTAACCACGTTTAAATAACTAACAGTTGTTTAATTTCTGCAATTCCTTGAATGCGAGTTTTTAATTGGACATTTTTTCGCAGTTTTTAATTATTCTTTATGAATGAATTAAAAAAGTTGTAGAGGTTTTCAAGTTTTTTAAAGTTTTCAAGTTTTTAAATTAATTTTGCGATTTTGTTGATATTTTGGAAACGTTTTTTTCAATGTCATTGCATAGTTTTTTAATTTTCTTAATAGGCAGGACATGCTTAAGTGGTCTTTGTTTTGGGAGGGGCTAATTAGTTGTCTAATTTATGAGTTAGATTTTTTTTAGTTTTCAGATAATTAGATTCTGGTAATATTTATGTGACTAAGAATTTAAATCCATTTTAAATCCATCATAGACAATAATTAATATCATAAAAGAAATACTCTCCCCTCATCTTAATGAAACTTTTAATATGGAACTCTCACTAAATAGCCGCAAAAATATTTTTCCGCAGCTAAAACATCTGCAATGAATATTTTTGTGTGAACGGAAGGAACTTTATTTCATATTTTGTGTTTGAATTGTTTGCATTGTATGAAATTTATGAAGTTCTATGTGAAATTTTTGTTTTGATCCTCACAATATCGCAATATTACATTCTTTTTTGGTTTTTTGTTGATATTTTTCTTAACGAATTTCTGTTTAAATTTTGGTTCAAATTTGTAGGATGTTGAAGCTATTTTTAAAGTGACTTGAATGTTGAAGTTATTGACCAAATTATTATGCCACACATTAGATGTTTGTTGGTCTCTCAAGATATTAAATATTTGACTTTATTCGATTTTAAGTATTTTGAGTTTATTTATTTTGGTCTGGACTTAGTTTGGGATTTTGGAGGTGCTTTGTGTCAAGATCTTATTTTATGGAAATGGCGAGTAGGAGGTAAGTTTTTTGATATGGTATTACGAATTATTAGTCATTTTATGATGTGGTGAGTGTCTACCCGTCATTTGATATTTTTATTATTAAGAAAATTGCACAGGATGAATAACATAATATAAATTTTATTACCGCATATAAAATTATTATCTTTTTCTTCCGTTGAAAATGCATTAAACAAATTATTATCTAAAACTTAGCCGAAATCTGTAAACACTTTTCCTAGTAATCCAGAACAAATTTGAATTTCAGAACAATCTTCCCTATTTCTTCACAAAGCATCCAACTCACACATTTCGCTATGAAAAATCCGCAGAACTATACAAACAGCAGATTTTTGACATGGCAGATTGGTTATTTAGCAGAAAAACCACCAGTTTTAGTAGCTCCAACATACTTCTGACAAGCAATTAACATTTCAAACAATTTACCAGTTGCTAGAGCAGCAATTATGCAACATTCCAAAAATCAATAAAAATCTAAGAAACTGTGCCGAGATGAAATTTATTAAATTTTTTCCAATTCTTCGCAATCTCTCAATAGCTTCATTTTCAGTATTTCAGACAATTTCAATCATTCCTCAAACATTTTATTGTCTTTGGATCTCTGGTGAGTTTGCATTCAATTAAATATTTATGGTTTTTTATATAGTTTTTATGGTTTCATGCGCGCCCATATGTTCGAGTACATCACTACATCAATTAAGCTAATTTTTATTGAACAGCTGTGCGATTGATTAACGCGATTTCTCGATCATATGTGCAAACAACTAAACAACTGGAAGGTGCTCTCAGTTGAAAGCTGTTTGTATTTTCTTCTAATTTATTGATTGTTGAGTGGTTTGCAGTCTGTGACATCGTATAAAAAATTATTATAGCATATCAATGTATTTTTTGATTTTTCAATTTGTTTGGGTTTTGTAAAGTATTTTTATTTCAGAAAAAGTGATAACATAAATAATTCATGAGATCAAATTTTAACATTTTACTGCAAAAATGACATTAATACCAATAATTAATTAAAAAATTAACAAACAAGTTGTGAAATCTTAAGATATTTGAGGAAAGACAAGAAATTTATAGTTAGCATTTATAGTACTTAAAGTAAAGATGTTCGAACTGCAAAATACCTTAGTTACACAGAATTGAAAAGAATGTTTGATTCATGAGTCAATTGCAACACCAGCTCAGGAATCAGCTTTCGATGATTAATAGTTAATTATGCTATAGTGAATCGTTCAAGAACGATAACAAATAAGTGCGCTATTTTTCATCATTTGGTTTTTCCTTCAAACAAATGAACCTATGAATATTTCCATTCCATGACATATTTGAGTTATTTTTTGGTATATTTATCAAAACAACTATATTTTATAAGAAAAGTTTAGATCTCTTGAAAAAAAACAAAATATTTATTACTCAATAATTGTTTGATCGTATTTTGATGTGACAAGCATTTTGTCACAGGGAAATTCAGTAAACAGTTAGCATGATAACCAAATCCTAATCTAGCTTTCAGTGTAAATTAAATTTGTATTTAATAATTCGACACAATTACTATATTATTTTATTAAAAAACATTGTCGACTCTGGAATAAAATGTTCTAAATGGTTTTATTTATTTTCAGTTGTCCATAAAGTCTTGAATAGTGCGGTTTACAATGAATTCTTTAAACAAAACTACTCTATGGAATTATTTCTCCGAATCTCCAAAAGGTCTTGACTCTAACGAAAAGATTGTAACGATCTTCCAGAAATGCCTTGAACAAGTTAAAGATTTGCATTCGAAAAACCTCTGTAAGTTTTTAAAATTTTATTGGATTAGGTGGAATATTTTATTTGATTTTGCTGTATAGTCGAGTATTTTTGACTCTCAACTAGATTATCCGAAGATTTTGTAATTGCGATCAGAAATGGTTTTTCACTTTATTCCTTATTCCTTAAATATAACAACTTTTAACTGACTCACTTAATGTATTAGGTCACGGAAACATCAGACCAGAGAATATCTTGATCGATGTCACTGATGAAGGAATAGAAATAAATTTCATAGATGAAGTAAAAAGCTCTGAAAAGGCTAATAGCTTTTTTAACAAAACACAAACGCTTTTGTGGACAGCCCCAGAAATTTATAAGGATAACAATGGTTTCACGGAAAAAGTAATATTTAAAGTACCTACATACATTAAATAATTTAACTCTTTTCTTCAAACAGACGCCTGCTAGTGATGTATTCTCTTTAGGATTGGTTTTCTATTATGTCATCACAAATGGAACGAATCCATTAAAAATCACATCTGAAATTGAGAATTCAAAGTTATATGTGAAAATCAATGAGATTGCATGTTTGAAACATCTAGAGCAAACGAATGATAACATTTTTGCGGATGATTTGATATCAAAAATGATTCAAGAGGATCCGAGTCGCAGATTTAAGATTGATGATTGTTTAAAACATCCCTGTTTCTGGACCCATGTGGAAAACATATCGATGCCCAACCATTCACAGATGGAGACCCTTGAAGAAGAGTTCGAACCAAGTCAAACTGATATAGATGATTTAGAACCAGGTTCTATTCTCCAAGGTGAAAGTAATGTTGTGGGTGATAGTGGTAAAACAAACGCAAATGATGGAGTAAACATTATATTCAATGATACCCTCGAGCTAGATTTTTGTAAAAATGTCAAAATGCCCCAAGAAAATCTTCCAAAAATTCATAATCTGATATGTTATAGAATGCACTATAGTATCTTTAATAGAAGAGCTGACGTACAAAGTCTTACTAATATTTTCATTTTCATGGAAAAGAGTGTTAAGACTATAAAATTTCATGATTGCAATTTGAATTTGCGACATTATCTTGACGTTCTAATGCATTTTCCGAAATTGAAGAATATTGCTATGAAGGGTTGTACGATCTCTAGACCATTTTTAAATCATGGTAAGTTATTAGATCTTTATTATTTAGAAGAGGTAAATTTTGATGAATTCAATGAATGCATGAACTTTCTACCAAACTATTTCAAATCTATTGTCATCGGGTCCGACCATAACAAGAATAATGAAAACTGCGAAATCTTTAGTTTTATTAAAAGGCAAAGTATTTTGGAAAACGTAGAGTACTATGGAGCTTCCGAAAAATTGATTTTGAAGTACTGTAAAAAAGACGATAAGTCTGATTTGATTCTTGTATTGGAGCATGTTTGCTTTATAAATGAGTGTACATATCTAAGTGATATAATGAAATTCATCAAATCCATAAAATCAATCAAGTCATTTTGTTTTGCAATACGTTGCAATATGTGTTATCCTAATTGTGGTGATTATAACTATTTGACTAACAAATGTTATAGAAAGATCTGGGATCATGCTCTGAATTGTCCAAGCCTCGAAAATCTCACAATATATCTAGAGTATTTTGAGGAATACTTCTTGAATAGCGCAATAGTAAACAAAAATGTGAAAAGTATTAGTACTTTGTACTTGAACAATTTTAACAAAGATTCAGCTTTCTTGGAAACAGTTCTATTATTCAATTTGGGGAATATGTTCCCTAAAGTTAAAAAGTATTCTTGCTTAAATGAATGTCGTGTCAATTTGGGAAAAATCTACATGTTAAGATTTTTCAGACATTTATCTAAATTTAAACACTTGGAAGAATTCAGTTTCAGTTTCGATCTAAACTCATGTTACATCGATTTTACTGGTTTTAAATTACCAAGAATCAGAAAGATATCAATGTACTATGGACTTACATTCAAGCTTAGTAACTTGAAGTTCAATTTTGAAAGCTTAGCTGGTTTTGCAAAGAATCATCCTCACATAACAAATCTCAAAATCGTAAATGTGAAGAGCTTTTGCCATACAGTTGAAAATGGTGAAAGCTTGAAGGAAACACTTTATGAGTTTTTACGCTCCATTTTCAAATATCTGAAGACGCTTGAAGTTTTTGAGATAGAGTTAGGATCAGTAAAAGAACTTGAAAATTGGGATATTAAAAATATGGTTGAAGAAAATGTTTTAAAGTTTGTTAAAAAACCAGAAACCTTAACAAAGTGGAATATTTTAGGTTATAAGTCTGAGGTTTTAGATGATTAGTTAATCACATATTACACAAGAACACACTATAACTATTTTTTTGTTACTCATCTATTCAAAAATAAATCATATTATAAACATTTAAAAAAATGGCTTTTAATCCAATTATTTGATGAAACTTCATAAAATAAAACACAACAGAAAACTTATCTACGATAAAAATTAAGGTAAGAAAATATATTCACCAAATAAAGCTAAAAATCTCTGCAAAAGCTCGAAGAACTGAATTTTTAATTTTATTGGATTATAAAATCCTAAAAATTTGACACTAGGCGCCGGTCATGTGTTTCTGTGTATAAATTAAACTATCTAATATAAACTGATATTATTTTTAAGCATTCAGCATTAACATAACAGTGTCAAAATACTAGAAATTGATGGATAAACATGTTTGGTTGGATTTCTCTTTGATTGGAAATTCTGCTTGGATTATCATTTATAATGTCTGCATATTAACGGCGGCTGGAGTTGTGTGTAAAAATAGCTTTTGATAGACTCGCAACTGCTTTTAAACTTGAATGTTGGATTTTGCTGATATTTTTCAAAATAGCAAAAATTTTATAGAATATCTGTAAGTATTGGTTGAATATTAAACGTTTTAAAGAAGAAATGTGGAAATAAATGGAAATATTTGCGCTGATTTAATCATACAGTTCGTAGAAACGTTCTAAGTGCAGGTGTTTCGTTTTAATTAAAAAAAGATTTTATTATGTTTTACCAGCAGCAACAAATAACTTAATAGAGATTAGGTTCAATGATACATACTTATTATGAACTAAAAATAATTGATTAAGCTTCATCCAGTGTTTTCATTTAAAATCCGAGTTTTATTGTAAATTATGTTATCAGTTATTTCGCTTTAGTCCTAGATTTTATTTAAAATATTTAAAATATATACTTATATTCATCGTCTAATATTGTAACATTTATTTTAATAATTTAAATATATTTTATCACTAAAATTATTAATAAATTATGAATCACACACAATAATTGTATTACAGTATTTTCAGACTTTACTAATACTTTTATGAACTGAAAACCAATTTAATACATCATTTTATGGTGACCTAACTTTCCATAACCCGATAAATTGTTATCTTAAAATTTAGTTGAAAGTTTCCTCAATATTTTGCGACGTCATTTGTTATCTTCTAATTTCAATTTATCTCCATAGATCTCTAGTTAAGTAACAAAACATCTTTTTACCAACTCAAATCTTCAAATACATTGTTTATCGAATACTTAAAGCATTACCATGTACGCGTTGATTGTCTTAACTCGAGAACCAGTCTAAACATGTATTTTGTAGAACCAACATGCACTTTGTCTTCCGAGAAGGTCACTCAGCATTAAGGCGAAGCACTGAAAGCAACTCCGACTGGATTATTAAAAGCAGTTAAAGCATTTAAAGTATTCAAAGCATTTACTGGCAGTAAACAACAAAAAGACTCAAAGCACTAAAGCAGGAATAACAAAATCTCAAACTTTACGGAGTTTTTCCTTTGAAATTCGTAGACATTCTTAATATTCTTCCCGAAAAAAAATTTAGAAACATGCACCGTGAATATAATTTGGATATTCTTCTAGATTTATCTTGATAGTTTTCTAAATAGAACTGCAGGTAAAATATGTCCTAATCTTGAAGAAGCATAAAAACATAAAAACATAAAACATAAAGAACACACCTCAAGCAACAAAAAGTCCAATATTTTCACGCACTTGCTGCAATGTGAAAGAAATCGAATTTAAAGAATTTGAAAGAACAGTTTTCAGTATTTTGGGGCATGAATAATTTATTGTTTATGAGCTTTTGTCATTTCTTGGACAATTCACTTCATTTTTCTGAGTTGCGTAATTTTTTTGAGCAATTTGAAAATAAATTACACAAATTTTAATTTAAACAGTTTTAAAGTTTTTTATTGTTTATGGAACTTTGGGGTATTAACATTTTGTTGAAAGTTGAGTTTACACGAAAGTTTACACTGTCTGAAGACCTAAAAACAGTTGACTTGATGTGTTTTAAAGAACAACGACGACATTGTCCATTTGTTGCCTTTGTTTTTCTGAAAAATTAACTCAAACATCTCAAAAATACTAAATGACCGTTTTGTAGTCTCATTTTGAGGTGTTTGCTGTTTTTAAATTGCCTTTATTGCTTCTAACTGCTTAAATTTCTTCAACTGCTTAACGAGGATTGATGTGGTTGAATAAAATTAAAATGATATTGAAAACGTATCAAAGACGTATTAAAGGCATTGTGGGGGGTTATCGAATGTTATTTTGTTGATGCGTATTGATGGTTCGGGTGTTTGATTGGTTTTGTCTGGCAATGATTGGAAATTGTTCAGAAACTATAAAAGGAAGGGTATTAGATCAGAAGACGGAAAACTACCTGTTGCACCCAATTAATCAAGAACTAACCCTCCCCTCGTCTCACACTTTGATTCACCAAAACCTTTGCTGAGCCACTGTTGACTTAATTCTTTAAACATTGTTTAATCATTTGATTTTGTTTTCACAACAAATTCTTATCTTCCTAGAATGTCATGAAACTCGAATTTCTCAAACAACTTCATACAAAAAATGCTCATTCTCTTTATTTACATACAAAATTAACTTTTTATATTATTCTGACTTTAGGTGCTGTACAAAAGCAATATTTATTTTTAAACAAATTTCTCACTTGATTTGTTGTTGGAACACTTGCTTATCAGTTGCGGCCGGAAAAATTATTTATGGAATGTCTGATACATTTTCGATGTTTTAGGAGAGATTTGGTTTGGTGGCTCTTTGTGATTCATTCAGTTTTTTAATTCTTGTAACATTTTTTATTTTATTTAATTTTTTTGTACTTTGGTGAACGGTCTGATTCATGATGATGCTGTGCTTTATAAATTGTGTGTGCAGTTCCATAATTGACCAATTTATCGATCCAAAGGCGGTTAATTTTTGAAGATATTGCTGGGGAGGGGTTGGGAGGAGAGTTTGGCTAATACATAATATTGTTACTATATTTTAAAGTAGAAATTACATCAATGAAAGGTGAATTAAAGAAATAATAGATTTTATCTGGTTTTTAATGACTTTTTTTCAATTTCATAAATTACTTCATATTATAAATGAACGCAAAATTAATTAAAAGTCCTCCAAACCCCTGGAATAACCTGCATTCCCAGTTTCAAACTAAATCAGGTAATAATTTCGGTCTTTTTATGTTGTTTGGTCGTAATAATTTGAGAAAACCTTTCAAAAGAAATTGAAACGTGAGAAACTTAAAATATTTTAAAGTTTGCAGACCAAACAAAAAATTTCATTTAGGAAATTCTGCAGAAAGGATGAGTTTTCAAACAATCTCCAAACAATTCGAACCATTCCGTTTATTTCGAGGTTTATTTGGTTTATTTGGTGTATTTGATGTTTTTTTATGTTTGCATCATTGAAAGGTGAAATCAAACAGTTTACATAATGGGTATTGTTAGGTATGTTGGGACATGCAATTCTCGTTGTGATCTGCTTTATGTAATTTTTTGCAATTCCTCGATATTGCATATTTTGTGAGAATATTGATGCTGGTTGGTTTCAGCAACTTGTTCTGCAATTATTGTGTGATGAACTGATTTGTGAAGCAGTGGGAAGAGTTTTTTTGTTGAATAAATTGGGATAATTGGACTTTTTGTTTGAGATCGTGGGATATCTTTGAAAGGAATTGAAGACTTTTGGATGGGAATCGATTATTTAATTGATATTGGAGATCTTAAATAATTCTTTGTGGCTTTTATTGGCAAAATCATGTGTTAGTTTGATGTTTAAAGAGTTTTGGGCCGTAAATTTAAATTATTTAAAAAATCAAATATAAGAAAAAATTCAGAAAAAATTCAAATTTCTTAATAAACATTTCCCCCTCGCTGCATCACGGAAAAGCCAACAAAAAAAAACAATTGTTGACCATCATCTCTGAAAAATCTCACCACCAACAAAAACTCATCAATGAAATATTCAAACCATCAAATTTCCCCTTCATTCTATTGCTTGATTGCCAACATTTTTTCACCACTGCCGAGCACAGCCGAAGTGGCTTCTAAAGGCGTGTTTTGTCGGGATGTTATAAATACAAGCAGTCCCACCACTTTTCAGCTCATTCCGTACGTTGAAGCCGTTCAGTTGATTTCGTAGCGAATTTATAAAAGAAAAATAGTTTTGAAGAATTTCATAAAAATTCCAACATAAAAGTTGATAAATCAGTGCAGACGTCATTAAAAATTGATTGCTATTAGTTTTTTGAGATTAATGCGAAAAAGTTGCATCCAACAATCATTTTTGTTGACTTTTGATCTTTCGTCATTAATCTTTGAGTGAAGTGATCTCTAGACATAATTTAATTAGTGCAAGACTGTGTGCGTTTACAAAGGCATTATAGCATTTTAAATTTACACGACAAATTATTCGTATAACAAGTGGTTCTGGCGAGCAAGCAAAACTCGAAATAAATTGATAAATAAACAGCAAAAAAAACACAAACAGCAAAAACAAAAAGTTAAAGTCTTTACAAGCTGAAATATACTGAAAATACACAGTTAGTGATTCAATACGCAATTTGTGTGTAGAGAAATAAAAATAAATCAGTGCACCTGCAAAACAGCGAACATAGTCTCATTACCATAAATTCTTGGAATATTTTGACAATCGAGTGACATTTAGCGGTCAAGCCATTGTTAATTAAAAGACAACCTCGATCTCGATACTTTTGGATACTTCTGCTCCACATCTCACCTTAATTAAAAAATGAAGGCCGTCACAGCACTTTCCTGCACCACTGGAGCTGCAGTCTCCTCTGGAATCTCTAATGGTCGCGTTCAACGTCACAGAGACGGAGAAAATGCTGAAATTCAGATGTACATCTCCAAATTAAAGGACTTGGTACCATTTATGCCAAAGAATCGCAAACTCTCCAAACTTGAAGTCATCCAGCATGTGATCGACTACATTTGCGATCTTCAAAGCGCCCTCGAATCCAATCCCGATGCAAATAACTTTGATGCAGCTGCCGTTTTGGGCAACCCTCAGATCCTTGAAGTCCTCACTCAGCGACAACCGTTGGGAGTGCGTGCTAGTCCAAACACCATCTTGTCACCAAACCCTTCTTCAGTGGTACCTCAAAACAGTTTTCACAGTGCCGGCAGCAGCGAAGTTAGTCCAGCCAGTCATAACGTGAGTGTTAATTTTTAATTAATGGATTTAAACAAATTAGAGAAAGTTCGAGATAATTTTATGTGATTTGGAAATTCAATCTGGTTGATCTTTGATTTTTCATTCGAGCTTATGTCATTTATTTTTAATGTCTATAAAATGATATGAGCGATCAAAATGTTCCTAAATTGTAACTGAATCTTTCATTACCCTTTTACAATTAAATTATTTTTGTCGAGCCCCTGCCATCACCTAACAAAATTTTGAAACTCTGAAAGTCAAGTAACAACTCAACTAACAAAAACATAAACTTACAACCAAGAAAACTTTCCATGCAAAATCCCAGACCGTGACATTCCTCTACAACTGCAAGTCTGCTTATGATTTTTTGCTCGCAATGAAAGATGACCCAAATGCTTAATTAGCTTCTCTAGAAAGGTGGGGCATCTCTTTTCCGGCTTGTTTGCTCATTTAACGGAATTATAATGTTTTCAAGATTTTATTTTGTTTTTCCTCATTTTCAACAATTTCATGGGAGAATTAATTAAATTAGATGTTGGAGAGAAAATTGCATCAGAAGCCCTAAAACCTTTAAATGCTCGTTATGCACTCCATGAAGTATTCACAGAATTTTTCGTTCACATTATCTATCCATTACTACAATGTTCATTTATAAATATTCCAAGCAATATTCCAACAATATTCAGTTTCATGGGAACTTTTTGTAAGTTTTCATGAATTGTAAATTAAATTAAATTGAACACCTGCATTTATAGCGAGCGAGTTTTACAATATACGGTTTCGTCAAGGTTTCTGCGGCTATTCAGTGGTGTTGCGTATAGTTTCATCGACTCGTAAAAATTTTAAAACTATTTAAATTTATGGTTTTTTGTTTCAAAAGATTTTTTTGGACTAGATTCCGGGTTTTGAGTGCATTTGCCAAAATTCCCATCAAATCTCAGAGATATCTTAATTTTTCTTTGAAGTCAACAAAAAACGATTTCCTTATCAAAATCCTCCAAAAACGTTTTTTAAATTTTAAGAATAATTAAAGAAGAAGTTTCAATTTTTTTCAAAAACGCTAGAAAAATTTAATTCGCCGGAAACTCAAAAATCCAAAAAAAAATGCTTAATTTGCCATTAAAATGTAAAACCACTGGAAAAAGAGTCATTTGCCTCCAACACCAACATCCAGAGCTTTTTGCTTCGCGCATCAATCAGTGCTTTATAATTTTTTTTGCTCATTTTGAACACTTGCGCATGAAGCGAACGAAACTTTCTATTTTGCCTTTTGGTTCGCTTTTAGCTGTTTTACATCACGAATTCGGTATTTAAAATCAGAAAGTTTAAGTGCCAATGCATTTTTTAATATTTTATTTAACAACAAATTAATTTCTTGGAGTTTCTTGGATTTTTGTGATTTTCGAGACATTTTTGGGAATTTCTTAGATTAATCGTATATTATTGGAGTCTCGAGTAATTTATTTTAAGTCTGCTCAGGCTTGAGCTTGAGTGGGAAAACTTGGAGACAATTTATTTCTTATTGTAAGGGAATGTAGGAAGATTGAAGTTTCATAGATAAAATTGGATTAAACCTCTGCTAGAATTATTTTAAAGTTGATTTATTGAAGCACCTTTTAAACATTTTTAATCTGAATAATCCATTTCTATAATGTCAAACCCCGCATTTATTAAAAAAATCTTCGTTTTTTGTAAAATATTTCAAAATCTCTACAAAAGTACTAGATTTGTATGAAGAAACTTCTTCACCACCAAAAACTCACCACACCAATAATAAATCAGAGACAATCAAATTATTAATGGCCGCCTTGTTAATACTTTAAAATGCATTCAAGCAAGAGTTTTCATTATTCGCATAAATATTTACGCTTGCAATTCACCAAAGAGCTAAAATCTTCGCTTGGCGAGATACGAAAAAAATTAAAAAACCAACAAAACCAACAAATTTCAACAAAAAAACAGTAAACACAGCAAAAATTTGCAGTAAAGTATTTTAAATAAGCAAAAACATCCAAATGAACACTTGCAAGCTCAGCGAGTTTTTTTTTGTTTGCTGCTTGTTTGCCGTATTGAACTTTTGCACGTGTTCATTTCAATCAATAAAAAACCGAGAGGTACAAAATAATGAAAATCATATAAAATATCTCTCATGGCATCATCAGAGTGGGCGGAGAATTTTTCTTCTCCTGCATACGTTGTAAGTCGAGTTGGGTAGTCGTGTAGTTTGGCTTGCATAGTGAAATAATTTTTATTGTTTTACAGTTTTACTATGTAGGACTTTGAGAAAAGCAAACTTATGATCAGTTCCAGAGACACTTTCGAGGCAATTTATAAATGTCATTGTCTTTTGATTGCACTTCCATAAACATTTTTTTAATGCTTTTATGAGAACCTTTTCTTACATTTCGAGTTTCTCCAAGTTTCTTCAAATTTCTTAAAATTTCTTAAAGTTTATTCTTTAATTGCAGTTGTTTCTTAGTTTCGTGTACTTTCATGTTTATGTGACTTTTCTTGATTTTGACTTCAAGATTGTTTAAGATTGTTTATGCAGTTTAAGTTTATTCCCTCCCAAGCAAAGAAACGTTGAGTAATTGCAAATCTTAGTGAAGCGAAACATGAATCGATTTTAAAAATGCAAGAAAATTAAATTTGACTTGACATTTAAATGTTTTGGTTGGTTTTTGAGCTTTTTGGATGGTTTTTTTGCGATTAATCTTATTATATCTTTAATCTAGTATTTGCTTTGGTATTTCAATAAAATAGAGATTATTAAAGATTATCGCAGGTCTTTGATGTTTCATCAAAAGAATTGAACTTTTTTAAAGGTTATTTTGAAATAAATATTTTAAAATATTTTAGACATTGAGGAGAATTCCTCCAAATTACTGAGAAATCTAAGAAAGCCTACTATGCACCTTTAAAAAAACAAAACAAAGCATATGTTTGTAAAGAAAGGCCTACCCTGCGATTATTTCCAAAAAACTAAATTTACCCAAAAGCGACCCCATCGCAAGATGCAATTTATTCAGCTGCAATTTCTTGCCATCAACGTAGTTCAAACGTCTTCAAATGACCCCTTTCAAGCATTCCCATAATAATAAAAATATATATTTATATCACGCAGTACAACACAGCTGAATTACTTGAATGCTGTACATTCAAAGCTGATTCAAAGCTATTCTCAACGAAAAAGACGGAATAAATGACGAATTAAGAGCTGAAATTGCTTTCGCTCACAGCGAGGCTCGAAATATATACAGAATCGACTAAATAACAGAGAACACGTGTTCAACTTTGAAAATGCTGAGAAATGACGAAAATAAATTGTAGCATTTTTATTGTACGTGGAGAGTTCAGTATGCCAATGCTTTGAGATAGTTAGATAGGATGCTGTGAGATTCGAGATTTGGGCCTTTGTCGCTTGTTTTGAAGTGAAAGATCTTTTGTTAAATTCTCTGGAATGTTCATTATTAAAGAAAAATCATAATTGACTGACAGATCTTGTTGGATTTCAAGTTTTTCGAGGATTCCGAGAAGAATCTTATAAGACTATATGTGGATTCATCTGAACAAGATTCTGTAGACTTTTGAAAGATGGACATAATTTAATGATACATCAAATGACGTCATAGTGAAAGGTAGATTCCTGAAATCACTGGCATTTGGAAGTCATTTAACACAATTTTAATGATACCTCATAATGTCAAGGATACCGTGGATCACATAAAAAAGCTTACACTAATTTTTAAGTCTTATTATTACATAATATAAAGAGCAAGTTTTGTTTATTTATATATTTATATATTTATATATTTATATATTTATTTCTGCGTAACGCTAACTGAGCTCTAATAGCTCGAAATCCTGAAGACTTATGTATGGGCATCTTAGTCTCAAAAGGTTCATCCATGTCACAGAATTTGATCTGTATGATTTTTGGACCACTTCCACAACCCTCCTGGTCACCAGCCAGGGTGCAGCAAGACATGTTTCAAGTATATTTCACCTTATACTGACAGTTTTGGTTGAGTTGGAGTTTTGCTTTCATGGGAAAAAATGTTTAGGGTGACAAGTTGGTCCATATGAATGAGTTTACCAGCAGCTGGTGGCATGGCCTGGTGGCTAAGGACAATTTTTTTTGAAAAAACCTTATAACCTCACGATTCGTCCAGAAAACCAAGTAAATCATTTTTGCAACCACTTGGACTACTTATCCATGTGCCCCTACCTGGTGGTACTTTCAAAACTTGAAAACGGTTTAAGATACAGCTTCCGTGTTTTGGTAAAAATTGTTTGAGAAAATAAGCTTAGTTTGTTTTGTGTCACGGGTTGGTCCAGCACCACCTATTAGCATGACCTGGTGGCTTTGGACAAATTTTTTAGAAAAGTCTTAGAATCCCACAATTCGTTCAAAAAACCAAGTATATCATTAATGGAAGTACTTGGACTTTTATCCAGGTGCCCCTACCTGGTGGTACAACCACAACTCGAGAACGGCTGAAGATACAGCTTCCGTATCTCGAGTTAAATTGTTTGGGATGGTATTAAAAGTTTGTTTGTGCGTAACGGGTTGGTCCAGCTCCATCTAATGGCATGACCTGGTGACTTTGGGATAATTTTTTAGAAAAGTCTTAGAATCCCACAATTAAAAAAAAGCCAAGTAAATTATTTTTACAACCACTTGGAATATTTATCCATGTGCCTCTACCTGGTGGTACTTTCAAAACTTGAAAACGGTTTAAGATACAGTTTCCGTGTCTTGGTAAAAATTGTTTGGGCTGATAAGCTAAGTTTGTTTTTGTGTCACGGGTTGGTCCAGCACCATCTATTAGCATGACCTGGTGGCTTTGGACACATTTTTCAGAAAAAGTCTTAGTATCCCACAATTCGTTCAGAAAACCAATTATATCATTTTTAGAAGTACTTGGATTATTTATTCATTTGCCACTACCTGATGCTACTTTCAGAACTCGAGAACGGCTGAATATACAGTTTCCGTGTCTTTAGGTAAATTGTTTGGGTTTGGGATGATAAGCTGAGTTTGTGAGTATACCACGGGTTGATCCATTTGCATCTAATGGCATAACCTGGTGGCTTTTTGAGTCCAAACATTCATATATTAAAATTTTTCATTTTCATTTTTTTTCGGGATTATAAACTGAGTTGTATGTTGCAATACGGGTTGGTCCAAGCTCCACAATTGAGAATTTTGAAGCTTCAGATTAACACTTTATAATTTGATTTTATAATTCTTAGCTCCATCCATTGACATATAAACCAAAAAAAAAACAATAACGACTTTGATACTTTGTGCAACAAATCCTGTGATCCTTCACGGGTAATACTCTAGTTTATAATAAATGTGTAACATTTATAGTATTTTAATTCAAATCGAGTTGATACTTCAATATTGAGCCAAAAACTGCCAATTTGCGGCAATTTAGCATTTTATTGAATGAAACCACATAAACTGGATAAACTCCATGAAACTCCATATAAATTCATATAAATTAAATAAAACTAAATAGAGCCAACGAGTTCGATAACTATACAATAAACTATTTTAATTTTTAAGCCATAAAAGAGATACCAACGATACTTTCCAAATAAATCCAACAAGACAATATCAAAAGTAAGTTGAGCTTGTTTAGCAAAGCATACTTTGATAGTTGGGTGCTTGAGAAGCTTGAGAATGTAACTGTAAACTTATTTTTGCCAACATGTTAAAAAGAAAAAGAAATGTGGCGCCAAGACACATTCTTATGGAAATCTGCGCAATATATATTTACGATTATGGTAGATTAAACATATTCTACAGCATTGAAAACAACAACGGCTTGTTAGATGAATGAAAGGTTCAAGGAGCTTTGACATTAGCAATTCGAGAAAGAACAACAAGAAAACTGAAGGTCAAACAGCTGGATTTCTTGAAATAAATCTTTAATGTTTCACAGTTTATTATTGTTGCAACTTTTGAGGCTTCTACACATTGATAAAAGTATCGAGAAATATAAATTATTTAAATTCTATCTGAAGTTTTAAAAATTCTTTCAAGAATTTTGAAAGATTTTAGTTAATAGATCAAAAATGCAATCCAAATTATTTTTCACGCTGGAATTTCTCAAACTTAAACCGCTTTTCAATAAAAACATTCAACTCTCCACGAAACAATCAATAATTTTACTAATTTTCTTTCATTTTCTTTCATTGCAGACAGAGAAACCATCATCATCATAAATTGATTTGACCCATTTTGATCTCAGAGAATGAAAACTTTTTTTATCATGTAAAAATACACAAGCAACAATAAAAGTAATGAATATATTATATTTGGAGCTCGACCCTCCTGGGGCTGGGTATCAGGCAGACTTGGAAGATGGAAATGGTAATGAATGAGTAGGTGGCGATTCGATAAAAATGAAGATATGAAGTTTTACTAACACATTCAAAGAAATGATGAACATTTCACCTACACCATCAGAGAAATGCTCATCAAAAGCAGCGTGAAGATATCCTCAATCAATATTCTTCCAGAAAAATGATGATCGCTACCTGTCATTCTTCACCTTGACCTACTAGCATTAAAAACCGGTTTTAGTAATCATAATTGCAATTTAAAAACATAATTAATTTATAAAACCACACTACAAACTATAAATAGACTTCAAATCTGGAGATAAAGTAATGATAAAAGAGGAATTAATGTTTATTATTGAAAATTCTGTGATCTATAGATTATTATTATTTTATTTTTTATGGAAAAAGGAGTGGTGTACAAAACTGGATTAACTTTAAAGCTTTTGATGAATAAAATTAAATTGATCATATTTTGTTTATCCGATCTTTTTCAGATATTAAATAGTTTTGCAAATCATCTAATATAAACATTGAAAATTCAAGTAATTGTTTTGTTTTAAAAATACTTCAATTTCAATCAGTTTTCTTGAAAATTAATTCATAAATGTTCTATAAATTGAAATTACTGAGTGTAATTATTGAATTATTACGATTAATTTAATTAAGACAGTCCACGAAAAATTTGTAATGAATAGATTTAAGGAGCATTCTTATTGTTTATGTTTTCAATTTATTATATAAATAAAATAATGAAAAATAAATTTTAAAGAAAAATATAAACTTTTTGTTGTTGTTTTTAGTTGATTGTTTTTCAGAAGATTTTGTTTCAGATTTATGGGATTAAAAATTATAAGAACATGACTTGAAAATAAATCATGTGCATTTTTTTGTTCTAGTACTTAGTTTGAGGGTATTGAGCACTGAACATACAATTTTTTTTTTTATAGATCGTCAGTAAACATCAAAAATGAATACATTGAGACAACATTAATCTCCTATCTAAAGTATTTAACACAAAACCTACAAAAAGTAAAATCAATGACTACTTTGACTACTCAACCACTTCAGATCACCACAACTACTTATTTGAAAGGTCTTACTGTAATCTAATCCATTCGTTCAGTCATCAGACTCCTTGAGTTTCTGTAATTCGTGCCGTTTTTGCACTAGTCTCGCAACAAACATAATTTATTTCAAGAACAAAAGTCGACACTCGTCACTTGATACGGTTGTATGACATTTTCAATAATCGGTGGGTGCTGACTATATTATTCTCTATTTTTTTCTTGAAAATCTAACATCAGGTTTTTATAGTAAAGCAACTGAAAAGAATTGAATCCTTAACATTCAAAAATATATTACACAAAAGCAATCACCGACCAACTTTGAAATGGTTGCGTGCTCAAGTGGCTCAAACCTAAAAACCAAAGCCTGCCTTTATCCAAATTGCAAATTGAATTCAAATGTTTTTTGTGAGGCACGACGTTCAAAGTCAATAAAAACATTTGCCGAGTAGAAATTCAAACAAATTCGATATTTAATTCAGTAAAATTCAAACTGCTTGAAGTATTTTTGAGTAGATATTCTGCGACATGACAGCATTATAAAGTAAAAAAGACAAAAAATTATTTAAATTATTTAAACGGGGGGAGATTAAACCATTCTATCGACTTTTTTTGCTTCATAGGTTGCTTTGATTTTACTTCTTATGTTGCTAAAGTGAAGTGACTTAGAACGATTTGATTGCATACTTAGACGATCAACTAAAATATTGCGTGATAGATTGTCTTCTTGAAAAAAATGGACAGTTGTTTAGTTGCTTATAGTTGGTTGAGCTCTTTTAAATAAAGACTTTACAATTAATTCGATCGGTCAGATTCGACGACGCGTAAAAATATCCATGACTTCCTTTGGTTCTGCAGTTTATTCTTCAGGTTACTTTGTTTTGCAGCTGAAAAAGCTTTACAGTTTATTGTTTCATGCAGTGCAGATATTTTTCTGTTTCTGCTTTTCTGGGAATTTATGACTTAAGACTTTTTGGTACGAAATTCGATAGTGTTTCAAGCCGAAATAGTATTGCTGTTTTATTAGGTAGTTTTGAAATTTTGAAATAATGAAATTGCAAGGTGCTTGGCTTCAGAAAGTCAGGTAAGTATGAAATTAGATTATGCTAATTCTGCTAGAAATAATACCTGCAATAATATCTTTACATTTTAAAAGCAGGTGGCTTGGAATAAACCATTAAAACAATAAAGCTTTATTGGGTTTAGTTTGTTTGCTAAGACACAGCAAAGGCAGAAAATCTCTGCTTAAATTTGTACATTATGACTGTGAAGGTTAAATAATTCCAAAGAAATATTTTGCCATATTATTTCTTTATCATCATTTTATTGAGACAAAACTTCAAAGAGATTCCGATTTTCTGCAATAAAATTAACAATAATTTTAATAGCCGAAAAATAATTAAAATTTTGCAAGATCCTTAAAAAATGCATCATAAAATTTTATTTTCTTATTTTCACAATTTATGGAATCTGTAAATCTTTAAGATTGATTTTTATTTCATGTTGGTAGAATTTTGTGATCTTTGAAGCATACCAGGTCAAACTCAAAAGAGATTTATAAAACGATAAATATTATACCGTATTTAAGAAGTTCTTATAAGGTAACTACAAAATTTCTTTAATTTATTTATGAGAGTATTATACCAATTATAAGTAGGTGTAGATCTTCTTTCTTTAACCTTCTAGTCTATCTGCAATAAACACGCTTTATGGCTAGATGTACTCGAAATCGGATTGATAACTGAAACTTTATTTCCACAAAAACTCAAGGCTACTCGATTACTTCTCGATTAAAAATGTGTCCTCAATATGCACTAAAACCATAATCACACAAAAGAACTTTAATCAGTTTTGAGTACATTCACATGATCATTGTCTTTGCCACCAAAAAGCACAAACACCCAAAAGTACATATTTGCTACTAAAATATACATTTCATTGGCGGCACATTATTCAGCTATTTTGGTCAACAGGTGTTTGCACTTAAAACATCGTTATTTTTTCATATTGTTTCATATTGTTTCAGATTGTTTGATCTGGTGCAGTAAAATAAATTGTAAATGAGTTTTATTCTGTAAGGCAAACAGTTCTTTTTATAACACTTTTATATTTATATTTTACATGGCAAAGGAAAAACATTAAACATGATATTTACTCTTATGGCGTTTTTCATTTGAGAGTCATGCTTCACATTTTACACTCATTTAATTTACAGCCAAGGAAATTTACAAGCTAGATCCCTGTGAAATTGAATTGATTTGAATGTAAATTAAGTTTTTCTTGGGATATTATCCAAAGACGTCCCTCCCACTCCTCGCTAGATCTATTTTTCACTTAAAATAATTCACATATTGGCAAAGCATTTCTTCACAATTTCCAATGCCTACTAATTAGTAATTGCAATACAATCGATTTCATGAAGCAAAGTGCAATCATTCTGAACTGCATGAAGTTTATTTACGTATTTACGTGTCAAAATTTCAATTCCAACATTTTAATGCTTTTAATGGCAATTTAAATGGGAGAACATGGCATTTCGTAGTTTTGTTGAGTTTTTATAGCACTTTTCATGAAATTTATAGTTTTATAGATTCGTGAGAGGTTAAAGCAGAATATAGCGAGCAATTTAAAATGAAAGACAACATAATGAACATCATTTTCAGGGAAATTGGGTTATGCTTTTATATTTGATTGAAATGTAATCGATTTATGGGGAAATAAATATCATTTTGAGTTGGAGAGGAGGTTAGACGGGTAATTGGATTGAAAATTGATTAATGCGAGTTTGACTTGCAAGACTTTGAGTTGTTTTGGGGTTAAGTTAGGTTATTGTTTGGTGTTTATTATTATTTCTTGAATTGCAGCTTGACATTTGATTTTATTGAGTTGAAGTGTCGTTTAGGAGTGTTTTGTAAAATTTCAGCTCCACCTAGCTTAACCACTGATTTTATTTTTGTAAATTAAAATTAAGAAGATTCTGATGCCTTTTTTTATGTCATTAATGATCCAATCGGTTTTCCATGCGGATTTTACTAACAGAGCACTTTTGTGTTATTATAACACGTGGAATTCTTTGAGGTTAAAATATTAACTAATCAACTATCAATTTCTCTAAATTTGCACTCATTATAAAGTTCATGCCTTAAACCTTGCCCAAAGTACAAATCTACAACCATTCCAAAATCTTTGTTATGAAACAGTACAATATCCAGTTTTATGGAATTAAAAATAAATCAAGTAACTTAAGATATCTTTAAAATACATTCTTTGGGTCAAATGAAAGTGTTATCAACCTCACATGAATGAGTTTGATTAAAATTTGTCAATAATTGATAAAAATACGCTAAAACCAAAAATTCAATTTGGTTTAAAAGCACATGGTTATGAAATTTCTAAGTTAATAATGTTTTTCAAAGAAACTTAAAAACAAAAAACTAAATCAAAATACTAGTTCAAACATGTTTTGTTATCAATTCATAAATATAGTCATAAAAAGTTCCACCTCATTCTCAATTATATCCACCGTTCCCAATGCCAAGCAAGTGCACGCAAACCTCTCAACATGCCCACTACACCAACTTTTTTGAGGAACATCTAAGTACTAGACACCTGCAAAGTTTAGCGCTTCCACAATCTCTAATTAGCCTCTTCGAATGTTTACAAAGAATGATAACGCAAAAAAAGCCCAAGCAAAATAAATAAATTGGAGCGTTCAATTCCGACTTAAGTTTACGAAAGTGGAAAAATCTTTAGCGATAAGGCAAGTAAACAAGTACAAGTTAGGTTGGGCTGCACTGAGAAAGAAGCAAAGACTTAAAACAAGTATTCATAACCAGTATCAGTGAATTCCAACAATAACGAGCTGCTATCGCAAGTTAATGGAAATGCGTATTTTTGTCATTTTTACAATGATTAATTTTTTGTGTGACAATTTGTTCACTTGTTGTGATGATTCATGTCTTATTTAGTGCATATTTTATTGGATCTCCAATCATTTTAAAACTCACCTTGGAGAATTTTGAACAAGATTTCAATTGAAAATTAATTAAAAATGGAAATTCTCCATAAAATCGACAATTTATGAGCGAATATTAATTTTATGCTTCAAAAGCAAGATTTTGATTCAATCATCGAACATAAATTGTTCGAATTTTAGAATTTAGTAAATGCAATCCAACATCTGTCCAAAATATGAACACTTTATGAATTTTTGATTGGAAAACGTTTTGTTTTATTCAGTTTTTCTCAATATATTACTGGTTGTAATGTTTTATGTATGGAATTTGAGGGAATATGATATTAGCACACCATAAAATGTTTAAAATACATTTAAGAAATAAAGTGCTAGAGAATTGCGAACAAATGGGAAATATTGAAAAGTTATTTTTTTTTTATTTGAAACAGAAAGTCGATGGAATACTAATGAAGCCCCAGGAATACTGGGAAGATGGGAAGATGGGGTTAAATTTAGGAGAAAAGGGAATGAACCTTAGATGGATCTCTTTAAGACTAAGATCTATCTAGATTCTAGTCTAACTAATGGCTTGTGTTTTGAAGTCTGCACTTTCTAGAAATTAAAAATGCAGCGATGAAACAAAAAATCCTCAAATTCTTCCACATTCAAATCATTCCCAAAAACATTTTCCCTCAAAAAAACCAAACATCACCCCAAACAACCTCCCCTCCAACAAAACACCATCACAAAAGAGAGATGTTAAAATCAAGAAATCAACTAAAATATTCATAACTTTTGCTAAACAGAAAATTCGACATTTGGCGCTTTAATTCCCACCAGAAATCACAATACTCCGACAACTCTCAAAATGCTCGAGTTTCGGTGCAAAGACCCATAATAAAAGCACATAAAAGATAATAAAATTTTCATGGAAAATGAATGAGGGATGCAAGTATTATAACATCTTTTTTAAAGAGAGGGTGAAGTATGTGGCATTTATTTCTAGATGCAATGTTGGTGAGGTGTATTGAGTATTGAGGGGGAGGTATTTTTCTTTATTTTAAGTCTGAGAAAAATTAATTATAATTTCCCTTCAATATTTGATTTATGCATTCAATTCAAGACATTAGAATATTTATGAAATTCTTTCATCAACTCAATAAAAGCGCACAAAACTCCCCCCTCGATTCGAACAGATTTTTGCTAAATATCCTGATTATATTTTTGAGTGTCGTCAATTAAATTGTTCATATGTCACTCCTATAACTGAAGCACTTAAAAAATGTGAGCCCAAAAGCAAAACAAACTAGTTGTGCAGCTTGTGAGCTGAGCAGGACTTCTCCGCTAGCATAGAATGGTGTTTTCAATAAAAATTGTTTCAAAAATATATTGAGTTTTGGAGCTGAGAGAAAGCGGTACCAGGGTGAGATTCTAGGACTTTTCTAAAAAAAATAGTCTGGTACCACCAGATGACTCCCAGCAGGTAGTGGACCATCCCAAGCATTTTTTCTGAATAGACCAAAATGCTATATCTAGTCGTTCTCGAGTTCTGAAGCTGAGAGTTAGCGCTACCAGACTGATACTCCATAAACTTGATTTTTCTTATTTTCTGGACGAATCATAAGATTCTAAGACTTTTACAAAAAAAAGTTTTCTGGTACCACCAGATGACCCCCAGATGAATCCCAGCAGGTAGCGGACCAAACATTGATGCAATTCTTGACTCAACTCATCTTCTCAAACATTTTTTATGAAGAGACCAAAGTGCTATCTCTAGTCGTTCTCGAGTTCTGGAGCTGAGAGTAAGCGCTACCAGACTGATACTCCAAAAATTAGATTTTTCTTATTTTCTGGACGAATCATAAAATTCTAAGACTTTTTCAAAAAAAAGTTGTCTGGTACCACCAGATGACCCCCAGATGACTCCCAACAGGTAGTGGACCAAACATAGATGCCAATTTTGACTCAACTCATCATCTCAAACATTTTTTCTGAAGAGACCAAAGTGCTATCTCTAGTCGTTCTCGAGTTCTGGAGCTGAGAGTACGCGCTACCAGACTGATACTCCAAAAATTAGATTTTTCTTATTTTCTGGACGAATCATAAAATTCTAAGACTTTTTCAAAAAAAAGTTGTCTGGTACCACCAGATGACCCCCAGATGACTCCCAACAGGTAGTGGACCAAACATCGATGCAATTCTTGACTCAACTCAACATCTCAAACATTTTTTATGAAGAGACCAAAGTGCTATCTCTAGTCGTTCTCGAGTTCTGGAGCTGAGAGTACGCGCTACCAGACTGATACTCCAAAAATTAGATTTTTCTTATTTTCTGGACGAATCATAAAATTCTAAGAATTTTTCAAAAAAAAGTTGTCTGGTACCACCAGATGACCCCCAGATGACTCCCAGCAGGTAGTGGACCAAACATCGATGCAATTTTTAACTGAACTTGTCATCCCAAACATTTTTTCTGAAGAGATTATAGCTGTATCTCTAGTTTTTCAAAATAAAAGTTTTTTTTTGTATGAAAACCCCGACTTTGCGTCACGGAAGTGGTTCTGGTGACCTATCCGGTGGAGTCATCATCACCAAAAATATCAGGTGCACGATGGGAATAGATTCCAAGTCGATTGGCATCAAAAGATCCGGAATCGGTTCGGTGGGAGGTCAGATCGATCGTTTACAGTAACCCCACCGAACCACCGAACCACCAGGCACACGGCCCTTAGTTTTTCGCATTTCACGGGTCGGAGGCTCAATATTTTCCGGATTTTTTTTTACAGGAATTTTCTTCAACTCAATACGGACAAAAAAAATATGAGATATTTTTGAGATTTGTATACAGGGAAGTCAGGAAAAATCATATAAGGTTGAAAAACCCTGAAAATGCTGTCACGAAAACAATACTTCTCCATTGCGGAGAAGTAATAAATTTTATTCTTGAACTGATAACAATTTTATTTCGATTAATGTTTAAAAATTGAGTACAAACCTTAGGCGTTAGATTTGAGCAAATTTCTAGATTGAACTGAATTTTCATTAAACGCGCAAATTACATTAAAAATATGTCGGAAAACCAATATTGCTTGAAATTAATGCTTTTTGTTGTTAATTTTAGATTTATTTATTACTCAAGCATGTGCGATTTTGCGATTCTGGGAATTTTTACGATTCCAGCTCTAGAAATTAAGTGCAAACACCTGCAAGCACCCAAGTTGCTAGATTTGATGTCCGCGCAAATTATTTTATGGGCACAGCAATTATTATTGTGTAATTGTGAAGTGAGTGCTGGCAAAAAGTGATTTTTTTTTTTGTAATGAGAAATTTTTGATTGAGACCGATTGCCATGGTTGGAATACAGGGTTTTCTTCAAAATCTAAAGAGAAATTAATCCTATGATGGATTGTTCCCTCGATTTTTTTAAAAAAGCTCGCACTGATCATCTTTTGAATTATCTCTAGCTAAGATCTTTCAATTGATCTTTTGAATTCTTAAACCTTCGTTCAAATTGTATTTCTGAGTTTTCGGATCCTAGAAGTTCATTTCAGAAATTTTACATAAGAATTGAGTAATTCAAGATTGCAAAATTAAAATTAGTAGGCCATACTTTTACTCTAAAAACAATTTTACATCTCCACAACAATAAATTAACATACCATAAACTCTTGATCAAAGCAACCTATTCCCTAGCAAAAAAAAACTACCTTAATAAAAATTTAATTTATGGCCTACTCACCCATTTATTCATTCATTCATAAGCTAATTTTGTCGTTTGAACCAATTTTGAAAGTTACCCAAATTAACAAAAATACTTTCATAACTCAATCATAATTCGGAACTAAAAATCTGTTTTCCATTTTTTTAGTGTTTTCAGAGTTTGTTGCTCATTAACTAATTTTTCACCACAAAATTTTGAAACAAAAAATTTACAGAAAATGTCTTGTAAATTATGACTTTTGAGGTGAGAACATGTGACTTTAATTTTCATTCACGTCCCATTCACGACGAAAATAAATGCAACCAAATTTTCTAAGATCTCGTACTATACTAAAGTATTGCTTAATTTATAATATTTTTCACGAATAATATTATACCGATTAGAATGTTTCTTTAAAAAATTCTTTTAACTCCCCTATGAGAATATTGTGCGACAATCCTATGCTGAAATCCGCTCAAAAGGTGCGATTGCAGGGTGCGAATATCTGACAGGAAAGGTGCTACAATCCAAGCGATTTTTCACGGATTATCGCACCTATTTCGCACATTTTTGTTTACAATTTTTCAAAAAATTAAATTTTTCTCAAACCAGGATATAAATTGACTTAATTCATTTACTAATCAACTTGTTATCGATAATCCTTATCTAGAAAATATTAAAATAATATATATATTACTTATATATTGCAGAAAAATGAGGTAGTATCAAAATAATATATTCTCTTGATAGAACAGTTTCGGGACATTTTTCAAGTTTAAATTATTTTAAACATATTTTCCATACTATGAGCATACTTAATTGTGCTAGTAAATTGTTATTTAAGTCTCTAATTAAAGAAACAAAATTTAGAAAAAGGTAAACAAAAATGTGCTACATAAGTGCGAAAATCCAAAAAATGTCGCTCGGATTTTCGGTGACAGCCAGCACTGTTCGACCCCAGCAAGCCAGTTCACGCTAAAAGCTTGAAAATTGCGATTCACGTAATTTTTAACGCGCTTTATGCGCAGCGATTTTAACGGGCATTGAAAGCCCCTTTAAAGCTAATTTGAATTTATCCCATATAATTATAATTATGCCATGTCTGAGTGCCTCTTTGATATAGTAAGGGATGAAATAACATTTCCAATCAGTTTTGTCTACCACGTCTTGCTTATTAATAGCTAAATAAAAAAAGCTAATTTTTTATACGTCAATGTCAAATTTGATAAACGTCAGTGAAAAAACAACAACAAGGTGAAATGCCGAGAAAAATTTTCTAAGTTTTTAAATTTAAAGTAAATATATTTAAACTGTGTTTTTATCTCCAAAAGTCTTCAATATCTGATGGTGAACCACTGAAGAGCATCTACAACATGGAGATTAGCGGAACACTGCTCTAAAAGTTTCATACTCAAATATTTTTTATTTTTCATGTCCAACAACAACATCCAGGAGATGTGAATTTTTTCAAAAAAACTTTGTATTTTTAATAAACTTGAACTGTAAATAAATTTTATATAAAATAAACATATTTATGAAGCTTCAACCACGTCTTATTACTAGTTACATTAACGTTTCCATGAAAATAATAGAAGCGGGGCGAACAAATCAAGGGGGGTCAAGAAAAGCGGGGTTAATATCGAGGGGCAAAAATCGCGTGAAAATTGCCTAAAACGCAGCGTTAAAAGCCGGACATGCCTCTAACGTTTTTATAGGTGCTTGAAAAATTACCCAAATCGTACAAAAACACAACATTTCACGCCGCGTTAAAAGCAGATTTGGCATGCTGGGACAGGATTCTCATAGGGTCGTCGCCTTCAATTGTCAAATTTTGTCGAATTGTGCTGTGTGCCCAAGATAAATTTCTCTTAAATTACACTAAATTACAAGGAAAAAATTTACAACAACACGAGAAAAATTCTCTACTCGTTCTACTAGACATAAATTAAATGCAGCTGTTAAAGTTTAAATTTTATTAAAACTATTAATATCAAACTCGTCGAGATCTTCATTTTCCCAGTCGGACGAGAAATTTCTTTTGAACAAATTATTGCTGAAAGTATTTTTCACGGAATTCAGCAAAGGAATGATATTTTGAATGATTTGAATCGGACAGGAGGCTCGTTTTGGGAAAGATTTACTTACATGGAACCAAAAAAAGTTTCTTTGGATTTTTGTACGGACACAGTGCATTTGGTTTAACAAGAGTTTTTTTTCCATTTCTAACTTGATCTCAGTCTCTACTTTTAGACTTGTTTTACGAGCAGTTGATATCAAAGTTGATTTGTCTCAGGTGATTTTTAACCCCGCGTCAATAAATCACCTTTCAAAATCAATGCTAACCTGATGATTTATCAACATCAATCTCGGAACGAATGAGCCTCCTACTAACGTGGTAAACAACAATCCAACCAAAAAATCATCCACTTACATACAATAATTGCTCGTCAAAAAATAATTTCGCGCAATTGTGAAATTATCTTTTCCCCTGAAAAAAAAAAATAAAAGAGAATTGTTGTCGCCACTTTAACGGATTCAAATATAATTAAAATGAGAGCTCCTCGAACATATAATGTCAGGTGTAAACACGCGAAATACGTGTCTCTTAATTTCTCAATTTGAACAATTTTAAGTACGCAAATATTTTGAAACGCCAGAATTTCACGAATTAAAATTGCTTCGAAGAGCTCTCGAAACCAAAAATGATTTATCTAGACAAATGTGATAAACCAGCAGAAATTACTTAAAAAGATCGAGAAATGAAATATTAAAAATAAAACAATTCACACGTGTTTTGTCTAACGAGAAATTCCCTTTTCGCTGAGATGATGATTATATTTTTAGAAGACCGGAGATTCCTATTTTTGACTGTTACTTAAGTAATTTAAGTTATGTGAAGATTGTTGAAGTTTCTTGAAAGGTTTCTCAAGAGAACTAAGGGAAATGTTGCAATGTATTTTAAACTTTTTAGAATAATTTTCTATTTTTAATCGAATTTGTTTTTTTTTAATAATGTAACAAAAGAAATCTTTTCAGGTAAAGTTGTTGAAGCTAATCTGAGATTCCAAACAATAGACAATATGATTTCGGGCAAAAAAGGTCACCAAAAGTTCACAAATTAGTATAAGGAGAATAAAAGAAGCTTTGAATAAAGATTAACCTTCAGAATTTTGTCCATGACTCAATAATGGTATTTTTCATGCTGAAACTTTAACTTCTAATATTTTAATTGCAGCTAAAATTACTCAAACACTAGAACCATATTATTAATAACTTATTATCGGAGCACTCACAAAATCCTCTTTGCATCCCAAAAAACTAATTTCACAAATTCCATGGAGACTCCCCCATATCACAAAAATTCTTCCTTAATGAAATTCTTTTATGTTTTCCCAGGCAAGCAACATTGAACACGTGCAAAATTCTGTCAATATGAAAACCCAAGACTGCTATGCATTTTCCATTCACTTCATTCTTCTTCGATATGTCTACACCGAGTCTATTGGAGGGATGAATTTCATTTTAAATTAAATACAAATAACTTTACAAATATTTTTCCAGCTTAATGAAAAGCTGCCGATATTGGAAAAATTTGGACATATGGACTGGTTGTATGAAGTATTAGGAGTTGTTAGGTTTTCCATTAATTTGATTAAAATTTTAGAATGTGAGGGGGAAGGTGTTTGATTTGGAAATTATAGTTTTGCATAAGGTGTTTCAATTCTTTAAATTCTGTCATAAAAAGGTCAATGGTACCAGCAGTTTGATCTTTAATTTTTAAAGTCCTTTTATTTTGAATGAGACAAAATTTGTCCTTGAAAACGGAATCATCATTAATTAAGCCAAAAAAAACCTAATTCCAACTAAATGGTTATTCAACATTCTCCCCTCGAAAAAGCCGAAAACTTTTAAAGTTAAAAAACAACATTCCACCATACCTTTTAACTCGATGTCTTCGACCCCCATCGCAAAAATATTCATACCGTATACTGAAACTTCACCCACGACACTCCTTTTTGGTTAACGAATTCATCTATTTGTATTTTGTACGCAATAATGGATGCATGACGTAATATTCGTAATTTTGGGGTGAAATGATTAAACTTTTCTGCCCATATTATATCCCATTCATGCAATTGGAAGAGAAAATCAATGTTTTCCCTATTCAGTATTTTTCCAGTTTGGCTTGAGGGTGGATTTAGAAATATTTGGTGTATTATTGTTTGAGCATGGCAAAAAGCCATAAAAGTTTTGCAACAACAAAGTCGCAAAAGCATAATAATGTCATAAAGAAATGGATAAAACATGTACTCTTGGATTTTCCTACTTTGATGACTTTAGATGGGATGATTAATGTGTTTTGTGTAGCGATGATAGGAGATGGACCAGTTGTTTTATTGGTTTTTTCGGTGACTTAACTTTTTTGGTCAAGGAGGGATAGTCTTCTGGGAATTATTATTGAAGAAATATAAATTATTTGTGGTTTTTTTGAGTATTTACTTACATTTTTGAGCAGCAAGCTTACAATATGTTCAGACTAGAGAGATAATTGCAACATAATCATTTTTGAGGTTTCCATAGTGATTTTCTGATAGCTTTCAGGAAATTTGAATCTCGAAGATATTTTCAAGGAAAACTAGATCTAAAATATAAAATGAAGTTTTTTTTGTTTGCCAAATTTTCTAGTTCTAAATACCTATTAGAAACAAATTAATCCACTGAAATCAATCTAATATAGTAAAACATTTTAATTCTAAGATTATATAGTTACTCAGCCCAGCTACATGAACACTAAAAATGTTCCTACCACATGTTTGTATATTATTCATTTCAATTTGGCTAACAAAAGTTATTTGTTTAGACAAGACTCGTATAATGTGTTTTAGGGTGACGAAGTATTTTCTCAATTCATCCAATTTATCCAATTTATAGAGTTTTTATTTGTACAAACATAATTTCAAACAATATCTCTTCAGTCCTCTAAATTTTCACCCCGTGTAATTTATGGAGTAATAGCTCGAAAATAGTTGCATTGCAGGCAAGAAGCAAAGCTAGCACCAAATTAATCATGATTGAATTTCATTGAGGAGATTACAATAGAACAGACTTTTAATTTCGTTAAACTGGATGAGCAAGGACTGTGATTTTATCGAGATTTTCATGCAATCAGTGTGAATGGAAGAATGGTGCGATATTTCTTTATTAAGGACTTAAAAGGACTTTTTTATGGATTTCAAAACAATTCGACAAAACAATTTGCTAACTTACTAGATGTCCTTAGAATATACTGTTCCTGGAATCGTTTTGCTTCCAAATCAAAAAAGCCTACTAGATTTATTTACAAAAAAAGTCTACAAACTTCAATTATTCAAAGCTCAACTTTTTTTGTTCAAAGAAAATTAATTCTTCATTTAAAATTCACTGAAAAAATTTCACGATCAAAACATGTTGACGAACAAAAAAAATGATTTCATTAAAATAATTATTCGTGAAGTAGCGCCTGCACATTTAAAAAAATGAAACACATTGCCAATTAATTCAAAACTTTCCAACAGCCCTTCAATTTTATTTTGTGTCACATGTTTGGCCATGAATAAATTAAAGAAAACAAATAATAATAAAGTTTAAACATATAAATGAAATGAACTGCAATTATGATGATGTACTTCTAACTCTAATGATTGTAACAACACAGAATCCTCTTATATCGGATTACTTGCTTCTTAATTTGAATCCTTTTTGCAGCATATTGGCTTTTTACGGCTAAAGTAGTTTGTACAAATGGTGAATGATATTAATGAGAATATTCTGAATGCACCCTTCTATTTGGTTGGAAGTTTTTAAAGGTTTTTGGGAGTAAATCATCTCTTTTGATGAAAATCGGAGCTTACTTCGAGGTTACGTTGATAACTCGTTCAGTTTTGAGTAAATTTTCATGGCCAACTATAAACATTATCATTTAGCATTCATGTCCCTGAAAAACCAAAAACCTGCATTAAAATCCAAAATTGATCAATATTCAAATTAAAATAATTTCTGAGATTTCTACGAGATACAATTATGTAAAAAATATTTAATTAACAAAATCAGTAAATAAAAAATCCTTTTAAGAGCAAACTTCAAAGATTTTATTTTATTAAAGGTTTTATATTTTATATTATTTTTAGACAATACGAAAATAGAATTTCAGAAATCATAAATTTCCCGAACATTAAAATTTTCAAAAAATCCGTCAAAATTCCTACTTAACATCCCAAAAAACACAATTTCACAGATGAGTCATGTAAATCATGTTTCACCTATTTTTGGTATCCAACGACAATAACGACCATACTGCAAACACATTTTCCCGATTTTTGACGGTTTCACCACTTTTGGCTGCTATTTATAATTGATATATGCTTTACCAGAAATATCTACCATCACTTCCAAAAATCCAAAACATCAACCATCAGTTGATAAAAGTTGAAATGATCGCGAGACCATATTTTCTGTACTTTATGCTATTTATGAGTCGAACATGTGTTCAATGCATTTTCTGTTTTTATTCAGTGATAGAATTGGAAAAATATGTTCATATATTGTGTGTTTTGTTGCTTTTGTCTTTGCAAGTAAATTATTTCATATTAGTACATGCTGCGAGGAAAAATTACGAAAAATTATCTCTTTGACTGTTTTTTACTGATTTTTAATATACATTTCAAAAGTCAGAACCTACTTAGACTGTTTTTTACTCCCTCAAACTTCAAAACTTCAAATGCAATGCATTTTCTTGCTTATTGTGATTACTAGTGACTTTATGCTGTTTTTATTTATTTTAATATTTTTTAACTAGTGATATTACCCGGGAAAAATCCCAGGATCTGGTGAATGTGGTATCAAATTAGTTAACATTTTCAAAAGTGGTCTCAAAAAAGGTCATGGCAAAAAATAGGGCTGAACCAACCCGTGACACAATAATTAACTCAACTTATCATCCCAAACAATGAAACCTAAGAAACGGAAACTGTATCTTAAGCCATTCTCGAGTTCTGGAAGTGGCATCAGGTAGTGGAACCAGGATAAAAAGTGTGAATTTCAGAAATCGTTTTTGTTGGTTTTCTGGACAAATTGTGGAATTCTAAGTTTAAAAAAAAAAAAATGTTGCCCAAAGCCACCAAATCATGCCACCAGCTGCTGGTGAATTCATCTCATGAGTTCACCTCATTCATCTAGATCAACTTGACACTCTGACCATTTTTTTCTTTGAAACCAAAACTCTACCTCGACCCAAACTCTCAGTAAATAGTAAAAAGTAAGGTGAAATATACTGAAAACATGTCTTGCTGGATCTTGGCTGGTGACCAGTTGGGTTGTGGAACTGGTCCAAAAAATATCCAGAGGAAATTTTATGACATGGATAAACCTTTTAAGACTAAGATGTCCATACAAAAGTCTTAAGGATTTCGAGTTATTAGAGCTCAGTTAGCGTTATTTTTATATAAATAAACAGAACTTGCTTATTATATTATAGTATGTCGCGTTAGGGTGGTTTAATTTCATATGGAGATGCTATAGTATCAAAAAGTCAGAACCGGTCAAATTTCGAATAATGACAAAAAACACTAAAACATCAACCATGGACGTTTAAATGAGGTTATCCATTTGAAAATTTTTGAGGTAACAAAAAATGTGGGAGAATTAAGTATTCGAGAACATCCAAATCATTTGAATTTCAAAAATAACATTTTTTATTTTGTAGTTGTTGAATTGGGGTATTAATAAAGCATTTTAGATATAGCAATTGAAACAAATTTTATTCATATAACTTCCAAGTTGTTAATTTTAATGAAGAAAAATTTCGGGAATTTTTTTACAATAAAGAGTGTTAAAAACAATTAAGACTTTTTCGAAATTTATCAAAAATTTTCAAATGGATTGGTATTTAAAAATACGTTCATCAAAAAAATTGATTTTTTTGTGAATAATTATAAATCGAAATTTGACCGGTGAGCGCGACTTTTTATTTTTTTTGAATGTCGCGTGCTAGTTTATTTTTAGTTTTTGTTTTTTTGATTAGCAGATTGAGTGATTTATTGGACGGAATTGTGTTATAAGTAATGATATTCGTATTTAATTAACTAATTGCAGGTTTTTTGATTTGTTGTAATGTGGTGAAGAGTTGTGCTTGAGGTGAGGTGAGAAGTGTGGTGAGTTTTGTAATGCTAAGGTCATCTTAGTCCTTTTTTAACACTTTACGTTCATTTTAATACTAATTTAAACGTTTATGGAGAAAATGAGAGTTAACAATTATTAACCACGGCTTAAATTCTCGATACAAATATTCTGAAACAAAAAAACGTACAGCAAAACTGTTAAAATTGAAAAACCTTAAAAACTCTTTAAAAGTCGTAAACTTCAAATCTTTATCCATCAACTTCTCCCAACTCCGTGAAATCTCTCATTAACTTAATTAATTGAACCCACATCCTATAACTCGTGCGATAAAATGAATTAAAGTTATTAAAGTTATGCGTTTGACCCTCAGACATGAAATAAAATATGTAAAGTAATATCAAGTAACATTGACTATCTACAAGGAATAAAAATGTTGTATGCTCATTAAAAATGATGTTGTACGTCGTTCGGTCACGTGACTCTAAATTATAACAAAATAACGAAATTTATGAAATTTGTGGAATAAAGGAGAGTTTAACTAAATTAAAAATGAAATATTTATTAGATCGAACAAATTGTGATTGAGTAGAGTGTGGACTCTATGATTGTTAATGGAAAAACCTAATAAAGAAATTAATGGAAAAAGTGGGCTTTTCTATCTGTAACACAGAACATACCTTAAGGTTAAACTTTTTCTGACTTAAGAAACATTTTTAATTATTTTGAGAAAAATCTGAATGAAATTTTCAATAAAAGATATTAAATTACATAAAATATGAGCAATTTTCTTCAAAGAAAAGTTTCTCCTTGAACAAACCCCTAAACTACTATTTTCATCAAGTTCAAGTTATACCCAAAGCTTCAAAGCACGTTCATATTGTTTCAAAATACAGTAAAAACGCAATGCTCAGACAATTAGACGTAGTATAAAATTACGGCTTTTAATGCACCCAAAAACATGAGTGAGTAACATTAAAAATTAATAAAATCCAAAAGTGTGCCGAAAGTGTGTCGTCTTCTATAGATTCATTGTATTTTGTTATTTATTTACTCGATAGAGCTGCGAGCATTGGAAAAAGGAACTTAATGCAACTAATGTAGTAAATTTATGAATTTTGTAATGGACGAACACAGGAACAAAGAAATATAGACATGCAGTCAATTGGTAGAATGCGCGGTCTTTTGTTAACTAAAATATATTACAGCGAGACAATAAAGTACTTTAAAATATTCTCTTATGTTATGCAGCTCACGCAACATCCTTAATTGGGTACGCGTGAAAGGAACTCAAACTATGCAGTCGCTCTATAAATTGTTTGTATGAAATATTTTTTAAATGGAAAATGAAAATAGGAACTTGACATCCTGCTTTTCAGTGATTTATCTCCAACTTTTGGAAGATCTATTGTGATTCAAGTTTGCTATACAACTTAAAAAAGTTTGATATTCAATCTCTTAATTTTAATGTTAGATTTCCCTAAATTCGAATACTCTTTTGCGAGATTCTAGAATTTATTTTCCCTCACATATTTTCCATCAAAGAAGTCCATGCATGATAAATTTTTGCTTCAGTCGCTATGGAGTAGAAAAAGATCAATAAGTCAGAGGGTGCTGTGATGTTTTTTGCAATAAGTTCATTCAAGGATGTTGAATTGGCGAATTGCAAAGTTTTAAAGATGAAAAGCTTTTAAAAGAGAAACTTTTTTAAAGCAAAAAGTTAGAGCCAAGAAATATTTGAAGCAATTCATTCGGCTATATGCGGTTAAGATTCTTACAAAATTCAATAAGATAAAGTCCTCACGATACAAAAATGTTCGAAAACCTTCAAAAACCCTCAAACCCCAAAATAAAGATGCATTTCCGACCATTTCTAAATTCCCTAAAGAATCAGCCATAGCATTCTACTTGGAGATCAAAAAATCAATGAAATCTGTTTCCATGGCAAGTTTCCATGTTGCACAGAACGCAAAGCCAAACATTTTCTCCCCCCAAAACAACCCCAATTTCACTCCAACATCTCCCCTATTAAATATCAACTGGAAAAATAGAAAATGGTGAACATGCGCTGAGTGTCGTTTGGATGCCATTATGCAAAATGTTAATTTATTGAGAATTTGGATGTTCCATCGATTTTTCTTGAATTTTTGGAAGATATGCGTTTTGGTAAAATTTGTTGATTTTTAAGGAATTTTCTTTAAATTTCTTAAAGTTGGGAAATCTGTTTTTTAATCTGAATTTTTAAGAAAAGTCCTTTTTTGAGGCACTTGGAAAATTTTCCTTCCTTCTTAAAACTATTCAATTGATGAATGATTCATAAACATAAAATTGATGAGAGAATGAAAAGTTGAATAAACTTATTTAAAATATTATAATAAACTCATTTTGAAAAGATTAAAAAATTCCCATAAAACATTAATCCATTTCCAATATCAAATAATTCCTTCCCTTCTCACATTTCCTTCTACACATTTAACTATTGATTGCTCGTTTGCAATGTCTATTTTACCATTTTAATTTCAACCGTAGAGCAAGCAATAATCCTTGTAATCTGCACAGCCAAATCCTTTCATTATTAAAAAGCGGTACACGCTCAGACATCCATCTCGTTATGCATCCTTTGTAGCCTCACTTGTATCAATAAAACACCCTCTCGCCTGTCGCTCTACTCACTTATAGTTGGATGTCTTTTTAGGTGGTAGATTCTAGGAAGTTTTGTTAGTTTTATTTTAATTTCTTGCTATAGTGTATTTCAAGTTTTCCTCCAAACTTTCAAAACTTTAGGTTTCCTGGGTCGAACTTTAAATTTTTTGCCCCAAACTTTCAAAATATCTTTATTTCGTAAAAAACCTCCAAACTAGCCTAAACTGGCAAAAATTGAAGTTTCACAACAAACCACCCATTTCTCCTGAAATCTGCTAGTCCCTGTGAGAAAATACGTCTTTCAAAATAAATTCATTGACTCGGATCACAAATGCGAAAAAAAAATGTACAATCAAATCTCGCTGATTAATCTCTGAATAAATAAGTTTTATTATTACATTTTTCGATACGCAGAATTTAAACTCTTAAACAGCGACACGTGTCAGACAGCAGCAAGATTTAATGCTTATTTCAGTTTGTTTGACTGATAAAAAGATTTTGGCGTGCAGTAGTCTTAATTACTTGTTCTTGGAATTATAGTGCGGATTACTTGCAAGTTTCTGTCTGTCTTTAATTCATAAAGTTTAAATCTTTTTAGGTTAATTGTCCGTGACAATGTCGCTTATCTCTTTATTTTAAAGATAAATTGTTATGAATGCTGGGAACCGTTTTGATGGTTTCTCATTTTTTACAGTTTTTATATCAATTTCTCGTGTCAATAGGGCTCGGAATAATGGCTAATATTTGACAGATCCATAGAAATGTCATAGAAAAAATTGCCGCCATTTTTTTTTCATTTAATTTTTTTTATAAAATACTTTTTACTCACTTTTTACCTCATATTTTTTGACAAACATTTTAATTAAATTTTTAAGTTTTTAGCCTTTTTTTGGTGAATATATAAAAATGTTGTACAAACTTTAATTTGGCTGGCTTCAAAATTAGTTTTGCACAGTTTCAGTACGGTACTTCGTCATACTTTATTATCTTGACACGATCATTCTATTAAAAACTAAATAAAAAAAGCAAGTGTCCGAAAAGTATTTTTTTTTTGTTGTTACTTTGGAAACTTCGTTCACATGTAAAATTAAAATCCATAAGGAACTGTTTGAATATTAGACTAAAATCACGAATTCCAAGTTTCCATATTTAATAGATTCATTTTTAATGCAAGTAACTAAACGAAAATCCACAAAGTTTTCCGATTTTTAGAATAATTTTCTCTGATTTGCATAAATAATAGCCACCTGCAAAAATGCATAACATTTTTACTATCGCGTTTGTTGTGAAAATGCAAATGAATTTGTTTTATCGTTGAAAGTTGTGAAATTGTGTAGGAGAAAATCAGTGTGTAGTTTAAGTTGTTTATTTGATGATTCATGTGTAGGGAGTAGAAAAGAAATTGGAATGATCTCATTGTGAGGTAAAATTATTTACCTCTTAATAATAAATTAAATAAATTTATTCACTGGGGCTCATTTTAATTTCTACAATAATACTCTCCAAATATGCAGACACTTGTTGGAGCCAATCAAATTGAAGATTGGCGTTATTCCTTCATAAATTTTATTTCGTGCTTGGAATTGTCAATAAATATTTTCTAATTGAAATGCAAAAACGTGTCTTAAGTTAATCCGCAATCAAAATTCAATAAAACTTGATTTTGAATTCGCTAAAAATAGATTTAAAATTAATAAAATTGTTTTAATACGACATTTTTGATAATTTTTTGAGTTATACATAATTTAAAGTGGAATAATATGTAAATTTATTAATCGCCGGTTGGTGCATCGATTCGAACTTTGTGGTTCAAACGCGCCATCTACATGAAACTAGCACAGAGGGGAACCTTTAGAAACTAACTCAAAGTACGTGAGCTACAAAATAAGGGGGTGATATTAAGTTTGTTATTGTGCTGCTCGTCATTCCTTTAATTTCTTAATTATCACGCTAATTAACAAGTCAATCGACATCCTGGAAACCATAGAGGTTTCTTAAACCTTATAAGCATATTGAGAAGCTCATTAGTCACAAACTTACAGTTTTTAATGTTAAAAAATTTTATATTATCGCGTTATCATGCTAACTAATTGCCCAATCAATGAATAGAGTGATACCAAATAATTAGTTCAACTATGGATATAACTCCACTTTTTAAAGCTTGCGTTAAGACAGTCAGGCTATCCAATAAATCATTAATTCCCGATAAAAACAGAATCCTCCTAAAACCTAAGAAAGATGAATTATCACGAAGATGTAAAGATATACGGTACCAAGTGACCCAGCTAAGAAATTTCCTGATTGAGAATCGAGCTGCTTACATGCAATTTGCTTGTCACTTAAAGCGAAGTATCCAGATGAGCAATGAAGAGAGGAATTTAATTGATAGGGAGTCGGAAAAAATCATTCAAATTTGTACAAATTTGATCTGTGAGATCAAAGTGGAATTTAATAGAAAACCTTTGACTAAGCAGCAGCATCAGCATGTGGAATTGGTTTTTGAATTGCTGGCCAATTATTTGAAATCAGTTTATAATGTGTTCAACGATCAGAAAAACTACCGGATTAAAAGGGATCTAGAGACATTCAAATTCCTGAAGCTAGACTCTGAAAAGAAGAAGCCAACTGATATTGATTTCTCTAAGATAGAATACAAAGATGGCATGGACTTGGATCCAATTTCAAATGGAAATGGAAACTCCCAGAAATCTGAAGAGAATTTTGATGATGTGGAAGACAACACACCTAGAAAACGACCTAGAGGAGCCAAAAGCAAGACGCAGCTTGATGAAGACAGTCCCATCAATAATCCTTCTATTGAGGATGATGACGCAAATAGCAGCAATCATATTGAAAACACTTTAAGTGCTGAAGACATTCAAATGTTCGAATTGGAGAACAAGCAGCTGTTCCATGAGCTAAAAGGGCTGACTGAGGAAGTGGAGGTTATTGAAAAGAATGTTTATGAAATTGCTAAGCTGCAGGAATTGTTTTCAGAGAAGGTTAGTTATTTTTGTTTGAGTATTTTCGATTAGTTTGATTTCTAATCCATTTCCTTCATATTAAAATTTTAGGTGGTCCTCCAAAAAGATGACATAGATAGGATATCAAATACGGTGGTGGGTGCGACTGAGAACGTGAAGGAAGCTAATGAGCAAATAAAGCAAGCAATACAACGAAATGCTGGCCTCCGCGTCTGGGTTCTATTTTTCTTGATTGTGATGTCTTTCAGCCTTCTATTCCTCGACTGGTACAATGAATAAATGGAATTATATTTTAATTTATTATGCATGAAGTCAAGGTTTGATGAATTAGCAAGGATGAACAAATTAAAAAATCAATATAAATGTTTTTTTCGGCAACCCAAAAATCATTAAACTATAATTGCTCATCCTTGCCAATCTATAATCCTTGCTTAAAAAAAGTTATAAACAAATGTGTCGCAAAACAGCACAATAAACCAATAAAACAAACTTTTTTATTAAAAAATGCAAATTGTTTCATATTGCGGTTTATTTACTTTCATACATCCAGCACCAGCAACTAACAGAAGGATAAATGCAACTTTATAACTTTATAAGTTTTTAAAAATGTTTGATATAAAAAAAAAGGAAAAAATGGAGAATTGGGGGAATGTGTTAAGGGAATGAGTGTTGGAGTCTACATCTTGAGGATTTCCATTGCGGCGTTGACGACGTGACGAGCAGAAATTCCAAACATATCGATCAAAACGGTAGGTGGTCCGGAACGTGGCACGGTAGGCACAAACAAGTGCTTTACAATAATGTTACGCTGCTCAGCAACAGCAGATAAGACTGCTTCTCCCAAACCTCCCTCTCTAAAAATGATAAAATTTGGAATATCGTTAGAAATTATTCTATTTTTAATATAAACTCAAAACTCACCTATAATGGTCCTCCACAACGACAATTCTTCCTCCGCACTGCAAAGCGTTTTCAATGATGGTCTTTCCATCCAATGGCTTAATAGTGAAAGGATCGATAACTCGGCAGTTGACTCCACTCTGGGCAAGCTGATCAGCAGCTGCAAAAGCCTCATACAGAGTGATACCAGCTCCAATGAGCAAAACTTGGTCAGTAGCTGACTTCTTCACAACATTAGCTTTTCCAATCTGGAGTTTCTCATCATTACCATAAATGACGGCGGTATTTGGTCTGGAAGTACGAATGAAGCAGACTCCCTTGGTGTTGGCGGCTAATTCCACTGATCTCTCACAAGCAACGGCATCAGCTGGATAGAAAATGGTGGATCCAGGAATTGTTCTGAAAAGAGCAATATCCTCCAAGCCCATTTGACTGGGTCCATCCTCTCCAATGGAAACTCCACAATGAGATCCAACAAAGTTCACATTTGTCTGAGAAATGGCTCCCATACGGATTTGATCAAAGGCGCGAGTGAAGAAAGTGGCAAAAGTCGAAACAAAAGCGACAGTTCGGTCACGGCAAGCAGCTCCAACAGCCACTCCAACCAAATTCTGTTCGGCAATGAAACACTCGATGTAACGCTCTGGGAATGCATGCTTGAGTTTATCAGAGTAGGTGGAGTTCTTTGTGTCACCATCAAGAGCAATCACGCGATTATTGTTGGTGGCAATCTTAGCCAAGGCAAATCCGTAGGCAAGACGAGTGGCAACTTCTTCGCCCATTTTGTAAGCTGGAGGAGAAGAGAGCTTGATGTTGGTGATGTTGACCTGGAATTATTTCAAAATCCGTTACAGAAAAAGTAACAAAATCATGTAACAAAGGCACATGTAACAAATTCTAATTACCTTTGGTGCATCATCCGTAGCGGATTGAGCAGCAACCTGCAAAGCTCCTTTGTTTTTGATCAAATCCTGCAAATGAGCAATAACCTTCTCAGCGCTATCTCCCAAAGGTTTTCCATGCCAGTTGTCAGCATCCTCGATATTTGGGAAGAACTTTCCTTTAAAAGTCTTAGCAATGATGGCAGTTGGGCGATCAGAAGTCTGCTTAGCCTCAAAGAATGCACGGCATAATTCTTCAACGTCATGTCCGTCGACCACGATGGCGTTAAAGCCGAAAGCATCCAAGCGCTTACGATAAACTTCAGTTTGATGTTGGAGAGAAGTTGCCTCAGATTGACCCAAGCGGTTCACATCAAAGATCACGCACAAGTTGTTGAGTTTGTAGTGACCAGCAAAGTGCAGGGACTCCCAAATGGAACCTTCAGCGGACTCACCATCTCCAACGACGACGTAGGTTCTGAAATCATGAAAAAAGTTGAATCTTTTGTTGGGAATTGAGAAGAAATCTTATAGAAATTATCTTGAAGAAGACTTCTATGCTTCTTTTTATCTTGATTTTTTTTGTAAGGCGTATTGCTGTTGCTTTTCTATGTAAGATAATTCTTATAAAAATACCCGAGATTTTTTTCAGTATTGTCAAAATTTCACACAAAAAAACGTTTTCAAGCAAATCCTTAAAGCTCTTGACTAAAGTTCGATCCTAGAAAAAGTTTTACATAAGTGCTCATTTTTACATATCTGCAAACGATTTTTTCTTCAAAAAGGAATCCCCGAAAATTTCACTCAAAAACCGCAACACACTTCATTGATAAAAATTAAAAATTCACGCAAATAATAATGTAAAATTATTAATTAAAAAGTTGCTGCTAAGCTACTTCATAAAATGCGGCAATAAAAGGTCACTCGAGTGGTTTTCATTATCAAAAGCACCAACACTGTCTTGAAAAACGCAAACGCTATATTTGTATTATACATACAATTTAAAAATCAGCCCATATCAGATAATAATGTAATAAATGTGTATTATTTTCAATCATGTCATTTTAATTTTACATTCTCTTGATAACGCCGTTAAGAAATCCAAACAAAACTTGATTTCCATGTAATTTTAATTATTTTCACTGATAGCTGATATAAAGAGCCGATAACAAAATATGTGCATAAATTGCAGCATAAATAATGCAAAACAGGCGAAAGCTTGAGTGCGGCATGAAGTGCTATGATATGCGAGCACACAAATTAATTGCAATGAGGAGGTGCGGGCATTTAATTAAAAAAACTGTGAAGTCGCGTTTTATGTCGTCTGGCGGGTTTTTAAGAGCTCAAATTATGCTACAAATCTGTCTCCGCGACGAGAAAAATGTGCAAATTTGAGAAAATGTTTTAAATATTGTGCAAGTTATTGAAGGTGGGAAGATTAAAGATTATAAAAAAATTCAATGAAGTTTTATAAAATTTTCCAATAACAAATTGTATCGAAAAATTACAATATTCAAAAAAAAGATAATTTAGATGAAAGTTTATCAAATGCCCCTCCCCTGTATAAATTCGCCGGCTTAGGGAAAAGTGCGTGCACGACATTTCCATCCAATTATTGTATCAAAGCAAAGCACCAACCAGACACTTTCACTTTCTATTCCCAACAATTTATCATTTTACTCGATTTAGCTGAACTTTTTAATAAATTTGCTAATTTAAATAGTTAACTAACCTGTACGAAGCTTTGTCAAAGTTCTTTCCCACGTAGGCCATTCCGCAACCCACAGCAACACCTTGTCCCAAGCTGCCGGTACCAACATCAATGAAATTCAGCCTTGGAGTTGGATGTCCCTCCAAATCAGAGTCGATTTTACGCAACTTCTGCAATTCAGAGATTGGGAAGAGACCAGCTTCAGCCCAAGCAGCGTAGAGGATGGGAGCTGCATGTCCCTTGGAGAGAATGAAACGGTCGGAGCAGGCATCACGTGGGGTCTTCAGGTTGTAGTGCATTGTGTTGAAAAACAGCACAGACATGATCTCGGCAATTGAAGCGCATGATGTTGGATGTCTGGAAATAATTGAAGGGAATTTTGTTAGTTTATTGCACTGTTGAAAATTAATTTTTTTTAAAAACTTTATTTCGATTATTTAGATTTAAAACTAATTAGAAAAAAATGGTCCTTAATTTAAAAATTTATTGAAAAGAATAAATCAAAAATTATGCAAATAATTGCATTTATTCCACCAGTGCACTTTAATAAAAACCATGCGGCATATTAAATTGCAACTTACTGCATACTTTGATGCTTGTCCTTTAAAACATAGATTTATTATAGAAAACATGATTTCAACCAACTCGTAATTAAAATAATACAAAAAATATTAGCAAGACTTCTCAAAAGTAGATCAATCGCACTTTCAAAAAATATTCATAGGCTTATTGCTTGATTTTCGTAAAATGTAAACCAATGTAATATTTTGTAGCAACAGCTGAATGTGAGTTGCTGGAGTTAGAATGTCATTAGAGGTCAAATATGAGCCACGAACGCAACCTAGAACAGGCAATTGCATTGAATGTAGGGATACGTAAATGATTAGGAACTTGAGATTTACTGATTATTTATATTTGTAGAAAACTTAAAAGATGATAAGTTGTGACGTCACATTATGCGAACTCATCCAAAAAACACCGATTGGAAGTAAATGAAGCACGTTTGAATGTTATAAATAGTTACAACACTAGACTGAAGGTATAAAAACTAAAAGATCATAGTCCAATCATCACATCATCTTCCAGTAACAAAATCAATTACCAAAAACTAGTAAATTTCACCGAATCATTGCAATAAATAAAATTCAAGGTTAAATCAGTGTTCTTTCTACTTACCCTGATTTGGAGGCTTGTGTCGAAGTAATAGAGTGAATTCTCAGACGGTGAGCAATGTCCTTCAGCTCTTGCACCAACTTGGCCTCTGGTTTGTGATAAGTAGACATTCTGGATACTTGTATTTTACGTGAATCTGATACTTTTGCTTAAAAAATGAGAGTCGGCTTGTATTGCAGACTTGTGGACTTTACTCGAAGACCGGCAAAAAATTACTGAAGTAGTACTACAATGGTTCAAGTGAAACGCAAATAGCCGATACGCGAAAATATAATCAGAATATCAGATTAATCAAATTGTTTTGTGAAAGAGCGGGAAATTATAATTTTCAAAACAGCGCAAAAATATTTTTTCAAAAATTTTAAATATTTTATTCACACTTTTTTTTTCACAAAATAAAAACTAGAATAACATTCACAATAAATGATTGTAAGAATATTTTGGCGATACAAGAACTTTTTACGTAGTTAATTTTTTTAAATGATTTAGACTTTTCTCAAGTTTTGAAGTATTTTCTTCTCATTTTCACTCAAATGTTCTACAAAGGCTCCAAAATGCTCATCCTGTGTGAAGTTCAAGAGGAATTTAGTGAGGTTTGATTCCGTATCCTCTTGGAATATTGGATCTTGCTGGAGCTCTTGCAACAGCTGATTATCGTCTTCATCAGTTTCTTCTAAAAATGAAATCATTTTTCCTTCAATTGAAAGATATTTTAATTTTTATGCGATGATTTTTGGGAACTAACAGATTTAATTCTTTCTTATTGAATGAATCATTATTAGTTAGTCCTTGACAATATACAATTCTTGGGTATTAGAAGTTGTTACTAGAATACAATAATAAAACTCACCATCATCATAAAGCATAAAAGCGCTCAAATTCTTGCCAGGTGATCCATCTTCTCCATTAGCCTCTTCATCCTCCGACCCATCTTCATCGTTAACAGAAATATTTGCTGCATCCTTCAGTTCTCTCAAGTTACTCAGCTCGTTAATCAGCAGCTTTAAGATCTTCACCAAAATGGGAATTGAAACCCATTGTTGCTGAGTAGTTTGAGAGCGAGTTCTAACATTATGAGAAGCTGCCACTTCAACTGGATCTTTGATTGTCACGTGAATCAATCGAGCATCTTTCGTTGTAATTCCATACTCGAACAACTTGCACAAGGCCATCGTGCTGACTTTCCTCTCATACGTTCCATAGAACAAATGCTGGCGACTCAACCAATTCAAAAACACAAAATTCATGGCTGGCTCTCCACTTGGTCCTGGTACTGTGCTCAAGAAGTTCAAAACTGCCTCCATTTGGATGAGAATGAGATGAGCGAATGTCATAACAAGACTCATGATAACATTCAAAGACTCGACTAGTTGCATTTTGCTGATGACTGCTTTAAGGAGAAGGTCAATATTCTCACCCAGGTAATTTCCTGCTTTAGTAATTAATGTGATGACCAGTCGACCAATAAAAGCGGCTGAATATTCAGTGGACATTGGGTTCAGTAGCATTGTCGTTACCTGCAAAATATTATTCAACCCTTCTCCATTCTTGTAATTGCAAACTTGCTCTGGTGACACAAACAAGAAAGCTCTCAAACATTCTCCTCCACTTTGCATTACTGAATGATCCTCAGTTCGCAGGATACAATTTACAGCAGCCGGAAACGCGTGATCAATTAATGCATCAGTTAATGGCGGTTTCGAGTACTTGACAACAGTTTCTAGCACGTCCAGAGCGATGTCTTGCATTGGTGCGTTTGTTTTCTCGCCTTGCAGGTTCATGATGCTGACCAGAGTTGGTATGATTTTCTCTTGGAGAGGTTGCAAGCAGTAAGGGTTTTGGGAGAGGATTTTCAGGATTTCTTGGACCAGCTCGAGTAGGAAACGATCATCGTGGAATTTTAGGAAGAGTGCCATTATTAATGGTATTACTTTTGGTGCGCTGTTGGCTGTAAATGTGGCGTCGAACTAAATAATAAATTAAATTAATACTCAAGAAGTACATAAAATGAAGGATATAATACTAACCGACAGCATAGCAGACAAAGTCTCCAGAATCAACCCCAACACAGTATTTTGTGAGACTGCTACGACTTGCATTATTCCATCCAAGAAAATGTTAAGCTTACTGGCCAAACAAACTTTTAAATCATTGTTATCAGCTTCTTTCAAGCTTGTGCAGAAACAATAAATAGCTCTAACAGCACCAATCCTTAAAACAATCGACTTGTCTTGGCTCAAGCTCGCAATTGTGGTGTTACAAACTTCTTCCAATAGCTGAACGTTGTAAAGGTCCGATTCAACATATTTGCTTAGCGTCCAAATGCAACGTCCCATAAGAAATGGGGAAACTTGATAGCTCAGCAAATTGCGAACCAAGTTCAAATAGGCCGACAAATTGAATTTTTCTTCGTTTTCTAAAATCAAATCTTTAAAAGAGCCAACAGCAAGCATGGATGATTCGTGAGTTTTCCACCAGAAAGGTTTGTTACTATTACGGTCTGAGTCGGCAACGGCTACATGTCTTTGAACTGCGTTCGAGAGTCCCTTCATTAGTTCATCTTCACATTCAGAGCCGAGGATCTGAAAAAATAAAAAAATATTTATAGACAATCCTTGATTTTGGTGAATTCATGGTAATACAAAAATTACAATTAAAAATCAAACTCACCATCAAAATATCCTGGGCTGACGTTCGAATGGAAAAATCAACGCCATTCTCATCCTCATCTTCCACAAATTTCTCTGGATCTTCACCCCAAACTTCAATTTGCTCCTCTGTGATTTGCATGTAGATCAGCAAAATATAAACCAAGTCGTTGATAACTCCTTTGATGCTACTCTTAAACTTCTTCACCTCAACAATGGCGTGGATGAACTCGAATATTTGCAGGATCATTTTGATAAACTGACTTTTTTCGTCTAAAATTTGTAATTCAAAAATTTATTCTTGTTTTTTCCAAATTCAAAAGTAAATTTACCTTCTTCACCATCATCATTAAATGGAGTAGCTTCTGAAGAATCGTTAACAACGTATTTGATGTAAACATCTGCCATCTGAGTAAGAAGAAGCCAAATTGGAGGTAACAGCTGTGGTACAAAATTATTACAATACTTAGTCTCACTGACTAGGTAAGTAAGAACTTTCAGGATCTCTGTCTTTAGCTCAAAGCTACTGAGTGGACCATTTGGGATTGTCAAGCCTTGAATCAGCTAAATAAAGATATTTTAGAAAATTAACCATTGTGAGTAAATTAAAGGAATACCTTCTGCATAAAAGTTGGCAAAATAGGATTGAGCATGATTAGTTGCTCCTGTTTTTCCACGTGAGTGTTGATGCATTTCAGAAGAGAGTTCAATATCCCCACGGCACAGCTCCTAGTTTTTAGTGTGTAAATAGACTCTGCTTCGAAGATTCTGTACACTTCCGATAAAATCATTGGTCCAACTTCTTTAACTTGCTCTGCCAGTTCGAATGTAAATTCTACTAAAACTTGCATTGCTCCGTGCACAGAATTCTCATTGCCAGCCAAGCACTTGACTATTATATCAAATAATTCCGTCCAATCTGAAGGCCAATCGAAGCTAGCTATGCTGGATATTGTGTAAGCGACCACACTACGGATTTTACTGTTGTTATCACTTAATCCAGGTGGGAGTGTGAGTTTTATGGCTTTCTTTGCTTGATCTGTGACAGTAAGCTTTGAAGGATCTTCGTCAGATTCAAGACTCCAATGTGCTTCAACGTATTGTTTAAGCATAACTGAAGCGAGCTGGCGTAGGGAAAGATTTAAGTTACAATTCACCACTATTTCGGATAAATGAACTCCATAGCCTGAAAAGAATAAGAATAGGATTGAAATGTGATATTGAATCTATTGAATCGGTGATAATAAAACAGTATAAACATGATAAAACAAGATAAAATAAAATACCTTCAGTAAACTTTAATTGGCTCAACTTCTCCTCGCCACTGATTCTCGTGACTTTATCTTCATTCAGAATATTCTCTAGCTGCTGAACAATCGCTATTCTGATATTTTGATCCATTGTAAGCTGGGAAATCTATTTTAGCTGGTCCACAAAATATCACCGCAAAAATATTCTGATTTAACCTTAAAAAAGTGAATAATCCAACACCCAAAAATCAAATAATCCGAGATAGTTGACTAATCAAAAGGTAAACATTAGAAATTTTCGCGGATTTTAAAAGTTCTTTGATTATGTCTCTGTTTCAATTTAAATGGCTGAGAAAATTTGTGAGGAGAAACACAAAGCAAATCCCCGAATATGAAGCTGGAATGTGGAAGCAACGTTTATCAATTGTCTATGCACTTTTAGCCTGGAATGCTTTTGGATATGTTTGTTATATGGCTTACACTGGAAGAAATGATTGGGCTCAATACTACGGAGTCAAGTCAGAAGAGGAAAGTAGAATGACACCTGGTTAGTAAAATTAAAATCTATTCATTGATCTTTGAACTTAACTTCAGTTATTTTCAGCTCAACATTTCGCCAAATCATTAAATATCCCAAAAGCAAAAGTATTTAGGTTTCAAGGACTAGAAAAGAAACAGGAATACGAGTATGATGACACCAAAGTTGCAGAGACACCGAAAGAATAGACTCTTAAAGATGTTGAACGTCTTGAGAACCAATTCAACTTTTAAGATAAATCAAATCGAACTTACTGCTACGATGAAAGATTTGTTTTGTACACAATGAACTACTTTAGATTAGAGTTTAGAAATGTAAATAAACTTGATTAAGAAAATATATTTTGAATTTAATTACTACTGAAGTCCTTAGATCTCTACTTGAACCTGCAAAAAAAACCTATGACCAAGTAATGACTAACAAAACATTTTTCTTTGTAGGGGTATACAATTTTATTATTCTATTCAACATTATCAAATAGTTTGTTATTGAATTTGTCTGAAGGACCTTTTCCTTTTCAGGGTTTTTATATAAAAAACAGATAAATAGCAAAACTCTTGAAATTGTTGCCAGCTGGCGGTCGAATTGTCTCTGTGGTGGCTCCCGAGATAAGTGGAAGCTGTCTCTTTTGTTCTTTAGTGGTGTACTTTACTGCTTGACGGGTAAAATTGTAGTACCACCTCTAATCTGTCCCCATCCGATCAAACTGTAAGGAATAATTTAATTATGATCATAATTTATAATCCTTGATAAAATATTCTTACCGCCAATGTTTCTCCACTCGCCGACTGAGAGCAATTTTCTCTCCCACTTCTGTGCAAACCGGGTTAGTCAGCGCAATCTTGGCTAAATCCGCCTTAGTAGCCACAACGCGTCCTCCAGTGCTCAATGATCCAATATTAACCAACAAAATTTCGTTCTTGCTCAATTTCTGCACCTTGGCAGCTTTCTTGTCTCCTTCCGTACGCACTCCCAACAGTCTCTTGAGAAGGTAGTAAGAAATTTCCAGTTCGATGAAGATTTCGGGGAGAGCACCAACTGCTCCCAATACTTGTCCCACCAAACGATCAGCACGACAAAGTGTCGGCTCAATTTTGGTTCCTACTCCAATAAGTCCTCCTGGAACAGCATACTGCAATTCATTCTGCTCGGTGTACAGAGACACAATTTTAGAGTAGATTGGTCTGCAAGTGAGCTTGCCTTCACCATCCTTGCTCACTAAGCCAGGACGTACTTCAATTTCTTGTCCAACAGTAAGAACACCACGCAAGATGGAGCCACCAGCAACACCACCTTTAAGATCGTTTACCTCACATCCGGGCTTATTCACGTCGAAGGAACGAATTACGATGAGACGAGGAGGCTCCGTGAAATTACGCTGTGGAATCGGAATCTTCTTGGTAATGTATTCGCAAAGTACCTCAATGTTATACTTAAGCTGAGCGGAAATAGGAATAACTGGTGCTGACTCAGCCACTGTTCCTTGCACAAACTTAACAATCTGATCATACTGCTCCTTTGCTTGTGTTTCCTTCACCAAATCAATCTTATTTTGGAGGATCAGAATGTGTTTTAGCTTCATAATTTCGATGGCTGCCAAATGCTCGCTGGTCTGTGGTTGTGGACAAGACTCATTTCCTGCAATCAGCAGCAAAGCGGCGTCCATGACAGCAGCTCCGTTCAACATAGTGGCCATAAGAATGTCGTGACCGGGACAATCGACGAAACTCACGTGACGAACCAGCTGGAAGCGACCAGTACAAGCAAGACGCATACATGGCCAACTATCATCCTTGCTTGAGCCGCCGGAAGTGTAAGATACTGGACGAGGACATTTTGGGTTGTCGCACTTGTAGATTTTTGCGTTAGCGTATCCTAAAAAATTAAAATGTGAAGATAAGTATTTTTAAATATTTTTTAAGGATTATCAAATTAATTCAGCCAATGAAACACAAAACTAGCCATAATTCTTCAAACTTTCTTTATTAACGATTAAACACAATACTGTATAACAAAAATATGTAAGATAACAGAATTATTATTAAAAAAAGTTGAAGTATCTTAAAAAATAAAATATCTCTAGAAAAGCGCATCAAGACACATCAGACAAGCTGATAGCTCAGAACTAGTTTACCTTTAAAAATACCAAAGGCACATCAAAAATTCAATTAAATAAAAAATTTAAACTTCCTTTAAAGTTCGTAATTTATCAGTAAACAATATGCCACCTCAAAAATGTCTCTATTAAATTTGACCAAATTTAGCTTTAAAATAAAGTGATATTATGGCCGATCCCAAACTTAAAATCATGCTTATATCTAAGTATACAAGGTTTTGGCACAATTTGAAGCTCCGCATCTGCATTCCATGAACTTCAATCTCTGGTTGTTCTCAACAATCTTGACTCCACCAGAATAATCAAATGTCAACTCTTCATTCACTTTAATAGCTCGCCTGGCAAAAAACGCCAACTTTGGAAACCGGTCGTCTATACAATCCCACCAGACAGACCAAATATGGCAATTTGGGTTGCAGCTGTGATTTACGAATCTTGCAATATTTCCATAATTGCACGCATCAATCGTGTGCGGTTTTTCTTGAATATGGAAATCCAAATCAAAGAGATACGATCTTCCAATATCACTGTAAAACTTTCCTCGTGATTCAGCTTCGTCAAAATCTATTATCTCACCAACGTACTCACAGATGAACGTTCCTCTAAAAAAAAATATTAAATAAAAATCACATGAAAGATTATAATTTACGTCCAAAATACCTTGGAATAGCGGCCAAAGCTTTCACACCCCAACCACGACCATCCGACGTCTTGAAGATACACAACGGAACTTTGATCCCCAGTTGAACCACACGGTTAATACATTCCTCGCTGCATTTGCACATAGAATTGCACTCGATGATTGGTGTCTTCTTCTCCAATTTTAACTTTTTCTGATCATTATATGCCAACTTATTTTTGTTGTTGCTTGGGCAACATGATTTGGTGTCTTTGCAGTTATCCGCGCAAGAGCAATATAAAAGTGGCGTATTCGGTATGACAATTCCGCAAGTTGGCATATTCTCAGAAATGTACGTGAAGTTTTCTGGTGCCGGTCCATAATCAATATTATTTTCTATCATAATACGAGCGTTTGGCTCCTGGTCGCGCACTTTTTGCAGGAATTCCATGTATATTTGATCTTGTCGCGATTGAACATCGTAGAAACTTTTGAGGACGCAAGATTTTCGGAAGTTCTGTAGAATCAAAGTAATTTGTTAGAAATTGTTTAGAAAACTCTTATATTTTTGAAAACCATTTAATATTGATTGTACTTACATTATGAAACTTTTTCTCACTCGGCGTGTCTTGCAGGAAAAGACATAGCATCAGGTTACACTGGAATTCGAGAATGTCAAAACTCTCCAGCTCTTTCATGATTCCAAGTTTCTTTTTTTTCGCGAAAAACTTATCAATTTCTCCCCGCTGCGCCTCGTTAATAGTTTTATATAAGGCTTGCAACTGAGGCAGCTTCAAATTGTACTCGTTTTTGAAGTAGATTTCAAACTGACTACAGTCTCTGACATATTCTAGCGGTTCCCAAGTATTTTGGGAGTGTGGGTAGTTGAGCCACTTAATCAAGAAATGAATCTTGTTTTGGATTAAGGAATAATCTAATACATCTTCGACTTCGTAGGTTGGAAGTTCAGCGTCAGAGTTTACCAGTGCTTGTGATTGTCGTTTCTTGGCTGTTTGTGGTTTGATAATCGGATTAAGATTACTACCACTCGTGCTTGGAGTTGGCTGATCTATAGAGTTCGGTGTAATCACAGCCATTTCCAAACTGTCTGAAGTTTTTTCTTCTACATTCTCAGTAGACAATCTTAAAGTCTTTGACTTGGGCTCCTCAGAACCCTCAAAGTCATCCAGACATCTTTTGCTACTTGTGGAGAAATTTGACTCGTAATCAGAGTCGTGCATTGATGATTTTCGTATCGCAACAGGAATTTTATCAGACGGAAAAGCTCTAGCTGGTGGACTTGGTGGAGCTGGCATAAAATTTTCTTTGTGAACCTCCTCAATTAATGGCTCAAGTTTTTCTGAACTCTTAACAGTGAAAAAATTGGAAATCTTTGATTGTTTGAATTTTCCATCATTGTGGTTTTGGATATCCTTGAGTTTTTCTGGCTTTGGTTTATATTTCTTTGAAGTCTTAGGTTTTTCTATTTCTTGAGTTGGTTTCAACACTTCCAGAGTTTCGATGTCAACATTCAAATCACACGAAGCTTCAACTCTTATCTTCGGGTATTTCACGTCCAAATCTTTGAGCAAAGTTCGTACAGCACTTGGGGAACTGATCAACTCTGCAACCCGAGCTTGTGAAGTCCGCTCTGTAAAGCATAAGTTTGTTGCTGTTAGTAAATGCAAGCTAAAAGTCTCTAAAAAAGTCTCTACAGATTTTTATATTTCATATACTTTTCTGTCGTCTCATCTGTTTTCAACTATTTTTCGAGAATTTATCATTACTGGCATATTACTTTAACTGCAACAAACTTGGACTTAGGAGAAGTTCACAAACTAAATCACGAAATTCACTTATTGAACAATATGGGGGTATTAAAGTATAGATTGATTTGACACAACTGAAATTTTCTGGACTAAGAACCGAAAATCCCCAAAAAATAATTAAAAAACAGAAAAATACGGAAATAATAAATACCGAGGTCATTTAAAATTGTTTTTAAAACCAATTTGCATTAAAACTTACCCAATTTGATGGTAATATTTCTCTCAAGTTCATTCTTGAAGCGAACAGTCTGGACTCCTGAAATTGCTTTCACTACTGTAGATTTTCCGTGGGCTACATGGCCAATGGTGCCGATATTAATAGTGGCTTGTCGAGAGATCACTTCAGGGGACAAAGGCGTCAGCTTGGTGACATCCTAAAAATAAAATTAGATATGATTAGTAAAAAAGGAATGCAAATAAAGCAACATAACCTCGAAATGCCAGATTGGAAAGTGGATATGCTCGCAGATTCGAGAAAGTGGGAAGAAATGGTAGAATAGTAAGACATGAAAAGGATTCAAGCAAGATTAATCACTAATGTGACGTCATTTGTGGATGCATCCTAATATTGCGTCAGGTTTTGATTTTTTCGACGTGGAGAACTTGCTTTTCATTTCCCGCCTCAACTATGCCACCTACTTGCTCAGATCTCAACCCAATCACATGAACACCATTAAATATAGAAATATTTGAAGGAATTTCCCTTATCTAGCGGCATTTCGCTTGAAAATTCTTTGAATTCTCAGGCTTCACTTTTTGAAATTCTTATATGCTTACCAAAGTAGCTAAATCTTGCTTTTTTAGATTCGGCTGCCCTGCTTGAGGGTTCTCAGTAACATTGGACATCTTTAGTGTATTTCCTCTGGATCTTATCTATTTAATTAGTTCACTCCGCGAGAAGCCCGACTTCACAACGTTGCTGGTAACCAGATTTTACTTTAGTGTGCGTGACCTGCCAAATTTTATTAATAAGGGGAAACTAATGACAGTTCCGATTAATCGCCATCAATGATTAATAATCACTACCGGTAACCAAAACTAATAACAATAACAAACATTGCAAAAACTTAAAGATTTTCAATAAATAAGTTGTAATTTACTCATCAAAGATGGAACCAGATAAATTTACTGAGCATTCAAATGAAGTGGTAGGATTTGATTCGACATGGAACTTGGATAAGGAAGTTTTAGTAAGAGATGGTGGGAACCAAACTGAAAAAGGAATTTCAATTGAAACTAGTCAACAAACAACTTCAAGTCAAGATTTTGGAAGTCAAACAGAAGTATACAGCAACAAAGACGTGCCTTGTGATGATAATAAACTAGCGGAGTTTCTAAAGAAAATTTTTCCTAGCTTGATGGAAGAATTAGATTTGGGGGTCACCGAAGTTTTTGGAGAAGGATCTGCTGGTGAAACCAGACAAGTTAAAGTAACCAAGTATCAAACTATTGACCTGAATAAGATTTGTGGTCTTTCGGTTTGCTGGCTATCAGTTCTAACACAAAATGCAGCACTGTTAGTAATTTCCGGCTCTTCACAGGCTAATGAGCATGAAACTGCTTCTATTACAGTTTTTGAACCTCACAAGTATGTTTAAGTTCTTCAGAACTACTCCACCGTAACACTTTTTCATTTTTCTAGGAACAAGCAAGAATTATCAATCGAATTCCGTGAGCTCAAAACCATTCCAGTCAAGAATCAAATAAAAGTTCTCAGCACTAATCCTTACGACAGAGATTATTTTGCTGGCGGTTCTACCTCAGGAGATCTTTACATTTGGAAGCATCAAACACATTCTGACCAAGATCAACGAGTACTTGAAGTTTTCTCACAAGGAACTGAATTTGATTCAGTTGTAGGAATAATTTGGACCAAACAGGCGATCTCTAGTAGTTTTGGACTTATTTCTTGCCATAGTGATGGTACCTTGGTTTTGTGGAAGCTCACCAGACAAAATACTGTTCAGGATAAAATGTTATTATTAAAAATGAATGATACTGACATACTGTAATTAATATGTCCTATGATTTCAGCTTCAAAATTGAAAGCCGCACTAGCAAGTCAGACGTAGCTTTAACTTGCATAGCTGCTGTGGAGAATACTGAGCTATTTGTAGTGGGAACACTTGAAGGAAACCTGATGCTATGTTCGACATCACAGATTATTCCTTTTAAAGGATCAAAAACTGTCTTTGATCCAGTCGTCCAGGAGCTCCAATCTCACAAATTTGAAGTAAAATCTTTACAACATGCAGTATTTCAACAGAAATTTGTGGTCGTTAGTTGTGATGTCAGTGGTGAAGTTTATATTCATGATATCAATGTGAGTCTTTAGATTTTCTTTAGTTACTGAAATAATTAAATCATTAAATTTACTAGAATCCACAACCAAAGATTGTCATCAAACTGCCATTACCTTTTAAAGGAGAGATTTGTTGCAATTCGACGTTAGATTTTATTTTGAGTCCAGCTGATAGTGGTGGTCTTGAAATGTTTAAGGTCAACACGCAATCCCACGAATTGATTGAGAATCATTTAACAGGCGAAAGAGGGTCGCTAATTGCTTTGTCCAGAAATGGGTACGATTTAATAAATCATTATTTTAATTTTTAAATCTTTAATATAACTTCATGATATTTTAGACTGTGGCTGATTACTGGGAGCTATCAAGGCATTTTTCAAATATTTTGTATCGAAGATTGAACAGAATGTCATCAAACTATTCTCTTAGAGAAATAAAATTCACTTTGTTTTTAAATACATTCGTATTAAATTTATTTCACAACCAGCTGTAATCCGTTTAGCTCAATTTATGACTATTCATAGAATTATATGCTCAAATTTGATATACCTGCCATTTATGTTTTTGGTTTAATATTCTGGATTTTTGATTTCAGTTTTCAGTTGAAATTCATCTTGTTTGCTTGTCTGTCCTTATCTGTCTCGCGAAACGAATTAAAATGGATACGAAGAAGTTGCTTACAGACCTCAACAACGATTCTTTACTGCAACTACTTTCGTTTCTGGATCTTAAATCATTGAAGTTCCTTTGTATAACGAACAAACAATGTCTCGAAGCCATCACAAATTATCCTGAAATCCACAAGAAGTTCATATACTGACCATAAACTACAACAGCTTTAACAATTTGAAGACGAAGCAGGTAATCTTCCAAAGTACAAGATGTTTTCAAAAAATTGCAATAAAAGGAATGCAGGAAAGAGAAGGAACTCAGCTGAGAGATGTGAAGTCACTCCTAAAGAAACTTCAGCATAGCATTCTGGAGGTTCATCTTTATCAGGATTATCTCAACAGTTTGCTAGAATCAATAACAAGTTTGCCTAATTTAAAGCACTTGAAGCTTAAAAATAATATTGGTTACAGTCCTTTTTTGGGAAATATAAACAAAACTTTCGAATGGAAATGCAAACTTGAGACTTTAACAGTTGAGTGGAATTTTTTGAAGTGGTCTAAGCTTCATCCGATGCTTATGGAATCTATGACCAAGTTAATATTGGACTCACAGTTTCAATTCTCAGATAACGCAACTTTGAAAATTATTCTCAAGATGCCAAAATTGAAAGTTCTGAAGTTCAAATTTTGTCAAGAGGAAGAAATTGATGAGAATATATTTTCAAATACAAATCTGAGTGTTGAGACTTTATTTGTATCTGATGATGCTTTGATGTTTAACAGAGTATGGACGGTTGATAAGATTCACCGTTTCTTAGGAGTATTTCCAAATCTTCAGACTTTACACTTGAAGATTCGTGTTGGATCTGGATACTTATCAGGCGAGCTACCATACAGTCCACCAAGTAATTTTATCTTCAATCTTGATCACTTGAAAAAGCTCAATGATGTTCATATTCTCGACTGCCGCCCGAAATTCCTGAAAACTCTCAACTTGAAACAACTTAAGACTCTAGATTATCAGTTAGGATCGCAATATAGAAAGTCTAGTGCTGCAACACCTCAAGATTGGAAAGTTTTCATTGAAAGAAATCCAAACTGCTTAGAAATAAAATTTGGCGGGAAAACTTATTTCAAAGACACTGTTGAACTTTTCAAGGAGATCAAAGAACAATTTGAAAATAATGTTGGTGGAATTGATGATTGGGAGACTTCTAGAACCAATGAAAGCATGTTCAAGCATTACATCGAAACTTATGACAGAAACAACGATTATTTTATAAATATGTCAGCTCACTATAGAAGAAACTTTTATTTTTGTCCCACACTCGGTTATGCCATTCAAGAAGAATAATTTATTATTTTTGTGGTCATTTTCCAACCAATTCTTTAATTTAAAGATTTTTTCTTACAATCTTATTTTGTATCAATTGTATATTTTCTGCTTGGTTTTGATGTAAAATAAAAAATTGATAAAAAATTACAAAAAAAGTGTTTCTAAAATAAATCAACAAAAGTTTTAATTAATTAAAAGATTTTCCATGTTGCAGTTTCGCAGTGATTTAATTCAGTAATCAGCTCCTAATATCCCTCGTCTATTTATCTTCCAAGAAGAAATACTGTCCAGCGCGTTTTTGTTCTGTATCCTTGACGGAGTTCTTTTTGTTGATTCTGGGCCGGAAATTGTTGGGATCGCGACGGAAAGTGATGCCGAGAAGTTCCAAGAATCTGTTCATACCATGTAAAAGGGATTGAGGAGTGTGAGCGATAGTATCCAGAGACGGTCGGCCTTCAAAGACAATCACGCGATCAGCCAGGTAAGTTGCCATGATGAAATCGTGCTCCACAATAAAACCGGTTTTCTTGGCGTGCAAGATGTAGCTAAAAATATTATAATCATGATTCAATTGCATGTAATTGAAATAAATGATAAAACTCACCGTTTGATAACCTTAGCAGCGATAAGACGTTGTTCAGAGTCCAAGTAAGCAGAAGGTTCATCAACTAGATAAACATCAGCAGGCTTACCCAAGCACAGAACCATAGCCACTCTCTGCAACTCTCCTCCAGACAAATTTTGCACCTCCTGATCCATAATTTCGTCAATTTTCATCGGTTTCATAACGTCCGCACAAAATTGAGGATGAATGTAAGCATCGCGAATCTTATCGTGCAACAAGCAACGAACATTGCCCGTGCTCTTGGGAGAAATCTTTTGGGGCTTATACGAGATGTGAAGCATGGGCAACTTGCCGGAGCCATCATCGGGTTCCAAGCTACCGGCCAACATCCGGATGAAAGTTGTTTTGCCAGTTCCATTCTCGCCAAGTAGGACCAAGATTTCAGAGTCACTGAATTGACCTTGGTGAACCGTCAGCTTGAAGCCACCTAAAATTATTGATATGATTAAATAGTTTGTTGAATAAATAAAATAAAAAGAAATCACCTAAAGTCTTGACCATATTCGGATAGATGTAATGACACGTTCTCTTGATCTCTTCCTCAGATGCAGATTCTGAAACCTTGAAAGTCAACGACTCGGTTCTGAATCTCATGTTCTCAGTTGGAACATATCCATCCAAAAAGATGTTAATTCCTTCACGAACTGAGAAGGGCATAGTGACCACTCCATAACAACCTGGTACACCATACAAGCAGCAAATGAAATCGGACAAGTAATCCAGCACAGATAAATCGTGCTCCACTACAATAATGAACTTGTCTGGATGCATCAAAGAGCGAATGGTCAAAGCGCAGTTCAAACGTTGCTTCACGTCCAAATAGGAGGAAGGCTCGTCGAACATGAAGATATCTCCATCTTGAATGCACACCATAGCACAAGCAAAACGTTGCAGCTCTCCTCCGGAAAGATCCTTGATTTCACGGTCTTTGATCGTATTCAGATCGAGCATGTCGCTAATTATCCCAACATTGTCACGCTCGTTCTTTTTCTCAAGCAACACAGTAACGCTACCTTTAACAGCTTTTGGGATCATATCCACGTACTGCGGCTTAATAAGTGCCTAAAAATATCAAAAATTTAATTTATGTAATTAACATCAAAGCCAATAAATCTTCTACATACCTTCAAATCATCCTCCAAGATCTTCGTAAAGTAGTTCTGTAGCTCAGATCCCCTGAAATACTGCAAAATCTCGGTCCAATCTGGAGGACTCAAAAATCTACCGAGATTCGGCTTGAGCTTGCCCGCTAGAATCTTGAGGGCAGTAGATTTTCCGATACCGTTCTGGCCTACTAATCCTAGGACTTCACCTGGACGAGGCATAGGCAATCGATGCAGCTTAAAAGAATTCTTGGAGTAACGATGCGTAGTGTGCTTATCCAAGTTACTGGGCACATTGATGATGGTGATAGCATCGAAAGGGCATTTCTAAAATAAATATTATGATTAGTTTTGAACAAAAGTTAAAATCAAAAATCTTCAGAAAATCTACTTGAATTAACTTCTGAAATATACCTTCACACAAATACCGCATCCAATACACAACTCCTCAGACAGCTGGGCAATCTTAGAGTCGGTAGCCACCTCAATACACAGTTTTCCCATTCGAACAACTGGACAAGATTTTTTACATTCTTGTCTACATCTTTTGGGTTTGCATTTATCAGAGCTGACGATGGCAATACGCGTCTGCTTGTCTGTCTCCTCTGCTGACTTGTTTCGAGACATTCTAAAATGATAAATAGAGGTGTTAACATAAAAAGAGACTGTTCATTGAATAAAGTAAACAAATAGTGAGGTTAAGGAAAAAACACATCATCAGCTTAAAAACAACTTTCTAATTTATTCGATAAGTGTTTAAGGATCTTGAACGATTCTAGGACTTCACTATATGTAGAGAGAGTAGTTTATTAAATTATAACACATACTTTCAGAGGAATGAAGAATAAATTCTACTCCAACTAGAAAAACTCCAACAAAAAAGAAAGACTTATAAAAATAATGTTAAATTAAGATTGCTAGTAACTAAGAATATTTATCAGAAATTTTAATTAAAAACGCATATAAGATCTAATATTCCAAAAAACTCCATGAAATTTGCATCTTGTTAATAATTTTAAGAACCATCAAAATAGTATCATGACAGTCAGCCAAGAACTTATGTAAACATAAACTTTTTGATAAGATCGTTGAAAGTACTACACTGCCAAAGTACTACAGATTTATTCCAAAAAGAGCGCCAAATGAAAATATTCTAAAATTAATTTGCAATTATATTTTATTAATTTTTAAACAAAATACATTGACAATTGATTAGTAATCTATTTAGAATAGTGAAATGTAAATAAAAAATCTTGCAACACTGAGGTTTGTAATCTTTTGGATTGTTCACTTGGATGGAGCTTCTTCGTAGATTTCTTCCTCAACTTCATCCTTTATATCTTCATCAGTGAACTCTGAATTGACTCCTCCTTCTGGTACCCACAAGCCAGAATCAACACACCTCTTCATGTGATACTTGGCTTGGTCTTCTGGCATCTCAGTGATGGTCTTCTGCAACAATTTGATGTCTTTGGATTCAAAACAATCTTTCAGCACCTAAAATATTACAAAGGTAACTTTATTTTCTGTTATACTTTTAATTCTTTCAAAATATAACAAACCTGAGGTAAAGTTTCATAAACTTCCATTGGATCCAATCCACCTGGTCCCAATCTAGCTTCCTTCTCAAGTCTCTCTTCTTCTTCAGCCTCTTTAACGGCAGCAGCATACTTTTCTTCTCCCCTCTTGACGATTCTAGCTATAAAAGCCTTGACTTCATCATCAAACTGCCGCTTATATTCGTTATCAGCTACTTGGATACGATCGCAGAAGGATCCAACGCAAGCTCTAGGATCAATATCCAGTTGCTTGGAGAGTTCAAGTATATATTGCATACAAATACATTGATGGGCTACATGAGTCATTAACTCGTGTTTTTCACTCATCTCCAGATTTATACACCAAATAACCAAGTAGTTGGCTGTGTCTTCACAGACCAACTGGTGGTGCTCTAACAAATATTTCTTGGTGTCATCATATTTTCTCATCATTCCAAATTTCTCCATGAGTGACTTGTTTTCTTTAACAAAGTTCTTCATGTGCTTCTCCTTCTCTTCCTCTGTCATGTCCTCGTATTTTGGCCGATCTTTCTTGGTATTTACAACCGTCTTTGCGAATCCCGGTTTACTGAGAGTATCAACATTCAAGGGAGTGTTTTTCTCCTTGCGTTTTACATTATCTTCTTCAATTTTCAGTTTTTCTGATTCATCTTCCAAAACTTGAAGTTGCTTCTGCAAAACTTCTTTATCGGCACTGACTTTAATTTTTTCCTGAAGCACCATCCTCTGATTTTGATTTATCTTCCTTTTCGCTTCGAATTCATGCTTTTCTCTCGCTAGATCTTCCATACGATCCACTCTAGCTTGGTGCCGCCAGCGGAAAAGCGATGGAGTGTCAATGTTGGGATGAGTATCGTCTTCATCATCCGAGACCTTGAAATTAATCAATTCATTTTAAAATGTGTCGAAATTCATAAATTGAACTGATAGTGGAATTCAAACAAAGATAATGTGTAAAATACCTCAATATTTGCCCATCTAGAGTAATCTACCATCTTTCTGAAGAGTAATGTAAAGTATCGTGATTGTTTTTTGTCTAGTAAGTGGCTTAAAACTGGGAAAATCGAATTAGTTAAGCTTCAACCCGGATAAACAGAAAAATCTAGAAAAATCTTTGACTGACAGATGAATTGTGACATTAGCGGTTTTCGAAAAAATAACTTCCATCTGTCTAGTTGTCCTCCAGTTTGTTTTTAAATTTTTGGTTGCGAATTTGTGACACGTCCTTAAACTAAAAGTTGATATAAATAGTTTAAAAGATGCCTGAGGCTGTTCCTTTAACTGTTGAAACTCCATTAGTGGATACACCAAAAGTTTTTACCATTGAAAGTGAGCAGAATCTTCAATTTGCTTCAATATTTGCTTATTTGATTGGCTTAGGTTAGGTTACTTTCTAATTTTATTTATTAAATTTTATTTTAGTTCTTCGAGTGATCAAGGATCTTCAGCAACAACACGGATTACGTCATGGAGATTATCAGCGTTATAGAGGTTACTGTACCAGACGTGTCAAGCGGCTTCGAAAGACATTGAACATCCCGCAAGGCGATAAAAGACATTTCAAGAAAAGAGATGTGAACATTTCTCATTTAGAAGGCAAGAATAGTGATGAGAGGTTTATCCATATTCCATTGATGATGGCTGAAAGAGCTTGGTCGTTTGCCATGCAGGTGAGTGTTTATAATTGTGTGTAAAACTGTGAAATTTATATCTTTATCATTTTAGTTGAGGCAAGAAGCAAACAGCGAGCCAAGAAAAAAATTCCATCTGATCAGCAAGATAAGGAAAGCTGCCATTTACTCCAATTTGGTAGCAATGCTGTGTAATGTAAGTGAATGAATGCAGTGCTTTCAAATTATTGTTAATTTAATTATTCTACTTTTAGTCTGAATATTGCGATGCTCGATCGAAGTTAGAAGCCGAGGCATACAATTCTTGGATCTTAGGAACGATGCATTTTGAGCTATCTGAATGGAAGGAAGCTGCTGAAAATCTGAAGAAAGCCCAAGTGGTGTACGAAAATCTAATCCAGGCTTTGCCAGAAGAAGAACAAGCGATCTACAAAGCCAAGGTAGACGAGATCACGCCGAGTTTACGTTATTGTGCTTACAATGTAGGCGAGAATGCATCTATGAACGATTTACTAGAGATGAGGGCACAGGGATTGCTCGATAATTTAGGTAAGATTTTGCAGAATATTTCTATTGAATCCATCTATACTAAATATTACAAATAAATTTTAGATCAACTAGTGGCTCAAACTAAGAACGAAAGCATGGATGCTTTCCAAACCACTGAATGGCGAGGACGAAAGGTCACAGTGCGTCCCGAAAAGGTTCGTCTTTTCATGCTGAGCATCCAAGATTTGAGTAAATCCGTTGAAAAAACTCCAAAGTATCAAGCCAAGATTGAGATGCTTGAAAATGTGCTTTTGGATTGCAAAGATGCCATTTCGGCTGTTAAGGATGATATCAAGCAAGATCCCAAATTGAGGACACCAGCTCCAGATAACACAGTGACTGGTATTCAATACTTGTTAGCATATTTGAGCTACTTGAGATTGACTTTGACTCTAGAAAGGAATTTGTATTTGGTGGCTCAAGCTAAGCAAAATATTGAAGAAACTGGCGAAAAAGGGGATGGCAAGAAGGTAATTGAATATAAAATAATTTTTCTGTTAGAGTGATTAACTAATCGATTTACGTTGAATTTTAGGTCAAACCTCAAGATATTTCACGACTCTACGAGATCATCCTTCAGAACGTGACAGAGCTGCAGCAATTACCAGGAATGGAGAATGAAGCTTCTTACCAAAAAGAAGTGGAAGCACTCTCTATCTCATTCAAAGCTTTCCGCTGCTACTACATTGCCGTCACTTTAGTCAGCTTGAAACGCTGGAAAGAAGCAGTTGCCATGTACGAACGTTCAACTGTATATGCTCAGGAAGCAATTAAAGCTAAGCCACAGCAATTTAAGCTCGAACCAGATCTTAAGGCGCTTGTTAAGAATGTTGAGGGTTCCAAATTCTCAGCACATGCTTATAGTGTCCTTGCTGATGACAATCAAGAGGAAACTGTTCTTTACGGTAAATCACAAAAATCCACCAAGCCGCTGTTCGAAAGATTGTCACAGTACAAAGAGGATCCACAGCTCAATTCTCGTAATCCAAACGTTTACACTTTGACGCCAGAAATGGAGCCAATTCCATGCAAACCACTGTTCTTTGATTTGGCATTGAATTTCGTTGAATTCCCTAATTTAGACGATAAGGTGGAGGCAGCTGCTAAGAAAACAGGAATTTCTGGTTTTGTTAAAGGATTTTTGGGATGGGGTGGGGCCAGCAAATAAATTTTCATGGCTTTCAAGGCCAAGAATGCTTTATTGATTTATATTCATTTTTATAAAATTGTCAACAGATGCGGGAAGGGTTAAGTTATTGAGAAGAGTTCATTATGTTATAAAGACAACAGTTTTGCGGTTTTGCTTTTTAATATCGGAAAATAAAGTTAATGATTTTTTATGTTTTAAATATACCTTAGAAGTAACATTATTTTATTCAATTTATCATCCAAACGTGAAGCAGTTTTGACTGCAAATGCCAGAACAAATATTCCCAAATTTAATTTAAACTTCAATTTTATGAGATCAATTTAAATTATGTTTTTTAGACGACTTTAAAAAAATTGTTACATGCGGTACTTTCTTCAAATTAAGATGAAAGCACAAACACGATTTTAAATTTTGCATCCATCAACACCCTAGTTTGATAGTTGCATGATTTTTGATACTAATTTGGTTAAAAGTTAAAAGGTTCAATCAATAAAATAATTTATCCTAAAAAATATATAAATTTGTGCTTATTTATTTTTTGAAAATTGGTAACTTCTGTTATTGTAGAGTTCATACGATATTAAGCATCTTTTAAAAAATCACTGGATACTTTTTTAAAATATTTAATTTATCATTATAAAATATGTTCGATAAAATACATGCGGTATCATGAAAGGCCTTAAAAAATAATTACTTTAAATTTGTAGATAAACGAGGTTATACATGTAAAATCATACTCAATAAATTAAATATTAACATTAATTACATTAGATATTCTCGACAAGGTAACAAAGTTATCACAAAATCATCATTCAATTTCATCTAAATATCCCTTCTCATGAAATTCCATTACAACATCTCTTATTCGGTTATGGTATAAGCTGGTTTGCATTTTCGTAATGAGAGATCCATGTGATCCTGTACTTAAATCCTGCATGGTGACTTCATTAAGATCAGGGATGTTATTTGAATCAAAAGTGACGGCTGGTAGAAGCCACAAACTCGTCCCTAACCCATAAAGGATTTTTGAACGCATCTCGATGAAAATATTGCACGGAGTCATTTGAAGCGAAAGTGCATTGAAAGAGTCTGTATGTGAAGGCAGCATATATCCCATTAAAGCTTCTATCAAAGATTGGTGATAGCAGTTTATTAAGGTGTTTAGATGATTATCACGCATCTCTTTTTCGGTGGACTGGAATTTAAATAAATTTTATGTTTTCACTCTTAAGACAAATATAACAAACTTACCGTGTACAAGAACTGAACAATATCAAGGACAGGACTGCAATATCTCGTGGTCTGCAAATCAACAATCATCACACTCTCCACTGCACCATCCTCATCATGTCTGAACAATAAATTATTTATCCATAAGTCGCCATGACAAATAACATTCCAGCATTCTTCACTGCTTAAGATTTTTTCTTCCATCATTGAGAACATTTTACCTTGCAACTTTTTCAGTGACTTTATTGCAAGGGTGAGATCACCAGTTTTATTGTTTTTTTCCAAACTGCTCAGTCCTTCTCCCAATGAGCTTTCAACTCTAACGTTTAAAAGTTGGTTAAAAACTTCAAAAAATGTGAAACTTTTCTTTCACTTACGTGTTGGAAATGAAATTCTGTCCTTCTCGGCAAAAGACTATCTCTTGAATACTAGACTTTGCTCTTTGGAAGTTGACAGGGCAAACATATTTCATACTTAAAGATATTGCATGAAATTTGGCCAGTTCCTGAAAAAATAATTTATTGATTAAGTGTTTAAGTGCTTAGGTGAAAACTACAAAATTTACCTTCATCACCAACTTAGAATGATCCAAACTCAATCCACCAGCCAAACGATCCATCATTTGGTAGCCACTCAATCCCAAATCTTCAAGAACTACTATATCTCCATTTTTATCGGTTCCTAAAATATTTTTTATTTTGTTCTGTTTCATTTGCTCTATCAATTAAATTTGGAACGTTCATATAGCTTGTCTAAATATATTTAATAGATTTAAAGCATTCACATTTACCTGCAAAATAACACATGGGTAAACACATATTGTTCCTTGCAAATCTTCTCATCGGAGGAACTAGATGGGTGTAGGCATTTATTTCGTTTAAAAAGGCTTCATCACATCGATACAAAAGTCTTCGAGATAAGCTTGAAATTTGCCGCTTTATTATCAAGCTTGATTTGAATTCTAGAAAGAAAATGGAAAAATATTTTATCGGTATTTCTTTCTTAAGTTATCTTATATTTTCATCACTTCCTGAAAAACTATTTAATAATTCTACGCTAATTAATTTAATACTTCAAAAAGCAATCAAGTCTAATTATCGGCTCGTTAATAAATCCATTATAGAAATGTTTATTGCATCGTGTGTCATTAGGAAAGCAATAAAATGTATACACTGTGAACAAAATATTCATTAGCCAGGTGTTTTTTAAGTTTTAGGAAGTGTGGATTATTATTAGATGAAAGGAATATGTTTGATTTGAGAACAATTACTCTGAAAATATATCAAAAGAACTTTACAAAAAATTAAGGATCTGCCAAAAAAATTGACGATCACTCCCCACTAGGGTGGTCCATAAACTAAAAGTACGTTAGAAGTGCGCTCCCAAAGCAAAAGTTTGATTTAGATGACAAAATAAAAATTCAGTAAAATTTTCAAATTTTTTGATGCACGCTTTAGTGGTGCTCATCGAGCTTTTAGTTTTGACATTTTTACAGTTTCAAAATCATCAAATTTTTTGAGTTTCACGAAATATTTTATTGGATTTCATAAACAATTTTAATTCATTATGTTTATAAGAACTTCAAAAAAAAATTTCAGCCAAAAATATTAAGTCAAATTATAGAAATAGTTTGAAAAGTCGATTTTATGCAAAAGCTGTCAGAGCCGTCAATGTAACCTCATGAGCCTCCAAATAATTTCAGCTCGTTTTTTTTACCTTTACATGCAAGTTTATTTATTCCTTAACCAAATGCAAGTGGTCTCGTGACTTTTTGATGACGCAATCTGAAGTTATTGAATTTTTAGTAGACTAATGATTTCATAGGTCGCTTGTTGTTGTTGTAATCCTCAATAAATTTTTTTATTTACTCTCTCGGTGAAAAATTTCAAAATTTTTTTTCAAGATTTTTATAGAAAATTATTGAAAAAAAATTATTAAAAATTTTGGTGAATTTTCCATAAAAACTGGGCTTGTAAATAATCAGAAATGAATATTTTGAGGATTACAACAACAACAAGCGACCTATAAAATCATTAGTCTACTAAAAATTCAATAACTTCAGATTGCGTCATCAAAAAGTCACGGGACCACTTGCATTTGGTTAAGGAATAAATAAACTTGCATGTAAAGGTAAAAAAAACGAGCTGAAATTATTTGGAGGCTCATGAGGTTACATTGACGGCTCTGACAGCTTTTGCATAAAATCGACTTTTCAAACTATTTCTATAACTTTTTAGCTTCTTAATATTTTTGGCTGAAATTTTTTTTTGAAGTTCTTATAAACATAATGAATTAAAATTGTTTATGAAATCCAATAAAATATTTCGTGGAACTCAAAAAATTTGATGATTTTGAAACTGTAAAAATGTCAAAACTAAAAGCTCGATGAGCACCACTAAAGCGTGCATCAAAAAATTTGAAAATTTTACTGAATTTTTATTTTGTCATCTAAATCAAACTTTTGCTTTGGGAGCGCACTTCTAACATGCTCTTGATTCTCCATAGAACTTTGAACCACACTACTCCCCACCTTCCCTGCCTCTCCAATACAAATAATTGCTCAGCAATCAATATCCGTCTAATGTCATTAATGACTCTTACAAAAATCTTATAACCTCGTCAAATGATGCATTTTTCGCCGTCATTTAGTTATTTACTGAATCAATTTAATTGCACTAACTATCTACATCTAATTTACATCAGGGATACAATGAACCCCAGGAGCGATTTAGAAAATTATTTATATCAAACAAAAAGTGCACGAGCTACATTTTAGTCATTTTAATTTCATTAATTTATGCAATTTAGAAGTTCAACGGAACATTTCAAGGCTGCATTGTGCATTATTTCCCTGGCAATCATGATAAAGTTTTCAAGTTCGAAAGAAAAGCTGCACTTTTATAGTTTTTTACAACTTTCATCAGTAGTTTAATGAGTTTTGCTTGATGTAGTTTTTCAGTTGCTTCCATCACACTTTTATGTGATGGTTAGTGACGCCTAGTTTTCCGCTTTAAAACATGATTCAAAACGTGAATCGTTTTTTTCTTTAAAATTTTCATTTGACTATTATGCTGAATGCTGTTGGCAAACAGATTTGCACTAACTTTTATAGATGTATGATCAAGGTTTAGAAATAACATGAATAACATTTTCAAATTCAAATTAAACTAATATTAATTGAAAACTCTCGAGGTTTAATTTATTTGTAATTTAATTTTTTTTAATTTTGGCAAACATCAGTTGGAAATTTAAAAAGAGTTGATGAACTCGTAGCTAAAAAAATCTCAGCTTCACTGAACATAGATAATAATACAATTTGAAGATGCAAGTATTCCTTTGAAAAAATTATTCTTAATTGAACATTCATTGATCTTAATAATTTTAAAGGAAAACCTATAAAATAGCTGAGAGGAAATTTTCCAAAGTAATTTAGTACGGTAGTTTGAAAAGCTTAAAGAGTTTGAAGATGCAAGTCTTTTTCATCTCACATAAAAAACAATAGATGAAACCTCACAATAGTTAATTAAGTACATTTTAATGATTTTCTTTGAAGTTCTTAAGGCCTGCGGAGATCAATCGTTTTTTAAAAATCGTTAATTATTTTTAAATTATTCGACAATTTCTTTAGAAAAAAATCATGTCCGTTGCACATATTTTCACTAAAATTAGTTGGAAATTTTTGCACATCATTTTACAATTTTGGTTGTTTTTGGTACTTCTCGGTAATTTTTGGATGCATTTTCAAGCTTCCCTTACTGATAAAATATATTATATTATATTTATTCTAATATTTCAAATAAGATCATTTGATCATTCAAATACTTTTAATTCAAATCTATTCCTTCTGATCCATACTGATAATTTCTTGATAAATTTGTTAAATTTTTGTTTTTGATCACTCAGCGATAATTTTAGATGTACTATATAATTGGGAAACTGTCTTATAGTCTATTTGAACTAATAAATAAATAAATAAATTAAATGATTTGCAACAAATTCTAATCTAATAATTTATAGTTTAAAAAATATTTCCCTCAACCCCTGTTATATGCAATCCATACTAAATTATGTCATAACGCTGCACTAAACACCAAGGTCTTTCATTTTGATAATGAAAAGCATTTTTTTATCGCACATATTCCATTGTTCTACTTTACAATATACTGCTGTACAAACCTTCTTTATTGGAAAAACGTCCTTTCACAAGGACCTTCTTGATGATAGACATATAATTGTCTCCCGCCTTGCTCCCTTTATGACATTCCATCTCCGTTATAGATAAATTAGGATCCGCGTAAAAATCACTCAATATCTTTTGTACAATTTTAGGCTCCTCTTCATATTCATCAAGATCATCATTTTTAGTGATCTTCATTATTATCAATTTTTTGTTTAATTTATGATTAAACAACTTTCTGATTGATTGATCACACGCGATATTTTGCTATCACTTTAATTAATTAGCGTAATTAGACTAATCTGTATTTAATTAATTTAGAATTTGTTTAAATAATTTATAGTCGGCTTGTTTAGCTGAACTTGATCTCATTTACAAGTAAATAATCACAAAAGTGAGCTCAATTAAATTTTCAAGCTCAAACTGCACAAACACATGCAGTTTTAAAAAAATCAGGGCCACTTCCTTAAAATTATAATTTTATGGCATTTGCATTAGAAAAATTATATCCAGAGCTTTAACTTAAATTTGCCAGCTGACACTTTAAAAATGCTCTGTATGATTTATTCAAAATTCTATCGACCAAGTCCTCGAGCGTTAAAATTCAAACTGACAAAGCGACCGACCGAATTCTACTGAACAAACTCGAAAAATTAGTTTTTCTTTGGATGCATTTTCATTTTCTTGGTATTAGTTGCACTTTATTGCACTGCGAAAAATTGTGTAGGGCATGTTTGGTTTCTGGGACTAATTTTAGATTTCACGAGTTATAAAACTACACAAATTGGAAAATTACACGGATTATAAAAATTACATCGAATTTAAAAAAACATTTTGGGTGGTCGGTTGATTTGGCTTCTTGGCTTATCGTTCAGAAAATATTATTTTTTTGTATGCAGCTTGAGCTTTTTGGGGGATGGTTGGCAAAGAATTTTACAGTGTAATCGCAGTGACCTTCAAAAATATTCATAGATGAACTAGGAGGGTGGTTAGGAAGACTTGGAGGAAAATCGATTAAATTTAAAATTCAATGTATGTTGAAATTTATTGATTCCTTGTCAGTTAATTGACTGAATTTGAATTTAAAATACTATTTTAGGAATAATTTTTATAATTCGCTCATTGTTGCCGAAATATACTCAGCTAATAGAAAATTCAGCAAATTTTTTTTATCAATATAACATATTCAATTATTAAAGCTTGATAATATAATCTGTAAGTTATAAAATCGCTGGTAACGGTCTAATTTCCATAATGTGAAACAATAATTGATTCTATATGTTTTTTTATTTTATTTTGTTATGTTTTCTGATTATTATTCAAAGCTGGAATAAAAATTTTATGCTCACTTGGAATTAAAAGTTTCGATCATTTTACTCCTTTTATAGTTTGATTATTATTTAACCAGCGATATACTGATCAAAAGAAATACTAAAACAACGAGAGTTCAATCAACTGATAAAAAGTCCATACTAAAACCGAACTAAAACACACTTTTTTAAAAACACACACACGACACACGTGCTAGGATATTTGAACCAAAACTTCAAAACACTTTTTGTTTATTTGTCTAGAAGCATTATCTCAAATTTTGTCGATACATTGAAATACGCAGATATCAGGAATTTGAGGCTAATTACATTACATTAAATATACGTTTTATTAAAATCATCAAAAAATCTAAAAATAAACATTTTTTTGGGAAATCTGAAACTTGAGTAATATTAAATAAAGAGCTTGCCAAGATTTCTAAATTTTGTTCTTACGATTTTAAACAATATTGTAATTACAGACAGACAGGCACTGATAGTTATATTTACAATTGTAGTGCTCTTGGCTTATTCAAGCTTGAAAGCGTTTTATGTAAAATTTAATACCGCACATGTATGAATGTAAATTATGTGAGCATATAATAATTAAAATTATATATCAAGACTCAAGAATTCATAGAAAAACTTTTAATTAAAATCCTTCTTATGCAATGCTGCAAATAATAATCAATCAATCCTTTGTGCTTTTGTCTAAAGAGATTCCAATCAACTTTAATGACGTCACAATGTCAAGCTTTTCTCGAAAACTTCAATACCAGGAAACAAATTGAGGAAACCCCTTTGGAATTGAAAAAAAACAATGCACGCTAGAGCGCCACATATCGATCGTAAATAAACTTTACATAAAGCTGACCTTCACCTCAATAGAGCATAAAAATGCATTTTGCTTTGATGGTGTACTAACCGTTGTGTTAGAAAAATGTATTTTATACAAGCACAATATATTTGCAAAGAGAAAAGTACGTCAGTATAGTTTTATTAGACATTATTATATTTATGAGTTATTAGCGGGAAAATTTAGCGAATTGATTGAATTAAATGTAATAAGCTAGTTTTGAGAATTTTTGGCACATATAACGAAATTATAGTCAAATATTTCTGAATTTATAAACTTGCGTATTTTATCGACTTTTGCATCATGTGACACGTGTTCATTTTATACAGCAGCTTTGTGAAAGTAATAGTTGGAGCGAGAGAAATAATTTTTTGCATCAGCTGTTCGCGTTAAATATTGTAAAGTCTTTATGAAGAGGTTACCAGATATGGATGCAAGGCTTTCTGAAATTAAATTATATCATAGAAAAACATAAAATTATTGATTCTTAAATCTTTATTGAGAATAAATAAAATGTTTCAACCCTTACTATCTAACAATCTTCTGCGCTACATAAGACTACTCTAAAAATCGATTATGTTCCTCTAAACTCTATACATTTTATCGAAACTCTCTTAAAAATCTACTAAAACTCACTACTTAACATGGAATTAAAGAAATACAAAAACATATCAATGAATATAAATTCAACGAACAGCAGTAATATGAGCAATTTTAAGGTGTGTACACAATTTCATTTTCTATGACAGAAAATGCATCTTCATTAAGTATTTACAAAATTTATTGATAACAAAAATATTTAAATATTTTCAGAAATCAATTTCAAAACATTAAAAGATATTATAATCCACTTAAATAAAAGAATCGATAGCAAAATCTTAGTTTTCAAGTTTATGGTTATCAGCCTCGGTTTTAAGTTTATAGATATAAGTTTTGATATAATTTGATTTAAATCATAAAAGCCTGAATTTGATTCTAGATTTATTGTGATCATGTAAGTCATGATCCATTAAAAAAAAGTGTGGCTAAAAACTCAATAAACTCTAATCGCTTTGGATTCTCGCAGCAAGTCCTTTATCCTTTCAATCCGAGTGGTAATAATAAATAAATTAACACATATTGAACTAGAATTAACACTTAGCGTACTGATTTCACTAAAAAGTTAACTAATTAGTTAATTAGTCAAAATTTTGCTGAATCAATCAATTCTAAACTAAAATTAGAAATTTTACAATATCTAAGGCTCCAAGATGTCCGCCCGCTTGCTTGTCTTAATAATATTCGAGTTGACTGAGTTTTTAAGGGCTTCTACATCTAAGCCATCATCTTCCGTTGAAGTGCCGTTCACATTGCTGTTCTTCTTGTAACTGGAAAAAAAGGTAAGCGCTTTCATAAGCTGGTAGCTTTTGGAAACTGGCAAGTTAGAGTCGTATAGGTCTCGACTGTTTTTGCAGTCCACATAAAACCACCAGTTGCACTTGAGGATGGTTTGGTCGAATAAGGTGCTTTCTGGACACAGGAAGGACTTCATAATCAGACCCTCGTCTGTTAAGGCGCACACATGGAATACCTAAAATATTGTTAATTGTAATTATTTATCGTTTATTTAAAAGTTTCAATGTAATTTTCAAGTAATTCACACAATAAGTCTATACTTTATTTATTTGCTACTTAAGAGAAACTTTTGAATTCTTATCATAATCTACCAAAGTGTAATTTAAAGAGCAAGGTTAGTTAATAAAGAAAGAACCTCCAATATCAGCCCTCAATGATAAAAAAAATTTAATTTTCCCTTCAACTCTCACAAAGTCACATTTCTGTGTTAACATAAAATTGCTGTAAATTAAGATATCAGTGATTTAAATTCGTGCTCATAACTTTTCATTATAAAAATTGTTTTCATATTTATTTATGTAATTACAATATGACTGTGGTACAACGACAATAAAATCGTTTATTTTTGATATTTAGCGAGTTTTGTAGCAATTTCTGACTACTTTCGATAATTTTTAAATTTCGTTTCAGGCCATTTACTTTCAATGAGCAAGCCATTCAACCAAGAGAATTGAGATTTTATTGTCGAAAGAATACAATATGGTAAGTACAGAGGAGCTTTTCCATTTGCCAGCAATAAAGTCGCAATGAGAATAATTAAATTAAATTACCATCCCCAGCAATTATCGAGGTATTTCTTTTGTTGTTGAATTCAACTTGAAAGATTTTGTGAAGCATCAAAAAAACTGTGTTGAACTTGAGGAATAACAACAGATACGAAAGGACTTTCAAAATATTATTTTGTCGCTTTCTATCCAAGATTTTTGAATTGACAAGTAAAGTGATGTTTTCAATAATAATGTATTTATCGAGATTTAAAAGAAACACAACTAAGTTCCTTGAACCGTGTTAATCAAATGAATTTTCTATTTACTCGTTCTTTAATTGGATTCACGCAAATCGGTGAACTTTCTATGATAATTGCTTGGATTAATAACACCTCTTGATCAACAAAAGATCATCAAAATACTCAAAAAAGTTTAATGTTAAAAGTAAAAGCTGTTACGATCACCTGCTGTGTCTTCGCAATTATTTATAAATCTTCAAAAATAAATCAATCATTCGATTAAGAAAAAATTTGTTTCCTCACCATGCACCCTAAATCTTCATCTCCATAAAGCCCTGGGAAATGCTTTTGATCTCCACAGTGGAAGGTCGTGGAAGGCAGATCCACTTTACTGACAAAGTTATCATCAAAGTTCTTATCATATCCCACTGGATAATATTCTTTAGGCGCGTTCATGACCTTGTGGCCACCAGCGATGGCATATTTGCTTGGAGGTTTTTTGGTTATAAGAGGTGTCGTGCTGCGAGGAGTTGTAGTGGTTGGTGGCAGCGTGGTAGGAGGTTGTGTGCTTGGAATCTGTTGTTTTTGCTGCTGATGTGCTAAATATTGTTGCTGAGCCATCATGGCGTTGGCGTAGCTTTTTTGTTGATCGGCCATCATTTGTTGTTGACGGTTTCTAATGGCTTCTTGGATCACTTCAACAGTGACATTAGCTGCAGTAGCAAGCTCTTCCACTGTGTGTCCCTTCAAATCTACTTCAGGCATTTGTGGGTCTTGTCTGTAGTTACTGAAAGGCTGAGCATGAATCTAAAAATTGGAAAAAATTGTTAAATATATTTCGCGTCACATCATCATCAAACTGACCTTTGGTGTGTATTCAACTTGATTGTTTTCTTGATAGATTGGTTGTTCAGCAGAAATGCGTGACACTGATGAGGGCATGGCCTGGAAAGCCGGAACTGCAGGTGTTGGTGCATAGTTTTGCACTACGTTGGTTTGAAGCTGTGCTTGTTGCCTTTGTTGATGTAACATGGCTTGCTGGTACTGAAGCTGTTGGTGCTCAGGGGAGGGTACTCGAGTTAGTCTAGTGGAGGAACTTGTCATCTAAGAAAAATATAAAAGATTTAGATTAGAAAAATTCATAAAATCGTTAGAAATATTTTTGGCACCGTTGAAGAACCTTAGAAAAATGTCTTAAAAGTCTTGTGTGAAGGTTGTGAAATATGAGTAAGATTACAATCTTCGTTAAGAATTTTCAGTAAGATTTATTCTCAACGATGCCAAAAGTGCTTGCTTCCTGATTTGGATCAAATGTGTTTAGTTTACTTGATTGTTTTGTCCATAGTACTGTGCTGGAGGTAGTGTGTTCATTTTAAAATACTTTTCATTTACGTTTGACGTGTCAGGTCTAGGCGGTATTGGTCTAAAAGCCGGCACACCAAGTGGTAGTGAGGTGGCTTGGGTCATGAGCGATTTTTGCATCAACTGTCTCTTATTGTAGTTTTGAACTTGCTGCTGTCGTTGCATCATTTGAGCGTTGTGCTGGAGCTGCTGCATCTGTTTTTGGGTCATCATTGGTCTCATTGTCAACGCTTGTGGTCTACTGTATTGTAACTGTGTTTTTTGTAGCGGTGATGCTGGTGATACCTTGGGAATGAATGGTTGAGATGAAATGACGAGTTTGTGTGTGTATTTAGTTTATAGGTCAGTGTAGTGTGGTTCTGAATTGCAATGCAAGTTCAAGTGGTTCAATGGTAATATTTTTTATGAATATTATTTTGGTCTTAAAATATGTTTTAAAATGATAAACCTCAAAAAAATTTATCGAATATTTTTTCTAGCAATTTTTGTGGCTAGTTTAAGTAGACCTTACCATAAGCTTTAAGTAACTTTATCCACCCAATAACATAATAATGTATTGCACATATCTAACTTGAACATGAGGAATTTCCCAATTGTTTCTATAAATTTCGACATTTAAATCAAACTTAACCTTGCATGCTTGCAGCAATAAATTAATAAAAGAGTTTAATTACTTTCAATTAGTGTTCATTATGGTTTTTCCCAGCCATTTATGATTGCAGAAAGTTGGATTTAAACTTTAGAGACAAAATGCCAAAAACCGGCAAAATGTTTTTATTGAGATTATAATTTTATTGCGCATCCCACAATAACTCCAATTTAATTTATCTATTTCATTCAGCTGCATAGTCTTTTTAGGTGTTCAAGTTGTTTTGAGCCTCACTAGTAGTTGTTTAGATAAATATGGAGGTCTATTATGCTTTTCCGAGTACTTTATATTGACTATATCATTTAACAAGTAATAATTTTAACATCACTTTCTCTGGTTTGTTGACTTCCAATTGACATGCAATGCAGCTAAATAATTGTCCACACGAGTTTCAAGTGAAATCTCATTTGATTGATTTCCTTTGAGATGGAAATGATGAACTTTGGTCAAAGATTAAACTGACGGCTGGTGCCATTTTTCAAATTATTTCAAATTATTTCCAATCATTCAAATAACATACATAATTTGAACAAATTATCTCTATGATTGTTTAAACGTTTTTTACTTGATTTGTCGTTTCATCACTCTCTCTCTTTTAGCTAGATCGATGGTGTGAACCAGCGGAGCAAATTCGATTTAAAAGTTTCTCATTGATCTGTTATGAGCTTGATTATGAGTAATGCTAGAAAAAAGGTACACAATTATAAAGCAATGAAAGGTTTCATTAATATTCAAGCTCAAGTACTTTCGAAGCACTTGCTAGTACTTTAAAAACTAAACAAATTATTTATGTAGCTTTTAGCATCGAACGTCTTTATTTATGGAGAATTGAGGACAAAAAGACTAAAAAAGTTAACTTGGAGTTTGCTTGGACTTTGTGGGCTCAAATATGGAAAATTCACTAGATATCCAAAGAAGACATCAATGGAAAATAGTTTCACTTGACCATAAGGAATATTTTGATAATAGAATTGTATGAATAATTTAGTCAATTGGATTTTGTAAATTGTTGTGTTTAAAATGCGTCACTGATTTTGAAGAATACATAAAAGTTTCCCATCTTTTATGATATTTCCACGTTTAGGAATTTATGAGATATGTTTGCGGTGATTCAAGTATCCGCATCGGTAATTAATGCTAAAGATATTTTCACAGTTGATATTATGAGAAACTTTGATTTAAATGTTGCGTGCTTCGTAGATATCTTTAAAAATTAAAATTAAAAACTTTATTGAAATCAGAAGTTATTGGTCGCATTGATCTTTCACAGAAAAGAATTTAAGTGATTAAAGACAACGAGGTTATCTTTAATTTATTTTTCATTTCTTAAATTCATTACTTTTGTTTTTTAATTATTTAAAAGCTTTTCGCTAAAAACTTTTCTTCAAGATTGAACCTGACAGCGAAAAGATAATTAATTATTCTCTTCTGATTCCAAACGACATCAAGAGTCAAGATCATATCTTGCAAACAAAAAGCATAAAAAGGAGTACTTTATTTAATCATTTTGAGAAATTAATTAAGAAATGCAACCCTTTTGCGCTATCTCCGACACTAAAATTAATTCGGACAATTTTTCACCATAAATTCGAGTTAAAAACTGAAAGTATGAAATTATTTTGACAGAATTAATTGTTCAGTGAATTATGTTATTTCGTTAATGAAAGACAAAATAAATCTGTTAAAAAGATCATTTTAATGAATAAAGTTTAATTTTATGACCACGTGAAGTAGAGTAGGAAGGTCCAACTATTAAATTACCCGCTAGCCCTTCTGCAGTTCAATAAAGTCCAACGTGTTACAAAACTCACCAAAATTCCATAAAATCATAAATTAAATTACAATTTGGTGCAATTATCATTAAAGTTTCGATGGAAATTATTTCTGAAGTTTTTTAATGTTTTAATGAATGAAATTTACGCATAAATTTCTCTTTTCATTATAAAACTTTATTTTTAGTTTTTTCACCTTCAAATTCTCAAATTCGTTATTTATTGTCGCTGCTTGAACCACCTGAACTGCATTTTTAGTGCATTTAGGCCATTAATCAAATTTATGTATAAATAAAATTTTTTATTTTTTTAAGCAAACACATTGATTAAAATGCTTAAATATCGATTAAAAATATTTGAAATTATAATTACAGGTTGTTTGGATGCTGGCAGAACTCCAATGGAGTTGGATCCTGTCCGTAGATTAAGGGCTCGTCGCTTGTTGCCCTCTACATTTCCTAATGACTCTGGGAATCCCAGTTCGTCTCCTACACTAAAACCTAGAAAGAAAAAAGAAGAACATGTTAAATTTGTTACTAAATGATAAGACTTCTTAAAGAAGATCAAGCCAACTTGGAAAATTTTGAAAAACATTTTATAGCTCACATGATGCGACACCAGACGCATCTTTAAAGATAAATAAAATTCCCATAGCACTTCAACCTTTAATTCAATTCCCAATCACTTTCAATTTGTTGGTAACTCGTGATTTGTTTCATTTAATTCGTGCGCATTAAAATTTAAATCGCTTTTATGGTTTTATGTTGAATTTTTTATGTTTTTTTGCGTTTAAAGCAGTTTACGAAAATAATGGCATTGTCTCAGGCTTAAAATTTGGTCTGCCGGAATTTTTCAAAAGTTTTGATGCGCCAAAAAATGTTTACAATATCTTAAATATGTAATTAAAATTGGCATCGCAACATTTTTATGACATTTAATTTTAATAGTATCTCTTTAATAAGATGAACATTTAATTTGATCGTTAAATTTCAACATGCAATTTTTTGACTGATCATAATTTTATTGGCAAGGCATTGAGGTTTGATGTTATTGGTGCTCAAATTATCCATGCATGTTCTCCATAAACAACAAACTATCTATGTTTACAAAACAAACCATTTAAAACCCCTGAATTTTCCCATCTTCACTTTCTTCACACTTTATCTAACACGGTCTGTAAACAATTTTTAATCACCTAATATTCGCTAAAATAGTTTAAAAGTAAAATCCACACACAATAAAAAATAATCGAAAGCTCATCTTAAGCTCCATTGTGCACAAATTGTCGAATGTCGTAAACTCATAAATAACATACTTAATTTTAAATGCTCGCGTAGCCTAATCTAATTATGTTTTGTTAAATTTTTTGCGTCATTAGTCAAAACTTTCGATAGTTTAAAATTGGTTTTTTGTTTGTGAAAATCGCCTGCGCTTCATTGATCGTAATAAACTCATAAAAATACTTGAACAACAAATGCCAACTTGCTCAATGCTTCAATAATAATTGGATGAAAATTTTGTCCAGTTGGCTCATTAATGTATCATCATGACATTTTTTCTTCTTCACAGAAAATTCCCAGCAGTATTTTATGAACAAATTTTATAATCTTAAGATGCAGGAAATTGAAATCCGGGAAATTGACCAGAAAATTTGAATTACAAAGCTGGTTATTGTTCATTGTGTAAGGAATTATGCAAATTAAAATCTTAATGGACATTTTTATGATTCATAGTCGATTAAACATAATTATGAGAATTATTCGGTCTGGAATTTATGTGAGGTTTTAACATTTTGGGCGGGTTTGTCAATGAATTTTAGATTTATCATAATAATTCATTGATATTTGGCAGACTTTCACTGATAAAGCACTCAATTTGGCAAATACTTAAATATGATAAATTGTAAAAAAAATTCGCAAAAGATGGATTTGTTTGCGAAAAGATGAATAATCTTAGAATAATCGATTATAAGCGCAAAATTAAAATACTTTTCAGAGAAGCACGGTCTCAATTCCACTAATCTTATATTTATTATATCTCTAGCATTCAAGTTACTTAAGTTTTCAGTCAGTAAATGATTATTGATGGATCACTGCTTCATTGCTTCAATGCTTCGGTATTTAATTTTTGTGGTTAAGTCTTCAAGTTTCTCACCGAAAACCGATTAATCATCTTAATTCTCTGCTTTGTCGAACTTTTACTTTACTTTATGAATTAGATTTAGTTAATATAATTAATGCAAGTAGCTAAAATGTTTTTCTATAGTTAATGCACAGAAACTAGTAGCCACGTGGGAGGGTATTTATGACACGCATTGACCTGACAGTGATGCAAAGAATTTGTGGGAAGCTTCAAAGCGTTTTAGATTTGGTCTAAAACTGTAGTGATTTATTGTTTAAAATGACCAACTAATACAAAAAGTGGTGTGTTAAAAAAAAAATATTTATGGAAGTTGCCGAGGACGCTTTAATTTTTATTGCAAACCAATTATTTGCTTTTGCTGCCATTAAGTCATAAGCGCGCACTTAAAATTCAAGATGCATCAACAATTATTTAATATGCGTAGAAAGTTAAGATCTTAAGATTTCAATCTCTGTAAATAACTTATTTTGCATGACTAATCTCACATTTAGACATTTTTTAAATTAACAATTTTACATTCAAGCGGTCCAATTCTTTCAAATTTTAATTGTTGTGTCAGTATTTTTGCTATAAAGTTGCACAAAATAGCGGGAAGTTTGAATTAATGGTTCTATGGTAAATAATTTTAACAATTTGATAATTCCATTGAAATTTTCCAGCTTATAAAGGTCTGTTTAGATTATGATAATTTCAATAACAAATCAATTAAATCAGCCAGAGCCAAATCGAAATTAAGTGTTTAAAAAAAAGTTTAAATTAATGAAATCCAATCACTAGCGATTAATTTTTATCGAAATTTAAATAATAGATAATAGTAACAGAAGTATTAAAACATCTAAAATATTATCTTCACCACATCAGATCATAAACATCTCCGCGGAAAGCTTCTCATGCTGTTATAGCTTCACTTAATCCGAGCCTCCAAACAATGCACGCTTTTCACTTTCAAAATCATATCATTTCCCAGCAAATCATCATCAAACCAACATGAAGTCACTACATATACAGTGAAACATAAATAAGGCATCAAGATCTCAACAAATGTATTAATGACTACTAAAAAGCATCATAATAAACAACAAACCAAAACGAATTAAATCAAATTAAACGACGATTCACATGTCAAAAATCTTCTTTGCTCGAGTCTCGTCATAATTTTCAGGCAAAAAAGTCGGTGAGAAACTTATGAAGTTGAACAAAAAAAATTAAATGGAAACTGTTCGTGCGAGATGCGCTGTGAAGCCAACAATGAACTTGAAAAATGTTATGAAAAGCTATGAAAAATGCGATTCTTTACTATTTAAGGTATTTATGTTATCCCCTATGTTTTATCAGATATTTAATTGAACAAATATTTCAAATATTTTCATTATCTTTGTGAGAATAATCTTTTTAAAACAAATCAGAGTAACAACTTTGATGGCAATTTACTTTTAGCATTTCTTGGTTTCATTATTACTGCCAAACTTTAACTTTTTTCCTTCACTGTACTCTTTTATACACCAAGATGTCAAAAATAGGCAATGTATGCAATGAACAATGAAGCACAAACAATTCACGAGCCTTCGTAAGCTGAAGCATGTTCTTGAACTTGCAAACAAGCAATAGCCAGCACCAATAATACAAACTGAATAATCGTGCCGGCGAATTTGCATAAAATTAGAAAAATTAGAAAATTAAATTTAAAGGAATTTGCATATAATGGAAAAAGTGGATGTAATGGGAGATTGTGTGAATAGTTTTGTGGTGTCTAACTGACTGTCTACTTAAACATTTAACTGATCAATAAGTGTATGGAGATGCGAGCAGTTGAAAAGGCGTGCTGTATGGATTTTTGGCTAATTGACTGTTAAGTGTTCAAAATGTAAATTCGCTGCTTGCTTGATGTATGATCGATCAACCTTCTTCAACTTCTAACGGCTTCTTCCCGATTTGTTGTTCAAAATAATTCAAATATTCCAAAATAAGTAAAAATATTAAACAAGCCAACAAGCTAAGAAGTGTTTGGCGTGATGAAGATGCTTCTGGAGAAGTTTGAAAACACGAAATATTATCCGTTTGTTTAAGTGATTGACAAGTGAATATACGAAATGATCAATTACGCGGGCATCCGTTGATTTATACGCACTTTTTTGGATACAATGACTTTTTGCATGTTTCTTAATGACATTCAATTAGCACCGTGATGAATTAACACTTTGATTTATGGATTTATTCGAGATTTGCTTGTAGCCCAGCCATTCACGAGCTGAATTTGAAATCATTTAAATTAAAGGTTGTGCATATAAGTGACACTTCTTTGACCGCGGCTTGTGCTTGACATCGATTTGTTAATCGATTTCGCGCTTTTTATTATCACTTTGCTTTCTTGACAACATTTTTGGAAAAAGGTTAAAACTTGGTTAAAACACATATCATGTTTTCTTGATGAATTTTTTAAGGTGTGAGCTGAGCTGAACTTTATTATGTAGACAAAATGTGGACCAATGGACCATTCCTTAATTTTGCAAAAAAAATTTTACCATAAAATTTACCGATTATGGAAGATCTTATCTCAATTCAATTAGTGAGACAGAAGATTTTAAAATTTTCATAGATATGAAATTCCTTAAAAGTCTGCTAGTTTTTATCACTTGTAACAGATGACACTGCATAGATTTTCTAATTTCTTTGTTGAAAAATCCATTTAATTGATTGTCGGTATGCCACTATTAAAAAGTATATTGCAATTTAACCGTTATTAAAAATTGTAAAAAAAATTACAGGTTCTTCAAGTTGTTAAAACGTTTCTTTGAGTTGTTCAAGTTTTTTCCGATTTTCGTTTTTGTTTCCAAGTGAAACTGAAATGTATACTGTGATATTCTGTAATCTTTTACTAATTCAATTATTGTGAACAATTAATACACAATTAACTTTTTGCTTAAATATTACAAATCAAAAAGATGTTGCACAAAAATTTTTTAGTGCGGTATTGAAAATTTGCAGTATGTTGGAGGGTTAGGTATGTCTTTCAATTTTGATGATGTCCACTAAATTTTTGGTTGAATAATCAATTAAAAATTTGTCATCAAAATGAAAATATTTACTATATCTATTTTATAAGACATCTCTAGTGAACGACCCTAGACAACAATAGAGCTTTTACAATAAAGATGATTAAGATACAATTATCATCAACTCATATTTTTATATAAGCTGTCATTTTTGTAAGATTGTTTTGAGTTTTATGCCAAAATTTTGTGCCGTTTGGCCTTTCGCTAAAAATTTGTTGCAATTTTACGAATACACTACGATTTGGTCAAACTTGGTTTTAAAAAAATAAATCGATACCAAAGTGAATGAACTTTAAGTTGACTTTTATACGATATAATTTTATTGTAATTTGCTGGCTTAAAAAATATTATTTATAGTGGATAGTTTAGTCAAAATAATATTAAACCAAATTTTTAACGCCTAAATGTGACAATAAAGTGTTAACATTTGAAAAGTCCAAGAGATCCATAATTTATCTATTAAAGTGAAATTTTCGGATTAAAATGTAAACACATAAAATCAGATATAATCTTCCTAAAATAAATCAAATAAAAACTCCTTGACCAGCTGAGCCACCTTTGAACAAAAATGTTATTAAAAGTGCCATATCCATCAGTTTAATCAAACTTATCAAAAACATAATCCTTCCTATTTTGTAAAACGTTGAGAACGGTATAATATCAGTGCTTTTCGTCAATAAAAACTCCCATTTCTCTCACCAAAATAATAAAAATTTGGTGTTGCTCGTTTGATAGATTTGCGCCTTTATCATAAATTCTTTGTGCATATGGCAAGAATTTTGAGTTTCGTTCCTCAGGTTTTGGACTTTTTTTGTTTCCAAGTTGGTAAAAGATCCAAATTTGTCGCCCTGAAATCCGTTAAACGGTTTAAGACTTTTATCAAAAAGTGAGTCTTGGTTCCAGAAAGTAATTCTAAATTAACCTGCAGTAAAAATTTAAAATCATTATATAAATTAAAATGGAAATCAAAACGTTATTTAAACTTTTGATATCATGTTGGTATTTTTGCTTTTATTTTATTTTTGGTAAATTTTGCATCGCCTTTAATCTTCAATTTAGTCAAACTTATCAAAAAAACCAATACCATACGCAAACATATTATATTTTAAATTTCATCGCCTATTCAATAAAATTCATGCCATTTAAAAAATGAAAAAAATATTGATTGTTATTATCTGAATTGAGTGAATTTGAATCACTCTTCAGATCATCAATAAAAAATGTAAAACGTAAAAAATCTTATAAAAGATGTTCATCAGCTTATTGTTGTGCGGATGACCACGCCAATACAAAATTATCACTAAAAAATAGTTTATGACTCGATACTCAATAAACGCGTTTTAAAAAAAGCTGAAAATTCATCCATGCGGCTGTAGCCTGTGGAGAAATGGGGTTGAGAGAAAGTTGTCGTCTTGAAATGTTGAGAACTATTTTCTGATTTCCAGCTCGGTAATTCCAAAGCTGGTGATTTAAAGTCGTTCGACCATTAAACGACTTTAGCGAGACTTTAGGATAATTTGTATGAGATGTGTATTCTGCATAGCTGATGAATGATTTACTGAGTGAATGATTTGAATTCACGTGGTTATTTGACTTTCAAGTTGGAAATATAATATGACACGGTATCAAAATTATGATATTTATGGATCTACTGCAAGTAAGGATTTGAATTTAATTCTATATTTGAATTGTTCTATCAACAGATGACTCTTTTATGAAAAATTATGGCCAAAAGCAACTCGACCAACAATGGGTTAATTTTATAAACAATCTCGTTTCTTATTTTTCAAGTCAAATGTTTCAAATTTTTCAGCTAGATAATTCTACACATTTACTTATTTGATTTGGATGAACCATCAGCCTATAATTATTGTCATGCCTTCGTTGTTGCCTCAAATTGACAGTTATTAAAAATCTAAAAACCATAATTCGTTAATGGAGTTTCAAATAGTCGAGTAAACATACAAAATATTATGTTTTTGAAAACTCCATAAGAAAAGTGAAAAAATGACAAAATGCTGTATTCAGTCGTTTATTAGGTTTATCATCAATTATTAATTTGTATGATTTACAACATTTAAAGGCAGCTCAGCTGTTTTTTCCTGTTGCACGTTGGTGGCTTTGTAAACAACAATTACTATAGTTCATCTTTGTTTCACTTTTTAAGTATCATTTTCGCATCTTTATTTATTTTTCCCCATTTAATTAATTATAAATTTACATTTTCGTGAATTCAAAGTTAATGACAAAAACTGTATAAATTATCAGAGATGCTAAAAGCCCTCGGATATAACTAAGAAATAAAAACAATTATGGTATATAGTGGAATTTTATGGGAAATTGATTATTTATCACTGACATGTCATAAAGATGCACGAAATTTAAAAGGAAATTAAAAGTAACGACTGAAATCAATTAATTGCATTTAATTTCGTATTTTCGAGTGTTCTCTTGTTTCTCTTATTCCTCTTAATACCATCTTGGTGTTTTTAATGATTTTCATGATTTATCATAAATAAATTAAAGTTTTAAATATTTAAATATGAGCCATGTACTACACACTGTATCTGCACCATGAATATGACAAGGAACAGCAAAGTGTTGCTTGAGGATGTGCCGAAGAAGAACGAAATAATAAATAACAATTTAACCAGAGTTTCACCGTTTTATATCTTTCATAAAGGAGTCGTGAATCATTCACGGACATGCATTTTTGTTGAAATGACTTTATGGTTCATCATTATTGATGATTTAAATGGTACTTTGATATGGTTATTGTTTTGTTCTGCAGATTTGCCTTTTTTGGATCATTATAAATATTCCACATTAAATGAATTCACTTTTTGCGAGATATTTAAAAAATTTGGGTAACTCTGACATGACATTTCTATTTTTTATGTTAATGTGCGTTTATTATATGTTGCATAGATAAAAAGTTAATTTTGCAAAAAAAAATATTGAAAGCCACATTCAAAAATCAAGTGTATAATAAAGTTATGAATCTTCATTGAATAATATATCAAAAAAACTAATTATCAATTCAAAAACTTCATGTTTCCCATGAATGTCATAGAAAATAAATGATTATTATATTAGATTTTCAAGCGGTCGGTGACACTTCAAATAAAATCGAAACCAAAAACACTCAAAAACAAAGAAAATACAATCATCACTTCAAAAATTCAAAAAGAAAAAATTAAAATCATAGATCAATTAAAATATCAATTTTCGTATGTCTTAACATAAATCTTAATTTTTTCTCAAAAGTGTAAAGTATTCATCAGCCCATCGAAAAACTTTCTTGTTAACCTTCACACCTTCCCACATCAATTTTGAAGATGATTCGCAAGTCTTTTTCAAAATACACAAGGAAGAAACCTTTCTAATCACACGCAATGCTTGGAATATATGATAAATGGTCGCCCTTGGTCTTACATGCTCGCACCTTTCGCACGATTCCGTGATCGTCTTGAGTTTTGAACGATCTTTTAAGCTGATTGATGGTTCAATTTATTAATTTGATTTACTAATTCGTTGATTCGTTGATCATTTGAATTATTACGGTGCATAAATTACTTAAATTACCAAAACAGACCATAACTAAATAGAGCCGGCATTAAAAGAGTAATAGTCTTAACCATCGCGTTTTTAACAAATTACTTCAAATATTCATAAATCATTAAATCTCAATACTAATGGACAATCTGTTGAATAGCACGAGCTACTTCATTAGACAGCTCAGTTGACTAAGCTCAAATCCTCCAACAAACTCTAATCCCACACCAGTCGAGCATATTTTCTCTAATCAATATGCAAATATTTCAAGCTCATTTTATCTTGTAAGCTTCATCCTGTTTTATTGAGTTTTATTGATTGAAACTGATTGAGTTTTATTGAACTATTAAGGCTTTAGCGGTTTGAGCGCGACAAGTTTCAAAATTCCAAACCTTTGCCATTTCTTTTTGTAGACCAAATCAGTAAAACAAAAAATATTTGCGTAAATCTGGAAATTTTTATGCCATTTAAGATTTCTTTATGCTAATAGTAATTTGTTGAGCAAAATAATAAAATAACATAGTCGCGAATAAAGCAAGCCAAATTGTTTCTATTACGATTTTGCGGTTTTTTGTTGAGTTTCGTTATGCGGTTATAGCGAGGGGAGAATGTTCGAGCAGAGAAAGTTTTCATTTACGTGACTTCTTGATCGTTTAGGTATTTTAAGGTCTTAACAATTTTATAGCAGGATTTACAATAAATTTCAGAAATAAAACTCAAACCTCCCCCGTCTTCCATGCAAAATTCTGTCTAACACACAACACAGCATAGTAAATTCAGTATTTATCCATAATTATGTCAATTTGCTCGCAAGTTTAAACAAAAAAGATCTTACACATCAATAATGTATGAATCTACAACATGCTAATAGTTGAGTTGTGATGTAGAAAGATGCATGCCTGTACTTGTATTGTGATTTAATCATTATTCATTAATTTTTTACTGTCGCTAAATTTATGTTAATGACAGGATGAACGGAAAGTTTTTGGTTTGTTTTACTGCCAATGACATTTGCACTTTCATTTTGTTCTTGGAACGTGTTGGAGATCATTTGCAAGTTTTTCTCTAGATTTCTATTCTATGAAATGGAGAGTGGGTTGGGATGATGATTGGCTTACGTTGAATACATCTGATAATTACTCTCTTAAAATAAGTGAACAATTAGGTTGAAAACACTTTAGATGCCTTATGATTGCTAAGAGATCAGAATGGCTCTACTTCAAACCTTTGATCGTTATCAAAAATGAATATCATTTGCTAAAAATCTACGTGATCTTCAAATGTGCTCCCTTCTATCATCCAAACTCAGCCCCTTCCAATTTTGGAACAAAATTTTACCTAAACCGAAGTGCGCCTTTAAGCCCCCTAAGTTTCTGACTCTGAACAGTGAACTCTTTTTGAAGGCACAATTCAAAGTAAAGCCAAATTCAGACTCCAGCACACATGTGGAGTCCGTGTTTCCTGGTAGGAGAAAAAAGAAAATAAATAGAGTCAGAGAAAATAGAATAAAAATTTTTTAATCTGCAAAAAACACCACAAAAAAGGTTAGCACAAAAAAACACTCCCAAAATAAAATCAAAAATGGCCTCAAATTGTCAAACCAGCAAGCAAAAATGATGAAATTGTCAGTATCATTTTTCAATTTCATATATTGCATGAAATTATGTTAAATTTTGCGTTTATTATCCGCCTGAAACAATGAAACTGCTCACTGAGTATGATATGCCAATATTAAACTAATTTTAAAATTCATCATTTTCCGGCCGTTGGGTTTGAAATTTCAAATTTGCAGCGGATCTTTGATGTGAGTGTTGTTTGTGTATGTGTTTATGTTTTAAGCAATAATGATCATGAAGGAGATGGTAAGTGAGGTACTTTAAGTTCTAAAGTATTTTATTGAGATGAATATAATGTAGTACTTAAAATGAAGTGATCTTCTTAATTTTTCTTCATGCCTTAAATATGCTAGTTAAATACTCTTGGATGAGACATGAACACCAGATGTAATACAAGAAATGAATTCTCGAGAGTCACTTAATGGTACACCCAGTGTATCCCATACTTTCTATATGCTACCGATCGTCTTTTCAATAAAATCAATCAATTTACGCGCCAAAAAATCTTAGCTCCCAAGCCACCTTAAAATCTCAATTATACACACTTGTCTGAGTTGTCCATTCAATCATAAATCAACCAAAAAAGATCTATACAAATATTTGATCTTCATGTCTTGGATTTTTCATCAAACGTGTTTATAAGTTTCAAAATGAGATACACAATTAAATCATGCAGTATAGTAAAGCAAGTGTTTGTTCATTCATCTTTGATTCTTGTCTTTATGTCCATTTCTAAATTTATCTCATTTCTCTTTTTTATGGTTTTTTATGATGGCATAAAGATCTTTTAAAAATCACATATTATTCACCAAAAATCCACAGAATTTTGGAGAAATGTGAGCAAATTAAAATTTTTAGTTCTTCATCGTTTCTCAGTTTACTTTCCCTCATTTTTTCCATTTTTCTTTTGGTGAATCAACACAGCGAATAACAAAAGACGATCGCAAGCCGGATTAAGCTGAGCTTTGTCATCATGAACAAAGAATGGCCAGACAATTCTTCCTGGCTAGTCGAGTGAATGCTTGAACGTCAAGAAAAGATTCTAATCCACCTGTTTGTTTGCTTTGTGAGAGATTTGTCACAATAATTACTTTTTTGTGGTGTTGCGGTAATCCTATACTGATATGTAATTTAATTCGTTAACGCTTCTGTTTATTGTATTCTTGTATATTTGCAAGTGAATGTATTAAGTTAATACTTTTAATTACAAAGGACCAAAAGTCTTGAAGCATTGAAATCCAACGTTTAGGTGTTTGGTTGTTGTAAATACTCATTATCGTGTTAAAATTTCCAAAAACCAACAATTGAATCCAAAAAATCGTACTTTAATATTAACTGTTTAGTGCTCACTAAAAATAAATCACCTACACTTGAGCGATCATATCACATATAAATGAGTAAGTCAAAGCCTTTCTGGGTCAAGCGGTCACTTTTGTATTTGAAACGTTTTATACACTTGAAGAAAAATTTATTAATAAATTAATTTTTACTTTTCTTCTTCTCGCTCGTACAACAAAAAGATACAAATTATTATTTGTATGCTCGTAACTGGGTAACTTATTCAAATTACTTTTAATTAAAGCAGAAATATTTGAAATTGGAGCTGGCTAGTAGAAACTATTTGCGTTTGCTTTCAGAGTTTTGCGTTTTGAGAAAAGTATCAGAAAGAATTTTATTTGTACATTTTAGTTTCTTTAAAACCAATAGTTTTTTCGCTTTTTGGGTAAACTATGCTATGATAGACTTAATATTGAGGTAGAATGGAATTGAAAGTAATTTTTGTGTTACTTCGAATATTTTTCTGAATTACTATGTATAAAATAATTTAACGATCGTTAAATGATTCATCAGCATTTTGTAGGCATGAGATAAAAATGAAATTTCTTCTATAAATTATTATTCAATTTAGTTTAAGTTTCTGAAGAGAGGAAATATAGAAAATGATAGACTTTTCCTGAAAAAATCGGTGATACATCAATAAACTTTTATGTGTTCTTCAGCGTTACATTCGTGACTAAAATTGATCAATAGAAGTTTTCTCATGAATGCAACAATAAGATTTTAGGGCCCCAAAGCAAGTCTTCCCAGATAACAACCCACTGATCCAGCAGCCTTCCTCAATAAAATTATATCTTAATAACGCAGATCCCCCAAGTTTCCCATCACAACTCAATCATTATTATCGGAAATTGCCTGAAACTTGATGAATATCTTTGGAAAATTCTCTGAAAATTGGTCAAGAATTATGTGCGGTAGCAATCAAGGCTTAATTATAAAAATTAAGTTTCTCGTGTATAGGAAATTTGAATTTCAACCAATTTGTAAGGTAAATACAGGCAAACAGTTCAATCCAAGAAAAAAGAAAGGAGTTGAGATTGCTAAGTATTGCTGTAGATATTCGTTAAAAACCATGACAAAACATCGACCTCTAAAGTCCATAAGGTGGTCGCAAATAACACAGAAACAATACAAAGTCAGTTATTTAACGAAATTGAAACTATGCTCGTGGATATTAAAAATATTTTTAACAAAATACAATCAGGTAATTTTCGTTGATACAGTTTGTTGAGTTTGCTGAAGTTTTCTCAAAAACTGGAGTTTGTCTGTGTTTATATCGAGTTTTGTAAGTTTTCATACATTTTTTATAATTTCGGTTTTTTCTTATATTTTTGCTCATTTTGTTATTTTACTAATTTACTTTTTGATCGTATAAGAATTACGCCTGCATACTCAATATTTGTGACTAGTCAGTTTTTATGAAGAGAGATAGGTTGATAGCCAAGGAGAACTATAATTTTAATTATGACCAAGATCGATTAAAATGAGATGTTTTTGTAATAAAAGAACCAAATTCAAATATACAATAAGTTATACACAGTAAAAAATATCTCGACGAAAATTAATCTATTTGGATTAAAATTAAACAGAGAGACTGATGCATCTGGAAACGGCGTGTTCTCTGTTTAAAATTAAACGACTTTCAACTAAAAAGATTAAAATTAATCTAAAAAAATGAAAAAAAATTCAAACTGAAAGTTTAAAATTAATCTAATTGGTTGATTTTTCAACCGATTCGTTTAAATTACTTTTAACCATTGTGGATTGATTTTCAACTGAAAGTTCTAAAATTAAACTGATTTGATGAAATATAAAACAATCGGTTCTTTTTTAGTTTTTAAATTTTTTATTTTTTTCAAATTTTATTCTATTTGTGACATGTTCTGTATAATTAATGTTATTCATGATATCTAAAAAATATTCTGACCTAACTAAATGAATCAAAATTAATCTGCTTGGCTTGAAATTATCTTGTTTGGATCTTCTTATATTCTTGTACCTGAAAATGAAAAATATCTGATTAGAAAGAGAAATATGTTTTTTAACATTTTAGTAAATATTACCTTTTATCTCAGCATGATGAACTTTTCTTAGCCCAATAGATGTTTCACCTCTTATCATCCAATTCAGAGTCTAAAAATAAGAACGATTAGATTTTCAAACAGTGTTTTGATAGATCAATATTGCTTACCGCTTTCAAAACGATGAATATCAATTCTTTGTACAGCTACGTTCACGGATATATTTTATTTTTTCAAATAATAAGCTTTACATTAATATTTTACTAGATTTTCCACGTCCACAACACTTGAAGATACTAACAGAATAGAAATAATTTTCTATTGAATTTACTTGCCGAATTTTGAACTGAATTATTCAGTTTTAAACTTTTTCAAATGAATTTTAATCTTTTCAAAATATTTCTAAAACAATCTGTTTAATTTTAAACTGTCGCTTAAAAATATTTTTTCAAGTCAATTGGATTGAAATGTCGTTTTCATCCAACTGTTTTGTTTTCACTCAAAGTATGCGAAAATGCATCACTTTCCAGTTAATTTTACAATTTAAACTTAAAAAATTAAAATCAATCTAAAATTCGATTAATTTTAAACAGACTCTCTGATTAATTTTAAACTGCTCAAAATTTATTTTTTACTGTGTAATGATAATTTTTAGCAAGTTTTAGGTTATGCTTGATGAATAAATTGTTTGACTGTATTCGAATGGTATATCGATGAATTCTAGTGGTGAATTAATATTCCAGGTTACCACTTTATGTCACTTATTTAGTCTTTGGTATTCAAACTTAAATTAAATGTTGATGTGTTTTAAAATTATTAAAGTGCAATTTATGATTTAAATGCACAAAGAATGGCCAAAACAATTATTTTAAAGTACGTTTTCATGGTTGTCTCTGTTAAGTCTGTAAAAATATAAATCTGAAACATGTTGAAAGGTGTTTCCTGTAAAATTATTCATTTGAAATGTAAATAGGGGTTTGATGGATTAATCATTTAGATATTTGCAAATATTTATAATAAAATTAGTATGAAAAATTTGTGCAGATAAACAAATTTATATAATTTTTACAAAAACATTGTTAGTTTGAAAATCACAATTAGATTTTCTCCAAATTTAGTTTTAGTTTTAAATACCTTTTTTACAATCGAGGTAAATTTAGAAGATAAAAACTGATGTTTATACAAAATCATAAGAATATTATTCATAAAAGCTTTCTAGTAATTATTATTAATTGAAAGATGTAGAGAAAACAAGATTGATCAATCAACTTTTCTACTTAAAAATTGCATAATTTATTCACAAAATGTAAGCATTTCTTACTAAAGAAACAGCTAATCACATAGAGTCTGTATCATTTCCTGATCTATTTTTTACTCGCACTCCAGGAAGCCAATTATAGTAACTGAGCAACATAGAGCAAGATAGCAGCAGAGCAAAAGTTGAAAAGTATTTAAAAAAGTTCAATCAAGCAAGAATTGAAAATAAGTGACTATTCCATTCAAAAAATTAATTTCGGTGAATTTATTCGAGCATATGAAAAAGTCACCACGTAAATTGGGAGTTTTTGAGGCATTCGAAATTATTCGATTGTGCTGCTGGTGCTTCGAAACGCATTTAAATAATTTAAACCTTTTATCAACATTCAATTGTAAACATAAAGCACTTTAAATTAACTATTAATCTGATTTATTTTCCTTGTCATATTATATTTATCTTGGTTCTTCGAAAATTGAGTACCAGCTTCTCAAGAAAAAGTAATTTAAGATTAAAATAAAAACCTTGAGCAAAATATTTTATTTCGAAATTTTACATTTTCTTACATAGAATCTCAAAATTCATGAGAATAATAAAGCATAAAGCATAAAAATATGATGATTGCACTTTTTAACGATTTAAGCGTCGCAATCTTTATTTATTTTTCATTATTTGATACAAAAGCTATATACCAATAAAAATTCTTGGCGGTAAAATTTTTAATAAGGGGCCAATTTCCGTAAATAATTTGATAATTTTCGGATAATTTAGTAATTGCATTAATGTTTTATTGCATGAATTAAAATTGAGTTGTTTATTTATTTCATTACAGTGTCCTATTATGAACATTTATAGGGGCCTGACATGCTATTCTTTGATTGGTAACTGATTTTAGTAGGTAAAGTAGGTTGAACTTGCTTTTGTGACATAATAAGTAAATGATCTCAAATCAGAATAGCCAGAATTGTAAACCAGACGATGTGAGACCTTGATCCTTCAAGCCCACGTTGTTGTCGTTTAAATCTAGGTTTTGATTGACTTTGACTGAAAAATTGCAGGTTGCTAAATACTGAGCTTACTCTGAAACACATTTCCCTAGATCTGTTATACATGAATAAAACATAAAAAGTGTATCCGGCATCATTGCGTGCAGGAATTCTCAAAAATAATCTTAAAATACCAAAATAAGTTCAAATATACGTATAAACCTAATAAATTGACCAAATCAAGTGACCAAGGGCGCCTAGCTTAAAATATCTCTAAAAAAATTTAAATAGTGAAAAAAATTTATCAAATTTATGATTTTAGCTTTTAATTGCAATCCCGCGTGTCAAAAAACGCGTTACCTAATTGAGTAATTTGACAAAAAATATCCAAAAATATTGTAACTGAAATCACGCAACTCTTATAACTTCACACGACAAAATCAGATTTCCTCAAGATTTCTTTATTAAGATTTCTTTAAAGATTTATCGTTATGGAAAGTTGTAAATCGAAAAGCCAAAAAAGCTCGAAAATCGTGGAGGTAATAAGCAAAAAAAGACTAAAAGTAAAGAACAATGGAGCATCTCCAAATTATTCGATGTACAAGATATTGGTTGTGTACAAAGTAATTGATAAAAGTGAAAAATTACAATTTATGAAATTTGGAATTTTTGGATTAAGAAATTTATGAAATTTTGTGAACATATAAAATAATGGGTTGAATGAATTTGCTTGGTTCATTGTATAATTTGGACAAAATGTTGAAGTTGTAAAAATTGTTACAACAAGCGAAAAGGTCATGCAGACTCTGACAGAGGGTGAAACTAATGATTTATGGAGTTTTCAAGTGTTCCCTTTGTTAACTTGTCTTATCGATTGAAATGCTTACAAATATGAGAAGAAATGAGAAATATTATTGGAAAACAAGGAAAATTAGAGATAGTATTTCTTCTTGAAATTGAAAAGTATTTAGACACGACTCTTGCTTCACAATACCTAACTAAACCTACAAAGCTACAAAACTATTCATTTAAAAATCAAAATCATTTATTTACAATTATTTCTGTACTCCAATGTATTTTCTAGCACATTGTAAAACAACGCAGAACGAATTGGAAACTCAAATTTATTTTGATTCTTTTGTATGAATATTTTAATATTCGATTTTTGAGTATTTGCCATTACGGGTTTTGCCAATTTTTCACTGATCTTTTGTGTCTTTAACTTGCGGATCATGTTAGGTGGATCATGATCGGTGCTTGAGATCAAAGTTAAATTAAATTTTTGCGATGAGTTTTCTTATGCTTTGGCGATGATTATTTAAAGATCCTCCTTTTGAACGATTTAGTATATTATGGAGCTAAATCCAGACGATTTACTCAAATATTTATGTTCTTTCGGAATACTCTTTGAATGGCTTATTGAATAGCAAAAAAATATGAAAGTTATAATACAACTTGAGAATATGGACCTAACCTCTTTCACTTAAAAGTTCCTCATTCAATAATCATAAAAGTACATTGATGCTAAAGGGCTGAAGTGATGAGAGATCAATTCGGGCTTTTTCCCATATTTCTCGATTTATCAAACATCTTTTGTCATTAACTGATTAATCTTTCCATTCATAATTTGTCTCATGACTGAGATGCCAACATATCAAGAAAATTGATAGAGTTTATGATTTTCTTTTGTTGAACCGTTAAGGTATGTTTGAAGATCTATAGCTCATCAAGTTATGTGATGTTTGACTCGTGGGGTTATGGATGATTATTATTAAATGGTTATTGAAAGATTATGGATGATTTCCTAGTTGTCAGGTTAAACGAGGAAAATAATGAAAAGTGGAGATGTGCATTGATCCACAGATAAAAGTGAAATCTTCTTACAATAAAGAGTAAATTTGATTAATTGATGATAAATGAAATAACAGAAAAAACCGTGAAAATAGAAATGTCATTTGTTCAGTAATTTGTTAGATTTTTTACATAAATACCACCGTCAAGTATTAAAATAATTTTTTTAAAGATACAGTGTGTCCAAGCTTTTTCTTAAAAAAATCAGTTGCAAAGGTTATTATGTAAAAATACGATATTTTTTTTAATTATTTAATCTCATCGTTATTTTTGCATTCACCAAAGAAATCATTTTAAGACAAAAGGCAAATCAAAGAATAGTTTCAAAAAAATTTAAAATGACATTCAGTTTAAGGTTTTTTGAGGTTAAAGGTGTGTGGTGAAAGTATAGATTTCTGGGAACAATTAATAATTGGAAAAATATTCAAATATTCGCAATAAAATGACAATAAAATAAGACACTTTTGGTCAGACAACGAAAAGAAATTTAAGTTGAGACTGAGTTTGTACCCATAAATCGCTTAAGATATTGAAAGGTAATATGGTATGCTTAGCAAACAACAAAACTCTAAGTCCTCAATAATTCTTCAAGGTTTACTTAACCACAAAATAGCAAATCAAACTGATTAATGCATTAATAAGTTTGCACTTTCTTCTCCACGATTGTCCATTATTCTTGTTAATTCTCAATAATTCCATAATTCACCAGAAAAAATATCAAAAATTTATTGTTAAAATCAAACATCGTATTATTTGCAATTTCAATGTACTAACGAAGAGATCAGCAAACACTGTTTGCCAAACAGTAAGTCCACTCACTAAAGATCAGCAATTTTCTAATTTTTTATTTGTCTGTTAATTGATGGACCACTCAATTTCTGGCTTAGTATGGAATAATCTCAAAGTAGCAAGTCTTGAGGCTAATGCATCTCGAACTCTCCAAAAATTTTAATGCGGAAGATCTGAAGATTTAAGAGCGTTGCACCACGCGAAAGTTTTTGTGGTCCGTGGGTTTTAATAACATGACCATTTCTAGTTTTATTTGTTTATTGCGGTATTTAATTTCCTGAGGGACGTGTATTGATGATTTTGATGATGATATCCGGTAATTATAGTAAAATTCAGCTTGGAGAACTTTTGAGAGTTTTCTCTTTGTTAAAAGTATTTTGGTGAAAAACTCAGGAAACCAGACATTATCATGAAACGCCCCTCAAACTAATTTCCTTACGTTTCACGAATCTCACGAATTTTTTCCTGAGTTATTAGTTATTTGTGTTTCCCAAAAAAATGTCAAATATTTCTGTAGAAAATGAAACTCGGATTTGTTCAAAATTATTCCAAGTTTTCCCAGATTGTTGGAATTTTAACGATCATATTGAGCTGCACCTCATTTGCATGCTTTGAATGCTTTTAAATGGTTTATATTTGATTTTAAAGACATTGGAAAGGTTTGAAGAGTGCCTGGGAGTTATTTTTACGGAAGCCACACTATTTGAGTGAGTTTCAAGTGAATCAAGTTGATGAGTCATTTAAGTGATTTTTTAATCAGATATACTGTTTTGTCGAGTCTTTATGGAATTTTTGGATGCAGATTTTCTACAAGCGCAAGTGTAAGTGCAACGTTTCATATTGTAAAGGCAAAGTGGGTCAAAATTAAACCACAAGAAGAATAATGAACTTGCTTACTTAAACATACTTTGAGTTGCTTAAACCTACATACAAAACTGAATTTTTCAATTATAAAACTCACAAGAAAAATCCACAGAAGCCGTGAACGTTAAACGAAGGAGCATCAAGTACAATCGTGTAATAAAACAAATTCGCAATTAATTTAGAAGATTATCTTAATTGAGCGGGAAATTCAAGCTACTTAATTGTTTGATTTGCAAGCTTTATGAGCCGAAAAGGCGAAATAATTTGCAATTAAACGAAAATTAATTGAATAATTTGAAAGTTGAATTTTATTTTGTCAATAAATATTCGTTACACTTTTAATATTGTAATTAAAAAGTTTAAAAAATTTAGCTCTAAAAGAAACTCAAATCGTAAGAATTTGATAAGAGAAAGTCAATTGACACGCTATTTAAGAAAAATCAATCAGAAACCCAAAAGAACTGCAAAAAACTCATGAAAACCAGTACTAATTAAGGTTTTGGTGCTCCATAAAGAAGATTAAAGTATTTTTTAAGACCACGTATCTGACAATTTAGCATCAAACTTTTCCCGAAAGGGGAAAGGTGTTAAACTGGTCTGATCACCTTCAATCTCAAACGCAACTTGTCAATTGATCTAATTTTCTTATACATATTAAAAATTCAAGATCAAGTCCTGATCGAATGTCAATAGTTTCACAATTCACATAAAAAATGTCAAAAAGTTGCTTTACTTCAAATTATTTGCTATCAACAACTTTAAGAGAAATGAAATGAATTTTGACCACTTTTGACGTAGCTTTGTCAACATTGAAAGAAAACAACGAAAACATGGCAATTTGCGTTCGTCAAGTTCAAATTCCTTAAATTTTAATCTACTCGGAAATTTATTTCAAATAGGCTACACGCATTGATACATTGAAAGTGGATATGACCGAAAATTAATTATATTTTGCAAACACCTTAAGCTTTTTCTGAATTGTCGGTTGAATGCTTTAATTCTGATTAAAAGCACGATTTAAGTTTGAGTGGTTGTTAAGAGCTAAATGATAGATATTAGAAAAAATCCAATACATCAACATAAGCAGTAAACAGACGATATATATTTTAAAACCATACAAAATTTATGATCCATTTATCGCCTTTTGATCAGCGCTTAATAATTAATTATGTATAACGTAAAACAAGCTCAAGTTGGTGTAACTAGCCTGTAGGCTTACACTCAAGACGCTTAACAACACCAACAGATGAACACTTTTTATGTTTCTGGAACATCAGCGAAAAGAAATTTAATTCAATTTAGCTTTTCGGAATAAATTTGCATTCTTAATGGCTGGTACATGTAACTCTTTATTTTGATTCATTTGGTGTTTTGATGGTGGGCAATCTGATTGCAAACAAGCAAATAAACAAAAGCGGAAAACAAGGGGGTTTCAGTTTTCTAGTTTTGTTGATTTTTGGAGTGACTGACCAACGAGCGTTAATTGGGGTATCGAATGTAGTCCACTAATTAGCTTTTTCATAGAAATCGTAACGTTTGCCAAAAAAAAAACGTTGATGGAAAATAAATAATAATTAATCTTGAAAACTTCATATAGGTTTGGGGAAAAAACCCGGAAAGTTCTTGAAAGCGTTTTAAATTGCCTATTTAATTGGTTAAGCAAACGTTATATGTAGAGTCCTTGGATCACTCAACGCTAAATGTTCTCGCAAATTTAGCTTTGAAGAGCTTTTCGTTTGCAATTACACAATGGTCATAAAAACGTTTAAAGTTGTAAATTTAAGAACATCAATTAAGGTGCTCAAGATGCAAATAATTAAATGCAGGCTAGACTTTTTATCTGTTATAGTAAGCAAGTAAACGTAGAAGCATTAAATTTAAATTGAATATTAAATCTCACTTTTTATATAAGAAAAACAATAAAATTTTGAAGCTTAAAATTTTGTAAAGAAGTTCTCCAATTGTTTTCTCCGATCACAGGGACTCTCTGTATTTTACAACATTTTAAAAACTATTTTATAATTACCAAAAACCACTTAAAAGTATCAAATTCTGGAATTAATTATAAGATATTTTTAATTATGTGCATTTTAAAATATATATTAAACTTAAAATGCAAAGGCCAGACGCTCAACTCTGAATAAATCGTGATTTGAGAAAAATTAAACACAACACAAGTTTTCAAATTTTTTTTGTAATTTTCCATGTTTTTTGAAAATATGTTAAAAATTTAACATTTTGGTTGAAGTTGAATTATTAAATATATATGGAAATAATGAATTCGCTAGAAATTTATGACACCAACCATAATAAATTTAGTCAATAATTAGATAAAACATTAATTTGAGCACAATTTGAAATCTGCACGACCAATTAGCGACCAATTGTGCAGATTAATTGATTAAATTCAATTATGCTTCATTTATTATTATTATACATAAAGCAATTTCCTTGAAAGTTGTGGCTCTAAGTCACTAACGCGGTCATGTAGTGAAGAATCAGGTAGTTTAGCAATGTGGTATGGTTAATTGGCGGTGTAAAGGCATGGTCAAGGATTCTCATAGATTGAACAATTTCTGTGTTTATATGAATTGCAAATCGCAAGATCGTAAATGCGCAAGCAAAAACTAATTGGATCACGTTCAGAGATCGTTGGGTGAATTTCTGTTTTGCTAGAATTGTGAAGTCATTGAATATGCCTTGTGGGTAGATGATTAAACACCTGTGATTTTTATAAAAGTAAGTAAGATTGATAATTTTTCAACGTTTCTCAATCTCTCTTAAATAATTTTGCACTTTTCATCCTAAAGTGATCTCCTTGGATTCTTTTCGCTTTTCATAGGAATATTTTTAAACATTTTCTATAATAATAATAAGTTATATATAATAATAATAATATATAATAATAAGTTTCTATAATATAAATCATACTTGTTATCGTTCTCATGTCTTCATTTAATTTCGCTTAATCTTATATTTAAGCTCTATCCATAAACTAACTAAAACAATACTCTAATTTCATGTGTACTTTCTACAATACTCCAATTTAAATTCGATTAAAAAGTCCATATAGTCAAATTCGATAACAACTCAAAGATTAAGTGATTTAAGACAATTCCAAAAAGTGAAATCACTCTGACCCAAACTTCATTAACGTCTTCAAACAACTTCAAAATGCCTCTAAGAAACACAATTAAATACAATAATTACAATAAATGTATTACCAAGCAACAAAAGTAGCATTAAGCTTCATCTAAGAAAAAGATTAGAAACCATAGAAATCAGACTATTCAAATATTTGAGCGCCACTGCCTTCATAAATTATTCCATTTACATATTTCCGAATTATTTTCAAAAAGTTTTCAATAACAGTTAAACTTGATCAAATTTAGTTTTGTTGAACTTGCATCATGATATTCCACTTTTTGTGTGTTTTTAAACAAATTCATTCATCAATTCAGCTTTTTGTTAATATATAATTAGCTGTTTAGCTATCACAAAAGTACGAATGAACAAATAGTCAGAAAAAGCTTGAAAACTGAATAATTCACCTTAAAACTGAACTTTCCACGTACATTAATTTAGCGGCACAGCGTCAAGTGCGTAGCACTGACCTTATGTGTTGTTTGATGTATTTTGAAGTGTTCACGTTTTTACTACCAGACTTACATGCGTTTGAGCAAATTTAAGCATGCGTTGGAACTAATTTCTTCCACTAATTTAAATTTAATAGTATAAAAACGCTTTCAAATCTAGTATTAACGTTTTGTATTAATGGTGAATTAATGAAGTATGAGTTACTCACTTTTTGCGGTTGATTGATGAGGACACTTTGCATATATTTGTTTAATGAAGTGATTAACAGTTCATCTATTTGTTTTATGAACGTTTAGTACGACACTGCAAGAAAATTCAAACTTTATACTGAGATCATCAGATCTATTGTTCAAATTTTTTCAATTTAAAGTTTAATTAAATCATCTTTTTTCTTAAAATGTGTTTTTATTGGCTTCCTGGCCAGAAGCACAGTAGCAAAAACATTTAAATTGTAAGTTTAAAAATCATTCAAAAGACTTCAACGCTCTTCAACTCTTGGCATCAACTTGGAAACGACGAACCTTGGAATAGTTTATATTTATTTTCAATTTTCTATGTAATTTTTTGTGCAACGTTGCAATGCTCAATGCATGAATCCAATTTAGACACTTATATTTGTGTTATAAATGCTCATGTTCTGGGTAGCTTGCAATATATGGTGTTTATTAGCGGTGTTGCACACAGTAATTCATAGTAATTTGATCAAAAAGCTGCCGAGCATTTACCTGTTTACAAATTTATTTTGATTTTTTTTCGTATTTGAATGCTTCATTGGAGGTTGTGGTGGATTTTTTTAGTTTTTTATAAGTAGCAGAGGTTTTGGCAGACAATTTTTTTTTAACTCGTAGTTTTAGTTTTGAACTTTATTTTCTCTACGAATTAACATATTTACTTGACTATAAAGTACTCATACAAAACATTTATTTTAATTTGATGCTACTAGAATATGTAATATGTAATATATGCAACGGTACTTAAAATATATTTCAGTTATCCAAACTCAATAAAATATGCTCCATACTTCAACATTTATAGACTTAAATCGACTCAATACTCCAAATAAGTCTTAAATTAGCATTTTTTGCCATTTACCCATAAATATCTAATTTATTGCGAGCAAACCTCAAGTCTACTAATAATGTTTTTACTCTAAATGGTCATAATTTGGCAAGTTGAAATATATAGCAAGATAAATTCATCAAACTTATTTCCTTATTGTCAGTCTTAAACATTAATAAAACGAAGTATCTAAGTTTGTTGTTAAGTCGATCAATTTATTAGGTTATTTATCAAAAGACTGAAAAAACATTTGGTATCCCTGCTAATGAATAATCATTCAACGCCCAAATTCCTTCTCGCTAATAGAATCATTACATTAATCAGCTTATTATAGACATCTTAAGTGCCAGTATTTTTCTGTTTTTTTGCAATATCGACCGAGATTGCACCGATTTCCCAATGCCACAAAATATCTTATGGTTTTTATATTTTACATAGTTTCAATAGTTGCACTGAAAACATTTTATTGCTAAACGAATGTCATAAAAATGTTTTAATACGTTACATCTAGTATTTTAGATCGCGTACTTATTTTAATAGTTTCATTGTTTTCCAACTTCAGTCTGCAATATGCACTCATATGGTTTGTAAATCAATTTTCCAATTCTTCAGATTCACTTAAAAATCGTGAAACATTCATAGTAATTTGATTTTACATATCTTTGCTGACTAGTTTTGAAGATTTTTTAGATTTCTCGAGTTCTCTGCAATATTTTAATATTTTATTAAAGTACATTTTATTTCTCCACAAAAAATATTTACATCGCTGCTTGACTTCTAAAATGACATAATAATTTGCAAATATAATTCAATTACTGTGTAAACAGTTCAAAAAGTAAACTAAGTTCGAACCATAAACCTATAGCTAAAGCATATATTAATAGTATAAATCAAATGTACAGTACGTTGTTGTGTTGGTTTTGCATTTTTTTTGTATTTAATTATTATTTTACAGAGATCATAAAAATAAACATAAATTCATTTTACTTGAAGTTAACGTTTAAAGTTCTCATTCAACTCACTCTCCCAATTCAACTCATTATATTTGTTTGTACAAGCTACAAGCTATGTTGCTACAAGATGCTACAAAATGATAGGGTAAATTCCAAGTAAATTAGCCAAATTGTACTGTGAATTTTTCTTGAAGAATTTGCCGAAAATTATAAAACTTATAACAATAAAAATATTTTTAATTTATAAACGGATAGATGAGAAATTTCATATTTCTTTTTTTAGAGCAGTTTTATTATTTTTGTTTTTTCATAAATATTTTGTTTCTCATTTTGAGTTTTTCAGATAGTGATAGTGGCTATGTTTGTGTTTTGTTAAATAAGTTTGGGCATATTTTACATCTACTTAACATAATTCATGCAACATTTTCGTGTGTCTTGGATGGAATTTGGCAGAGTAAACTTTCTACAAGGAAATTCCTCAACAAACTGGATCCGCTGTTAATGATATCATTCATGCCAAGAAGCTACAGTAATACTACAGCATTACAATTTAGTCGAATTTTAATAACAAACTTAATAAAGAAATTAGTAAAGCAAATACACTCGAGATACACCATTCATTCACCTGCAGGCAAGAGTAAACTGTTTTGAAGTATGCAATTAAATGCTAACAAAAGCAAATTATTAATGATGGCTTGTCTGGACAGTGAAAATATTTTTGATTGGAGTTTAAGCTTTGAAGTTTAAAGTAAAAGTAAAATAATGATGACTGGAGAAGACATTTCGCGGCTATAGTGCTACATTACGCTAACTCGAACAAACGGAATTTTTTGACTTTATTCTTGATTCCGACTAAAAATAATACCCTCTTTCGATATCCGTTGAAAAATTTTTGATTTAAGGTCCCCATTCTTATAAAATTAAATTTCAAGATTTTACATTTTAAAAATTTTTATAACCGATAAAATTCAAATCGTAATCAGATTAGCCCAGTAAAAATTTTCAAAATAAAGTGAAATTCAGTAGTGATTTTTATGTAAACACAAAGAATCTCCTTATTATGACAATATTCTATAATTTTAGTGATAATACTTATCAGAAAATATCTGATATAAGATTTAAAATAGTTATTGACCTTAATTTGTTGAATTTTCTCATTTTGAAAAATAACTTACTAATGTAAATTTTTTTCGAAAAAAAAGTTCAGTGGTGAATTTTTTTGTATGTAAATTTTGTAAAGTGGTATTTTAGTTATTTAAGTCGTATTTGATATAATTTAGGTGTTTTTCTGATAAAGTGATAAGCAAGAAAGAGTTAGAATTCAAATAAATAATAGTTTGGACAATCTAAAAGCTTCAAAATAGTGAAAACATTGCCAAAAAATATATCAAACTAATATTTTCTATTATTTGCTTAAATTAAGTGATAGCTCTCAATTAAAAGCAATAAAAGTTCTTTTTAATTAAGTTCCTTTTGATTTAGAATCATATTCATGTTCAAAGTTCCTTCCAAAGTGTTAAATCGAGAAAATAAAAATTTGCCCTTTTACGCTAAGTCACAAAATCCGGAAAAATATTTTTGATTTTGTATGTAGATGCCAATTACGCTAACTCGCAGAGGTTTTTTAAAATATGAAATTAAGATCTTTTAAATTGACTCTTCGTCGATTTTTTAGTCACAAATTGTTGATTGTATGTTGATAATCATAAAATATTCGCAAAAACCATAATTCATTACATGGACTGATCTCCAAAACATTTTAAAACTTTACTTGCGTTTTCCTCGAAATATTTTCAAAACAGTTAGCGTAATGTAGCACTATAGTCGCGATTTGGTGTCCAAAGATTATTGAATGGACTTTGAGGAAATAAATAAATGCAAATTTAAGTAAAAGCAAAGCCGGTAAAATATCAAAAAAATAATTAAAATTCAGATAAAGTCGCGTTCTTAATTTTAAGTCATGGGATTTTTAATTGATTGGTTCATGTCGTGGTTCATTTTTATGATTAAGTTTAAAATAAATATTTGGATCTTTTCACGACATTTGCACTAAATTGCAATTTATCATCTTTCTCCTAAATATCAAGAAATTCATGCTTTTAACTTCGGTTGATAAACACTTTTTATGGATCATCATCAAAAAGGTTAATATATTTTTTAATGAAAGTTTTAAGAAATATTTAACGAGCAAAAAAGTAACAAATATTATTCAACATATAGAGACAGATAGAGCTTTAATCTGTTACGAATTCGATTTTGAACCAAAAAACATTGTTAGATCATTTTAAGAGGGTTGGAAGATGAGTTATGATCTACTTTATTCATAACCTCCTAAGACTAAATTTTGGTAAGCTTTCAAATAAATAAATTTGTATAGATGAATCTCACTCAATAATACACAAGCCTGCGACAATAACTAGAAATTAATTTCCATTTTCATTTATAAATGCATTAAACTCTACACACACGCTCCACATGTTCCATATTGCTTACAAATTTGTGATATTCACGGATTTCTCACTTAAGCATGAAAACAGTACGTTCAGAGACAACTTTTGAAAATACAAACAAAAATTTCTTGAATCATTTTTATAAATAAAAATTCTGGTTTAACTTGAATTGCAAAAAAAAGGAAAATTAAAAGTAAATGATATTAAAATACTTAAAACCAGTAAAATAAAAATAATATGAAAAAAACATGCAAAAAATTTTAATTCAAGTTTGGGCGGGATATATACCTAATTAAGAATCAAATCATTTTGCAAATTTTTTCTATGATTTTCTGCTAAGTTTCGGTTAGTACTCAGGCAGGGTTTAAGAAACTGTTTCAATTATCAAAATTAATTGTTGGCACGATATTTGCTACACAATCTTTTGAATATAAGATTATGATAAAGACTTGACAAGCTAACATATAAGTGAAATCACTTATCCGCACTTAAAGAGCTTTCCCAACCATGAGTGGATAAAACTTTTATTATTTTGTTATTTAATTTAAATAATTTCGAATAATTTCGAAAACCTCAATAAAATCTTGCTTGAATCTTTGAACATTAAAGCAATATACATTTTGAATTTATTAAAGTCATTGAAAACACAATTAAAAAAGCATTAATGTGATTTTATTATCATAAAGCTATTAAAAATATTATACTGTGCAAATTCTTTACATTTCAATGATTTTTGTGTGGTTTACATTTTTTTTTGCGCAAAATTTATGATTTTATGTTTGAACGGATTTTTATTCTTTAATGGCTTTTTTGACCTTTCTGAGTTTTTCATTTTCATCGATATTGATAATTATTACAATTAGTTTAGGTTTCTTTTTTGCGAAATTATTCAAATATGGATCATTTATTCAATTTTATAGGTTTAAAACATTTTTATAAAATTTTATTCAAATTTGGAATATGTTTTAGATTTGACTGGATATTCTTTGAAAGCGGCGAAAACATCTCTTTAATTAAATTGTATCTTATTAGGAATGTTTTTCAGTAATTTATAGACATATCAGACAAATGGTTGTTTAATTCAGGTGGAAATTTCAAATTTGCTAAGCTCATAAATTGTCTAGAAAAGGAATTTTCAATGAATATATTTTAATCAATATTTTTGAACAAACACAATTTAAAGCTACTTTACAGTGAAGCTGTTTGACCAATGCTTTAGTCCAACTATAGAGCCTGCAACAGTATTTTATGTGTTGAACTAACTAATAAACTAATCAATGATGCTTCTCAGCATGCCTCCATAAATATAATTTACGAACTGTGGTTTTTGCTTCAAATTTTGTGAATTTGTCAAGCATTCAAGGTTGAAATTTTTTGCATTATTTCCCCATAAAAAAAGAACGAGTATTTAATTACTTGAAAGTATTGAAAGCATCTATCGAAAGTATGGAAAGTCCAAAAACTCTTTAATTCTTAATTTTCTGATTAAAAAATCTTTCACAATTTAAGAAGAAGTAAAATATACTTTTCCCTCGAAACATTGAAAACGGATGCAACTAACCAAAAGATTTGAATTAATTATTTTACTCTCAATTCCAGTTTTTTCGTCGTATCTCGCGCACACTTTTTTGCCGAAAATAATTTAAAGTATTTTTCAATTTTTGTGAAAGGAACGAAAAAGCCGTCAAGTTCGAGCAGATAAAGAGACACAAAGTGATACATGTGAGCAGCAAAATAGGTCCACCACCGACAAAAGCAACATGAAACCAGCAGAACAGTTAAATATGATAAATTTTTTGTAAATAATCGATAAATGAGATAAATTCGAGTTAAGTTGGTTGGAATTGTTTAAACTGTGGAATTTGTTGTGTTGGTTTATTTGGGTGTTGGAGATTTGTTTCTGGTTGCCTTTGGAGCCCTGAATTGCGACTGGATTTAATTTTGATTCAGTTGAAAGAAAACTGGACCAACTTTCTGATAAGTTTAATTAAATGCAAACAACGAAAGCAGAAAAAGCAACACACTCAAATTAGTTGATTATAATGTTCGTTTAATGAGGATCTTTTGGCTTTTTAATGTTTGTTAGCAAGGAGAGTGGAATTTGGAGGATGGTATTGTTAACAGTTCGGTTGAACATGACCATATAGTGTAATACATGGTAATACGGTATCGTAAGTCAAGTCGTAAGTAAAGTTACAAGTCTGTCAAAAAAAACTAAGAAATAATTAAAATCATCCTTTCAATTCCATTGATTAACTCATTAAAAAGTCAAAGCATCCAGTTTTACTTATTTAAAAGCTCAAACCATCACCACATTAATAAAACACAATAATTAATTAACTTAAATTAAAATAAAAAGCTACATTTACAAAAATTTAAAAGAAGTACTCACTAATGAAGAACAGCAGCACGAGAACACAATTTATAGCCACATACTTCATTTTGCTAATTTGTTAATTAAACGGTTTTGAACAGAAAACTCCAAAAACACTCTCGAAATCACTTCGAGAAAATCGAAAATTAAAACTTTTCCTCTCTTTTCTAAGATTTCATTTATTTTTCCACTCAATTGTGCATTTATGATTATTTTATTGTTTTCTATGAATCTTTCATTGAATCACTAATTAACACTTTTTAAGCCAAATACAATAAATACACTTTTTCGCTTTTATTTGCCTTTTCTTATTACTTAATTGCTGAATTGCTCTATGAGAATCTAAACTGGAAGATATTAGTTTTATTATTATATTTTTTCACTTTTCTTCAATTTTTCTTACAACTTAAAAAAGATTATTAGAGTTTTATATTAAAATTTTAATGTAACAACTTTTAAATTTACAATGGAAAATTAAAAGGCGGCTCGATTAAACAAATTTTTTAGAGGATCTCTTCTCACTTTACTACGATTTGCTTGCTATTTTCCCCTTTTGCTTGAATTCTTTTAATTTAATCAAGCTTCTTGTTATTGTTACGCATTTCTTCAAATGTGACTACATCTGCTGGATAAATGTGTTTCCAGTCTAATTTTTCATGTAAATTTTATCATTTGCTTAGTGATTTAAACTTTCTTTCAAATTGATCGAGAATTTTTTTAATTTTTCGCGGAAATTGAGCCTTCAATTGAATGATGGAAGGTGTTAAATTATTTAACAATTTTATTAAAGATTTGATTATAAAATTATCACTTTTTCTAAGCACACTACTTTCTTCGATAATAAAAATTTTGCATGATCTTTCCAAACACTCTTAAATGTCACTTGAAAATAATTGAATGATAATTATCTTAAATTATTATAATTCAAAATACATCCGAGATTTTTGGTGAATTGAATAGTTAAACAAGACATCAAAGAATGTAAATTAAGCTTTAACAAATTACTCAAATATGGAATGATCGAAGTTTGAAGAAATTACGCAAACCGAATCGCGAAAAAATCAATAATCCAAAAATAATGATTGAATTTTTGAAAGAAAACTCCACCGGCTGCACAAAAACAATCAACTAATTAACATCTCCAAAAAAATGTCTCACATTTTCCCACAAAACGAAAATACTAACTCCAAAAATTAGGAAAAAAACGCAAATTGTTGACATTCTTTGAATTGATCGCTCTTTACCCGAAAAGTCCAACAAAAATATTTCCAAAAAACGAAAACCAAAAATCAGCCAACAAATAAAAATATATTTAAGGTTAATCAACGTGCTAATGAATTTACCACAACTTTCTCTAACTTCTTTTTTCCGAACAAAAATAAATAAAAACTATTTCTGATACGAGTCAAGTTTCCAATACAATATTATACCGGTTTTGATTTGAAGGCATCAATTTCTTGCATTGCTTGGACTTCTTATGGGTTTTTGTTGAATCTTCTTTCAATTTATTGAAGACGACTTAAGATCAAATGCTCATGAATGAGACATTAATCTCAAGAAATCATCAATTATTCCAACAATTCTTCGTTTCTTTGATTCTCGTAAAATGTGAAATGGAAATTATTAAGCTCATTATGCCGTGTTATACTTTATTGAACATTAATTCAGTTAATTGATTGACGATTTGAGCATGGACAATATAGAAAAGTAAATAAACTGTAATAGCAAATAAGCAATAAAAATTTAATTATAGAACACCGTAAAAAGTCTTTTTATTGAGTAATTGTTTGCTTGGTGTCGATTGATCTCGGAAGTTTCTTACGGGAAAGTTTGCCATCCAAAAAATTTAGAAAATTCTTCAATCTAATTAATTTGAATTTTTTGTGATCTAATTGAATTCAAGAAATATTTATCGTGTCTAATTAAAAAAAATCAATTCATCCAACTTCATTCAACGAAGGACTACGCATTTTTCTTGAAAAATTATGCTCACTCCTATTAATGCTTTAGGCTTTAGCAAAACCAAATAAATCGCTGATTATTTGCTAGTATTTTGAGATTTTTATGTTTTTCAAACCGTAGAAAAATAGTTGGAAAAAAGCTGATTTTTTTCGCAATTTTATAATTGGAAACAAAATTTAAACATTTTAAATCATTTTACAGCAAGGTCGGCGTACTTGCACAAGCAAAAACCAAGTAAAATATAAGTAAAATCGAGTAAAATATTAATAAAAATGCTGTAAAACCAAGTAAACAGCTCAGCACAATAAGCTCAAACAGCTTATAGACCACTAAACTATGTAAAGCTTGGAGTAGCCTTAAGTATTGAAGTGATCTTGAATTATGAATTCTTAAAATTCTTTGGTCAGCTGAGTGTTGGTTTTTTAAAGATCTTACAAGATCTTCAAAAGAATTTTGCAATATTAATTTTGACTCAAAAAGTAGGTGAGATCCTCAATTAAAAATTCAAATATTGATGAGCGTCGATTTTCACAATTCTTTCAGTTTCATAAAAAATTCTCATGCTCCAATTCTTGAGCTTTTAACACATTTTCAAAGGCAAATCAATTATTTATGAATAATGCCTGTTGCACTCTTATTAATTAATTAATTTCACTCCACATAATATTAAATTATTATGCACTGCCAGTCAATATCTGTTTTTAGCACAGTTTAAATGTTTTTACAGAAACAATATATTAAAACTCTAGAGTGAATGACAAAACCGTTACCAATCGCTCTTACATTTATTCATATATTTTTAACTTTGGAACAACTTCAAACGCCAAGTGGTTTGCAGATAAAGAAGAAAATCCAAGCAGCCCGTTCACTTGTTCGATTCAAACTAAAAGCAAGTTGGAAAATGTTTTTGAAAATACTCATTGACCACTTTTTCTTCGGCTTGCCGAAGCTCGTGTGTGCAACTCGTTTGTGGCTGCTCATGGAGGTGTTTTGTTGTTGGTTGAGGTCGTTTGAACGTGCAATTTATCTACATGCAAAGGAGAAAGAGACTTTTTCAGAGTTTTCATTCAATTCATTCATTTTTTACGTTTTTTTGCTAAGATAATGTTGTTTAATGCTTTAACCAATACATAAATGGTTGGAGCATATCGTTGGCGGTTGGAGCAGCACGTCGATGATTATGTTTGTTATCAGTTGAGCATGATCAACTTGCATTTAAAATTGTGAAGAAACATTCTAATTTACGTTCGCGATTGAGAGGCAAAGGGAAATGAAGAATTTTTACAAAGTAGGAAGGAATTTAAATTGCAGACATTGTGAATAATTAGCATACAGGTGAGGTTGTACAACGGAAGATATGCTTTCAAAATGGAAAAATGCATCATAATTTATTTACTAGTTTTGATTTAATTTTGCGGTTGTAGATTCGCAAACCATTCTCACAACAAATCCTTCTTCTGTTACATCAATCCTTAATTTAATAAAATTCATCAGTCTCACCTTAAACTATATCAGAACGAAAACAAATAAAATATTTTCCTCTATTTTAAATTTTATTCAAAAATAAACTTTTCAAAAGCGATTTGTCAACAATATATATATTGCCTATATAGGCACTTCCATAGGTAGTTTGATTTACATAAAATTGTAAAAACACACAAATATCAACACACTAGTTATCCCGTCTCGGCAAAAATGCCGAGTTAAATATTTGGGTTGTAATAAATTTTAAGCCATCAATCTAGATCAAATAACCTAGATTTATAGTTTAAAATTATTTTAACTTCAGATTAATGAAAAAACCACGTATTTTTTTATTTTCATTATCTAAATTTTTATTTGGAGCGACCAGCTGGTCACCAGGATCAGCATAAAAAGATCCCATACATGTTTCATGAGCAATCCAATAAATTAGATATATTCGCTGCAGAAACGAAAGCTCTATTGAAAGTTTCAAAATATATCCAGGATCTTAAAAAATAGCTTCTGGATGTGGAGTTTAGCAGATTTTCAGTAAATTTAAGATTGTCACACATAGATTCTATTTTTTTTTTAATAATTAAGATAAGAAATCTCGAAAAAATTTTGGGATAAGGATGAAATAGTTAAGATTCGTGGTGGACCCGCGATGTCAGTTCCTCTCATTACACCAACATTGTCTAGACTCACTGATCATTTGGTAAAAATTTGAAGTCTCTAAATGGTTCCGTTCTTTGAAAATAGTAAAATGTTTGAAAAGCTTATGAGAGAAAATATTATTTTTATTACCTAAAGTTTTATTTGGAGCAACCAGCTGGTCACCAAGATCAGCATAAAAAGATCCCATACATTTTTCATGATCAATCCACTAAATTAAATATATTCTTTGAAGAAACGAAAGCTTTATTAAAAGTTTCAAAATAGATCCTGGAACTTGAAAAATAGCTTCTGGATGTGGAGTTTAGCAGATTTTCAGTAAATTTAAGATTGTCACACATAGATTCTATTTTTTTAAACTCATTAAGATAAGAAATCTCGAAAAAAAAATTTGCGATAAAGATGAAATAATTAAGATTCGTGGTAGACCCGCGATGTCAGTTCCTCTTATTGCACCAACATTGTCTAGACTCACTGATCATTTGGTAAAAATTTGAAGTCTCTAAATGGTTCCGTTCTTTGAAAATAGTAAAATGTTTGAAAAGTTTATGAGAGAAAATATTATTTTTATTACCTAAAGTTTTATTTGGAGCAACCAGCTGGTCACCAGGATCAGCATAAAAAGATCCCATACCTTTTTCAAGATCAATCCACTAAATTAGATATATTCTCTGAAGAAACGAAAGCTCTATTGAAAATCTGAAAAAAGCTTCTGGGTCTTGAAAAATAGCTTCTGGATGTGGAGTTTAGCAAATTTTTAGTTAGTTGATAGCAAATTTTCAGTTAGTAAGATTGTCACACATAAGTTCTATTTTTTTGAACTCATAAGAATAAGAAATCTCGAAAAAAGTTTTGGGATAAGGATGAAATTTTTAAGATTCTTGGTGGACCCGTGATGTCAGTTCCTCTTATTGCACCAACATTGCCTAGACTCACTGATCATTTGGTAAAAATTTCAAGTCTCTAAGTGGTTCCGTTCTCTCAAAATAGTAAAATGTTTGAAAAGCTTATAAAAGAAACCAATAAATTCATCTTCAGATCAACAGCGCGTGGGAATCTTGGGTTTCTGGTGAAAATCAAATCTCTTGTGATGCCAAATAATTAATGAAAGAAGAAAAATCAAGAAAAATTAAGCAATGAACAAATTTTGTGCATATCATATGCAAAAAGTGCCAAAATCGCATAGATTCTGGAAGCTGGAGAAGAGACGCGGTGGGTTGACCAACTCAAAAATGACTCAAAATGTGTAACTTAGCAATGTTTATAAGACCTCATCAAAAAAAATTAATTTTTGCTGTTAATAAAAAGTGCCACCACATCGTGAACGTTTTTTTTGGAAAATTCTGATTTTCCCGAGGATCACGGGATCAGCTCTGGTGACCACCAGATGCGTGGACCAGGTCTAGAACAAAAAGTTTTCATCCTTTACATAGTTGTAAGAAGTTTTGGTGAAAAAAATTCTTGAAAACCTTTATCCGTTCAAAAGTTATTAAGCTCCAGTTCAACGACATGACAGAATTTCGCGTACAACATATAAATATATATATATATGAACAACTGAATTCTATTATATCTAATATGAACAACTGAATTCTATTATATCTAATAAATTGTTTTGAAAACGTTCAATAAAAATAGACAACAAGTATAATGATAAAAGTAAATATTTGTAAATAAATGCATGGTTTAATATTTGGAGTTTTTGTAGTTTCGTAGTTAAAAGTTCTCTGAATTATTCCTGATCCTCAAAAGTGACAATAGCAGCTCCTTTTTTCATATTGCTGCCAGCTACACCACCAACTGATTTTACGATGCCATCTCGGGGAGCTTTTAGGACGTGCTCCATTTTCATGGCTGTAATTTAGAAAATTATTTAAGATTCGAATCAACATGGAGTATAAAAAGAAAAATTACCAATAATGACAGCCAAAGGATCTCCTGCTTTCACTTGATCACCAGCTTTGACCAAAAGTTTGTCCAGAACTCCCGGCATTGGAGATATTACACTAGATTTGTTGGAATCTCCAGAAATCTCAGCTGCATTCAAAAATGCTGGCTTTACGATCTCAAGCTCAGTTTTTCCATTCTAATTTGGAGAAATAATTTATTTGATTTAATAACTTTCTATACCATTTATGTTTGATATTCAAGCCAAATGACAATCTCACCTCACCAAATACAGCGATACTCTCAGGCGAAATGACAGCACTGAACTCTGTCAAAGCTCCTTCGATGTTGACCCTCAATGTAAATCTCCCATCAAACTTCGATGTTGTCGCTTTAACGTTTTTCCACTCGCTTTGATCAACCTTTACTTGGAATTCATCTTCGTCTTGCTTTATGGAAATTTTGTGAACTTTCCCATCAAATTGAAGCTTTACATCACGAATGGCTGAATGGTTCACGCGGAAACTTTTTTCCAAAACGAACGGATCTTGACCTGTTAAAAAATTTACAGTTTAATTAAAAAATTCCATTAAAACGTATGAAAAGAATCTCACCTCTATCAGCTTTCAGCGCATTCGCCATGCACGCATTATTTTCATTCAAAACAAAAGCAACCGCAGCTTGAGTCAGCAAATCGTCAGAAATTTTAATTTCTGGGAAGAGGGAATCAAAATGTTGAGGAATAAATCCAGTGTGAACGTCAGCTGCTTGGAAACTTGGATGTCTCGCCAAATCAATCAAGAAATTCACATTAGTTTCCAATCCAGTGATGTGATAATCTCTTAAACGTGCCACCAAACTATTCAACGCTTGAGTCCTGTTTTCTCCAAAGACAACCAATTTTGCAATCATTGGATCGTAATGCACAGAAACTTCGTCCCCTTGACGGACTCCAGTTTCAACACGAACTGTATCGCTTGGAAGTGGAGTTGAAAGATGATGAAGTGGACCTGCACCTGGCAAGAATCCTCCTCGCGGATCTTCAGCGTAAATTCTAGCTTCAAAAGCATGACCATGTCGTTTAATTTGAGCTTGTGTCAAGGGTAGTGGCTCGCCAGATGCAACACGAATTTGCCATTCAACTAAATCTGTGCCTGTTATCATTTCCGTTATGGGATGCTCGACCTAGAATTTCGAGAATATCCATAAAGACTATTTATTAACCGGAAAAAATTAAACACCCACCTGCAATCTTGTGTTCATTTCCATAAAGTGAAAAGACAAATCTTCTTTATCTAGAATAAATTCAACAGTTCCTGCGCCAACATATCCTACAGCTTTTGCAGCCCTTACAGCAGCTTCTCCTAACTCAGCTCTTAAGGCTTCACTTAAATTTGGAGCTGGTGCCTCTTCAATGATCTTTTGATGCCTTCTCTGTACTGAACAATCTCTCTCATAAAGATAAACTGCGTTTCCGTAATGATCAGCAAAAACTTGCACTTCTACGTGCCTAGGAGAGCGAACGTAACGCTCTAAAAGAACAGAGCCATCACCAAAAGCTTTTTCCGATTCAGTTCTTGCGGAATTTAGAGCAAACAAAAAGTCTTTTGGAGTCTCAGCAATTCTCATTCCTTTGCCGCCACCACCACGAACAGCTTTGATCATTAAAGGGAACTGAAAATATAAAAACATATAATATTGATCTTTTTAGAATAGTTCTACACGCACCCCAATAATATCAGCCTCCCGAATCAAAGTTTCATCTGATTGATCATCTCCGTGATACCCGTTTATGATTGGAACATTAGCCGCTGCCATAATCCTCTTGGATGTGCTTTTGATACCCATGTCTCTAATAGCAGATGCTGGTGGACCCATAAAAATAATATTTTCTCTTTGGCAAAGATCAGAAAACTCCACCTTGAAATAATAAATCTAGATAAGATCTTGAAAAAAATATAATTATTTTCATCTTTTACACTTTCTGATAAGAATCCATAACCAGGATGAATAGCTTGACAGTTTGTTTGTTTTGCAACTTCGATGATCTTATCGGAGCGCAGGTATGAGAGCTGGGATGAAGCTGGTCCAATATTAACAGCTTCATCAGCCTAAAATAAATTATTGATCAACGTGCGATTTGATAAAACTGTGACATAATCAATAAAAAAATTAATAATTTTGCTGGAATTTACCATTTCAACGTGTAGAGATTTAGCATCAGCATCGGAATAGACTGCTACTGTACGCACTCCTAATCTTCGAGCTGTTTTGACAATCCTACAAGCGATTTCTCCTCTATTTGCAATTAAGATTTTATTTAATGGCTTCACTTGAATTCCTACATTTTGCTGGGAATAGGATTTTGCGAGGCTTGCTGGTGATATTGATTGATTGGTGAGGTACCTTGAAATATTAAATTAACGGTGAATTGATATTTGGATGCTGACAATGAATTTAAAGCCACCTTTTAAACAGAATTCCTGAACTCCGCAACATTTTATTTTCGCAATGTTATTGACACCCTGTACTATTTTGATTTGTATCAATTATCAGCAAGTTTTTATCGCGCTGAATTTACCGGTTATTAGGAAGTTACACAAAACACTTTATGTAAATAAATTGTATTTATTCTTAAACAGTATACCATTATACATTAATTATAGTAAAAAACAGATTAAATGCCGGGAAATAAAAATATATACTTGAAACCCCTCCGATTAATCGATTCGCTTGATTTCAGCGAGGGGCTTATAATGAGCTCACAAACTCACACAGTCAAAGGATCGCTCTAATTATTTCGTGAAATAAGCTAATTTGGAATATTAGTACTTTAAGGAGCATTAAATCCTTAAAGTTCTTATCAGAACGGATTTGACAACTTGTGCTGCGACAGATCAGCCTGTATTGTCGATTAGCAGGCCTCAACTTCGACATTGAGTTTGCCGACTACTAATTTTGGAGTTCAAGAAAAGTTTTACACTAGAAGCCGACATTAAGCAGGAAAACCACAGCTGAGGTTAGTAAGATCAAAAACTGGGGTACACTTTAATCAAGCGAGCTTCTTGTGAAACTACTTCAACAAAATTTTCTGCTTTCTGCCATTAATTTGAGAGACTTTAATTCCGATGTATCTAGTACAACCCACTCGATTTTCCACTGACTAGCCCAGTTTTCTCAGCATCACACAGGCTCACGTCTTTCAGCCAACAGTCTCAAAGTCGTGGAAAATGTGTATTAAATAATTATCGATCGATTTTGCACGGCTCAATATACGGTGCTCATTTTCTTATCAAAGGCTCCAGTCAGACAAAGGAATTTACAAGAATTCTGCTTAGTACCTATGGTTGCTGGCCTGAACCCCACCCGAGCATGAATTTCCATGCAAATTTCATACCGTCTACTCGCGAAAATAGTTTTTCTTCTTCTTGAATTCGCGAAATACAAAAATTTACAGCAAATTCTGGCCAAAAGAAAAGTAGTTTTTTCTGGATGAGCTCATCCTTTTTCAAAGAATGTCGCCGCACAATTACATCTGGAGTTTATCAGTAGATAGGGTTGAGATACTAGTTTATCATATGGGACTACCTAGTTGCAATGCAAACATGTCTAGCAAATGTCTTAACATTGAGACTTTGGTAATGTCTGGCTTCCTAATTAAAGTCGTAAATACACAAAATAAGTCCAATATTAAATTAAATAGTGTTTGTGGTTCTTCTGGTTCAAGTTCAAGACAATTTCTCGTCAGTAAATTAAATTTTTGAGTATTTTTTATATTTGCTTAATATTTGTTACACAAAAATTTGAATATTTTCTACATTACTAGATTATTATGATGAATTTTCTATTAAGAATTGTGGAAATTTTGTGTAAAGTAAAATTCTTAAATAAAAATTATTAAGAAAACAAACACGAGAGCTGAGAAAATTGAGTGGTTAGTTTTGTTATTCGCGAAAAAGTCTTTGTTGTGAATATTTAGTGTGTTTCAAGAGAGATTCTAAAGTAGTTCTTTTTGCTAATTGAGTGTTTATGGCAAATAAAGTAATTAACCCTGATTAAATCGTATAGTTTCATTGTCTGGGTGGAGTTTTGGTGTTGTAATATTGATTTTTGACGTAATTTTTAGTAGAATGAATCATTTTATAAATAATTATATTATGTTATGTGGTCAAAGAAGTTATACGACGATTCTTCAAATTGTGAATTTTTTGACAGTTATATAGAAATGTCTATCTAGATCATTATTTTAATAGAACTTCTAGAGATTAAAAGTTTTGTTAAATTGCATTGGCTAATTCAACAAACTGACCATTTCGCCCTTCTTTCCAGAACACATTTTTCTCGTAATAGTGAAGTCACTTGCAGCCGGCTTTGAATAATGCGTAACATCTAAGAAAAAACACAGATACTGGAGAGTGTTTATGGAAATATTGAAATAGCCCCAAATTGTGTTCGTGCGAAGTTTCTTAGAAGACCATGACTTACGACACTCGAGGTCCGGCCGAACCTCAAGAGAACCAATCCGATGGATCATCGGGGGCCGAGCAGTCGAGTGAAGTGTAAGTATATTTTTATTAGTGTTATCTAAGACCAAAAACCACAACTAAACCAATTTTTCAGTTCGCCTGAGGAGCTAATTGCTTCCTTCCCAGTCCCAAAGCTTGCTTCCCTAAACAGTAAAATAAGCAATCCTCGCTGGGTGGTCCCTGTTTTACCTGACCAAGAACTAGAATGTCTCCTGAACGCTGCTATCAAGCTTTCCCAAGCTGGCATCGATTACGAGTGCGAGCCTTGCGTTCGCTTCTACCGCGAAGGACTTACCACCTCTTTTGTTAAAATCTTAACCGATGAAGCAGTCAACTCTTGGAAGTACAACATACATAGCTGCATACTCATGTCCTGTGGGAAGCTGCTTCACCTGTGTGCTTTACATATGAAACTGGACAATCCTTTTTTGCTGGAATTGCTGGCTATCGCACTTGATCCTGATAATAAGTTTAACACACATAATGCTTCTAGGTAATTAGAATCCGTTTTGAAACATGAACTTTCCCTTACTAATCAGTTTCCATTCTAGACAACCGGAACTCTTCCTTGCTGCTCAAGGCTCTCCTAACTTAACTAGTGGTGGAGTATGGGGACTTTTGCTAGACAACCAAGTTTTTGCAAAATGTCCTCCAGAGCCTAGAACTCCTCGCGGTTGGTTAGTAGACCTAATAAATCGTTTTGGTCAGTTTGGAGGCTTTGACAACTTCCTTGATCGCTTTATGGCTGGCATTGCTTTGCTGAAGAAACCAGTAACAACTGCAATTCAGAATGAGGAAATTGTTGACAATAGTTCATCAGGATGCACGTCAAGTTTGAGTGAAGAGGCGAGCAAAATGAAAACTTCGACAATTTCTTCAAACGGAACAAACAGCACAAGCACCAGTTTACTGCTGGAAGAGAATAACAAACTGAATTTGCCTTTGGTGTTTGCTCTCTTGCGTCCTTTCGGGCAGTGCCATGAGCTTCTAACCTCAAAAACTATCGAAAAGTACTTTCTGCCCATTATTGAGCCTTTAATTGAAATGTTGGACAATTTGTCGGATGAAGAGCTTAAGAAGGAAGCCAAGTCGGAAGGAAAGAACGATGTGGTTAATGGCATTGTCAAGTTTGCTCGTCAACTCATCGCTCACACTCCCAACTCCGAAAATTTGATAAAAGATTTAGAAATGTGCCGCTTGAAAATTATTCTGCGAGTTTTGCAAATCAGTAGCTTCAACGGAAAGATGAACGCGTTGAATGAAATCAATAAGATGCTTAGCTACGTGTCTTATTATCCACCAAATAGACCACAAACTCCTTTAGAAGATGAAGTCGACTGCTTAACGGCCGAGAAAATGGCCAAGTGGATAAAGGAAATGGACGTCTTAGGGATTGTGTTGAAGGATTCTTTGCATCAAATGCAGTATGTTGAGAAGTTGGAGAAGATTTTGAGGTTTTTGATAAAAGAAAGAGCACTGACTTTGGATGATTTAGACGCTGTTTGGAAAGCTCAAGCTGGAAAGCATGAAGCAATTGTTAAAAATGTTTATGATTTACTGGCCAAGTTGGCCTGGGATTTTAATGCTGAGCAGCTCGACTATCTTTTTGAGTGCTTTCAGGTGAATTACAAAATTTGTTTTTATTTTTGTGAAATTGAACAAAAATAACATCTGTGTAATTAAAAATAAACAAAATTAAAAATATTTTAGGCTTCTATGAAAACTGCCAATAAAAAACAACGCGAACGACTTCTGGAATTAAACCGTCGCCTAGCTGAAGATGATAAGAATGGTGTGATGGCTGATAAAGTGCTGAAACTTTTCTGGTCCTTGGCGCATAGTGATGTTCCTCTAGAAGTTTTGGATCAAGCGTTAGCTTCTCACGTTAAGATTCTAGATTACAGCTGTTCACAAGACAAAGACGCCCAAAAAACCATCTGGCTGAATAAATGTGTGGAAGAGCTTAAAGCAGGAGATGATTGGGTACTGCCTGCTTTGAGGCTGATAAGGTGGGTTATTTTTGATGCTTGATTGATCAGAGATTAATTATTTTAATATTTTAGAGAAATCTGCTGCCTCTACGAGCCAACTCCCAACCATGCTCCTCGAGTCCATCCAATCAGTAACCGTCAACAAGTCATTGATCGCCTCCAAAACGACCACACCCTAGTAATTCTTGTAACCAACTCGTTGGTGAATTATATGGACAAAATTCGAGTTTTAGCAAGAGCCAACAAACAGCTAAAACCAATGGAATTATTCTTGGACAAACGTTATCCTCATCCTCAGCAAATTCAAGAGCGATTAGACTTTCTGAAATTTCTATTAAAAGATGGACAATTGTGGCTTTGTGCGGATCAAGCAAAACAGATCTGGCATTGTTTGGCTGTTAATGCGGCCTTTCCAAGCGATAGAGAAGAATGCTTTAGATGGTTTGGAAAATTGATGGGCGATGAGCCTGATTTAGATCCAGGCATCAATAAGGAATTCTTTGAGTCTAATATTCTGCAATTGGATCCTCAGTGGTTGACTGAGAGTGGAATTAAATGCTTTGAAAGATTCTTTAAGGTACTGTTTCTTTTAAACTAATTTGTTATTAATGTTTTAAATCATAATTTTAATCATTTTAGGCCGTCAACTCCAAAGAAGAGAAGCTGAAAGCAAAACAGCGTGGCTACGTCCTAGACGACGAAGATTTGATCGGTAAAGATTATTTATGGCGCGTGATAACAGCCAGTGGCGAAGAAATTGCTGGAAAGGCTATTGATCTGCTGAAGGAAGTCAGTACTGCTTTAGGACCAAGACTTCAGGAAAATATAGCCAGTTTCCATGAAAACTTTATTGGCGAGTGTTGCGAACGATTAAAAACGAACTACGATAATATCTTACTGCTGACGAAAATCATGGAAGAATCTAATGTAGAAGCGAAAGAGAATCAAATTAGAAGGTAAAATTATAATAAGTGATTAATCAGAACTGCGATTAATTGAATTTTAACTTTGAACATAAATAATTTATTAAAATCATTTTCAGACTCCTCGAAGCAGAAAGAATGTGCCGTGTAGTGCGAGTCTTGCAAGAATACATCAAAGAGTGTGATCGAGTCTTTACCGGTGAAAGAAATCATCTTTCCCTATCCAGAGCATCTCGTGGAAAGCATATTTGCCTCTATGTTCGCTTCCAAACTCCCGGCCGTCAGCTGGACGACATCGAAGTGACAACTCACAACAATGAAACTGTCATCTCTTTTAAAAGAAATCTGCTGAAGCGACTGAAAGGGAATTCGGTCACAAACATAAAAATTGATCTTTTCAACAGCGGTGGCGAGCTCATCGAAATTGCTGATGATCGAAGTCCTTTGAGTCAATATAACATTCGAGATAAATGTGTGATTAATGTAAAATTGTCGCCACTTGGCACTGGATTAGCGAGCTCTCCTGATAGCTCTAGCGATAGTTCCACCGGAAGTCCTCCAAGACCTTGTCCAGATATGCAGCGACCAGAGTCAGAAGCAACTTTGCCTGGAGTTATTATAGCACAGAAGCCACAGTACATTGAATTCTTTTTGAAATTGTATCAATTGGGGTGTGATTTACAGCATGGTCATTTAAGAGATTATTGCAGGTAAGATTTGCTCAATAACTTCAATTTATAAAATGAATTCTATCAAATTCTTTTTCTAGATCTCTCTTGCACCTTCTTCCGCTAGATAGAAAAACCATCGGTAACATACACGGAATGTGTGGTAAACTTCTTCTCAGTGATCATCAAGCGGAGTCTGAGGACACTTTTTCACCAGATGCGATGTTTTTAACTTGTACACCAGCCCAAGTGCTTTATCACCTGGAAGTTCTTCATGCATTATTGATCCCTGCCTTGGATCCACTTAGCGATGGCACTTTAAGACTTCAATTAGCTTGGCTTCATTCAGGTAATCTTTTTATCACAATTTGCTAAGATATTTGCTTAACTCTGCCTAATTTTTTTCAGGAGTGGCTCACTTTATTCTGAAATTGCTGACCAAAAGTAGCTTTATGCAGAAAGCAGATATGCACACAAAGCGAGCTGCTTATCAGCACGTCCTTCGTCTTGTCAAGTTGTTCCTTTATGTGATGGGTTACGTTTTAAGTCGAGTGGGAGACGAACCTGTTGTTCAATCAAATGAGGGTGCTCGACCTCAAGTGGAGATTCTCAAGCAAACCTTGCAAAGCATTATAGGCACGTCTGATCACACTTTAAGACCAATAGCGAGTAAACTAGCTCAAAGCTTATCTGATGAGATGTTGTCAGCAGGCCCGGAAGGCGATAAATGTCGAACACTATTTGCTTCGGCTTTGGAATGGTCTCTCCCTGATATTGCGACAATCAAAGCACTAGTAAACTTGGCATGGGCTGCTAGCACTGGCTCATACCATCTGCTCACCTCCATCAACGAAATGGGCCAAGAAAACTCGGTCCCAGAAACTGCGGACTTTGCAGTCTGTAAAGAAGCTTTGGAAGTGCTCGGCATTGGTCTCGTCTTGAATCATAGTGCTTATGAAGCGCTGAGTCAGGAAAAAAGCTGGTCCAATTTTATTACGAGCTTGGTGCTGATTAATCCAAGCAGAATGATACGACAAACTGCTGGTGATCAGATTTATTATAGTTGCACTTATTGCGCTGCGGATCGACGACCATTCAGTTTTATGGTTCAATTGCTCCTGCATACGCTAGACAAACTCGTGCCTCATTACGTGGCTTCGTGTAGCGAGTTCTTCCATCTGTTTTGCAGAATTTTACGGTAGATATTCCCTCATTTTCTTTTTTATTGGTTCTTCAATAAATTTCTTTGTAGATATGGATGCAACTTTAACTGGCCGTTACCCAGCTGTGAGACTTTGCTCTCTCAAGAAATCGGTTGGATTCGTGGAATACGCGACATAGTCAAAGCAACTGGCGACACATCTGTGCATGACGATTTGCTGGAAGGTCGCCTAAATCTGACCAAAGAGGTGATGGCTTTCCTATCGGTAGATTTCAAGCCGCGACTCAACAACTTGATCTCGGAGCTGGTAGACGATTTTGTGTTTCCAGCGAGCAAGCAGTACCTTCACTTACGTCGCACTGGCCAGCTATTGGACCTCTCTAGTCCACCGCAAGTGTGCAGAAATCCTCATACAATATCGGCTGCTTGCGACTTGCTGGTCAGTTTGAGCACAAATTGTGTACCAAATATGAAATTGCTGGTTACAACACTGCTTGACATGTTCTGCTATGATATGGAGCCCTTGCAGGAGTGGGAATATTTGCCGCCTGTTGGACCGAGACTTCAGCGAGGATTTTGTGGATTAAAAAATGCTGGAGCTACTTGCTATATGAATTCTGTGCTGCAGCAATTGTTCATGGTGCCCTCGATTAGGGATGGATTACTTGGTGCTAGTGGAGCTGCAATTGATCCAAATGAAGATTTTAGTGGAGATACTGAAAATAGAGTGAGTCAATTGAGAAAATTTTATGAAACAGTTGCTAATTATTTATAAATTTATTTTAGGTTTCGAACGATGTGCAAAATGAAGGCGTTGGCCGCCGCAATTATCATATTGGCATTCTGAAACACGTGCAAGCAATATTTGCACATCTTGGACACAGTGCTTTACAATTTTACGTGCCACGAGGACTTTGGGGTCATTTTAAGTAAGTATTTATTTGGATCAATCTTTCCTTTATTGTTACTTATAATTCCTCAATTTTAGACTCCTTGGCGAACCGGTTAATTTGCGCGAGCAACAGGATGCTGTTGAATTTTTCATGTCGCTGTTTGACAGCTTGGATGAAGGTTTGAAGGCGCTAGGACATCCTCAGTTGATGGAAGCCACACTTGGCGGTGTTTTCAGTGATCAGAAAATTTGTCAAGAGTGTCCACATCGATACTCTAAAGAGGAGCCGTTCAGTGTCTTCAGCGTGGAGATCCGCAACCACAGTTCGCTGACTGATTCCCTGGAGCAATACGTGAAAGGGGAGCTGCTGGAGGGAGCTGATGCTTACCATTGTGATAAGTGTGATAAAAAGGTGAATTTCAAATTTTCTTTTTATATCGAATAATTGATTAATCAGGAAAAAAATTTAATTTAAATTTATGAATTCATTTTAACGATCCTTTTATTTTTTAGGTGGTTACTGTGAAACGCCTATGCGTGCGTAAACTGCCACCAATGCTAGCAATACAGCTAAAGCGCTTTGAGTACGACTTCGAGCGTGTGTGTGCAATTAAATTTAACGACTACTTTGAGTTCCCACGATTCCTGGACATGGAGCCTTACACTGGTAATTATAGCTCCAAAACACACAATTAGAAAGTGTGGTATGTCAAATATTAATTATAATGTAATTTATTGTAAAATTCTAGTCACTGGACTGGCCAAGCTGGAAGGTGAAGTGGCTGATATTGAGGAAAGTGAAATTGACGAGCAGCCGACCAAATATCAACTTACTGGTATTGTGGTGCACAGTGGACAAGCTAGCGGTGGACATTATTACAGCTATATTGTTCATAAGTAAGTTTTACTATCCATCCTTTGTATTAAAAAATTCTTGAACGAATTTCTAAACTTTATGTATTTTTTTCTAGAAACCAAAATGGCACTGAACAGTGGTACAAGTTTGACGATGGAGAAGTGAGCGAATGCAAAATGCATGAAGATGAAGAATTGAAAGCGCAATGCTTTGGTGGTGACTACATGGGAGAAGTGTACGACAATACTCTGAAGCGAATGCAATATCGTCGTCAGAAACGCTGGTGGAATGCTTACATGCTTTTCTACACGCGAGTGGATCAACACCAAGTCAAATTACCACAAACTACTGAGCAGCTATCTTTGGCTGAAAGCAGAAATTGCATACTAACGATGCCGGCATCCATTGAGAAGAGCGTAAGAATTCAGAACATCAAATTCTTGCATGCCAGGAGTCTGTTTTCGGTCGAGTTCTTTGCATTTATTCGCAATTTAGTCAGTTCGGGAATCGTTCAGCCAAGAACTCCAGCTGAGAAGATGGTAAATGTTATGATTAATCAAAATTTATTAATCGATGAATTTTATGACCATCCTAATCATTTATCTTTTTTATTATTTTAGGCTTTAACACCAGCCGCTGAAGAGCTCTCACTACTTTGCATCCAGTTAGCTTCACAGTTCCTTTTCCAATTTGGATTCAGAACTAAAAAAACGCTTCGCGGCGCTGCAATTGATTGGTATGATGATGTTTGGTACGCTTATCATTTTATTGTTTTTATCATTTTTCATCCTTTCTGTCTTTAATGGGACTAAATTTTCTTTTTCATTGTCAGAATTTAAATGTTAAAAAAATTATTTAAAGAAACCTTTACCTCATCATATTTTATTTTGAGTGGAAATTTTGATTTTTCTTATCTTTAACCAAAATCGATTCTAAAATACTAAAAATCACCTTCAAACCATTTATCTAAAAATCGCCTTCATTTCAGGTTTGAGGCCATGAGTCCCCATATTCGCTATTCTCCCACTGTTCGTCGCTGGTTCGCCCAAAATGCACTCTTAACCCCTGCTAGCCGCCTAGGCGAATACATCCTGATGGCTCCAACACCAGACATCCGTTCAGTTTTCGTGAAACTCGTGGTGTATTTCTGCCACTTTGCTATTCCTGATGAGCCACTGCCTGGATTTGATGGCAGCAACTTGTGCGAGCAAGTTTTAGTGGCTGTTTTGTCGCTGTTGAAGTGCGAAGCAGCTGAACATGGAAAACATCTGCCACAGTTCTTTGGATTATTTATTTCATATGCTGGCTTGGGTATTGGAGAAAAGCATCAGCTGCTTAAGGTAAAAAATATTTTTTAGATGATAACTTCTTTACAGTATTTTAAATCTAATTATTAATTCAAATATTTTCAGCTCAACGTCCCCGCAATCTTCATGCAAGTGGCTTTAGACGAAGGTCCCGGTCCACCAATAAAATATCAGTATCCTGACCTCAGCAAGTTGCATCAAGTCGTCTCAATGCTGGTGCGCTCCAGTGATATTTCTTCACGCTGCCAAAGCTCAAACAACACGAGCCCAATCAAGCCAAATATCTTTGTGGACCCTAAAGTGCCACACGATCAGCTCCTGCCTCTCAGTTCAGAAGCGGAAGAGTTTCTCTTTAATCGGACAAGGTATGAAGCGGTTTATAAATTCTTGAATTTAATATTTACATCGTTTTATTAAAATTTCAGCTACGCAAAAAAGTTGATTGAAGACACGAGCGTGGGTGAAGAAGGTTTGAAGGTGCTGCAATACTGCAGTTGGGAGAATCCTCAGTTTTCACAAGCTTTGCTCACTGAACTACTGTGGCATTGTAGCTTCGCGTATTGGCATGATATGCGGCATCACACGGAACTTCTACTGCACATCCTTTTGATTGAAGACTCATGGCAACACCATCGGATACATAATGCGCTGATGGGTAAGAATCTTGAAATTATTGATCAATAAAATAGAATCTTACATTTATGTATTTCTCTCAGGCGTCTCCGAAGAACGTGAAGGTCTCCTAGAAATAATACACCGCAACCGAATAAACTACCAAAAGCGAGCTTACCAGTGTATAAAATGCTTGACTCATCTCTTCCGCAAGAGTACAGTTGCACGTTTAATGCTGTCAGCAAACGTGGTGATAGCTCGACAGTGGACTGTTGCTGTAGAGTGGTTGCATGAAGAGTTAGATCGTCAACGTGGAGTGGCAAGTCAATACAATTACAGCGCTTGGTCGCCACCAGCTCAGAGCAATGAGAATACTAACAGCTTTGTTCTGGAACGATCACAGTCGGCCAAGAATATCCTCGCGTGGGCGTGTGAGCTGCTGCCAGAAGAAGTAAGTTAAAGTGTTAAATATTTCAAGGTTTTTTGTTAGCTACAATTTATTTTTCAATTTTCCAGGAGCAAGAGGAGACGAACGACTGTGAAGTAGAGCAAGTGGATGATAAGGACCAATCAATGGAAAAGGGCCCTCTGGTGAATGATTCGCCGAATTCTTCTATAAAAGACGAGATTGGTCCAATCGCAGATCTGCCAGAAGTTCATGTTGTTCCCGGAAAAGTTGCTACTGCATGCCAAATCAGCGTGCTCACCAAAGGGATAGACCTTATTAGAATTGTACCCAATCAGGTTAGTTTTTTTTATTTTTAGTTGAGGTTAGAGAAAAATCCTAATAATGTCACAAATTCAAACAAAATTTTTAATTATTTTCATTTTATTAAAATTTTCAGTCTGTAACCTCCTCAACGACCACCACAGAATCAAGTGTGCGAGCATCCAGCACCGTGTCTGAAGAGTCAAGCTCCATTGTGATCACCTCGCCGTCTGTGGCTGAGAATAAACCGTCAGCGTCGACTCCAAGTACTCCATTGAACGTGCCCACGCCCCAAGCTGAACAGAAAACAATATAGGACGTAAGCAGTCTCCAATCACTTTCAGCTCCGCATCAGATCAAGCACTCGTTTATCCTTCCCTCAACTCGCCCCTTGAGCTGTTTACTCTATAATATCAAAAAACCATTTTTCCATTTTATCTGTTTGCTGTAATGCTGTAATTTAATCTTACAAGGAAAATATTGTGGAAAACGTGCAAAAACCAAAAAAAAATAGAAAAAAGTGTTTTTCCGTGTTTGTTGTCCTGTTGTCCACTCTTTGTGTTAAGAAAAGGCGCCAGGAAATGCATTTGTTTTGTATTAAAAAAAAGTTTGATAAACTTTAAATCGCAGTGTGAAACAGAATAACAGAAATAAACGTTAATGAAGAAATAAAATAGAGTTTAAAGTGACTTAATGTCGAAGAATGCATTTTAAAAGAGGTTCTTAGTTGAGCTTTGAGGGTACTTGGGTTTTTCAATAGTTTCCGTAATCAACATCAACTAGAAGCTGGGAATGGAGAAAAGTCACTAACATTGACACAGTATATACAGTTTTGTGTATGAATGTTAGTGTTTTGAAGCTTTTTTACTATTTTTGTGTTTTTTTAACAAAAACATGCAAGAGATTGGCGAGGAAATAAAAATTTCTCCTATGGAAACTAAAAATGCATTGAAATTTAAGTTTAGATATTTTGTTTTACTCAGTAGCGCCACTATCGCCAAGCTCTCAATTTATAAATAAATTTGAAAATTTATTAGGTTTTTTAAGGTTATGGTTGGTTTTAGAGGCGCTACAGTCAATATTGAAAACTGAAAATAGGATTGAAAAATAAAATAATTTAACACTCAGAAAAGAATTTTTGATTGAAGAAGATAACGATGAGTTTTCCTTAGAATAACATGTTCAAAGTTAGAATTGTCAGGTGGCGACATGAAATACACAAACACGTAATTAAAAATAAATGCAAGGCAAATTTTGGGTATAAGGAGGTTATTCAGAAAATTATCTAGAATATCTAAAATGAATATTATGATTATGACTATAATTTAATATTCACTTCAATTATACCCCTGAAACAAGTAATAAGATGTTGCCACCTCTCAACTCTTATCTTCGAATCTAACAGTTTAATTGTCTGTGTGGGTTAGACGGTTTTTGTTGGGGAAGACTGTAGAAATTTTAAATAATTAATTTAAATATTGTGTTACTTTTGATATTAGGAAATTTGTAAATTATTGAAATAATCAAAAAGAAACCGTCTAGCCCCCCTTCACAGAAGTTCAAAACTGAAACTGAAATTGAGGAAAACTCTTGAAACACACTGGAAAACTATGCAAAACTATAATATTAAAGATGGGATGAAATTAAAAGAATAACCTGCGATGAAAAATGTAGAACTAACAATTTACTGAATTTAGTCATTGATTTTTTTATAAGAAGATTTTGTAATTTTGTAGGTTAGTAATGCTTTGAGGGTTTGATTGGTGTTGGTCACGCCCACCTTTCATAAAAGCTAAAATTGAGATTGTGTGCGTGTTATCAACACAAACAAACATCGATTTTTGACACTTTGCTTTTTTTGGCGGGAAATAATTGAATTTCTCAATAAATTTAAATTGATATTGAAAAATTCAATGAAAACTTGCAAAAATCGTCGCTTTTGTGAGGAAATCAGGAACTAAGTGATTTAGAGGAGCAAACCAAATGTAACTTACCTTCTATTATTTTTCAGACTACACTTAAGAATTAACTAATTAATTATCGCGTCTTTTTACATGAGAGAAAAACATTAAAGAATTCATAAAAAATAGTAATTTATTGCGAGGTACTGTAAATGAGGTGGTGGAAATACATACAAATACAGTCAAAAGAAGGTCACTACCACAACCAAATTTAAAAAAACTTGGCTATTTGGTAGTGTTAGTACAATTTTGTGTTTTCTAGTATTTTGATGTCGCCACCTCTACTAAACTACCTTGATTTAATGTATAAAAATGATATTTCAAAAATATATCCTAAAACTATAAATAAAAAGTGCTTCAACTCGTTTTTCTAACAAAAACACTTACAATTTATGTAATTTATGAAAATTAAGGCAAATTTAAGTTTTTGAAGTTTTCGTGAAAATTTATAAAAATTAATTTTTGCAAAGAAATCAACTCTGGCAACCAACACTTGTATATAGGATGATAAATAATTAAAAATTGAGGATACAATGCATAGGTAAAGAACATTGATTGAAAATCGATGCGACTTTGCATTTTTGCAGAAACATTTGATAAAAAGTGAAAATAAAATAATCTTGTTTTTTCTAATAACTTTTTTTTGAATGTATAAAATATTATTTAATAAAAAATCTTTAAAAGCATTAAGAATTTTGTCTATTTTATTTGGCTTTTCAGGATATTCTTTGCATAAAGGGGACAACAGATAGAATAATATTATGCCACAATAATATTATGCTTTTTACACACTCACACTTTTGCATTTCTTCCGAAAGTGCAGGGAGAACGATTTTCTTGGAATTTTAAATTTTTTGCAAAATCTAACAAGTTTTGCTCCATGTTAATTAATTCATGTTTTTATAAAAAGTCAATGTTATTTTCTGTACCGATCGTCATCCCTGCAGTAAAAAATTACGAGACTCATACTAGCACAAAAAAAGATTTTGCACGCACATTTGTTTGCGCACATAATATTATGCGCTCACATTTGTTTGCCATAATAATATTATGCCCTCACATTTGTGTGATCAAACCAAGTAAATACACTAAGAATAATATTATTTGGCATAATATTATGCTATGTAATCTGGCCTTAAACTGATATTTTCAGAGCTTTTAAAAAACTTCGATCGATTCACCCTTTGAATTCAGGAAACACCCTGTGTTTAATGTATAAAAAATATTAATCACTATGCAATGCTACACCTTTAATGCCAAAAACATCAGCCTCATTATCAAAATAAGCTTCGGCATCAACATTCAACTCCATCGCCTTCCTCCTACCTTCCTTCGTCCGGCTGCTTCGTCATTCTGCAATCTGGCTCAACTGCTCTCTTGGGAGCGTTGGGTCGCTGTTATTTTTCGAAGGACCATTGCCTATAGGCAGTGGTCCAATAATTTAAACAAAATAATATTCTTTGATCATTTGCGCTAATGATTAGATATGGAAGGCAAATAGATATTTTAAAATTTCTCTGCTGGAATCGAACCATAGGGCAAAGTTCTTACTCCTGATCGTTCATTTTCAAACATTTAAATATCCAAGGCTAAAATTTACAAGAATAGCCTCGAGAATAGCCAAGGTCCCCTCAACGTACTAGTTTCTCTCTTTTCCTATACAGGTCTGGAACTGCAATTTTGAGGTTAGAGTCGAGGTACTGAGGTCTGGTCAAAAAAAATTTGAAAAAAATCGAAATTTTTTCAAAAATCCAAAAAACCAAAAAAAAAAAATTTCCCTTCTGATATGGAAAAAAGAAGACTGCATTCACAGAATTTTTTATAATTTTTGAAAATTTTCAAAAATTTTTGCATTTTCTGGCAACTCTTTCAACTTGTATTAGCCTCACAAGCAATTTTTGTGAATATTTTTTTGTTTACCTAAATTATTTTTCTTAATTTGTGAAATATGTGAGCTGTAAGTGATTCTCGAGCCACCAAATAGAGTTTCAGAAGATACTATCAAGTGCCAGATCATATTTATAAGGAATACATCAAGAATATCGTGGATTTTAGGTAATTTCAGAATATAGTGTAAATTTGTCGTGATTCTTTGTGATTTTTCTCTTTATCGTTCCAGGAAGGTGGATTACGCTAGTTCCAGAGATGAAGAGGGATGTACTTAATGATAAGAGAAGGTGGCATGTGCTGTTAAACTGATTTGAACGCAAAAATACAGAGTGGGCCGACCATAAAGCTGGAAGATACACCTAATAAAGTCATGACTACTGTACCAAATCCTTGCTTAATTCATCAATTAACTCAATAAACTTATCAATTGTTGTATTATCTTTAAATCTATGTATTTATTATCATCCACTACCTGTATTTTGCTTGAAAAATAAAGATCTTCCTCTACCTCTATGTTTTGTACTGGGATCTTGAAATGCAACATTACTGACTTACTGGATGGTAAAACAATGCTAGGTTTCAATAACAGGATACAAGTAAGTGATATAGCAACATATTTAATCATCCAGTAAGTCAGTAATGTTGCATTTCAAGATCCCAGTACAAAACATAGAGGTAGAGGAAGATCTTTATTTTTCAAGCAAAATACAGGTAGTGGATGATAATAAATACATAGATTTAAAGATAATACAACAATTGATAAGTTTATTGAGTTAATTGATGAATTAAGCAAGGATTTGGTACAGTAGTCATGACTTTATTAGGTGTATCTTCCAGCTTTATGGTCGGCCCACTCTGTATTTTTGCGTTCAAATCAGTTTAACAGCACATGCCACCTTCTCTTATCATTCAGTACATCCCTCTTCATCTCTGGAACTAGCGTAATCAACTTTCCTGGAACGATAAAGAGAAAAATCACAAAGAATCTCGAAAAATTTACACTATATTCTTAAATTACCTAAAATCCACGATATTCTTGATGTATTCCTTATAAATATGATCTGGCACTTGATAGTATCTGCTGAAACTCTATTTGGTGGCTCGAGAATCACTTACAGCTCACATATTTCACGAATTAAGAAAAATAATTTAGGTAAACAAAAAAAATATTCATTTTTGCGCAAATTCTGAGGGGCAAGTCCAATTTTTCAAAAATCGCTTGTGAGGCTAATACAAGTTGAAAGAGTTGCCAGAAAATGCAAAAATTATTGAAAATTTTCAAAAATTATAAAAAATTCTGTGAATGCAAAAAGTCTTCTTTTTTTCATATCTATACTAATCTATGATCAGAAGGGAAATTTTTTTTTTTTTTGGTTTTTTGGATTTTTGAAAAAATTTCGATTTTTTTCAAAATTTTTTTGTCCAGACCTCAGTACCTCGACTCTAACCTCAAAATTGCAGTTCCAGACCTGTATAGGAAAAGAGAGAAACTAGTACGTTGAGGGGACCTTGGAATAGCCAACCAAAAAAAATAATAAAATAATAAACAAATTCACAAACTTGTTTGCATTGTTTTGAATGAATAAAAGATGAATCACCATCAAGTAAGTTCAACAGGTGTCCAACCAACCAACGATACTGAAATATAACTTTATCAAAAATTCAACAGCAAAAGTCTCGTTGATTTATTTATATTTTCATGTTTATATTATTCTTTATTGTTCCAGCGGGCCAAAGTTCAAATAAATTAGTGAGTTAGTTACGTAATCAAATCAAATTGAGCAAAAGAATTTAGCAAAACATTTTTAAAAGTTATTCGAGTATTTATTGAATTATCATTGGTTTTCGTCTTCAGACTCCAGATCTTCGTCACTTTCCAGCTCTTCCATCGCCTCTTTTTCAGCTTGTTTCCGGATTCGCTCGCGACGACGTTGATAATCTTTTTTAATTAAACGAGAAAGTTAAATTTATAAATAATTTTAAGAAAATCATGCACTTTGAGTCATATTTGAAATTTCTTCATTAAAAATTGAAAATTTGAAAACTTACAAGTCCTTGGGCGCCTCCTTTTGATAAATGTGACAGGCTCTTCGTCGTTTCTGACAATTAATAATTCAAAGAAATGTTTCATTAGATTCATGAATTATGCTAATTAATTGGTGCTGAATTTGCCAAGGGGAAATTTTTGTTCTTAAAAGGGGGATTTAAAGTTTTAAGGTGTAAAATGTGAAATTTGTAAATGGAGCAGTTACATTTTGAAAAATTTTGTGGTAATATGAAATAAATGATTTGATGTCAAAAAATTTAAAAAAAACAAACTAAAAAAGAAATGGTTCAAACAAAATTTGGAGTTTACCAAAGCAGGAAACGAACTTGAAATTCATTTAATACTGCATACAGCTTATAGTTTTATTGTTACTGCTTATAAATCTAAAGGGGGTCGTAGATATAGGATTTATTCCCTAAGAATGGAAATTTTTGTAGAAAAAGGTTATTAAAAATCCAAGTAGTCTAGTTTTTTTTAATGTTGTTGTTATTAAATTTCCATGTGATTAAAACAATTATAACAAATTTTCTGAAATTGTAACAAAAATGTGTGTCAATGCAATTGAAGGTCATTTGTACCAATTTAACGAAACATTGTCTTTTCAAACAATTTAATAATCAAATCATCTACATAAAAACACTTTCAATTAAGACTCACACCCACGACCTGCGACCAAGTCAACCAAATCAACCAAAAAACCAGAGAGACGACGATAAAAATCAGCTGTGAGTTCTCGCAAATGTTTTCTTTAATCAAAAATGAGGGTTTTTATTGTTTTGTAAATGTAATGGTAGTTTTTATTATTTTTTGTTTGTTTTGTTTAAAATTAATGATTTACAATTAATAACGTGTGTCCTTGATTATTAATAAATTTAATATCGTCCTATAAATTAGAAATTGTCTCACAAATTACAGGAAATTAGATTGAAATTGGAACGAAAGTGTTTTTTGAGTTTTTTTTTTCAAAAATTTTCTGCCAAAAATAATTTCTTAAAATTTTTAAGCAAATTTTCTCTAATTTTCTTAAATTCATAGATTTTTACAATTTAAAGATTTGTTGAATTTCCTAAAGTGTTTTTTTTGGGGATTTCTTACAAAAAGTTTAACTTTTATTTAATTTTAATGTTTTTGAAAGTTTTTGTTTAAGGTTATGTATTTGTTTTTAAAATATTTGTTCTGGTATCAAAAATTTGACTCTACGAGAGAAACACTGGATCTAACCTTTCTAGCAAGTTGTTAGGTTATGATAAGCTACCATTTTGTTGCATTTTTGCAATTTTTTGTTTCACTGGAGAACTGACTGAACTCCCATTCTAACACTAATTAATTGTTCCATTTTCTGGGATTTCGTCGCTTGACTTGCAGAATATATTTTTTGATCGATTTTGCTCCGAAATGTTGAAATTACTTAAATTGCATAGATTCAGGAGTAAATGTTCTTGGTATTTAATTCTAGAAGTCAAACGACGATTTCACGGTTTTAGTCCCAAGATTTGGAGGGGGTTGAGTATTTTTCAGAATTTTGATTTTTAAATGTAGATTCAATCATTGGAAAACAAAAAATCAATAAATTTGGATGATTATCCAATTATAGCGGTTTTTCCGATAAAAATGAAATAAACCTCAAACATTCAAGTTTTTTGAGTTTTCAAACACTTCATAATAATCTTTAAAATATCTTGAAACAAAAAACATAAAATCTGTCGTAAAAACACAAAACCCCTCCCCTAAAATCCTTCAATCTCCCCCCATTCAACCCATTCAATAGAAAAGTTGACAAAAAATTCACATCTAAAAACTAAAAACTGCATAAACATCTAAACTTAAAGTTGCCATTGCTTTTCCACATTTTTTTGTTGTCACATGTTTGTGTCATAAAATTTCAAGTGAGTTGCCCCTCTACAGGGGGCGTATTTGTATAAAATTTTTAAAAAGAGAGAAACAAAAACATAGAATAAATTATTTGATTTGTTTAAAATTATTTAAAGTTAATTATTTAATTAATTACATAATATTAATTGGAGTTTTTTTACAAATAGAAAATATTATTCAATAAAAATGTACAGAAATTGGCGGAAATTTTGAGTTTTGACGGGAAAACATTTTGCAAATTTGAATTTTCCCGCGCAAAATGCATTTCAACGCATCTGGATGGAGGAAGAGCTTGTTTCAAAGAGAACATTCTATTATTGAAATTTTACGTACTTTTTAGGTGGATTTGAAAAATCATCAAATATCTAAGCTAAAAAATGAGTAGCATTTTTTAGAAAGTAAAAATCTTTTGTTTTTTCACTCAAGAAGCACAAAACCTAAAGGATGTAATTTTTGAACTAAATCTTTCTATTTTTCTGTACAAAATTCCTTATTCTACTAGTTTTCCTATCAAGCAATATAAAAATTGTTATAAGAAGCATACAAAAAGTATACAAAAAGACAAAGTATACCTCTGTGAATTACGTAATATAAGCGGTCTACTTTTATAAAAAGTATAATTTTTATCAGTATAATTTGTACAAAATCTCATGTCATATTTTGCCAGCTTTGACACGAGGTCACAAACTACCTTAACAGTTCACAATATCAAGAGTCCATTTGGTATAAAAATTCAAATTTCTATAAAGCAACGTCAAAAAATTATAGAATGGCAATCAGTTACTAAATGTTAGTATATTACAAAAATCTACAACTTTCATGGCAAACTTTCAAATTATTATGACACTATTTGCCTGAACTGCCTTTTATATTAGGAAAATACTTTTTTACTATGGCGATCCTTCTTGTTCGTACTTCTTGGTATTTTACGTTTTCAAATTATATTTTGACTATCAAGCTTTTCTCAGTTTTCACTAGATGTCGCTCCTCCAAAACAAGCCCCTCCTTCGAATATTTTAACAAACTTAAAATCCGAGTTAATTCAAGTGATTAGTTAGTGGCTCCTCGCTGATATTCTTAGTATTTAGGTTATATTGGTGAGATTACAAGTTGTGCTGCAAATGTTGCAACGTTTATTGCTTCGATGGTTGGTGAAGTTGGAGGTGTGGACATTCAGATTTCGATTAAATTAGCTTTAAATTGATATATAAGAGGGCGTGCCTTTTAATTTTTGAATTATTGACAAGTCCACCCTCTTCTCAAAATACTTTAGATATCTCCACCTTTCCTTCCACAACCTTGCGCCTTATTTGATATATAATTCCAAATAACTCGGCATATTATAAATTCCGATTAAAATTCTATTTTAGAAATCGCTTGCGGGTTTAAATGAGTTTTGTTTCGGTTACAGTTTTAACAGGTTGTCTTAAAAGTGAGTGCTAATGAGGCGCGAATCTACACAGATTACATCTGAACTTTATAACTTTATAACTTTATAACTTCATAACTCGTTGGTGGTTTTATGAAGAAGTGGATCTCATTGTGATGGTTTCCAAACAAATAATTAGTTTGTGAAAATAAATCAAAAGCGGCGTTTCTAGGGAGCTGCCAAAAACCAGGAGTCTTAAAATAAGATAACTTTGAACTTTTTTGACGATTTTTCAATTTTTCACTTTTACGTACATTAGTCGTACATAAAACCCCCACAAAGATTCACTTCCCCATAAATCCCCCTAATTTTGCACAAAATGACTAAAAATTACAAGAGAGAAAGAGATTACACATTAACATCCAAATATGCGGAGAGAACTTCAAAAATTGATAGCAAAAAAAACACAGGGAACCATCAGCGCCATCTGTCGGCTTCACCATTCGTTCACGCAGTCGTCTACGTGAGTCTCCTCCAGCAGATCCAAGTTGGACTCGTAACAATCTTCGTCTTCGAACAGTCTGGAAATTTTTGCACAAATAAATGCGAGAAAAACAGAAATTAGTTAAATTTATGAATGAGGAAGGGGCGGAGTTAGTTACTTTGTTAAATTATATAGTTGTTTGGGGAGGGGTTGGTTTATGTGGTTAGTTAGGGTTGAAATATATTTACAACACAAATTCATTTTGAGAAATTTGCAAAGTTTTAGAGGTTAGCATTTCTGAATACCTAAAAGCTCAAATATCTTTCTAATATTCATTAAAACTAACATAAAGTAGTTCGTATCATTAGCCATTTCCAAAAAACAGTCCTTATATCTAATTGTAATGCTAAATTTTCTATTTTTCATTAAATTCCATCGGAAAAACACAAAATTACTCGTAATTACTCACAATTTACAAAAATTACCAAAACTGACTCATTCAGACGGAAAATTACGTTTCGAATCACGTACAAAGCTCAATCAACAGCTCCGTAGCTACAAATTTCAAAAAAATTCCCAAAAATGCCAAAAATATTCCAAAACAGATGATTTGCTTGAAAACATATCGTGATTTTTGGATTTTTGGGAAATTTGTTGGAATCGATAGCAAAAACAAGAGAAGCATTAAATTATGCAAAAACGTTGTGGGCACTCGCCAATCGTGTCGAATTGAGTCAAATACTCAAATCGAGTTAAATATAAATTATTGAAGCGTCACAGAGCACAGCGATCAAAACACTTGTCAATAGTTTTTTTGGTTTTTGGCACCGCAAGTTTTTTGTTTGTGGTTTTTTAGTGTTTCAAGTTTGAGGATTTAAAAAGAATTTTGGGTTTGATCACAATAAGTTGAGAAATTTGTAACAAAAAAATAACCTTGATAATAAAAAAATTCCTTTAAGGATTGAACCTGAAGTATAATAATCATATAGATAAAGATCAAAACCAAAGTATTTTTGATTGATAATTATCAAAAATGTTTTTTGAAAGAATTTTTAGTAAGAATCATGCAAATTGCCTTAAGTCTTCAAAACTCCCATAAAAATCTCCAAAATTAAAAATGAATAAAAATTAACCAAAAAAGCTCAAACAGCGCCAAAAACTGATCTCAAAGGCTCGTTAGTAAATTTAGTAGAACATTCGATAAATAAGTAGTTTTCTTGCTGAGTAGTTCAAAAAGTTGGTTAAGTTCTCTTCAGATCCTTACCCAACCAATCAAAAGGGCACCAAGGTTTTCTGGTAAATAACAAACATAAATTTTTTGTGTCTAATTTCCAGTCCGAAAAATAGCTCCAATTCAATTAGAGCTCCTCGGCCACGTCACCAAAAATACCCTAAGCTAACCAGTAACCATCACCAAGAAGAGGAGGGATTCGAGCAAATTTAATAGGTTTTGTTTGTATTGGTAATAATTTTGTTTGTATGTTTGTGTGTGGAGAGGAAAAGAACTCCTAAAAGGGCCTAAAGAGGACGGAAGGTGCGCAAAAAAATAAATAAATTTTAAAGTAAATTTCAGGGTATCACAACCTAAAAATGGAAAATGAATTGGTAGCTAAAGGAATAATTACCCAGTGCCTTCACCACCTTCTTCAGCCACTAAAAGTTCATATTCCTGGGCGGCAAAGCGGTCCCAATCCGTTAACTGCAAGGAAAATTTGAGACATTTTGATTAAAATTTAGATTTGCGATAAGAATGAAAAACTTAAAAATATTTAGAAACCAGATTAATCGATTCCCTTTCAAAAATAATCACCTCTTCATTATCTTTTTGTGCGAATGGATCACGTTGCTCGTGCTCCATGTACTTCTCTAGGTTAAAGAATGTATCAAAGAAAATTGGCGTCATCTTACAGCGTTTCAGGTCGCTCAGCGTGATACAGTCGCTTTTCATTGGTTTGATCATATCGAGCATCTGCATAAAATATTAAAATGATTAGCATTTAAAAAAAATATTTCGGACCAAAGCTACAACTCAACGATGATAATGAGAATTGAACACATGACCATTGATAATCTCATTTAGTAATTAACTTTTGTTTTAAAAGCTGATAATAAATTATTTATAAAAAATTACATGAAAGATTGTAAATTCAAGAGAGTTTTGCATCAAAATTAATAAAACAAAACAACAAAATATTTTCCATGAAAACGGCAGCAAAAAAAAACCAACCTGACACAAGCAATCTTCAAATGGTAATGTCTCAATTCCTAGCTGCTCCATGCGATGCTGTTGCTCTTCATAGAAGTACTCCAACTCGTACATGGAAAGAATTCCATCACCATCAATATCCATACACCTGAACCAGTATTCGATGGCTGTGGCGTGCGTTTTGTCCTCTTCTGCCAGTAAGAACCACACAAAGTCTGTGTAGCTCATGCGGGGACCATTGGGACCTATTTGCATCGTTCGATTGCGACCTCGCGTCACACAGCCTGAGAATATTCGCTCGATCATACGAGAGGAGAGAGCTGGAAAAGAAAAATATGGTTGAGTATGGTGACAAACTTTTGGAGCAATTCGCAATTTTAAGAAACTTTCATAATTTATCATACATTTCCATAGTCTTCCCTTAAAAATAATTTTTCACAGAAGCTCTTAATATACTATCCAATACGACCCGGAAAAATCCAATTAAAGCTACAAGATAACAATAAAAGTAAATAAAAAACGCCACAATTACAAATTTCAATAAAAATCGTACAAAACCAGTTTTACAAAGGAAATCGCCGATTTTTTTGCGTAATAACGTAATAAATTTATAATCAATAGCATTTGGAAAAATTACAAAAGAATTATATGAACAAATCCAACAAAAAAACATCCGATTACACTTAAAAGCTTACAGATAAATTTAATGGCTTAATATCGGAAAAATTCCACAAAACAAATTTTTTGTAGACGAGCCACAAGTATTGCCAAATAAGATAACAGCAAAGCTAGCAAAGAGACAACAATTCATGCACTTGACTTATAACGTAAAAAAAATATTAAAGGTATTACGTTGTGCCATCGATTGTGCAAAAAGCTGAAAAAACTGGAGTTTTTGTTTGCCAAAGAAAAGATAACACCTTATCTGAAGAGAAGTCATAAAAATTATGATTTGCTTGTTAAATAAACTCCAAAATCGAATTACGACTGTGATAAGCAAATATTGACAAATTGGATGAGTTTTGATATTTCTTTCTAGGATTTTTGCGTTCCAAATACCCGATTGGTTTCTATTAAAATTAAGGAAAGTTTGATCCAACTAAACGAGAAACTACTGAGTACTAATTCTAGATCATTTTAAAATACATTTTTTCCAAATTGCTACAAAAACCACCGTTGATATATTCCTAATTCCCTTGTTATCTTGTTGACATTTAAAATTCTCCAAAGAGTTCAAATAAGCTTTTTTGAGATTCAAATATTTTCAGAAAAAACAAGAAAATTATTCAAATCCTATTCTTTGAAAAGGATATGTTAAATCCTTGAAATACATTATCGTCATGAATTTACATGGAAAGAATCTGAATAACAGTAAAACACCGCAAAAAGAATTTAAAATATTAACGTCAGAAAAAAGCTACAAAACTCGTACAAAAAGCTTTTCTACCAAACAAATAAAAGCTTACCATGATCATTATGCCTTGCCAGATCCAGCTGGTCAATATACAGGTCATGATCTCTATCCAACTCCCAGAACTTGCAATAAATCACGTAAAAGTGTTCGTAGCTGAAGAACGCCATGATCTGGTTGATATCCTCTTCCTCTTCCAGCAACTGAATCACTTCCATAAGATTAGACTTTCTAAGCTCTGTCACAGTCATGCGGCCCGACCAGCTGCGATTAACGCAGTAGTAGATGCGAGCAATGACCGTGTGCACGTAGCGTGAGTGAAATTCTGCGGCTTCTCGAAGGAACGCGAGGCCAGGGTGAGTGTCTACTACGTCTTGAATGAGGGGCGCCATGTCCTCGGGAAGAATGTATTGGCGTTGACGATTGCCTCGACACACTATGTATACAAAGCGAGAGGCGGCGTCGTGGCAAAAGGAAGTCATTCTGTAAGGAAATCCAAATTAGAGGATGATGATTTGTTTCCGTTTAAATTGACGATTTCTCTATAATGTAATCGTTTAATCGATCACCATAATTGACAAAAACAAAAAATGCTCACTGTCTCCAAAAATTGAGGAACACGTTTCCATTAACACATCCCGTTTTGGTAAGCGGAGTGCACATAAAAAGCGGTACGCGCCAGTACAACGGAACCTGAAATGCAAATAAGAGATGTTAATTTATTGCTCAGTTGTGTAGTTTCTAATAATCCTCACCTGGCAAATGGTAACAACAATATGGAACTTGTCCCGAGGAATCTCGTAGTTTTCAAACTGGTTAAACACAAGCTCTAGACGTTGAATCGTGGTCTCAGTGGTGATTGTAGGGGGTGGTTTGCCATTCGGGAAGAAAAACCTGAGAATGAAGGATCAGATTTAATTTGATAGCAAAAAAAATATTATCCATATGGACAATCATGAATCATACATCAACTGATACATGAGAATTGAACTCATCATTATCTTCCTGATCGAAAATAGAGTAGTTAGAAGAAGAAAAGCATTAAAACTTAAACAAAGTGCAACGAAATTTATCAAAAGTAAAACGCATTTTAGTTCTTTATAAAATATTTTAGCTGATTAATTATTCGATAAAATAGGAACTTTAAAAATAGTTTCATTGTCAAGATCAGAGAAAACTACTTAAACCATTTATCAGAGAAGAAGAGAATTTCTTAGAATACTTACTGTGGTATCGTAAAGTTGGCTGACTTTTTGAAATGTCGCTGCAGCGTCGAGTGCAATGGCGGAAGAATTTTGTTCAGTTTGACCTGCAAGCATAAATCATAATTAATCAGCAAAACTCCTTTAAATCATCCCATAACCATTAAATTCGCTTAAACTACGTAAATTGCTTAAATTGCTTAAATTGCATTAAATTTCAAAATTTTGACTGTAGAGTGTAGAGGCACATTGAGAGGCAATTAAGGATATATCTAATAAGATATCATGAATGGAAATTTCAACCAAGCTGCACATTTATGATGAATTTAATGAGAGGGAATCGTCTGTTTAATTCTATATTGAGATATATTTCATTTGTAATATTGGTTATTTTGCTTTTAATGAAAAATATCTAAAAATTCCAAAATCCTTTCAGCTGAAGCTTCATATTTTCAATAACAGTTCATCGACGAAATCCAATAAAAACACCAAATTTTGATAAATTGCATATTCCCGACCTTCCCAAACCTCAAAATCATATACAAATCGCATAAAAATTCAAATTTCCTGATTTTCCTAGTTTTTGCTGGCATAAAAAATTATCCTGATTGCCAATAACCTAACATAACTCAACATAACCCAACACTCCTCAATATTTTTCAACATATTTCAATATTTTTCAACATTCAGTCTCAATAATTTTCTGTGCCAGCAATTTTCTTTTGAGGTAATCGAGGAGGTAATCAATTTTTTACTCGCGAAAATTTCAGTTTAAGCTTTTACGCGATGAAATGACTTGAAATGTTGAAGTATTTAGAATGTGCTCGTAAGAACTTGTAAAGAGCTAGAAAATGTTTAGTTTGATAAATTTTCTAATAAGCAGACAAAATGGAAAGTATAGTTTAGAATTGAGGTCAGGGTGGGACTTGGATTTTTAAATGAAGATTTCCGATTTTTACGGGTTATGCTTTTTAAATTTTACGAGTTCTTTCACTTGAAATTTTTATTAAATTTATTAAATATTATTGAACATTTATTGAAATTAATGCCAATAAAATTTCATTTAAAACAGTAAAAAATATATTAAATGGATATAATTAATTTAAAATAAAACTGAATTTTTAATAAATCTGAAATTTCTCAAAAACACAATAATTCTTCATAAATTTCATACAACATTCCAACAACTTAATAATTTCCCTCACGAAAACTTCCAAAACAGCGCAAACAGCTGTTAAACATTATGACTTATGAGCATCCCCATAAAAAATATTATTAATTTGAATAAATTTTCGTTCCAAGTCATGTCTCAAGGTCAGCAGCTCACAAAAATTCAAAAACACAGAGTAAAAATCATTAAATGTGACAAATTAAATATAATTTGCAAGAAAATCAATTTCGTCTTGAATGAAAATTGAAACATTTTGAAAGAATGAATAACTTAAAAATTTGCTTCTCATGAAGGTTTTAATAGAGTTTTGCAGTTTTTGGGTTTGCATTCAAATAAAAGAGTGAAAAAGCAACTAAAAGAACAAAGACATTTTGTCCTAAAATGTTCGTGAATAAATTATAGAATGTATTTTTATTTTTTAGAACTTCCGGCTGTTCGACTTTGTTACTTGAACCAACTTTAAGTTTTTGTCGAATAATTCCAAACATTTTGGTTGAAGTTTCTTGAGAAGCTTTTCGATAGAATAATTTATATAAGTTCCCTGTCTTTTGTCATTTTTCTCGGTTTTTCATGATTTCCCAATTTTCTAAGTGATTTTCCAAATTTCCGGAGAAAATCAATTTTCAGCAAAAATTTAGCCTGGTTCGCTTTTGTCTTAAAGTCAAAATAGATTTAAAATTTATCAAAGGAAAAATAACCTTTGAATCAAATTAATATGGAATAAAGATCAATGAGCTTTGATGTTTGTGGACTGAGCTTTCAATTTTTTGCTTTGTGTTTATCAAGAAAAATACTAGCATTTTTATGAAATTAATAAACTTTTATATAATAAAAGTGATGCGATTTATTTGTGAAAGTGGGTTGAAAATTGAACAGCAAATGCTGGGTGTTGCTTCTTGAAGTTAGGGACATTTATATCATCACTTTTCAATCCATGGAAAAGATTTAAAAGAAATGATCACTCTCTTTTACAATAATTGAGGACGGTCAGGCCGACAAATAATTAAAATAAACCATTATTAGTGAAAAACCACTGCACGCTTTTAAAACATTTAAACTTAAATCCGCTTTCATTTGCAACAATCAATGACTTTAATTGAGTTGGGTTCAAAACAATAAGAGTGTTGTGGTAATATTAATAAAACATTTAAAGATCAAAAGCTCAGCATCCTTTTAAAAGTTAAAAGGTCAATATTTTTACTTTTAAAAGGATGCAAAAGGTATGAACAACAAATCTTAATAAATTGAATTTGACCGAAAAAAATTAAAGGTCGTTTATTGATACTTTGTTACTAAAGGGCACGTTTGATGACCCTTTTAATGAAATTTAAATATTCTACCTAGATTCTACCGTTTGTTGAGTATATGGTAGATTGAATAATGACTAGACAGCAGACACAACGTGTTAAAAATAATTATCTTTAATGAGACTTTTTATCATGTTTTCATCAAATTATTTTTGCTGTCGTGCTTTTACGGATGTCATGACAAATTGGCAGAAAATCTTCTACTGGCTACGTTTTTTATCGTTTTGATTGCTCTTTTTGAATCATTGGCAACAAGCATTAAATCAGATTAAATGTTCGAAAATTGCTTTATTATCCTTAAATCACAGTAAAATTGTGTAAATAAATTCTATAGGGGTCTACCTAGCTAAATCATAAATAAGTAAAAAAGATAAAGTAAACAAATTTGACCATTAAATTGGCCACTTGTGTTTTTTAATTGATCACTTCTGATCAAAATCAATTAAACTCGCGCATAAAACAAATTAAAAGGTTCCTCGTTTCACAAAGCTAACGAGGTATTTAATTTATTTAATTTCTTCAGTTTTATTGAGAGGTCGTCAACTCAATTCAACAAAATAATTATATTAAAGAAAATTTCACTAAATCAACAGATGCATCGAGTCCAATCAAACCGAATAAAATTTATTGCATGGAATTTTGGAAGCAAAATCATGAACTCAACGAATTACAATGAAAACCTAATAAAATGCCATAAAAACGATTCCAGCCAAAATAGCCAAACAATTTCAAGAACAATCTCATAATTTATAAATTTATTGCATTCTCCAACCATTTTTCCAAGCAACTTTTATGGTGAAAGATTGAAAAATTTATAGGAAAATGGAAAAACTCTCAAATTGCACTGTAAAAAGCTTATTGAGCTGTTGAGAATCAGGAAAACATTTGTATTCTCAAAACAATTCCGGTAAATGAAAATTCCAAACAATATTTTTAACCGTGAACACAAGACAAGAAAATCTAAAAATCCCAAAAAACTGCAATTCATTCAAGAAAAAAATCAACTGCAGCATAAAACTCCCCCAAATGCCCCCCTTGTCAGCACTAATAGCTCGCCATACTCATCACTAATGAAAATTTATTGCAAACTCGCAAAATTGCGGCTCTTCAATAGCCATAGTACAAAGCAATAAGCAATCTACAAGAAGAACCGTTTGATCGGAAAGAGCGCGTGTATTTTCTTCTTGAGCGGATCATCCAATGTAAATACAAAATGCTGCTTTAATGATCTTCTTATTAGTTTGTTTTAATCATCAAACGTGTGAATTTGTCGATATTTGTATAGTTGTTGTAGTTGGTCTGTGTTTTTAGAATCTTTTTTATTTCTTTACATTTTTTCATAGTTTTGGCATTGAAATATTTTTACTTTTTTTTCTGTAAGAGTGTGGCAAAGAAGAAGGAAGCCACTTCTATCGATATCGATTATTATTGCTATCAGCGCCGCGTAATTAAGAAGCTGATACTTGGAGATGCTTGCGATACGCTTGCTCTTGAATTTGAATGGCATCCGAATATCGGAGCGAAGGTTATGTTTGAAGATTTTTTGATAAATTCAATTATTCAATTAATTAAATAAATCGATGTTTTTGAAGCTTCTGATTGAAATTGTTGCAATTTAACCTTAAATAGAGCAAGTTTTTCAAGATTTCAAGATATATGTTCTAGTTTAATTTTAATATAGCGTGTCGGAAGCTTTTTCACAAGGATCATTTAAAATCAAGGATGGATCAAAAAATATTTAAATTTTTAATAATATTTTGCTCAAACTTTTAAGAAATGTATGAAAAACAAAATCAGTTCGTTATTGAAAATTGTCGATTCTTGGCTCTCAATTTTAATTAAAATTTCATGTTTTACGGCAAAATTATACCCTGTCATCCCCATTCCATAATTGCCATCAAAATCTCAACAGAGCGTTTAATTAAACCGCAATTTTCCAATAAACTCACCTGAGCTTTCACGGGTTCCTTAACGGTAACAACAGTCCTGGCTGGTGCCTTCTCTGGACACTTTTCAAAAATAAGCACCCGTTCAGCAACCGATCCTCTGGAAAGGAAAGGTCTCACAGGACTAGGCACCGTCAGAATAGCGAAATCCTTCTTATCTTTAGGCGGGGGAAACACGGCATCTTGATTCAACCTCGAGGGGAGCCTCGTGGTGGGGACTCTTGTGAAGTTTGTGTCTCTTTTATTTTGATCCTCTTTGTGGAGCACAAAAATGGGTGTGTGGTTGGGCTTTTGGGGAGGGGGAGTGGGGCCCTTTTGAATTGCTACAATGTAGTTTAGGGGCTCACCACTAACAGCTACACCATTGTCTGAGATGTAGTCAGTCGAGTCTATCACTTCCGGTTGACTGTCGTTGAGCACTGTGCCTGTTTTCAAAGCATTTATCAGTTTTTCTTCTTCTCGGCTCACCTGGAAAATTAGAAAATTAGCAGATATTGAACATCCTTTTCCAATAAAACTCACCTCATCCATCACGTCAAAATTCGTGGTGGGCGAGTTGTTCTCTAATACTGAGTGACGACTTCCGGTACCGTTGCTCATATGTTTATCCGGCGTGCCCTTCATGTCATTCTTTGTGCTACCCAGACGATTCTTAAGAGGCCACGTGGGTACGTGGTTTAACAGGTGATCGGGTTTTACGGGAGTTTCTGGTTTTTGACGAGGCTTTTCCGGTTCCGTCACATCCGGTCGATTATTGTTCTGGTAACTACTGTTGTTGTTTTTGTTTTTGGAAGGTGTGGGACTTTTTTGGGAAGAGGTGCTGGAAAAATTGTTTTTGAGGTTAGAAATAAGAACATTTTACAATAAATAACATTAGACTCACCTATTGCTGGTATAAACACTGGGACTATTCAAAAAAGCTGCGATTGGAGAACTCTCCTGATTTTGTGATTTCTTCTCAAACTTTTGAAGAGCGTACTTAATGGAACTAACACTACTAGGACTAGCAGGCGGTCCCACTGGATCTCCTTTTTGTGCTGCGATCCTCGCTTTATCCTCGTTCACAAACGAGCTTACCAGATGCTTCAAATTTTGATTTGAAAGATCCGGTGCTTTCGCCAATAATTCTGGCGATATGTTGGCAGTTGGTGACTTTGGGCTCAAGGTTTGATTGAACGTGTTATCCGCGTCCGCATGGCAGTTGAGTATTTCTGTGGGCCCTAATCCGCGAGCCTTCCACGTCTGGTAAATGGCCTCTGCATGGTCCGAGATCTGCTTGGCGATAGTGGCGATGTCTTCCTCACTCTCTTGAAAGTTGGCGGCCCCTCTCACATCGGATGCAGACTGCTTGGCTGTTGTGGCCATAATACCATGCGGGAGGCAAGTGGAAGAATTATTTTCGCTAATTTTCGCGTTTTTGTTTAATATGCGCGGTAATTTTGCAATTTTTGTTTGGAATTTTGGCGGTACGGATTAATTTTTCACATTCTTCTTCAACCAACAAAGTGTGATAATTTTGTGTTTTTTGAGATTAGGCAAAGTGGATTAGGCGGTTAAAACCAACACAAACATAGATGGGCGGCTGGATGGCTGCTGGAGCGGCTCCGGGCTGGTGGCTTTATTTTGGAGAACAAAAGAGAACAAACATGAAAACATGAACACGTGGGATTAATCATTAATTTGTTAGTTTGGCGGTATTGTGCAAAAATTTAATTTACTAAACAGAAATATTGTGCAAAATGATACTTTTTGAGTGGATTCCTCGTAATCTGTTATCTTCAAAAGATCTTTTAATTTCTTGAATTCCCAAAAGAGATTTCTTGTAGATAAATTTATTCTTATCATAAAGTTTTATACATTTTCATATATTTTTAGCAAATTGTTCCAAAACTTTTGTCTATTGTTGATAACAGAGGGAGCAATCGTTTAATTAGCTTTAACAACAAGATTTTAAATTTTAATAAAGTTCATTAAACATCAAGAAAACTTTTCTCCCAATAAAATAAATGAATTTCTAGTCATCAAAATTCAATCAAAAACAAATTCTAAATTATATTTAACAGCCAATCAGTGTTTTGATTGAGCTGCTGTTAATTTCATTAAGTATTTGTTGATTTGTTGAGCTTAATTATAGTTTCTGAAAACTAAATTACTGTTCAAACATTTTCTCAAACATGTTCATTAGTGTGGTCCATAATGCAAATTTGTTGAAATATACTGCTCCACCAGCCTGAAATAATTTTTGGGGCTAAAACAAAATACCCGTATTTTTTTATTATTTTTTTTGACCATTTGAAAGGGGTGCGCAAATTCGTTGAAATTTTGAAATTGAGTTATATGACGACTACCTCAAAACTTCGAAATATTTTAAACTTTTGCTTATATTTTTCAAAAACCTTAATTAATACCAACAAACTGTTCATTCAAAAATCAAAAAATTTTTCAAAAAATCCCAAACAAAAATAGATATTAAATTTTCAATTTCCCGTGAAATTTTTTTTCTAGTCCATACAAAAATATCAAAATCTTACTTTTAATCAAAAAAAAGTGAAATTTGAATATTCGCGCCTTTTGACATTCACCATTTTGTTTTTCCTGATCAAAAATGTTAGTAAATTTTCCTGATCGGTCAAAATCATAATTACAGCAACAACAAGTGATCTATGAAAACATAGTCCTTATAACTTTTTTCGGGAAATTGAAAATTAGCAAACTCTTTTGCATTTGGTTTATAAATGAGTTAACTATTTTTTAAAAGGTATTTTATCGACATTTCACTTCTTAATCTGAAAGTTATCTTTAAAAAAGTAAGATTTTGATATTTTTGTATGGAAGAAAAATTTCACAAATTTGTCTGAAATATTTTTTGAATAATTTTTTTACAGTTTGTTGGTATTAATTAAGGTTTTTGAAAAATATAAGCAAAAGTTTAAAATATTTCGAAGTTTTGAGGTAGTCGTCATATAACTCAATTTCAAAATTTCAACGAATTTGCGCACCCCTTTCAAATGGTCAAAAAAAATAATAAAAAAATACGGGTACTTTGTTTTAGCCCCAAAAATTATTTCAGGCTGGTGGAGCAGGATATTTCAACATTTTTGCTTTTACATACGATTTTTGAACCACGCTAATGTTCATTCTCCAATAAAACTAAAACAATCTCCAACAATTTCAATTATTTCTAAGAATCTTGAAATGTTCTAAGTATAATTTGTTTGAAACAATTGCTCAACCAAATTGTTCATTTGAATTATTTTTTAAACGTTTTAATTGAGAAAATAAATTTGTTTATTGCAGTGTTTTTTGAGTATATTGAGGAACTTTGGGATTATCTTGATTCTTAGAAATATTTTGAAATGCCTATAATCAAATTTAAAAATCAACAGTTATCGATCTTGTGTTTTAAATTGTTTGGGAAGCCAATTTTAACCAAATGAACCATTTTATTGCAAATTTATTCGAGCTATTGAGTTTTCTTTCGATCTTTGTGTCATAGGATTTCGAGAGTATTGATATTTTATGGGTTTTCGATCCGAGGCTGGGACACATTTTAAGAATTCTTGAAGAATCAAAAATCTAATTGAGGACAGAAGCATGGAAAAAAGCATGTCACCGTTTCGTTCAAAGAAATTCCGAATCAATTGCCAAAATAGTGATAATATTGATACTTGTTACCTTTTTTAAATAAGTCGTATACATTTCTAAACTTTTCTATTCCAAGTTTTTATTAGAAAATTATCTAGGAAATTCTCGAAGGGAACATTAAATTACTCTGGGATCCCAACCTTTCCAGTTTGTTAATACAACAAATTCGATCAAAATGTCCTGAATATTCATCAAAATATTGAAAAACTATTAAGGAAAATTCTTTCAATGAACGAAAAACCATGTTTTCCACATTTTACATATTTTTTATGGCAAACTATATCCAAGTAACCGAGTAACAAATAATCAATATCCCATGCCCTTTTCGTTGCAGCATAATCGATTAGGTGTTCAAGAAAGCGTCAACAACACTTACGAAACTAGCGAAAAAATTTAAAACGCTCGATATAATGCAAAAACCTCCAATTTTTCAGCTTTTATACTTTCGAACTTTTCACAGCTTCGTAGTTTGCTTCCATATGATTCTTTGCTTAACTTTCATTGAATTTACGAGCGCATTCACAAAATGATTTTAAACTTTAAGTAGCAATAAAATGTGGCCAAATAAATAAACTACAACAAAAACACTTGTTGGCGACACTTTTTGAGACGTTATTGCTTTGCAGCTTTGTGCACAATGTTTATTAGAAATATTTCTTGAATGAATTTTTAATTGATTCACACAATTTAAGCCAACAGCTTTACTTAATTAAGTTTGTGTAGCACACAGATATTTGCCGCAATATTTGAATTGTTATTAACTGGATTTGCTTGCCAGACTCTCCGAGTAGCAATTTAGGGAATAATCGTTTAATCGATTATAATACCATACTAGCATATAATATTCATTACAAGTACAAGTGACAATGATGCAAATATCTATTGAATATTCTTTCAAACTATCACTATTTTCAATTGTTTTTCGTATCTACTCAAGATAAATTATTCACAAATGCTAGCAAAATGTTGTCATCTCATAAATATTTCAAAGAAAATAAGGCGAGTCATCAATATTGCTGATTATACTAGACTTTTTACAGTTTTTTGCATCTTTTGCTATTTTGTGAATAGCTTTTTGAGATTACTTTGAAATTGAGCAAACTTTCAGAGTTTGACGAATCTTACATAAATCTTATAGTTCTCAAGAATTTTTAATATTTAAAAAGTTTATCTTTTTGAGTTGACTTATCTTATTTTTCTATGTTTTTATTTTAAACTTCCGTTGCAATCTGAACTAGAAAAGATTTCTGATTACAGTTTGATGTTTTGTTGCAGATATTATTATTAATCGCTTGAATGTAAAAACATGGCACATCGAACACGATTTATGAAAGAAAACTCAACAAATAATTCAAGAAAGTGAATTAAAATTAATTCCCTTAAGTTCCTCAACGTTGATCAATCAAACTCAACATTGTCCAAAAATAAACAAATTCTGAATCGCACTCTACATTTTCTCTAGAAAATTCAAAATCTGTTAAAAGTCATCTAAAAGTGTATCAAGAAATTTAAATGTATCAAAAATCAATTGAACGTGAAAATCGAAGTGATGCACATAGATTCGCTATTTATAAAATAGCAGAGGCAAATCGTAAAATAACTGAATCAGAAAATCTGAAAATTTACAAAACTGCACAGCATAGTCGACAAAATATAAAATACAACAAAAACTACAAAATCGATTGCAAAAAAATTGCATCCTCAAAGCTCTCATCGAAAAATTCGGGTAAATGAAGCTTCCCAGCGGGGCCACTATTGTTATTATTACACAAGCATCACTTTCTCTATATTAACTATCTGTTTAACGCTTCGCTTTATAGCTAAGTTCATTGGTTTAAATGAATGTACAAACGTTATTATAATGATAATTTGATTAATTGACACGAATTGCGCTTCAATTCAGCTCAAGGGGCTTTACCAACAACTAACATGCCTTTCGACCGCATAAACTTCTCAACAAAACTCTCAAAATACTCACAATAAGCCAAAAGGTGAACTAACAACAACAAATTAATTGAACAACAACACTCAAATTTATTATTCAAACAGCAGAATTAACGAAAAAAATGAACAGAAATTAAGAAAAATTAAGCGCAACACAAAGCAGATGATTATGAATGAACTAACAGCAGCTACCAAGTATCAAAAGTATCAGGCAGTTGCCTCATCCAATTTAACTATAAATTAGAGCCCCTTTGTGGATTTATGTGCAGAATATTGGCCTTTTGTTAATTAGGGAGGAAAGCCACAGTTTCAAGTTTGTTAAACTTTTCGATTTTTCCAAGAAAATCAAGATTTCTAACTTTTCAAAGATTTGTGGAGTATCTATTTACTTTTTCAGTAGTTTCTGAATTTATTGAAATAACTCCAAACAAAATTCAAAAATGGCAAGAATTTTGAATAATGTAGGATACCGGCAAACTTAAGATTCTGAGTTTCCTTCAAATATTCCTACATCAAGCCACAAAGGGATAAACTATTTATAAAGTATTTATTGTATCATCAGTAACTAAAGTATCTTCAAAAACTAAAGTAACTGAAGTAATTTAAGAAACTGCGATAGGTCTTTAAAAAATCGTTAAATTGAGATGCTTTCAATAATATCAAATAAAATATATTTCGGCAAAAAAAGACTTTTAATTGACGTTCGACGGACACTCACTTAACGCTAACGAGATTATGCTCTGGTAGTAGTAATCAAATGATTTATGCATTCCATATCATTTGTGGGTGAAGTGTGGTGCATTGGAGCAGTTCAGGTCCAGTCTAGGCCCGCTATTCAGGAGGAATTCCACGGAATTATCCACAAACATCCATGAAAAGTCGGTCGCACCAGTTTCGCTTTCCCCGAGTATTGCGAGTTTTCCGACTTTACCGAACGATAGATTTACTCTCACAAAACGGCACACCAAGTGTTATTTTTAGAACTTCACACAATCTTCTTTTTTAGTGGATTTCTTTCCTCTTCGGGAAAATCTTTCAAACTTTGAATCTTGAGTATTCAATTAAAAGGGTTGGTTCGGCTGTAGAACTTTTATTTAATTAAATTTTGGTAATTTTTAGTACCTTTAGTTTTAGTTTAAACTTCTTGTAAGGTCACGAATTCAATTCCCAAATATTTTTAAAATAAGTTTTGATGACACTTCTTTTATATTATTTATAAAATTATAAATATGTTGATCTTCATAAGAGTCGAAGGATAAAATCCCAACTATTTATTAATAAGATCTTTTCACTATTTATGTTGTAACCAAAGGTTTTTATGATTTATTTCAACTTTAACACAATATTACATTATTTATTATTTCCGTAAAATATTCCTCATATTCTAGCGGTTCACTTGCTTAGTAGAAATATTTTCTTATTTTCTTGTCTCAAGACAGTCACTTTCTTCCTACAAAAAAAAGTCTCAATTTTTTTTGCTTAATCACAGGAATTTCACTGGCACCTCCGTTTCCGCGAGTTTCCTGCACTAATGAGATAATTAGCGAACACTACCTTTATTACTACACAGTACACATCCTTTGATATATTCTGCGATCTGTTTCACATCTCAGCATCAAAGTTGGTTCGCCAATTTCCTTTCTACGCGACCGTTTTGCTTCGAATTATTTTCACAATTAATTTTCTTTAAAGCCACAGCACAAATATTTTCGGTTGAGCGGCCTGAGCTTGTGTGGCGGACGAGACGAATGCTGATGTACGAGCGGCGAGTGTGCATATGCTGCCGTATATGCGATGCGAGGCCGCTTAGCTTGGTGGTGGTGTTCTGAGACAAGACGGGAAAACTCTGTGGAAAATTCGAAAATCTCGTAAACTGACATATACACAGTTTTTCGGTAAATATAGAAGTAAAAAACAGTTGTTGTATATAGAATTGTGCCGTGATCGTGCAATAGTTGCAGGGGTGGAAGTGGGCAGTGGTTTTGGAGAAAGAACTTGTTTTAATTGGACAATTTTTGGAGAAAAATGTTTGTAATCTAATGCTTATTTAGGTTTTATTGTTTATTAATGATTTTCAACATTTTTTATGGAACTATGGACACCTGACTTTACGATTGAATATTTAGTATAAAAATTAAAAATATAAAAGAAGCGAAAACTTAAAAAAATTAATAAAGTATTATAAATTTTTGAAAAAGTGTCCATAGATTTCTCAAACTCGCTTCATTATGCTAATAATTCATAATGACTAGAAAATCCATATTTATCTCAAATCTCTCCATAAAAAAAATTGGCGAAGTCTAAAACCGCACTATAATTTCTTCCATATATGCAGTGACCTCCGACCTCTCTCCACCCCTGCCTTTAAAGCATAGCGACATAAAATTGTAATGCTCCGTGGATATATTTATAGCTATATTTATAGAAAGTTCACTTTTTCGAACGACCAAAAAACGTTAGAGGCGCAAAAAAGTCCACATAAATATATAATAAAATAAAAATTAGGATAAATGGTGTATTACCATCTCGTCAGTAATTCGTCAATTTCGTCATTCCCGCAAGTTTCGTGCGGCTGGCAAAATAGCAAATCAACACAACAGTCGTAATTCGACACACAGAGACTGTGCTTGGACACTACGGAGCAGGCACAACAGCAGCACATCACGAGAGCAACTTGCACTTTCATTTTTACTTTATAATTCGAATTTCAAACGTTCTTCCGCTATATTTGAATTGTTTTGGGCAATTTTGTGGATAATTGTGCGAAACGCTAGCTAAGTGGCCCATTATCTTGACTATTTCAATGTTTGTCGATTATTACGATTGGTTTTTGAATTGCTGAACAATTACACTGGATCAGTGGACCGAACTGGATTAAAACTTTACGGCAGCTGACCCATATATTGAGCGTCATCCGTCAGATTTCAGCAGAACATCCATCAATGAGGCTAATTGGTGCCTTTGTTGTTTTCTTGTTTATTCGCCTTAAACTTAAATTATGGTTATTATTTGCCACATGTTTTCAGTGCTGGGCCTACAAAATTTAATCATTCATCGATCATATACCTTAGGAAATTGGCAAAATAAGCTACTTTTGAACAAATCACCGAATTACTTCCAATTACCAAATAATAGCAGACTTAAAGAAAATCCAAGAAGAGAAACCCCACAAAACTAGAAATCCAGCTAAAGTCCAATGAAACCCGAGGAAGTCATTCAATTCATCAAGGCATAAAAAACAGGTGACGATTAACATATTTTGATAAACTTTTAGTTTTTAAATACTGATATTATTGTTCTATAATAAAATATTCTTTCGTGAAATTCTTTAAAAGATTCAAGACCCGTCATTAAATAACGAGAAAATACTCTAGTAAACTATATTTATAATAATGTGCCAAGTTTACTGTCTCATTTTATTAATTACCTTGTAAAATGAAAAACGATGAAGAAAACTAAATCGAAAGTAATCCAAAGAAGTTCAAGTCCTTTGTTATTAATAGTCAGATTTCTTCAAGAAGTTCTAATAAAAATAAATCCAATTATACATGGTTTCAACCCTCGCTCAATGTTCGCTAACAAACCCCTACAGTTACACAGAGTATTCAATTTCCAGTAAATCACCGATTCTACATATTCTGAAAAATACTTGAAGCACACCACATGACTCAAGCACTGTTGGATTATTATTATTGTCTGTGGTTAAAGTAAGGCAGCGAAGGAGTGCTGATGGATGGTTGCAAGGGATTCTCTCATTTTTATTATAGTTAAAAATAGTTTATAGAGCTTATTAAATTTGTCTTTGAAAAAGTTAATTAAATAAAGTTTTTATAAAAAAACTTTAAAATTATTTAAAATTTTAAAAACTTTAATCATCTTTTTCAACATAATACGATAATACTTAAAATTAATTTTAGGCATACATCTGATTAATCAAAAATCGATTAAGGATTCAAAACAAAATTTATGTTACTAAAACTTTTGCTTCTGAGTCATAATCGGAAAATCAAAAATAATCAACAAATATTGATTACACCTCCTTGCAATCACCCTTTTTGCTGCAAACTATATCCACCAAAATCAGTCCAACTCATATTAACTGTAAAAAAATCCAAAATGTACTAAAATTCTAAATACGAGAGAAATACGCCTAGTTTTTTTGCTTAGCAAACGATCGTGAATGAATGAAAACAAAACCAACACCACCAGCCTCACCCAAGAAAACACGCCAAGAAAGAGATTTTTTATTTTATAGTGTACAATCTTTGAATAACAAAAATATTTCTGTTTTTTTTTCTGCGTTTTTTCGAAAAAATTCAATTCAAAGATTCTTCAACTCTACCTACATAGAAATTTTAACATACAATTGATATGCACAGTAAGGCAACAGAACAAAAGACAAGTTTTTTTCGATTATTATAAAAATTTTAAAGTTTTTGAGCGAATCGACAAAGACAATGGTGATCAATTTTTTTTGTTGGTGGAACAGAAGAGGATCCTCACAAATGCGCGATCTAAATTTTACGGTTTTTCGAGTTTGTCGAGTTTTTTATGCAGGAAAGTGCGATCTTTTATAGTTAAGAGCTTGTTTTTTTACGTGATCAGGTTGTTTTTATTGATTTTAAGATATTGTTTATTGGTGATGAGTGATTTCTTGGTTTTGAATATTTATTGTCCTTTAACAACTTTGAAGAATATTCTTATGCGATCAAATTTAATGATTCGTGTAAAATACTTATGATGACTCAATAGTGAGACAAAATAATAATAAACCTTAAACTTCATAAAAAGGATCATAGTTCTCAGTGATCAGTGGAACTTTTGATAATTTTATTCGACCAAGGATTTTAAAACGATCGCGTCCTTTTCAATCAAATATCTGTAGTAAATAAGGTACAAAGTCCAAAAATGATAGTGATCGGTGTAACTTCAACAAAAAACTTTACAAAAAATTAATTATTTAAAAAAAACGACCAATTTCTCATCACAAAAACCAAAACTCGATCATTTTACAAAAACTACTCCGATTGAGTTTAAAAAACACTCCCAAGTAACTGCGGCGACAAAAATCACGCAAATAGTGCAATTAAACGTAAATAGATAGCAGTTGATACGGAATGTAACCCAAATCATAGGAAATCAGAGGCAGAGGGAACTGCACTGCGAAACAGCGCAAAAAGTGTAACAGTCAAGGAAATTGCATAAAAAGCACTCTGTAAAACCAATAAAACTACAAAAAACTATATAAAACTACGCTACATAAAAAATTGAATGAAGCAAAGAAATGAAAACATTTAAAGTGTCGAGATGTTGGATAATAATAATATCAGAGAAAATTGAGAGATGGATGAACTGTGTAATTAGTAATTTGTGTTGCCTCAATTTAAAATTACTCCAATTCACCAAAAAAATTGTTTGCCATAACTTTGGAAAAAAATAATTTTTTAAACTCATAAATACACGAAATGTACGAATTATGAATGAAACAGAGAAAAAGACAATAACAAAAGTTGATACAATCTGGAGCCAAAAACAAATAAGAATCCCATAAGAAAATTGCAACACTGGTAAATTTGCACAATTTGTGCATAATTACAAACAAATATAGCAAATATTTTTAGTAAATACTGCAGACAAACATTAATCACAGCATTTTCAGACTTTTAAGCTGTTTTAAGTATTTTCTCGAGTATTTTTTGTATTTTGTGGACAAAAATTCCACAACTACAAGCATGAAATCTACAAAAAACTATACAAACTACAGACTAAAGGTATTTTAAAGTGTCTCGGTATAGCACAAAACTACACACGAAATAATAACTTGTTCAATAACTACGATTTAAAGTCGAAAATAGGGCCAATAAATTTATTATTTTCTACATTTTTACGGCCCAGAAAATACATCAGAACAACACCGATGTCTGATAGCGATACGTATCAAAGCACTGTGAAAGCCATAAACTAATAAATTATTGAATTGAGCCAAAAAAATACCTTTAAATTCAACTTTTCTGGAGTTGTTGTTTATTCTATTAAGATCATGAAAAGTCCTTCAAAAAAATCATTTCACGAAAATATTGTAAATTTAATATCACTTATCACTTCACTATATATAGCAAGCTGCTAATTGCATTGGCTTCAGTACGAGAGCCTTTGAGATTTTTACAACACTAACAATTTGTTTAGTACCGCGGAGTCTCTAAAATAAATTAAATTAAACTGAGAAAAAATTAGACGAGATTCACAAATATTTAACTGGTCTAAAACTAACTCGTCGAAATAATAATCGCTATAAAATCACCTATGATTATTTTTGACAAATCGCATTGAAAAAGCTTAAAAAAGCTCACGTACGCGGTTTGTTGTTTATAATTTTCGGCATAAAATCAAAAATTTATTAATAAGCTTAGAATGGGTGTTACTATTCTCATAAACTATCCAGTAGAAAACAGGAGTGCTACACAAACCATAGACCTCCTTTCAAAACGAGTTCTAGCCCTGGGAGCTAATTTTGGAGGACAATTTTTGGTGGACTGTGAAACTTTCGTTTCTGATTCAGCACAAATAGGAGGAACTCGAACAGTTCATGTTCTTCATGACTCAGAATATCCTGCATCAGTCTTTTCCATCCTTGATAACGGAACCAAGCAGATACCATTAATAACAGATGGATTATTTGATCTATTGATGCTTAAAATGACTCCAGTATATTCATCCAAGAAGCAGACCAAGATTGAATCAAAAGGACCACGTTATGAGCTGGGAGACTTTCTTATAAAGTTGGGCAGTGTCACTATGAGCCAAAATTTCAAAGGAGTGTTGGTCGAAGTAGATTATCGTCCTTGTTTGGTGCCAGGAAGCTGTTGGAATTTAATCCGAGAGTGCTTGCAAGGATTTCTGGGATCTCATGTACCAAATGTTATTCCACAGTATTTCAACACTCAAATTCCATCTAATGTTAATCCTGCGCTTGTCCACACAAAGGCTAACGATATTTATCAGCCAATTGATACAATTCAACAATATCTGGAAAATTTTACATCATATAGAAAGCAAACTGGTGGATCTACGATCGGTCTGCGGAACTAATTTAGAAAATCTTATTTTATAAATTATGTATTTGAATAAAGTTAAATTAAAATTAATTTGAGTTTTTATTTCTACATGTCAGAAAAAAGAACTATAGCAATTTTTTAAAATAAAAATGATTTTATTTTTTATCTGATTCTTAATAAATCAGTTTTAAAGTCTTATCCAATTCAACTTTGTACTTGATCAGCTTTCCGTATCTCAACAATAATTTTCTCCAGTAACATTGTACATCTTTGATTCTTAAATGATTCCAAATATGCTCGTATCCTCGTTCAGCTATTTCTCGTGCTAAATCATCGTTCTTTTTGAAGAACTCTATCATGCTTTTCAGCTCACTTTCAGTAGCTGAGCTTTTAACAGGAATGTAATGAACATAAGGCTTCAAAGAATCATAAAAGAACTCCTTCCACTCATCGCCAACATGAAAAACAAGTGACTTGCAGAGGAATAAATGTTTGAAACGGAAACTAGCTGCTACGCCACGGTAGTTGAACAAATATTTATATTTACAATGATCTTCTAAGCTCACTTCTTTTGCTGGATCTCTGTTCAAGGTATCTTCTTGTGATTTCCAAGCTTGATTTTTGGTATATTGGGCATCTACTAGATTTGCATATTTTCGAGAGATTAATATTAAAGGATCTCGTTCTGCAGAAGTCCGGGACCCACGAAAGAATGCTTTATTTTTCTTTTTATTCCAAGTCCATTTTTCAGCAGATTTACTAATTGATTTTCGGTGCTGGTCCCATTTGCCAAGACCTAAATAATTATAATAATAATTAATGCATGAAGGTAAGATGAAATGTCATTGTTTGATGTAAAAAGAATATTCACCTGTAGGATACAATTGGATGGAAGGTCCCCCTTCTTCAAAACTCCAGACTGGGAACATAATGTCTAGATAATCTTTCGTCTACAATAAAAACATTACTCTATGACATTACCTAGCATAATTTTAAAGTAAACTGACATTGATCAAAATACCTTGCTAAAAGATAAAACTGGACCGGCAAGATTGTAATTTTTGGGAACCTGAGGCCAATCTCGCATATTTATAATTATATCCATATCTGGTAGTTTAGGCAATAGCGGTTTAATAAAATGTTCGATTCCGAAGCATCTTGAAGGAAACATACAGTCATTCTGTCTGTACATCTTGTGGTTAATTATTTGGTATTTAGTTCCTCTATCTCGGACACCCTCCACATCCCTTCTGGTGATCCCTTTTTTAAAAGGTAGTAGATCAGCTTGAAGGACTTTAAGGTTACACGAGCAGTTTGCTTGAGAGCATGACTCATACGATGTAAGAGCTTTCTCAACTTCTCTTGTGTAGTAGTTGGTTTCTGTAACCATTGAAGAGTAATTAAAACCAAATGAATCAATTAGTGAAAAAAATATTATCACCTTCGTCATAGAGATTCACTTTCTCCTCACATCCTTCTGGAGACTCACAGTAACCATCAGATTCAGCTAAATCAGCAGATCCTGAGGTTATTTGTACTATAATTAAGCTTAAAACTAATATAATAGTAAACAGATCCACATGCATATTTTAAAATGTAAACAAAACAATGCGACAAAATCGCATCCACAAACAAAACTAAAAAGTAATAAAAATAAAAAATATATTAGAAAACATAAGAAAATATAAAATATAAACTTCGAACATAAAATGGAATAAGGACATAATAAAGAATGTAACTTCTAGAACCTAGAGCTGAGAAGGATTGGCAGCTGGTGGTGTGTTTAGTGTGTATTCAAAGAAGGCAATAGCGTGATTATGTCGCGCCGAAGAATTTATTTTTGGAATTTTTGCCAAGTGAGTTTCTTGGTCTAATCTAGGACTTATTTCTACTAATCTATATTTTTTATAGTACCTGCTGATCCTGGTTGTGAATGTGATATGCTACTATCACGGTTTAGAAGGATCTTTCGTGTTTGATGATTCTGTTGCGGTCCTTAAAAATAAGGATGTTTATGATCTCATCGAATCTCAGGTATGCTTTTGATCCTTGAGATCATTTTGTGTTGTTAATCCATTGATCTTTTTAGTGGTACGACGTTTTCATTCATGACTTTTGGGGAGCCAACATCACGTCTGAGATATCGCATAAATCCTATCGACCATTAACAAGTAATATTTGCTTTTTTAGATCCTTCTTGGATAATCAATTTACAATATATTTGCAGTTTTATCATTTCGTTTTGAGCACAAATACTCTGGTGGTAATGCCACAAACATGAAGACATCGAATTTATTGCTTCACTTTCTGAATTGCTGCTTACTGATGCATTTCTACAATATAGTATTTAACCAAGGGACCAAGAACCGACTGATGGAAATTCTGGTAGCTACTTTATTCGCTATCCATCCAGTAGGTTTATTTTAATTTACCTCAAAATCCAGTTACTAAAACTGCTTATAATTTCAGATCCACGTTGAAGCTGTGAGTGGAATTGTGGGAAGATGTGAATTGTTCACCTGCCTAATGTTTCTAGTGTCCACTATCCTCTACTTCCAAAGATTTCCTAGAGGTTTGATATTTAAAGATTCCCACTTAATACAACTTCATTTAATGTTTGCTATTTTTAGATCAAAAAAACTTCAGCATAGCTGATTTAATCTTCTTGGCCTTTATGGGCTTTTTATCCGTCGTTGCTGTGCTTTTCAAGGAAAATGGCATCACAATATTGGTAAGTTAAATAACAGTTCAAAAAATACGCAAAGTAACGATAACATTTCCTTCTTAGCCAACGATAGCAGCAATCGACGTGATCCGTAACGCAAATCTGAAGAAACTAACAGCATCTCGATTAATTCCCCAGTATCTGATTCCAAGAATCTCAATTCTAGCACTTCTGACTATTTTCATACTACTTTTGAGACTGAATATCCAAAATTTTGAGAACCCCACATTCAAACCTGAAGACAATCCTATAGCAGCATCCAACAGTACTTTGACGAGGATTTTGTCTCAAAATTATTTGTATTGCTTGAATTGCTTTCTGCTTCTGTGTCCTGATTGGTTGTCATTCGACTGGTCTTTCTCTTCCATTAAATTAGTTGAAGATTTTAACGATCTAAGAGTCTTCTATATTGTGATATTTTATTTATTGGCAACCGTTGTCGTAATTAAGTCCATAAACAACGAGTGAGTTTCAACTGAAAATCAAATTAACGCACAATTGATGACTAATTATATTTTTCTTCCCTGCAGAAAAGCAATAATATCATTATTAATCCTGGTGATTCCATTTTTGCCAGCGTCTGGCTTTATTAGACTAGGTTTTGTGATAGCTGAACGGATTCTCTACATTCCTTCCATCGGTTTCTCCATTCTAGTTGCTCTAGGCTTCACTAAAATCCTGAAATCAACAAAATCGAAAAAAGATCATCATGTATGTATTCTACTCAAAGTTTATTTCTAAAAGATTTTTTACAACTTTTACTTATTTTACAACTTTTTTTATTTTAGTCAACTATCCTGGCATTTTTGGGTATTTTTATGTTGTTCCATGTTTTAAAGACAAGACAACGAGCTAGTGAGTGGACTTCGGAGAGTCTGCTGTTCACCAGTGCCCTGAAAGTTGTTCCAAAAAACGCCAAAGTATTTTACAATATTGGAAGAATTAAATACGACGTTAAAGACACTGGAATGGCTTTGAGGAGCTATAAAAGAGCGATTCAGTTGCATCCAAACTATGAGAGTGCTCATATGAATTTGGGTAATTTGTATCGAGAGCTGCAGGACTATGGGAAAGCGAAATATCACCTTTCCAAGTCAGTTGAAATATTGGAGGAATTTCCAACAGCTTGGATGAATCTTGGAATCGTTTTGGCTCTTCTTAAAGAGTATGAGGAGTCGGAGATCAGTTATATGAAGGCGATTAAATACAGGAAGAATTACGCGAATTGCTTTTATAATTTAGGAAATTTGGTGAGTTACTGTTAATTTTGATTATTTTCCATGCAATTATTTAATTTATAATTCTCCCTTTTATAATTCTCAGTACATCGAACGTAAAAATTATACCCAAGCCCTTGCCAACTGGAAGCACACCATTGCTCTAAACCCGAAACACCTGAAAGCATGGTCCAATTTGCTTGCCTATTTCGATAATCAAGGTCTCAACGAGCAAGTCCTGGCAACATCCGAAGTCGCTCTAACATTCCTGCCAAACGACACCAACATTCTTTTTTCACGTGCAAATGTTTTTGGAAAACTCGGTAATTTTAAAGCCTCAGAAATGTTATTTAAACAAATAATCAGCATTAAACCGGATAACGCTCTTTACCACGCCAACCTTGGAGTCTTGTACCATCGATTCAATAAGAAAGAATTGGCGCTTAAACACTATAAAAGGGCGCTGGAACTCGACTCGAATTTAAAAAATGCCAGGAATAATCTCCTTAAGCTGCAAAGTTTAATGTAAAATGTGTTTTTGTGTGTTGTAACTATTGCTCTTTGTCAAGTGTTTTTAGAAACGCTGATTAAATTGAGTCTTAATAGGTTTTGAGAGAAATTTTGCAAAAGATTTTCAAAAAAGAAATTTATTGAACTGTTTGACGGAACTACGGAAAAGTCAAGAATGTGAACTCTTTGAAACAAATCTTCTACTAAATTTCTCTTTGATAATCGTAATTTTTAATCATAATCACTGTTTAAGCAGCCCAAAGGGTCGTATTATCAATTTAATCGCAGTTTATATAAAATTTTTGAATATTCTTTAAAATAGGAAGAAACTCAATAAATCGATTATTCATCGAATCAATTTAATAATAAGAAATAATCAGCGTCACTATATGCGGGCTAAAAGTCCCGAATTCGTACATTCTAATTTATTAAATGTAATCGTATTTTGTAATAATTAATTAATTAATAATAATCCTTTTTTATACTTGACGTACTGTGTTTCGATAATCATAATTTCAATATTTTTCGGTAATTACTTGGAAGCCTCCGCCATGCATTACACCGTGAACAACGTTGAGCAGTTCTTGTTCGTCTTGCACGTGAAGTTCATGCTTCATGGGCTCTAGCATGTTTGGTGGGCGTTGTTGTTGCTGCTGTTGCATCATCGAAGAGCTTGGCATTTGTTGCTGCTGGTTGTTAACATTTCCTCCTCCTACACTCTTATTTAAAGCCTTTAAATGTGTGTTTAGATGGGATTTCAGATGGTGGGATTTTGTAAAGCGCTTTCCACATTGGTTGCATCTAAAAAATTATATTTTAAAGTTTCTTGTGAACGTTGGGAAGCATTTAGTACTTACTGATGTCTTTTTTCTCCCGTGTGGGTTAACATATGGCCTGAGAGCACATGAGAATAGGCGAATGTTTTGCCACAAGTCTAAAATTAAGAACAATGAGGAAACATTTTAAATTTAATTAATTTCGTAAATTACCTGACAAACATATGGCCTTTCACCAGTATGTGATCTTTCATGTTTTATTCTACTGCCAAAATCTGAGAACTTTCTTTCACAAAAACGACAACCATACGGTTTTTGTCCAGTGTGAGTTCTCATATGACGTTTCAGCTCAAATCTAATGACAAACCTCCTATCGCAGTGTTCACAATTATATGGTTTATCTCCTCGGTGGCGTCGCATATGAACTTCTAATGCATGTCGATACTTGTAAGTGTTTGCGCAAATTTCGCAAATGTGAATTTTGGGCTGTTTATCGTCAACTGATCCTTTTATGGCACGCTTCAATCGCACAATTGTCTCTTTTGTGCCGTCTTTTTTGGTTCGTGTTGATACTTCACCAATTTCATTTGAGGCTCCTTTGCGAACTCCGTAATCACCCTAAAAACACAAAAATTAACACACCATTATCATAACTGAAGCAATACTTGCATAGTCATCCGCTCCTTTTTCTTTTTTTATGTCATCACCAGCTATCAGAGCCCCATTTTCATCGTACATAGAAGCTTTATAATTGTAAAGGTCACTCTCATCCGCATAATTGTCAGATTCTTCGTCCTCAGTGCATTCTTCTTCCTCTTCCTCCTCTTCTTCTTCATCCACACTGCCAGAGACATTAGATACTACATAAGTCTGAAGAATGGCATCTGAACTTTCACAATTCATCTTAAACCGATAGCTAGCTTCTAGATCCATAATGCAGCTAGAGCAAATTTGTTCAGGCAGTGCTTGGTCTTTTTTTACCTAAAATATTAAAGATCAGAAAAAGACAGTATAGTATTGAAATTTTTGAAATTCAAACACAACAACAACATAGACATTCAGAATTTTTGTGATGCTACCTCAATATTAGTACACTGCATAATCTTCTCGCTGTAATTGAGCTCAGAATCGTCAGTTTTGTGAAATATTGAATAAAGCTCTCCATCCTACAACAAACAAATTGGTGTAATTAAAGTAACTTAAAAATTAGTGTCTCGAGTCAAATTAAAAACTCATAAAGTCTACCTGCAAGCAAATCCGACAGATGCTTGAAAACTCTGACTTTATCTCCATTGTGCTGCTTGTCATGAAACCACTAGTCTCACTCTAGGAGCAATCTATTCCCTCCAAGTCGATTATTTACCAAAATTTCGTGGTATCAGATTAAAAAATGGATGCTTGCAATATTTTTTTGTTGTACTGCTCTAACTGACATAGGTCTCTGTAAATGAGGGGCTAACAATACACAAGTAACCCTAAAAAATGCATAAAATTATATAAAATAAAGAAAGTAAATAAACAATAGGATGGCCAAATATTTAGCACAAATTATTGTTTTGGGAGGTCAAGTGATTGGTAGAGCCTTTGCTAGAGCCTTGCAACAAGAAATAAAGCTGAGTCAAGAAGCTGCCAAAAGGAATCAAGGCCGACAATCAGAAGGAAGTCGAGAAAGCAGAGCAGCTACAGCGAGGACTGGTAATTAACACCTAATCAACAATACTTCTGTTCAATCTCTACTTGTAACTCTTTCACTCTTTCTTTAAGGCATGACATTGGAAGAAGCTCAACAAATATTGAATGTTAGCAAATTAGAATCAATTGAAGAAATCACCAAAAATTACGAACATTTATTTGCTGTAAATGATAAAGCGAAAGGTGGCTCTTTTTATCTTCAATCAAAAGTATTTAGAGCAAAAGAGAGGATAGATGATGAACTAGGATCAACAACTCCAAAAGAAAAACCTCAAGAAGTGGAAAACAATGAACAGCCCAAATCTGCGTCAGGTTGATTCTTCTTTAGCTTATTTCATATAGGATCTTTAACTTCTAGCTTCAATCGCTTTGATATCATCAGTGATTTGTTTGATAATGAACTTTGTTGATTACAAGATTCATACCGAAATGACTCCTTAAATTGGTGGATTAGTTTTAATTAGATAGGAATCTGCTAAATTTGTTGGGGTTTCCTGGATTATGAAATTATTATATAAATAAGTCTTAATAAATATATTTCATAAAGAAAGTGATAGATTTTTGCATTAATTTTAAAACTATTTCATCATCAATTTAACGAAGAAAGACAAACTTTACCAAATATCTGTTAATACTCCTTCATCAAAACAACTTATAGGTGCTCTTGGGTTTGGAAATAAAACAATTTAGTAAATTCCTCAAGATGTGTGTAATGTAAAAATAGTTGAAAAATAATCAAATTACAATTTTTCGTCAGAATACATAATTTTCATCAACTACAGCTTTACGCATCATTTTTATAAGTTATCGAAAATTTAAACTCCTTTCTTGTTACCAATCTAATTTATCAATTAATATTAAAAATGTTACGTTCTAATTGCTTATCTTTTCAATTTCTCATAGTTCAAAATAATAAAATCTAAAATCACTACTCGCTACAAAATTACAAAAACTTTGCCATAAATTGCATTTTAAATTATAAAGGTTACAACAAGTTTCTTTCCTGAAGCCTTTAATGGCCTTTTTATAATTTTTTTCACTTGATTGCAAATTTTATCAAATTTTGTAACGGCAAATTGTCTTAATCGCTAATTATTATTTCTGAGGGTGTGATGGTTGAGTTTTATAGTTTTGGGAAATTTCACAATTCTTTAAATATTTGTTGACATACATTTGAAATATTAACAGTTTGCAGGTAATCTTGAAGTTTCTCGATGTTTTTTGTTTTTTGAAAATATTATAAAGTTAAGTTAAAGTATTTAATTTCAAAGTCCCAGTAAACTAGCCAACGACCCAAAAGCACTCCCTCTAAAATTAATGAACAAAATTAGTAGCATAAGTTTATAAGTAAAACCTCTTACAAATATATTTTGTATTTTGTTTCGTATAAAAAATAACTGCTTTCAGTTTTCCTATTTGTTTGTTTTTCTTGTCATTTGTATAATGCCACAGTTGCACTTTTTTTTGCACATAATGTCTAGATACTTAATAATTTATTTGATTTTTAGTTGCCTAAATTTAATTTTTTTCAAACGTTTTTCATTTTCATAGGATTTTTTTTTTGAACAATCTAAAAGAATCTACAGCAAGTTACAATTAGAGGCTCTAACATGGATTGTTAAGTTTTTTTTTAAATGTAAAATGTCATAAATTGGATAAAAATTTTGAAAATTTTGAATAGTCAAATACAATTAATTTAAAATCAACAAAACTCAATAAAAACGATAAAATCAATAAAAACTCATCTAAAATCATAAAAACTCATAAAATACCATTAAACATGATAAAAAATATGAAAACATTAAAAATGGCAATTGCATGCAGATAAAAATCATAATTGATGATAAAAACTTGAATAAGAAAAAAACCTAAATTTAAAAATTTCGTCCAGATCTTAAAAGCGAATAAATGTCAAAGAACGTTCATTGAAGTTATCTCTTAATATTAAGAAGAACAAGCTACTAGAAATATTTGCGTCATTTAGCAGGTCTATTCAACACTTCTTGGTCCATCAATTGGCATATTGTGAAGAACTTCGTCGAGAAGCTGCAAAGCCCGATGTAAGTGAACCTCAATCCAGCAGGGAGTGTCCTTGATCGATTGTCGAGGGTAATCAGGACCCCATCCTTTCACAAAGCTCAAGCGTAAGATACAGAGGCGACGCAAGTCATCAACACCGATTCCAGCTGCAGCTGAGAAATCTAAAAGTTACATAGTTCGTTAGTTAATCATAAAATTGATAGATTAAGTCGATTAATTCTAAAAATGAACTAGTTTTACTTCGATTAGGTCCAACATTGTGTCCTGGAATACCAGCAACAGCGGCGGCTTGAGCTGCAGCAGCTGCCTGGGCATTACTCGCTAGTGATTGCATTTGTCTATGACACTGTCGCAAGTCAAAAACTAAAATTTAAAACAGCATACGTTATATATGCATTAAATATATTTCAATTTTCAGTTAAAATTTACCTTTAATACAAGCTGAAGGATAGATTTTATGGACAGCATCTCCTGGAGTGCGTCCAGCTTCACGATCCAAGTAATAACTTTGCACAAAGACTGAATGATCACTAGAGCATCTCAGCCAAACATCTCCTTCTCCGCGCAGGTCCAACTGCACTCCTTTACCGATGTGTAATCTAAAATTGGTAAGAAATTTGTTAAAAGGTGATTAATAGGTATTTCAATAAAAATAACAAACCTCGCTCTCTCACTCTGCTCCGTGCGATGAACGTTACTTAAAGCTCCCAAGCAGAATCGATTGCCTCCTGAAGGATCCACATATCCATCAATAGTTACACTGGGTCGTGACGATGGCACCTTAAAAGTTTCACCAACTTGCGTGTCCAACTCAAAGTAGGCAATGGAACACCAGTATTCAGGAGCTGGCTGGCGAGAGAGACGCTGTGGAGCTGGAGCCTCGATTTGCGCTCCTCCATGGGGCCCTAAAATTCAAAATATATTGAATATTTTGTGAATTCTTCGGTATATAAAATTGAAGGCGCCAAAACTTTTTGATTAGCATCAACTCCAATTGCAATTAAATTAATGACTTCTATTTGAACATTTGACTAGAATTTATTTCAGGTATTCACTTAAATTGCATTTTACTATTTGATTTTAAAATTTTATATGATTCTTCAAAAAACTCAGTATTTGCACAATTATTTGATTTCTTCCATTCATACTCACAGAAAGGCGTACTTGGCGCTCTCATCTCTGGTGGCTGCATAGATTGCGTGTAAGTTAATGTGTTGGAGCCAGTCCAAGTGGCATGGGGTCCACCACAAGACTGAGTGTAAGTTTGCGCTTGAGCTTGTGCATTCAAATTGTTAATACTCGATGAGTAGCCGTTAGGTTGTTGTTGCACAGGCGGTGTAAGAGCTGAAAGTTTAGAAATAAATTGAGTTACATTGTTTGTGACGGAACAATTTTTAAAATGTATAATTTGAATCTATATTATTATAATAGTACGTAATCGAATTCATTATTAATTAAATTTCCATTGAAGAAAACTGAAGGTTATAAAGGTTCATCTTAAATATTTATCAGCTTTTGCTACTTAATAAATAGAATTCAATCAATGCAAAATGCGGATAAAACACAGGGGCCTGTTAAGAAATACTCACGCATAGTAGCTGCCAGTTGTGTTTCAGCAATTTGTGGGTCTGCTGGTGTACTAAAGTAATTTTGTTCTTGAGATGGCTGCTGTTGCTGTTGTTGAGACGAGTGACTGACTGACGTCTGGTTGATCAGTTGATTGCTTTGTGGTTGACTGGAGGGACCAGCCATTTGAGGGATCGTCTGCTGTTGAGGCGGGGATTGTTGCAAGAGTGTATTGCTCTGGATTGGACCCGCATTATTCACTGGCAGGATGTGAGAGGCTGCAAGAGTTGTGATTAGTTAATAGGCGAGAGCTCAGGACATATAAACGGTTCTATTATTAGAAATTCTTAGGGATTAAAAATAAATTGATGAACAAATTCAAATTTAATCCAGTTTTCATGTAAAAACCAAAAATTCATGAATTCTATTGAAAAAGATACAAAACCAGGTAAATTTTTCAAAACTACTAGAAAAGCCTAATCTTCTAAACAGATAAAATCTTACAGTGGGGATGTGGTATCCTCGGACCCATCCATTGATTGCGAGGTGGCTCGCTAGTAGGTTCGATTTTGGGAACCAGCCGGGGAGGATATATTCCTTTCGATGCATCACCTTCAGCAACAAAACACAAGATTAATGAAAAATAATAAAAATAAAGAGCGAATGATAAAAGCTAAATTAAAATAATTTCTACAGAAAAATCATAAATTTTATGCTCAAATAGCACATTTGACATACTTGGTGCCGGCGGCGGATGCATCATGGACGAGTAAGACATCCCGGCCATATGGCTGGGGTGATGTTGTATTGTTCCTATCTCTGCTCCATCTAAATCCAAATTAGATCCAACTACAGAGCCGCCTGGTGTGTACTCATCTTTTACAATTCTGCTTGGTCCTGATTGAAGAGTCAAACCTGACAAATCAATGCCTGGAGAAACCACTCGCTCATAGTGATAAGGATTTACACAAACTGAATCGCATTTGAGGTCGAAAGCAAACTGACAGTATTTCACGTGCTTTAGTTCATTTTTGTGGAGGTCCGGCCATCTCCAGATTCGAGCGTAAATAACGTGTGGGAAACCTTTTCTGCCGGCCACCTAAAATTGTTGAATGTTATGATAAAGTGTAAAGGAATATTAGACTAAGGAAATATATTACCTGCAATCTCCCATCTAAAGTTCTTTGAATAGTAACACATTTACTTGGATGCGCTCCGTTGGTGGTTATGGCAGTGATTAAGGAATCCAGTTCATCTCGCTTCTCTTTCAGCTTTTTGACCAAAGACTCTATGGCACGTTTTGCAAAGCCTTCACTTTCACCGCCTTGTCGATGGCACATCAAACTGTGCACAATTGACAAGCACGCATCCGCTGAGGTCGGGGCAGTAGCTGGCATGCTGTTCATCTCTGTTAATGTAAATTAAAGATAAGATTGATGGAAAAATAGAGATCCAGTATCTTCTTGTTCCTGGATCTTTTATAAAAGTCACTTTTGAGTTACTTTGTCTTTATTCTTAAATGTTTTTTCTTATCTTTACTTATTATTGTATCATGAAATCTCTAACATAAGTATCATTAAAAGTAAATGACTCATAGATTACCAACCCAATTTGTTTGTGGTGGTCCAAAAAAATTGAATATCAAACAAAATATGAATCCATATATATGGACTCAAGAACGCTTCAAACCATTTAGATTCTCTCATAAGCCGGCATCGGCATCTTCCTAAATACTCACTGTTGTCTTTTTGTGGCGCTGGATAATTATTTGAATTTTGAATCATTAGAGCACCGACCATCATTTTTTAACATCAGCACCATTAGCACGTTCTCCCCTAGCCAGTGCTTGAGGTACACTTAAAAATATTAATAAAATTACACTGCCTTAACTATAAAGACATTTTACTCCCGAAATTTACAAAACTTATTTTTTACTTAATCAAGCTTGATAAATTGATCGATTTAATCAACATCATGCGATTTTGTCGCATTGCTACATTTTTAAATTTAAAACTTAAAGGTCGTTAAGGGGCTATCCATAATTTTTCAATAAAAAAGTTATAAATTTTAAGATATTGTTAAAGATTTTATTGTCTTCATTATAATTGGAGTATAATAAACGCTATGAACTTTTTCTTCTAAAAACACTTTAAAATTTCCAATAACAATAAATATTCGAAATATGATCTCTTCCGACTTATGGAGAGTCATTCCGTAACTAAAAATTCATTTAATCCACTTTAATCATTTAAAAATTTACAAAATTTGCTAAATGTTCATGTAATGTTTATAAAAAAATATAAAACTATTAAAACTATTTAATTAATTTATTATTGAGTGAGAAGTAGTTCTTGCTCTGATTTTTTGAAACTCAGAATTGTTTAGATTTGTTAGTCAAGAGTTTCTTATAAATGCTTAAATAGGTTATGATTGATCGTTTTCTCACGAGCTTTACTTCTCTTTCATTAAAAGTTTTGGACGGTTTATAGTTTTCCATAATTTCGGGTGATTGAATGAGAAACTGAGAATTGGAATTAATTTCATGGAATGATTTATATATTCTAGATATAATCTTAAATCACATAATAGTTAATTTATCCACCACAAAAGAGTGAAAGGAAGTAAACCCCCAAAGCTTTCTAATCAAATCAAAATTTGCTGGCAGTTTATTGCGAATTTCATTAATTAGTTCAAATAGTTTTTGGTTGGAATGCTGATTTTTACATTTGACTAATTGATTAATAAAATTGTCAGATTATATAGCTTAAAAAATGGTTATGTAAGGCTTGAAACTTTATTATATTGGTTAGATTCATGTCGAATTCATGCTTAATAAAAAGATATTGAAATAAAATTCATGCTGTGATTAATCTATTGCTCGAAAGTTGTAAAATCAGCATAGCATATGCAACAACAAAAACTATAGAAAAATTAACTTAATAAAATTGCGCGACGCAAAAATTGCAAATAAAAGCCATTTAATAATTTGAATGCAAATAGTGAAAACTAAATTAAATCCATCCCACTAAATCTCAAATTGGTGTGCTCGATTGTGCACCGTTTGCAATATTTTTTAACAGCTCTATATCCTTCAATCGTTATTTGGCAGTCTTGTATGTTCAATTGCTGCAGCCCTCTGCAGTAATATGCTATGAATTGGATTCCTTCGTCGGAAATCATATCACAATTTTTTAGGCTCAGCTTCTTTAAATTGAGGCAACTTTCGGCCAAAGCGAATAGACCGACATCGCTTACATCACATTTGCCTAAATCAAGGGCTCGTAAACGAGGGCAGGAGCGGGCTAGAGTTGTTATGGAATCATCACTAACGGCTTCACAACCTCGGCAATTCAAGTATCGGAGTTTGTAGCTAAAATAAGTAGGCATTTTAATATTTAAATTGATTCTACGAGATTTCAAATCGAATACAATCGACTCTATAATTACCATCTCCTTGCCAAATATTTTAGCCCAGCATCGCTGACTTGATCACATTTAGCAACCGACAAATATCTCAGCTGAGCTCCCAATTTAGCCAGCTCATAGAGGCCAAAATCAGTGACATTCAAGCAATCTGAAATACTGACTTCCTTCAAGGCTATACAGAACTTCGGCAAGTACTTCAAACCAACGTCTGTTATCTGAACACATCTTCTTAAGTAAAGGAAAACCAGGAGAGGGCAGTTCTTAACGATCGTTTTTAAACCGTGATCGTTGATTGAACTGCAATCTGTTAAGTCTAGGTATTGAAGGAGGAGTTTTCTAGGCGTTTCGATCCCGGCGTTTAGGCTGATGCATGTTATTTGGTCGCAGCCTGGAAATAGCTTAGTCAATAAATAAATATTGTCGAACAGTCAATTAAAATATCTCACCAGTTATATCCAAATGCTGTAAATTTGTACATTTAGAAACGAAGTCAAACAGCGACTGATTAGTAATAGATATGCTCAGTGGGATCTGTAAATGCGTAATATTCGGGCATTTTCTAATGAGTGACAGAAGTACTTTATCTGAGATATAACATCCTTCGCTTAGCATCACTTGCTCCACATTGCAAACATTATTATTATTTTGCTCGCAAAGCCGTCGTAGAATGCTATTCAAAGCTTTATCTCCATTAATGTCTTCACCTTTTAAAATCACTTTTTTCCACAGAAACGGACTCCAAATAAGTTTCTCAAATCTCCTACAAACTGTCGCTAAATTGCACAACTCATAAGTTTCGAGCCACTGAAATATCTTGATGATCACTTCATTTGGCAAACAATCAAAAATCTGCGCTTTAGAGCCACTGGCTGTGTAATATGTACTCGGTTTCGAGATACTGCAAAGACTCGTACTATTGCTGCTCAGACTTATATTCCGCACACAATTGAGTTTTGCTGTGGTTAAATGATGATTATTCATAGGTCTAGTGCTTAAGGCAGTTGGTGAAGACATTAGGGTGTGATATCCTTGGTCCATGCTAGGCGAATGGCGGTGAGGCTCAGAGTGGAAGTATCTAAAAATGTTTATGGGTAAATTAGTGTTCAGTGACAAATTAAAAATTTTATTAAAGTTCTGCAATTTAGCCACTCATTTAAATCTTTCATGGAAAACTTACCTCTGATGCATATAAGCCGAATTAAGTGTTGCATGTTGATCTTGATGGTGATTCCCTCTTGATATGTGAAGTTGTGCTGTGTGCATGCGTAAGAAATCTAATTGATCTATGCTTGAAAGACAGGATTGTGAACCAAAATCATCATCGTGTGCTAGGTCACACTGCTCGTCTAAAAATACAGCAGAAAAGCATTAAAAACGTAACAAAAAGTAAACGCGAGAAAAAGTTGAATATATTACAAGCATTAACATTTAACACTGCAATATTAACATATTATTGTAATGAGCTATAAACAATAGAAAGTACGAGAAAAACCTAATAAAATATTTCCAAAAGTACCTGGTAGAGACTGATAATCCATAATAGTTGCTTTACTTTTAATTTGAAGCAATTTTCGAACTAGCACTTATTGTCGCAATTCCTGTGAACGACAAAAGATTTTTTTCTAATTTAATTAGACTGGATTTTTGCAATTTCTTTGCACATTCCATTTTAACACACAAAGAAAATAACACGCACACTAACGAACTTGAGCCAAAAAAACATTAGAATTTCACTTCTTGAGCTAATTTAGGAACAATATTAGTAGTATCAATCTTATCAATTAATGAACACAACAATTAAACTATGAATTAGTACTTAAGTAATTGAATATAACATTTTACCTAATTTTTCTAGGTATTTATTCATTCTTGAACATTAACACGGTGTGACTAATTACACAAGGGTTATCTGAACATTATTAATGCACTAATTGGTCAATTAAGACCTAATAACTACTTTTAAATGGATTAAATATTTTTAATAAAATCTCTTGGGGCTGCGAAAAAATCGCTACTTAAAGTTCATTGCACGACAAAATCGGTATGTCAAAATTTATTCGCGTTTGTCATTCTAATCATTTTGCTCCACGGAAAAATTTAATTACACCCACTAATTCATACACAAACTGATTTAAAATGGTGAGTTAACAACTTTCAAATTATATTAATCAGTAAACCGTCAATATGGACCTGATGATATGAAGAATTTTAACTTTTTATCAATTTTCTAGATTCGTTTCATCCTCATCCAGAATAGAGCTGGAAAAACGAGATTAGCCAAGTGGTATATGAACTTTGATGACGATGAAAAACAGAAGCTTATTGAAGAGGTTCATGCGGTAGTCACAGTTCGAGATGCAAAGCACACAAACTTTGTTGAGGTGTGTGTTTCTGGATCTTTTATAATGTTCTTAATTGCAACATCTAATCATCAATTTACTTTATTTCTAGTTCCGAAACTTTAAAATTGTCTACAGACGCTATGCTGGCCTCTATTTCTGCATTTGCGTGGACGTAAATGATAACAATTTGTGCTATCTAGAAGCAATCCACAATTTTGTTGAAGTGCTGAATGAATACTTCCACAATGTGTGCGAACTGGACCTGGTGTTCAATTTCTATAAGGTTTACACGGTAGTGGATGAAATGTTCTTGGCAGGAGAGATTCGAGAAACGTCACAGACCAAGGTGCTCAAGCAGTTGCTCACACTCAATTCGCTAGAATGAATTCCTCCACACACCCAATCGAGCAATAAATCTCAGAACCTACTTTTAAACACGATAATCTTAACTATTAAAACATAAGCTATTAAAAAGTGGAATTACCCTATTGTGGAGAATATAAAAAGAAATATTGCAGTGAAATTTCGTTTACTTTGTTTGGCTGAAGTCAAGACAACTTAATTATTATCAAAGGTGAAGGTGAACCAATAATTGAAAGTGTTTAAGTTGCAAGAATCATTTCTGGAGTGATATCAATTTTAGCTGAATTTATCAAAAATGACGTCATAATAAGAATTCTCTGCATTCCTTTTCGAATTATTGACTCAACTTCACCTTTTAATACTTTTCCTTGTCTGAAACAAAGTGAGACTTCCAAGCTGACTCTTTTAATCAATGAAAGATAGTGGGTGGGGTCAGCGGGATCAGATAAAACTCCATTCGGCAAATAAAAATATGATAGAAAATTAATATTTTATTCGTTAAAAATTACAATTAGATATTACGGTGTATTATTATACAAAAACATATTATAAATGTATTCCTTTAATTTAATCAGCATAAAAATCATTATTTAAAAAATAGACCGGACGTGTATTTTTCTGTTACTTATTGTCATTTCCATACTTTTTGGTGATTTTTGTTGATAGTGGAACGTCGATGAATATCCACTTTTTTGGCATGCAGCTTTTCGTCATCACTTTCAGATTTTGGAGAGAGTTTTAGAAGCTGGAAATATTTTATTTTGCAATTAAGGTATAAAAGCGCTCAATAATAAAATACCTTCTCAATATAACATCTCAGCAGATCAGTTTTAAGGTTTTCTTCACTTTTAGATAGATTATTGCTCTGCAATCTGTTAAAGCCGGAAGGTCCATTAGTGAAATTCAACTGCTCTATCTCTGACAAGTTATCTTGACTCTTTAAAAGATTCGAGTTGGATAGTCTCGATGGACTCGTCAGGATTTCCAAGGTTTTCTTCCATTGCGTTTCCATAATGTTATGAAGATTGTCAGCAATGTCCGCTCTGTAATCATGAGGATTATGTATATGAAAGATATATTTTTTTAAAACAAACCTCCTTATTCGATATTCATTGAGCTTTTCTTCTAAACCGTCAATGGTTCTGGAAGCGTTAAAAAGTTGCACTCGATAAAGATCCACTTCTTCTGCAAACTTTTTATTGATCAGTACAATTTCTTCCTCATTCTTTTTATGAATCATCTCAATTTGCTTGATAGCTCGTTCTCCCAGCAGTTTTTCACGTTTTTCGGCTTCATTTTTGAGGTCACTTTGGAAGCAGTTAAGCTGTACTTGAAATTCCTCAACTTTAGCAACAATTGCATCTTCAAGCTGGGCTTGGTAGTAATTTTTCAAGGCAACTCTTTGGAGATCCAGCTCTTTCATTAGTTTTCTCTAGAAAATTGAATGAAAATTGATTGAATCCAGTATAAATGTTTTAACCAAACCTCCTTGTCAGTAAAATCCTCCATTAAATTGTTAAAGATCTTTTTTTGCTTCATCTCAATATTAGTCTTATCCACTTCTGTCTTTTCAACCAACTTGATTTTATCTTCTTTGATTTGACGGATGAGATTTCTTAGCGATGCTACCTCTCTTTCAGAACTGGCTTTGGAGCATTTTTCCTAAAAATTCAAAAATTTTATAAAAATGCTCAATGTTACAAATTATAAATTTACAGTTTTGAGATCGTCTGAAATTTTATGGTTTTCTTTTTTTAACGATTCGATTTGTTCTTGGACTTCACGTTCTTGCTTTTTGCTATTTGATAGACGAATCTCTAAATCTTCAATTTGATTCTTGCTGATATCTTTTATTTCTTTGGACACACTAAAAAAAAACGAAATTAGATAATATCTACGTTAACGATTAACAAACGGCCTTACATTGTAAGATTTTCAATTTTCAGTTCAAGAACCTCATTTTTACTTTGAAACTTCTTTAAAAGATGAATCGTTTCAGCTGTTTCTTTTTCCAAAAGTGTTACTTTGCTCTTGAGCTGTTTGTTCTCTTCATCCAAGCCAGCGTTAGCCTTGAGCTTCTTTATAATTTCTGTTTTATCGCAATCAATTTTTGATGCTACTGCTAGTTTCTGCTGGTACTGCAATATCTTCTTTTGTAGAATTCCAATAAGTTGCTCGCAATGCTGAAATAAATTAACTTTAAACTAACGACACAATAATAAGAATATATGCTAACCTCTCTTTTAAGCATCTCTTCTTGAAGACTAAGATCATCTGTTTTGAAATGACGTGATCCAGTGAATTCTTCAAATGGGACTAAACTTTCATCTACAGATGTTGAATTAAGTTGCGGAGTAACTCGGTTATACTCCTCCACCTTCAAAAAATTATCAATCTCGTGTATAAAGTGCTCCTCGTTCCTAAAAACACTGTTCGATAGAATGTTCCGTTGGGATTCTGATATTTTTTCCATCCTTCCTTCTTGATTACTTCCAAAATAGTCTTCCACTTGTTCCACCGAAAAAAAGTTGGGTGGTATGAGGAGCAAAACCTCTGTGTTGTTTGAGTCAGATGAAAGTGAGTCTTCCAAATCACTCATTTCATAATTAATTTAATTATTAGCTTCTTGAAAAACAAAAATAACAAAGCCAAACAAAAAATAATAATAAACAAACCAAGCGATTAATCGCTCATATATGCGCGGCAAATTCAAAAATCCTAATTTATTAAAAATTATTTATTAATTTTAAAAGCTTTGGGCTTTTTTTTCTCAGATTTTTTAACATTTTTCTTGATTTGCAGCTTATTGTTATTCTTTTTAACAGCTTGATCCCTGAGCTTCATCTTGTTGATTGTTGCAACTTGTCCATCAAAAGTTGCTAAGCATTGATACTTTTCTTTTGCCGTCCAATAAGGAAATGTTCCAGGAGCAAAATTGTTCTTAATGTGTAGCAAGCCTGGTACTTGACAGTTGATTGGAATCCACTTGAGGTTATTGAAGTTTTCATTGATCTCTGCTGAGGTGTAACAAGCATTCAAGTCTAAGCTGGCAGTTATTTGATCTACTTTCTTGAACACGTTCCTTCTGTCTTTCTTATTTTGTATCAAATATTCTCCAGTTGTTAATCGTCCAATGCAACCAAATAAGCTCACCAAGTCACTCAATATTTTTTTGGAATCGATATGATAAAGAGTCTTCAGTTCATTTTCAATGTCTTGTAGCGTAAGAATATTCAAGGACAGCAAAGTAGCTGACCTAACATCCATCGAATATCTATAAGTTAAAGAGTTGGGTGTGAAAAAGCTTTTGCACCATTCATCCAGCAGTTTCTCCAACGTCATGTTTTCCACTCCAAAATGTGTTTGATACTCGAGCTTTGTGGATATATTGATTGGCACATTATCGTCAGTGAAATTTTCGGAAGACATGAGGAGGATCTTGAATGATTCTTTGTCATTTGTAAGATTCCAATAATGATTCATATTTTTCCTTTTGAAAATAACAAATTTTTTGAATTTTTGGTCCATGCAGCTTGAGGTTTGATGTACTTTATAATCTTTTTCATCCTCTTCAGGCTTTTTTTGCTTTCCAAGATACTGATCAAAACAATCTAGTTCCAAATTTAAAAGCAATTCATGTTCAGCAGAAAATTGAAGAACATCAGTGAGGTCTGCACTGACAGGTGGAAATTCTTCTCTGAACACAGCAGATTTATTGTAAGATGCATCTTCTTGAATTTCTAAGCTTACAGAATACTCCTTTTCAGTATTCAGCAGCAAACTCAAAGTATTCAAACACAAAACCACTTGCACATCATCGAACTCTTCATCTTCGTTCCAGGACTGCTCGCAAGATTGAAGAACTTTGTGGAATTTTATGAGGTCCGTGATTGGATTCGTAAGTTGAGGGAAGTAGTTCTTTTTGATCTCAATTTCGTTTGTTTCATTTGTTTCTATAGAATCAAGAGAGGTTTCAAGACGCTCACAACGAACATCTTCTTTCGGATCTTCTACTGCTTGAATCGTGGTAATAATCTGATATTTTCTTATTTTCTTCGTTACTTTCTCAAGGTTCTGCTTCCAATATTGATCATAAAACATTTTCCAATCAGCATTCACAAAATTTTCTAGATCACCAATATTCTTGTAAAACTCTCCTTCAATGCATTTCTTGTATGTTTCTACTTCTTGAGCCAACAAACCTTTGAGTTTTTGATCTAGTTGTTTTGTTCTAAACCCATGTTTCACATTATTTTTGGTAGTCAGGTACTTTTGATTGTAGATTATTTCAGGATTCGTAGCAGAAGCTGCAATAATGTTCCTGTGGTCATACTCTCTGAGACGAGATGAATATGGGAAGGCACTAACTGAATTGAGAAGCTGTTCCAATGTTCCGGATGTCTGTTGATGCTCTCTGGGATCTCGATTCTCCTGAACTTCTGGTACGATTGAGTCATTATTAGTGCTTGTAGAGGGTGCTTTGAATAAATAGTGATTATTATCTATTGTTCTGACTGCCAGATCTTTGTTAATTTCGTTTACAGTACGATTAAAGACTTCATTACGCTGCATGGCGCCAAAATCGAAAGCAGGTAATTTGTAATTGGGATTCTCGTAGTTCTTGGACCAAGACCTGCAAATGTAAAGTATTAAAAAGTAATCATAAACATTTTTGAAAACTATTTACCATTCTAATTTCTTAAATTCCTCCATTCCAGATCCAAACTAAATAAATTACAACAAAAAATCAAAATAAATAAAAAGTAAACAAGAAAATCGCGTTAATCGCAGACCATTAATTATTTTTGAAGGTGAAATACTAAAATCTTAATATTTACAGTTGAATACAATAGAATCAGCTATTGCTTTGTGTTGTTCAAGTGCTGATTCAGTTACAATTAGTCTACAGCGATTGCGCGAATATTTCGAGACAGGCGCAGTGTCCTCTAACTAATTTCTTTAAATACGCAGAAGTCAAATCGAAGTGAAAAGTTCGTCTAAAGAATTAGCAAGCAAATTGAGTGGTTCGCTTAATTGATTCAAACTTTGGAAAGCAGTGAAAGTGTTACAGAGCCAACCAAGTGCCATTGCAAGTGAAAGATCAGCTAGGGACAGCCTAGAAGGACAGTTTTTTGTGCGATATATTGGATTAGCTTTTCGGAGGCCAAAAAAATCGATAAGCAGCTCAAAACTCAAGAAGCATATTGTGAGAAAAAATGTTTTCAGGACTAACCAACCAAGTGTCGTCGATGTGGAGCAATGCCAAAGGGGCCCCCACTGACGAAGAGGTGCCAACACCTCCACCAACTCAAACGACTGCCCCAGAAATTCAAGAAATCATCCAAGAGCCCATTGCAGCAGCACCAGCTTCCGAAGAAACGCCTGTTGAAGGAGGCCAGCAAAGGTACGTGCCTTTTGGATGTATCTCTAGTTGCCATTGATTTTGTGGGGTGTGGGATTGGCTGACAGCCTGCATAAATTTATGCTGCTCGTCCATCTGCTCTATGTGACTGTTTCCATAATTTTTCAATAAATCAATACCAAGCATAGTATATGCTGTACCACCGACCATATCGACGAAAATTTTGGTTGGTTATAGTTATAGACTCGAACAACGGTGTACTTTTCATTATTTGAGGACTTTTCAAGAAATCGTGAGGAGACTTTTTGAAATGTCCATGTAAAATTCATAAAAGCTTCGTTGAAAGCTCAATTTTCTGAAAAAATCCTCGTTTTTTCTAGGAATTGTAAAAACGTGGATTCTCTGGTGGATTTTTCAAATTAATTTTTACTTCTAAACAGAGCAATAATTTTAAAATATTGTTTCCACGATTTTTATTGCGAAGTATTTTACGGAATTTTCTATTTTAACAACTCAATTTATCTTAAATAAGATTTTGGTCAACCAAAATTATAATAAGTCAGTTAAATGAAGCTTTTGTTACTTAATCCGTTGCATCCTTTTGATCAATATTATTTTCTTATTGAAATATAGTCCATACATATTGATTTGAAATAAATCAATCTATGATTGAAAAATCAATGTTCAAAAAAGTTTCATCAAATATTTTTTCGTCAATAAACCCATAAAAACTGCTTAGCCTCCAACAATATTCAAAATTAAAAGAATCCTTCAATCTCGACTTTTAGCCCAACAAAAGGGATCGGTATGTTCTCGAACGCCAAATCCTCTCTTTCTGGCTGGATGAGCAACGCATCAGCTTCCATTCCAACGGTGTCTATGCCTTCGATGCCCAATGTGTCCATGCCCTCGATGCCATCCATTCCGGGAATGAAGAAGGCTGCGCCTACTGATGAAACTCAAGGAGACGGAAGTGTGCAAACTGAGTTGGCTGCTGAGCCACAAATTGGAGGCGGCGGTGGAGATGAGGACGATCGATCCAGGTACGATAGCCGTTATAGCTTAGCTTCTAAATATTGATTGATTTGCTTTAACAAAATACCTTAAAGCTACTTTTAGTGTAAAACCAATAAATTTTTCTTTTGTATTTTATTCTTCTCTCATCTTCTTGTGTAACTCTTCCAAAAACCAAATAAATATAAATATAATCTAAATTAGAATCAGGGATGGGTAAGCTCAAGTATAATTCTAATTAAGCTAGCTCATATGTGCACTAATTACGACCACGTACAATTATACAATTATGCAAAATACAGACCAGTTTGTGGAGTTAGCTTATAATTTTTTTACTTTTCTAATATTTGATTGACTTTTTCTCACAATTTTTATTAAATCCTCGCAAATTTTAATCTTTTGAGCAGTTTTAGATCTTTTTATTTCATTTTTACTATTCTTTTAACCATTTTTATTAAATACCTTTTACTGTATTTTACTTAAGATATTTTAAACTAACTATCAACTATCTGATTTTGTATTTTTTGAACTCTTTCGAGCGCATTTTATTCTATTTAAAGTATATAACTTTTCATCTAGAACAGAATAATTTTTTTTTGAACGACACTGTTAGAAATTATTTCTTGGATCTATGTAGATTTACTGCAAACTACAAAGTTTAGTTATTAGAAGTTCTTTTTGGACCGTTTGAATTTAAAACCACCTTGAATGAAGTATTTTCAGTATTTTTCCAATATTTTTAGACGAATTGTGGAGATCATAGAAATTTACAATTTTCACCTTTTTTTTCAAACGGCGTTGTTAAAAATATCTACACAAATTAAATTTGAAGGAGGTTATGGTAACTTACACTTTGGGAATGATTTATAGAAGCTTAGATGATCACTATATTTAAACGGTAGAGCTCTCTTATTTTCTAGGTGTCTTTAAGGATTTGTTTCCAATGTAAAATCACACGTTTTAAATCAGAAGTTAGTAGAAAACCAATTTTATTTTGAAAAATTTATTGTTTTTGAGGATATTTCTGTAATGAAACATATTGTAATCAAATTATTTATATATCAAATATTTTGTTAGGTTATGAAACTTATGCTTTAAATTTATTTTTTTTAAATCATTGATTTTCTTACAATTTTGATAAAAAGGAGTCCTATTTCGTTATCAACCATTAAAACTATAAATCCAAAATAACCCCAATTGAAATATGAAAACAAAAAATAATTTCTAACAGCGCCGCAAATCAAATTGAAAAAAGTTTCATCAAGTTGTTCTTGTTGCTATAAAATGTTGCTGTGAGTTTGCGATTCTGCATTGATGTTGTTGCAATTGTTTTCAAATTCGATTAATAGATTGTTGTGCAAATTTTCTAATTGCATGAGCTGGGCACTTGGGAATCGGCTTTATTCATGTTGCATCGAATTTCGAAAGTTCGCAGGTGCCTAGCATTTACTTTGAATCGTTCATTTAAGCATAATTTGCAGATCATTTTGTTTGCTAATTCACTCAGATCATTAAAATCGTTCGGGGAAATGGAAGGAGGGTCCTGATAATGTCCTTAAAGCAGGCAGGGATATTTCTTAATCTTTTGCTGTTAAGTAAATTAAATATCAATCAACCACTCATTCCAGGACCCCATTCGCCCTCGCATCGCTCACAATCAGTCACATCCACAAACTCTCACTTCATCCCTGTGTTCATGCATAAATTGTTGCGCAATTGTGGGACAATTAAAAGAAAAAGAGTATTATGGAATTTTTGTTGACAATTAAACAATTAAATTACGCAAAAAACGCTCTCGGTGTATGTCCACTTTTGGCTACAATTGCTCACATTGTTACATTGCTGGTGTCCGGCTTTGACAATCAGTCAACTGCTCTGAACGTGCATCACGTCCTACGTCCCTTTCCTTCCACCGGCGAGCAATTCAGCAATCATTCAACATCAAGTGTCAGATCTTACCCATTCCCTGTAATTTTTCTCGCAGTTTTGTTACATTTTGTTGCTTTGAAAGGGGTTCAAGGGATGAATTTCATATTTTTTATATCTGAAGGTTTATTTGTTGAATAATATGAAATTTTTATTATATTTTTGGTTCCATTCATTTTCATACATTTTTCATTTGTCAAGTGAAAATTATTTATTTAGGTTGGTATTGTTTTGGAAATTGAAAAATAATTTCAGTGATCGTCCATTCAATTTTCAACTTTATGGACCTATATATCAATAATGAAAATCTTGAACAAAGTATCAAAAAACAATCGATTTATGCCTAATTTATTCCACCCATTGATACATTCCTTTTATGGTCATTTAAATGTTTAAAGTCCCCATATTCATTTCCCACTGAAATATTTGTATTAAAAAAATTAAAGGACCTTTCCATGTCCTGCGAATAAATTTCCCATATATTATCCGAGTTTTTTCGATCTTTAATCATGATTTTCGTTAATTATTCATTTTATGTTCTTTAATTCTTGGAATGCCAAGCATTACGTAGTGTTGCGTAGTATTATGGTTGTCTTATTCCAGTTGAAAATGTTTTTGGTGATTTCAGCTGGAGAAAGCTCCAGTTCTAGTGTTATTTATATGTTAAAGTGGCACACACGTTGAGACCAATTTAATTATTCATTTCATGTTCTTTCATGTGTTTTCATGAAGTTTCACCTTTACCGCCATCCACGCATAATTCACGCAATTTATGTGATATAGAGCTAGATTTTTTTTTGGTACTTAAAGTTTTTAGGTGACGGGAAAGCTATTGAAGGCTGAATGGAAAGGATGGCTTTTAGGTTTAACCAAGACAATTGAAAATATTGTTTAGAAGAGATTTTTGAAAAATGTAAAAAGAGAAAAAGATGGATAACTAAGAAAACACCAATAAAATTAAAAGAATTTACAAAGCATCCTTTTCTCACCAATTTCACCTCAAATCAAAGAAACTAACATAATCATCATAAACCGTAAAAATCCATTAAAACACTTCACTTTACAAAGCAATTAAATGTCATCCTAGCAAAATATCCCTTACAATTCAACTCGTTCAAGTCTTTCAAGCTGCTCGAGTGATTCACTATTTTCAAGAACTCATACTGAGCTACACTGCGCGTTATACCGAGCTACACGTATTTTGCATTTTCCATTGTGTGGAAAGCTCTTTCAATTAACTTTTTGTCTGTTGCTATTCAATCTCTCTCGGTGGACTGATTGTGACTTTTTTGTTGGTGACGACGGGGTTTCAAATTTTCTCTAGTTTTAACCCTTTTTGTCAGTATGCAATAAATTATCAATTTACTCGGAATTTGTCGGAACTTGGGAGCAAAAGGGTTACAAAAGTTTATTTTGAAAATTTTAAGTGAAACAGAATCTTCAATAGGTTAGGAAAAAGTCACTTAATGATCATTTTAAGCCGTGTTTTTTGGAATATTTCCTGAATAAAAAATTGTTGAGGATAGTAAAGGGTTAATAAATTGAATCCTTTCTGTTAGATTGAATGCACGGCGGCACATAGTATATTTGCTTTTTGCGTTCGGATTTTCAATGATTTTTTCATTGGTTTCAGATTTTTTATTGATTTGCGGTGGGAGTTGTTAGATAAAGGCTTTAGCGGACTATGTAGGAATGTTTGTCTCGATCTAAATTTGAAATTTTCATTCGAACTTTAAGAGAAATTTTAGACTTCATTTTGATTGCAAGTTAATAATAACATTTAGTTTACATAAACAAACTCTCCGAGGTTAAAAATCAGTGTCAAAACATTAAGATGATCAGAACTTTCAAATATGTAATTTTAAATTTAAGTTCCTCATAACTCTCAAAAATTCTACTAAAACTTTATATTTTCTCAAAATGACTCTGTACGACAGCACTCACCCATCGAAATTACCAATTAAATGATCTCTTACTCATTCAATCTGCCTCCTTTCATTTGTTTTGTTGTGCTTAGTAATGCGGCCAAGTGCAAAATCGCAAAATCATCTCATTTTCTTCATGCTCAACACACGGCCGTTATTTTTCCCCATTTTTCTCGCCCCATTTTCCTCATTATTATCTCATTCTTATATTTCTCTAATTTTCCTAATAATTTGCAGTTTGTCGAGCGCGCACTGTCTCCATTATTTGCCACTTTTTAGCAATTTTTGCAGTCTTTGCAATTGTTGGAAACACTTTTTGTCTTTTTTCAATATGGGAAGGTCTCCGGGAGCTTGACAATAATGTATCCCTGAATTTTTTTTATTTCTTGATGGATCATGATGGAAGAGGAAACTAAGTTAAGTTAGTTGCTTATTGCAGTTATTCTTTCGCATCCTGACCGATTGAAGAAAACACAAATATAAGGGAATAATACTCAATTAGCTCTAGGAGACCTTGCTCTATCATGATTTTCCATTTTGTTGTTCAGTTCCAGTTCCGTTCATTCAGTTCGTTCAGTTGTTGTTGGTTTTTGTTACATCTTTTGAAGATTTTCTTTTTCGTTTGTACAAAAATCATTTGGAGGAATTATTAGAGATTAAATACTTAAATGTTTTTTTAATCTTTTCATCCCTTTCGATTAAATTCCGATTGCATGAATGCAGCGCCACTGGAGGAGCTGACTCACGTCCATTGTCAGAACGCGCCTCGCCCACTGAGGAGCAAGCTGCTGCTGGGGTTGGAAATGGTGAGCTTTAAAGCTTTTTCATGGAATGTTTTATATGTAATTTTAATTTCTTATTTAAAGTTACAACCAAAATAACTGCCGGCGCCAAGTCAATGGGCTCGTTCCTGTTTGGAGCGGTCAACAAAGCTGGCGCTAAGATTAAGGAGACTGTCAAGGATAATGTGAGTAATTAACTGAATTATTGTTTTTTAACTGGCAGATATTTATCTTCAACGTGTAAAGATGAATTTAATTGATTCTTTCTTGTTATATTATAGCCAATCCTCGGAGAATTCAACAAGGAGCAGGAGGCTTTCATTAAAGGTCAATCTGGCAAGTCCACTGAAGCTGGAGTCTGCCCATGGGTTGGTCATACTAATGAGGATAAAATCAAGGAGGAAATTCTCAGTTTATCCGCTGTAAGTATTTTTTCATTACAGAAAATATTGAATTATTTAAATAAGAATCTGAATTAAATGTATCTTTGATTTATCATTAACAGGACCGACGTAACTTTGTTCGCGCGCCTCCAGCCGGTGTAGACTTTGAATTCGACTATGACACCGCATATCCAGTGGCTCTTGCCATCATGACCGAAGATACTGCGCTAGAGAAGATGCGTTTCGAGCTGGTACCTAAAATGTAAGGAGAAATTTTCAATTACATCACACAATTGGGTAATTAATGGACTGAATAACTCTTTGTAGCATCACGGAAGAAAACTTTTGGCGCAATTATTTCTACCGCGTGCAACTCATAATCCAGGCAGGCGACTTAGGCACTCTGGGAACGGACAATGCATTTGGACAGCGTGATGAAGACGGTAAATTGAATTATTTGATAGGGGATACCAAGGGTTGAAATCCTGACAGATGACCTTTTCATAATTTTTCATATTCTTTTACCAAGGATTTTTGAAATTAAAGAGTTTACAATCAAAACTTTTTTGGAAAAGTAAAAATTCAGAATAAGTTATGAAATATTTTATGAAAAAATATCAATTTTAAAGTTGTTCATCCTTTAACATTGAAAAGTCCTGGTAATTTAATTTAAATTTAATTTATACTTTTTATGATTTCCTTTCATTTATAATTTTATCCAAACCCTTTTATCAGTTCAAAAATCCACAAACTCCTCCGCCGACCAAGCCCGACCTGATCCTTCATCTCGACTCTCTGGCGAAGACTCTCAGCCCAAGCCAAAGCGTGCGTCCGAAAGCGAATTCATCTCTGATAAATTTGTGACCAGCGAAAAGGATTTGCAAGATATTAACGAGCACATTAAGAAGCTGGGAATTGATTCATTGGCGAATGATGCTAACAAAGCTAGTCATGGTAATACGGATAGTAAGAGCAGTAAAGACGATAGCAAACCTGAAGTGACTGGTAAGGAAGGAGAAGGAAATTAAGGGCTAAGTGGTTTATGCGAATGGGCTTGGAAAATAACCAACTAACATACATCCTTGTTAATTTATGCTTTGATGTTTTTATGTGTTTCTTTATGGGGATGGTGAATATTTTTTGCAAAAAATCGATTAATCGAATTTTAAAGCTTTTTGAAAGTTCCTAGAATGTTCTTAATATTTCTGGAAAAAGTCATTGTTGAATCAAATTTCACAAAAATTGATTCCTGCAATAAATAATCGCCTTCCCAGTGGTATAATTTTATGATTTCGGACGTTTTAATGTATTTTCCAAACACCAAAACCAACCGAATCTGCACAAATTCAAAATATAGGTCATCTGACATCTCCGTGTTCAAATCGATATGGAATTTTCTCGTTTTCACCAAATTTCCAAAGAATTTTCATACTTTTCTCTGTTTAAAATGTTTTTTACTGCCTGTCAGATGATAAAACTGTTGCTGTTTAAAATATCACAAAATTCACAAAAATTCGCCGAGTGGCGCCTCAGTGGCTCTAATCTCTATCCTTTTTCTTGTTTATTTTCATGCAACCTCCGCGCCGCCCCCAGCTTAAACTCTCAACTCACCCCACTGAAGTATTAACATAAAATTAACATTTTTAATTTATTCCTGAGAAATTAAGCAAATTCACAACAAAACAAACTTAAAACATTACATTAAATTAAGAAATTAAGAAATTAAGAGACAACAAATTTCGACAAATTTCAAAGTTTCCTTTTAACTGTGGGAAATTTATGATAATTTGATAATGAGAAAAATATTTGAAAAAAGCTCGACGAAAAAGCTCGACGAAAAAAAATAGAAATCATAGTTTATTGTGAATTTTATGAAATACCTGGAAATTATCATGAAAATCCGAAAACCCCCGAAAAATATTAACAAAAAATTTCAGGGAATATCTCCGGAAAACATGGAAATTTTCCAGGAAATTTCGGAAAATTCCAACAACTGTCAAACAGATTAAAAGACAAATAGGGGAATTTCAATCAACTAATTTACAAAATTTACACAATTTACCATAACAAATTTAATGTTGCGCTTGAAATCCGAAAAAAATGCTTCTCCTTCATATTTCAACATGTATCAGTGTTTTACCATGGTATTGCAGTTTTCCAGACGAAATATATGATTTTTAAAATTATTGATGAAGATGGTCGGAAAATTACAATAAAAATCAGCAAAAAGTCAGAAAAACAACAATTTTGCATGGATTGTTTGAATTAATGGAGCTGAAAGCATAAAAATAAAAATAGCGAAAAGTGTGCGGGAAGGAGGAAGTTGATTGAGGAAACTGATTGACTGATTGCTTTCAGCGGAAGGATGTATTAAGATGTACCGGATATTGTTATGTTTTTGAGGATATTAAAAGAAAAACACGAAGATCAATAAACAAATTCAGCCATTTTCTTAAAAACAGCTCTAAGATAACCTCGAAGATAAATAATCCCTGAATTGAGGATGCATTCACATGATTTTCAAGTCATGTTTAAAGTCAGGCCTAACCTCAAATCTTCAAAAACATAAAATTCGGGAAAATTTTAACTCATCCTTCCGAAAAATCCGAAAAAAAAACCATAAACTCCAAAAAGTAAAAAACCTTTCAGCTCCTCGCGCTCTAACATTGCATTTACTAACATAATGATGCATAATGAATATTTGTTGTTGTACTTTAAACAAAAAAGTTCTCTATATTTAAATGTGTGTGTAATTTTACATCTTTGTATTTGTGACTTTTTATTTCATCAATCAAACTTATCGAGAAAAAACTTAAGAGAATCAAAGATCTTTATACAAAAAAAACATACAAAGGGGTGGGAGTCTCAATCTAAAGAGAAAGTTGAAAACCAAAGAGATCTAGTCATATAAGAGGTCATAAAATCAACACTGAGAATACTTGAAGTGTACTGATTGAAAAATAATAGCGAGAAAGCTCTCCTTCTCTCTTTGTTCTCTCTTTCCAAATTCAAGGGACTTGAATTTTTTAAGAGACTCAAAGAAAAGAGAAGACTCACGTCTTTTCTCAAGGCGAGTTTACATGACAGTAAAACCTCAAGACTATTCCTTTTGTTCAACCTACCCCCTTAAACTAAATTTCCTTGTCTACATTCCAGCGATCACATATAAATGTAACTTACTTGTTAACTGATTTCCAAATCTCTTGCTGTTAATTGTTCCCCATATACTGCATATACCCCTCGCTGTTCCTAGTTTTCATATATAAGTTGCGTTGAAACTATTTAGCGATAGATAGTTGTGATAATAGAATAGCAATATTTCAATAATTCGAAGTAATTTTCTCTCTGTATCTCGTTATGGTAATTTATCCCAGTTTTGTCAGTATTTCCCATGTACTCCCCAGTATTTCGCTGCTTTTACGCAATAATACGATGACTCATTGTTTTCTATGCTCCTTCGGTATCGCATATTTGAGCAAAATATAAATCAATTCTTTCCATAATAAAAACAGGTTAGAAGGACCGAATGTGCATAGAAACTCTGAATAAATCCAATTTTAAATGTACGACTTCAGTGACCTCCCGAGCACCTGCCCTTCCTAATTAAAAGCATCTCAATTACTTCCACCGCATGATTCCAACTAAACCCCAAGTAAGGCACCCTCTGGGCAGCGGCTGGTTGGCCACTGTGGACGCACCCAAATCTTTATTAGTTCTAATTAAAAGATTTTAAATTTTTTAAATGGATTTTTAACGATGCAAAGGAACGCCACAATGTAGACAAAGATTATAAAAAACACTCTATATTATAAACAATTAAAAACGAGGATTAACACAGGGATTGAGAATTTCTAGACAAAACACTTAAAAATACTGAAATGCAGGCAGATAATTGGCGATAATTGGATGCAAAATTCTCAATCCGCTATAACGATTTGATTAGGGAAATGTGCAACCAGCAATTTAAAAGTGAAAATTCTTGACCTTATGATTGGTTTTGGGGGAAAACCCAAAGAAAATCAATTAAATTGAGAATTTTGGGGCCCGGAACCAGTAAAATTAAGAATTGTAGGGTCGACAATTTGAAATTGCGCTAATCATCATAAAAACAGAAATAATTAATGTAATTTATAGACAAATAATTAACATAATTATTGTAGTTAATTAAGAGATTGATAATGCAATTTACTTCCTAGTTTGAAGGGGCAGTGGTCCTTGAACCATAATTTTTGTTGTTGCTTGATTGGAGGTGGATTCTCGTTTAGAAACCAGAGATGGCACTATTTATATAAGAAGATCCATACAAATATGATCGATCTCATTGAACTTTTCCAATAAATTGTCGTTAGCTGGGAATTTTCGGTATTTTCGTTCAATAAAATATTAAACATCATTCCCGGAATCCACCTCCATTGATCTAACAGTTCGGGACCTCACATCAGCCTAATTAGTGGATCAGCACTTTTCGGTGTCAGCATCGTCGTAAAGTGGTGATCCCACAATTGTGTGAAGTCATTCGAACAAATCCTACAAGCTTTAATTACAATTTCATTGAATTGGTGCATTTGTTGCCCTTTTAATAAATTTTGTTGATATCAGTTTGATTATTAGATGGTGTTAGTGCATTTTCTCAATTTTTCTCGGAAATTTTGAGGTAATGTTAACGTTTTCTGACATTTTTTTAATGAATTTATTATTTCTCCTGAAAGAAAGCGATTGCTGACCCCTTTAAAAAAATTATATCAAGCAAACCATTAAATGTAACAGAAAACATATTGCAGAACAGTCTTTGTACATATTGAGAATCAAAAAAAACTTATATTGTTGCAGAATTGTGGATTGAAACATATTTGAATTATATAAAAATCTAAAAAACAACTTCACATAAAAAAATGGATAATAACTGAATTAACAAAGAAGATTTAATTATATTAACCCGAGACATCAAAAGAAATGTATATTAAATGTTAAAACAAAGAAAAAATAATTAATTATATACACTAAATAAGACAAGTATTATACACTCAAAAATATATATTAAAGGATTATCCCCTTCTTACTTAATTACCTAATTAATTATGATTACAAAGAATTAAGAGGACAACTGCTACTTAATGTGTAAGGAATTTACTTTTCCCATAACTTGTTCAGGCATTCAATGTCGTATTTATTCCTTGGAGAGTTGTTTACTTATATTTGTTGTCAGTATTGCCGCTAGAATCGAGGGTGAGCGGGCTAGAGACTTGACAGAGGGTGCTGTACTCAATAATTTGTGACTCTGTTCCACAGAAAAACTGTGGCACAATCACAAGCTACTTTGAACAGTGCCAAATCATAATATGTTCGTCTCTTTCACCCGCTGAGATGTGAAGCCGGACAAACAAACAAATTTTTCCACTAATTTTAGCGAATTCTCCAAACTGTTCAGATTTCTGTTGTTAAATGAATAAAAATTAAATTGAATTAAAAAGTGGTCATAAAGAACGTTAGAGAAAAAATAAAAATTCTTTTGAAATTTTAAAACACCAAATATGCGGTCTTTGATTTTTATGTTTCGGAGTTTTGTAGAGTTTTGTGTTTTGGTTTATTTTGGCAGGAAAGGTTGCTTTGGTTTTTATTTTTTATTTACTGACCTGCATATTTTTTACTAACCAGCTTGTAATTAAAACTAACAATATGTAATCGTGTTTCTGAGATACTTTTATCTTGTGTATGTAAACGATTTGATTTTTCTTTTGGAGCTTTTCCCTAAAAATTCCTTATTATTTCAACAGATGAAGAACAGTGGGAAAAGGACCTCGAAGCTGAGCTCCAGGACTTTGAAGTAGTTAATGACGGTGTAAATGACAAAACAACCGATGATGTGCTGTTTCTAGACACACTTGACGACGATCTTAAATAAGCCTCCACTAAACGTTGAGGAATATTCAAGGAGCATTCCATATAAAAATCACTTTATCGAACTATATATTCGGTCTAAAATATTTATGTCCTTGAATTTACCAAAAAATATCTACATTTCTACAAATCCCGAGTTTCCTGGAATAAAAATTTTATATTTACTCGTTCTATTTGAATTTTTACTGATATCTGCTTCAAAAGTTATATTGTAAAGTTTAGCTAAATTTTAAACACTTATTTGTTTCACAAAATTAAAAAAAGTTATATTGTAGATTATTCCAAGGAAATTGCATTTAATAAAGTTTTGATTGTTGACTTTACAATCTTAAACAATTCAATTGTTACAATTGGTAATTTGTTCTTATTTTTTTGATTTCATAGGACATTTTCCAACAGAAGAATTGAAAGCCTAACGAATATTTAATTTTTTAATAGTTGTTAACATTTAATTGTTTATTGATGACTTATGTACAAAGTTAAGTTAATTGCACTACAGGACACGATAGTGATAAAAATTCATGAGTGTTACACTCAAATTCCATCCAATTAGAATGGTTACAATATAAAAGAGCACTAGGATTGGCAGAGTAGCCAAGATGATCCTCGTTTTTGAGCTCTGCAGGTGAGGAATACCTGAAAAATAAAATATTCGGTTTTTGTTTTACTATAGAAGATTTTAAAAATACTCACAATTATATCCTAGGAACGTAATATAAATATAATACGCAATGGCTAGAAGCCAAAGAGTGTTTCCAATGAACCTAGCGAAGAACCACTCTTGGCTTATCAACACATTGTAAAAGATCAACTGAACAAAATGCAAGAGGATCAGCGGTGGGAAGAACGCATTAAGATGAACATCAAATGCGTAACCCCACTCAACGTCTAGTCCCTGTTAATTTTAAAAATAAGAACGATATAAAATAATTATAATGAAAATTGTTTTAGTTGTTACCTGTTCATTATCTCTTAAGAACTTATTAGAAACGGCCCACAAGATTGTAGCCACTATCACACCAGTCAGTAGACAGTCCACAAATACTACATAGAGGATAAAGAAGATTGTCTGCATAAAGCTCAGTCCAAAAACCCAAACAAATCCAAAGGATGTGCACACTAAACAAGCTATCAACAACACCAAGAAAGCAGGGTCATCTCTGGCAAACTGTGACTTTGTTTCTAAAAATATAGTAAGATATTTATTACTAGTGATTCACTCAATTTTTAAAATCCAGAAGCAACTAGAATTTAAATTATGAAATTACCTTTCCTATATCCAAAATTCCTGTAAACCTTTTGTGGAGCAATAAGCAAGTAAACCATTTGCCAAATTGCAAACTCAAAATCCATTTGGTTAAACTTAAAAAGCCTTCGCAAGTATTTCTGGCTTTTATTTGTCGCTGTATTACAAAGTCTAGATGTGACTGGTTTGGGTAATAAATTTTTCTCTGATCTAAAACTGAAATTAGAGATGTATGAGCCTGCCTCCGACGGCGTTGGAGATGTAGGATGCTTCATTTTCGCAATTAGATTGATTTTACATTAATAGGACTGATAATATTTTTTAATTAAGCTTAATTGAAGTAACTTAAATAATTTTTCTATATATCAATCGCGTAAACAAAGAAATCGAGTTGGCATGCGATGCGATTAATCGCGCCTTGATTTGTTTTGATTTGAAAATGCAAATATATTTTGCTTGCCACTTTATAGTTCATTAAATAAAAGCTATCTAAATTCAAGCAAACTTGTATCAAATACTTTGCAAAAACGGTACAGCAAATGGATTACAGCATCTCAAACCAGCAACTAGCTGAAATCCTGGAACAACAACGTAAACTGAAGTCCATTGAAGAACAAATCTTAAAACAAATTGATCTAGTAAACGGAAACATCAACTACTTGACAGTGGAAGAGTTCCAGCTGCAAACTTGTGAGATTGAGCAAAAAACCGACATTGATCTCAATACAAAGGATGATACACCAGCAGTCATAGAATCAACCAAAAATGTTGAAGAAAGGCCTCCTGAAGAACAACCAGATCAAATCAACAAGCAAACAATTGATCTGGATGTGAACGAGTTTCAGACTAATTCTTACGAAATGGATGAAGATGAAGAATATTTCTAGAGAGTTAGTTTTCGTATAGAATATATTTATTTTGTATTAACGAAAATAACCACAGTGTATAACAATTACAATTAAAACTTGTGAATTTTAAGAAAGCTCATTAATAAAGTAAATGGTAATTTAAATTTTAAAAATATTATAAAGATCTGTTAAAATTTGAATGCCAGAATGATAAAAAATGCACTTAAAGTACAATATGAGTTAATTACCAAAATGGGTAAAAATTTAAAATATTAAATTACAATTTAAATAAATACAGAACGGTTTCAAAGCTATCTAATATTGTAAGGGATACTTTCAGGCTGAGCTGTATAGAAAAGGATGTAAGCGGCTGAAGAACGGACATCACCTTTTTCTTGTGGGGAAACTGTGTGGTCGTCGTATTTATACCATCTATAGAAGAAAAATAAGAAAATATCGATTCAGTATTTTAATCAGTAAGAGTTTTTGATTTCGAAGGATAAGCAACTTCAATCTGACAAAAACCATAGTAAAAAAATGTTCTCTCACCTCTTCATATTTACACTTTTGCAAAAAGCTGTATAATGACCACTCTCCATAGTCCCATAATGATTAGACACCGAATATAAATTATACATGTGTTTGTCGTTGGATCCATTGTTTTTCTCTGATCTAGCAACGTAAGGCAACATATTCAAATTATCCAGCGGAAAGTCTACATAGTTCTGCTTCTTCTTGAATGTTCTGTTGCTCTCATTGTCCGCATAAAATCTCTTCAGATGAATCACCAATACAGGCGGTAACTTTGAAATGTCGAGTTTCTTAACTGCGTCTCGCTTCTCCTTGCAATTTGGACAATTCCAGCCAACAATTAGTTCACCATTGAAATATAGATCTAGGCACTGGTTAATTTGGCAACGGGAACTGCTTGCTGGTAGTTCAAGACTAAGGTTGGAGAAAGTGTCATAGGTATAACTTTCTTTCTCACACACTTTGCATTTTACAGTGCTTTTGATTTGGCCGTAGAAAAGACGTAGAATGAAGGATTCTTTAGATTTGGTGTATTCAAGCCAGGCTTTTTCAGAGGCAGCCATTTGATCGTGTAATTTTGCCTTGAATTTAAAAAAAAAATTAGATTTTTTTTTTTTTCAATTTCCCGCTAAAAATTTCTTAAAAAGTTTTGAAAATTTCCCGCTTTTTTTTCTCTTAAAAAAATTTTAGAAACTTTAAAGTAAAACATACCTGTGATGGAATGGTTTGAAGGTCCGAATGCAGCCAATCAATTAATATAACGAGAAACTCATGAGAATCTTGCTGATCCATTCCGTAGAACATATGCTCCGTCTCACCCACAACAGCCTGAAACAAAAATTTATTAATAAACTGAAACTCATTAAAAATGTATAATAAAACTGACCTTCAACTGCTTACTTGAAATGTACCGACAATCTCCATTCCACAGCATTTTAACCACTGCAGCTAAAGTGCTAACAATCCTGCCCTGAGTTTTATTTCTGATATTGACCTGCTTCTCAAACGTGCTCTCCAAAAAGTATCGAGTGAGTGTTGTGGTGCTGCTCAAACATTGAATTATGCTGTTCATGTAGCAAGTATTGCCCAAATTCTTTAAGCCAGTTAATCCACGCTCCTACAAAAAAGAAACAGAAAATATTTTAATTGAAGAAACTCCTCAAGGATTAAAAAGAACAAATCAAATAATCGAAAAAGCTTATTACGAATATAAAATCGATTTTAGCGATTGTTTTTCGAAACAGTCACATGTGGCTCACAATTGTTGAAGGGATTAATAGACGTTGGCGAAAAACTACGCAAAATAATAAAACTTTTTAATTATTGATTAAAAACGACATGTTTTGATTAAGACGTACAGAAAAGCTATTAAAACAAATTGTTCGTCAAAACGTGAATAAAATTTTCTTTACTTATTACTTATTATTTGACTCAAAGCCACCAAGAAATTCACAATTTAGTTAGACTATAAGATTAGACCACGTATTAAAAATTTTTGAAAAAGAAACACTAAATTTAATTTAATACCTTTCTTTTGTAAGGCAGTAAAGATCTATAGCTAGGAATATTAATCTTTACTCCACCAACCACTAACATTTTATCCTTTTTATAATACAAAAACTATTTTAATTCTTAGTAAAAAACTTAAAAATTTGTGTTGACAACCGACTTTACAATTTAAAAGTGACCAAGTCAAAGCTCCACAGTTTGATTAGTGTTAAAATAAAAGACCTCAAAGTTCCAGTCTCTAAAAAGTGAACACATCAAGACGCTGGTTGTCGAACAAATGAACAAGTTTTTTTGCTCGAGTTCCATAATTAACAAAAAGCTTTTGTGTGTGAGCTTATCGAACATTTTCTTTGTTTTTCAAGTTCCTCCAGTTCCGAGTAAGTGCGGTCGATGCAAATCACCATAAATAAATTAAAAATAACCAAAGTTCAAGTAGAACATGTAGAAAACTGGAAAGCACTGAAAAGTGTGGAAGTAAAGCTTACGCGACTGAATAAAGGTTGCAAAAAATGTGATCGGTCATGTGTTGAGCGCGGCAGACGTTGCAGGATTATAAAGTGTAGGCCAACAAAGTACAATAGTTAAGGGAAACTATTTTTGTTGCACGTTATTTGAAATGTAGGTCTATTTATAAGAATGCTGAAGTTGAGCGTGCTCAAGTGCATGTTCATGTATTTCTTTGGATAATGAAACGTGAAATTGTTTTGTGACGTCATATGTGTATTGAATTGTTTTAAAAGTAATTTGTCTATATTATAATATAGTTTTCGATTGTGATTGAAGATCATGAGGTTACTTACCACTTTACCAAAAACGGGTGAAAAATCTTCAATATTGTAGATAACCTCCTGATATCCCCTCTGGTTAACAACTGGCTTATCATTGCGATCAAATCTTGGCACTGAAGGAGTATTGATCGAAAGCATCTTTGGAGAAAGAATAAGCTCTTGTTTAGGTGTTGCAATGTTGATCGAAGCCAAGGGATCTTTCATGTCAGGTTTCTTGGCACGAGCTTCCACTAGCTTTTTCAAAACTTCATCTAAATTTTTCTTAACTTTTTCTTTTTCCAGCTCCTTCATTTTCATTCTAGAATGCAAAAATTGGTTGAAAGAGACTCATAAACATGAAAATATTAAACGAACATTTGTTCCGCTTCTTGTTCCGCAATAGCCTCTTTTCGGTTTGATTCATCAGTTTGCATTTTATGGTATTGTGACTTAAAGTGATCCAGTTGCTCACGCAAGTCATCGTTCTCTGATTTCTGCACAAAAAAAAACAGATTAAATTCAACCCATAACAAAACAACTTGAATTCCTTACATAATCCCTTTCTTTAGCGTCTTTCTCCATGATCTTGTACTTTAACTGCGCTATTTCAATCTCCGAAGGATCTTCAAACTCCTTTTCAGCCTCAGCCAACATCTCTTTATTTACTTTCAGTTGCTTTTCGGCGAGTTTCAGTTGACGATCTCTGAGATCAGCGACAGTGTTGTCGTAAGTTTTAATGGCATTCGCTTTACTGCTACGATCCACATCAGGATACTTGGAGGATCTAGGGGTTTGACTGAAGTTTTGGTCCTTCATGGTGATTGTTTCGATGTTGGGGTACTCGACATCTCCTAAATGGCAAATTTTTGATATTGTTTCAATAAAAAGTTATTAAAAAAATAAAAAACTCACCTAAAGCATAATCATCGAAAGATTCAGAATCAGGAGGGTTATGGCTGGGGTTGTGACAAGCAAACGGATATCTGAGCTTAAAGTCTTCATAACCGCCAATCAAAAAGTGAGTTGGCGCTTTAGGATCAACGTCAGGATCCCACTACAAAAGCAAGAAATTTAAAATGTATCAACATTTTAATATTTGGTTCTTACATTTTCCATAATCTCTTTAAGGATCCACAAAGTACTATTTCTCGCAGGATCTTGTCCTTTGCTATTCCAATCTACGAGAACAATCTGCTCTTGATTCTTTCTTGTTGCCCAACTACGCTTCCCTGTCATATCCAAAGTATCTTCTAGTTTAGAAGCAGACATACCAATATTGATTACCTCTTTCGGAACATTCATAGAGCAAATGTAATTTATTCTAGAGGCTTCATATTCTTCTTTTGATCTACAATCAATTATCAGTAAGCGAACCTTGTTTTGATCTATAAGCATGTGGAGCTCAAGACTGTTGAGGCCTTGTTTTTTTGGTGGAGCCGGGATAATTTCAATATTTTCTGTATTATTGGTAATCATTGGACTCAAGCTCATCTCTTCTATTTGTCCTTGTATCTTCAGAACTTCATATCTCTCCAGAAGACTTTCTTGAATGAAGCCCATTGCATCGAGCATACTGGATATTTTTGTTTTACCACCAAGACTGTCACTAATATATTTTGAATGTTCCTTGTAGTCTTTCATTTTTTTCATCACGTTCAGCACATTAAAGAACTTACAGTAGAAAATATAAGAGGACTCTTCATCACCTTCTAGTTGATTTTTTTCTGCTTTTTTTCTGAGTGTATCTAAAGTGTTAACAAGCCTAAAATCATGTATATATTTTACAATCAGTACTTTTAATTAAAATTAAAATTACTCACTTAACCACAGGCCTGTTTCGTATCCGATCAGCCTTGATAGCATAGTGTTGCTCAAGATCAGCTAGTTCTTTGCTTAAGTATAGTGGTATTTTGTTCATCCTGGACTATTTTTAAATTAACAATTATCGCAAATCGAATTATTTTTTTTTGTTTTTGTTTTGACAAGCAAATTTTGGTGCGATAAAATCGCAGGTTGAAAGAATTCAATCCAAAATTTACGCGGGAAAAGGAGCATAATTTACTTTAGACTTCAGAAGCATAACATCTATGCTAGATACAATCAATAACATATATTTTTTAACATTAATAAGACATTTTAGATAAAAACGACAGGTTCATTTAGTTTCCATTTCTTTATTCAGTATATTCGAGCGCTAAAAATACAATAATTGAGGCCATAAAATTTACTGCCTGGTATCACAAATAAAAAAATATTTAGCAAATTTAAAATGCATAGCTACAATATTAAATCTAGGGTAGGTATATAATGCTTATAAAATTGCCACACACTTGCATATGAATAAAAAATGGTTTGCCGAAAAATATGTTAAAAAATTTTCACTTTAAAAATTTGTTTCAGTGTAAGTTGAGCTCAAAGCAATGTTCCTCATGAGAACGGGCGAATGACGGGGGTCACCAGCGAAGCCAACTACAGTTGCTACAACCGAAGCATGGTCTAATTTCCCTGGTAAAGATACAAAAGTTGCACTGTCTACTACTCGTTTACGTGCATTTCTCTGGTGAAGTCTATTCAGCTCCACCTCTCTTCTTGTGCCATCCGCATTAAAAGAAGTTTTGTAGAATAATTCACGTTGCTCTAATAACTTCCTCCTAGCCATAGTTATCATTTTCACGAAATCTATGAGAAGATGGCAGAGTTTCTTAGCACTAACGCAAGGCTTCAAAGTTCCATTAATTCCATAGAGGAACAAGTCGGCCAGCCGCAGAAGTGTTAAAGCATGTCTTTGATTACCAGTGATGAGAGGCAGGCCAGTGGCAGATTTCAAAATTAAAACCGTTGGTAGTTTCGGTTCCATTTTAAGTCGAGGCTCAATAAGAGTCTTCGATCTCGAATATTTTGGACGTGGTGCCAGTTCTGGCGATGTACAGGCCGAAGCTGATGCAGTGGCCAATTGAGATAATTTCTTGGTACGTGGTGGACGTACTGGGATGTCAGCAGTGTTGAAGGAAACGGACGAAAGTTTATTTTTAGTAGATACAGGAATTGGCGCTGAAATCTTTGTGGAGAGATCCTCAGTTTTAGTTCTTCTGTTGTATACGTTGGTTGCACTTCTGGTTTGTCTTTTCGGCGCCAAATCTTTATTCTCTTTTTGTGCTAGTAAAGCTTCAGCTGTGAAAGCTTCTGCGAATTTTCCGACGACTGGATCAAAGTTGTCACTGACTCCATCAGATGTGAGAAATACAATATCACCAGACTCCACAATCGTCAGTGATAAAGTCAAATTCCCCAGCTCTGGTTTATTTCCATCGAAGCATGGACCAAGTGCACCCAGGGCATCCCTCATATCTCGATTACTATTCACATCATGTGATCCAATAGTAAACTCCCTCACTCCATCCACCTTCGAGTAAACATATCCCAGCGAATCTCCAACATTGCACGAGCAAACCACGTACTTTCCTTCATATTGCCCAGTGAGTGGTAAAACCACACAAACGGTTAATGTCGTCAAAGCGCCTCCAGTTTCCAGGATGCAGTCCTGTGCCTCCCAAAAACTTCGCAGTAAAATCATAAAGACTTCACGAGTACTCTGAACTGTGTTGCTTGGGTCAAATATTGCACGATTCAAGTAGTCAAGAGAGCCTTGAATTGCAGCGCGGGCAGCCATTCGGGCACCTTCTCCTAGAATGAAAAAATGTAGAAATTAATTAATTACTAAAACCATTGCTATTGAATAAGTTAACAAACACATAATTTCAAGAAATATTTTAAGAAAACATTTTGCTTATACCGTCTCCAAGAAATTTAAATACATAAAGCGTTGTACACACTATGAAAGTGATTTTTTCAAAAATCAAAGTTTTCCGTGAAAGTTTTTTTGACGTTTCAAAAATTATTTTCTTACTTTTCGAATTTTATCTCATTTATTGTCCAAAGAATGCGTTTTAAACCATTTTCTACGAGTTCTAAGCATTGAAAGACCATATTGGGAATGAATTTACATTAAAAAAGGGAAATGTGTCAAAATAAAAATTTCGGACTTTGAAAATCGGAGTAAATTAATCAAACTTGCAACGCAAAAATAGGAAATTTTCTATTCTTCGTGAAAGTTCAGCCTCGCAGTTTTTATTGTGGTTTATGATTTTGATAAGAATATTTAATCACCGCAACTGCACAAATCTGATGCATATTTATGGCAAGAATGATGTGGAAAAAAAAAATTCCAAAATTTATCATTTTTGAGGCAACTTTCATGGGCAAAACCAGTAAAAAGACCAAAATTCACTGAAAGTTGAGTAAAAGTAGAGTTTTTCCTAAAGTTTTTCCAAATTTTCTTCAAACATTAAATTCGTCTTTTTAATACGCAAATTTTGACTATTTTTTGAAAAAAATCCTTCCACGGGAAAATGTCAAGAAGTTGAATAAATCGGAAAAAACAAGAAACTTTCAGTAGCGCTGTACATCATGAAAGTAAAAAACCGTGAAAGTTTTTTTTCCGTTGAAGGATTTTTTCAAAAATAGTCAAAATTTGCGTATTGAAATGACAAATTTTATGTGTAAAATTTGGTCTACTTTCACTCAACTTTCAGTCAATTTCAGAAATTTACTGAAAGTTGAGTGAAAGTAGAGTTTTTTCTGTAGATTTTCCAAATTTTCTTTTCAATTCTCATTTGTCTTTTTAATACGCAAATTTTGACTATTTAAAAAAAAAATCCTTCAACGGGAAAATGGTAAGAAGTTGAAAAAAGTAAAAACTTTCAGTGATTTACTTTCATAGTGTGTGGACCGCTTGTGGACCGCTTAAAGTATTTGTCGCAGTAGGAAAATATGTGTGTGTTAATTCAGTATGTAACTTTTCAGCAGTATCAGTAGTTCAGTAGTCTCGTTTCTCCAGTCGAGCACACATGTTGTAAAATTTTTAGATTCATTACTTGAAAACATTCTGATGAAATAAAAAGAATAATAATGGATCGTGAATTTTCAGAAAGGTTCCACCGAGAGTTTACAAGGAGGATAGAAAGACTCGTAGATAACAGCTTGGAAAAAACCAGTGAAATGCGTAGAATCAGAGCATCACTGGTTAACAGATCAAGTCTGTTTTCATATGTAAGGATTATTGAAACAAAAATATATTAAGTCTATGCTAGACATTAACTAAATTATTTCTTTCCCAGGATCCCTATGTTCAATTGCGAGTGTTTCTAATTCACAACAAAAAATTTCTCGGAACAGAGAAATTTCAGCAGCTTAGAGCACAATTGATTATACTAGAGAATGAATTGCTTGGTCTCATGCATGATTGTAACTTGATAGATTCCGGTGTTTCTGATGGGTCGAGTTTCAATTTTCAATAACAATTTGTTATCAAAATAATTGAATTAAGAAAATGTAATTAATTAAATTTATGTTTATCAGAAAAAAACGATATGATACACAAACGACCTCGTGGTGTAATTTTGATTAAGATCGTAAGACATTGTCATGCAAATTGTCATGTAAACTTTTTTAATTTGAATTGATACAAAATAAAATAAATATTGAAAAAAGAAAAATTATTTGTTTTTTGGGCTGCAGTTATTGCTAGTATTTAAGTCTTTATGCATGTATTATTGATTTGCAAATCGTTCCCCAACTACAGGTACTCGAATTATTTTTATTTTCGCTCAGTTTGTAGCGAGTATTCAAACAGTCAAGTCATCCATCAAATTATACCGAGTACAGAGAAAAATGGATTTAACTTCTGAGGAGAAATCTGAACTGGTTGCCCTGATCAAAAGCCTCGAGCAGCTTCGCTTAGCAAATCCGGTTCAGAGTAATCTGGCCATAATGATACAGTTGAACAAATTACAGCAAAAAATTCACAATCGCTTTATCGAAATGGTAAAATTGTGAATAAAAGCTCGATTTAGATAATATTAATTCTAACCATCGTTTTTTCTATTTCTTAAAGTTTGGGGCGAGAAACGAGGTAATTTTGGAATTACCAATTGCAAAAGAAGTTTTGTTTGACAGCTCCTCAGGCTCAAATGGCAGTGTCTTACAAGGACCCTCCAAAAAAAGGACCCAAACATGCACAATTGCACTACAACAAAAAATTTCGAAAAGAAATAATAGTTAAAAAATTTGGTCGAAAACGAAATTTTTGTGTCTCCAGTTTTGAGTAAAGTGAAGCAATAAAATTGTATTTTTTAAATTTTTAGTGAAGTTATGTGTTCTCCTTATAAGAAAGATTAAATAATCAACAAATATCCTTTTAATATTATTCTGTAACTTTCAAACAATAAAAAAATCCAGAAAATAAAGTTTATCTTTAACCGAAATTCGATTAACTGCCTTTTGAGATTTCATAGAAGCAATAGTATTTTTTTTACAAACACAGCTAAAATATAGAGAGCATAAACATTCAATGAAACATATTGCGACAAATTCAAACGTATGCTAGGAGAAAAAAATCATGCGACTTTTTCATAATTACTTGTAGATTCAAAATTTTATCAGATTGATATTATTTACAGCTTCGAAAGACATAAACAAATATTTCAAATTCAAGTGGTATTCCCATTATTTTTTATCGGCTGAAATATCCTGTAGCAGAGTTCCTTCAATTTTAGATAGTTTTCAGCATAATCTAATGATAAACTTAAATTAAAAGAATTGTCATGTTATTAAAATTTCCATTGAGTTTAGGTTATTAAAAGCAATAATGAAAAACAAATATTTTCCCATATTGTTAACAAAAAACATATTATTCAAACTATATTAATTATATGGAAATTAATATAATATTGTGTAAAATTGAGTTCCGTAGCTAATTCTTTTTATTGTTCAGTCGTAAAAATTGCTCAAGAAATGAAACATTTAAGATGTGAACTGAAAATATTAAAAGTACCACATGACATTTTTACCCAGAAAATTTTTTAGACCGCCTCGATCGTTAAATAATATTTCTGGAAGAAAACAACAAATACTCGACAAATACGGCAAAATTTAAGTGCAGGGAATTTTTAGTTGTTGTCAAAAATCCATAAATCACAAAGTAAAAAAAAAAATTTACATCCATTTGTTGAGTAGATATTTTCACTACAGGCGGTCTATTATTTTCCTGTATTTTCATAACGATAATACGAATATTAATTTAACTCCTTGGCTGTGTAAGTCAATGACCATTTAGCGCGTACATTAGCAATCCTGGAAAATTGAGTGTGTAAAATATCACAAAAACATTTAAAATTATGACAATTTCAACTTGATGGAGTTAAAAACACTAAATTAGCGGAAAACTGGCGGAAAACCAAAGAATTAAAATTGCAGAATATTATTTTCACATCTCACGTAAATCTATGAAATTAATCGCTTTTATGAAAATAAATTTTACAAGGTTTGTGAAACAATTACTGAGCCAAGACATATTTTTGGAACTTACATTGGCACAACCTCATCCTTATTTCTAGAAAAAATATTTAAACGTTTTTTTTGATGTTATGTCATCACTTCTTGTCTAAAAATTTGCGTAACTCTGTAACTTTGCTAAAAAAGGTTGCATTCTCAGGTCAAAAAACTATTGTGCAATCCCAAAAATCAAACAGCATAAACAGCTCAGAGTACCATATGCAACGGAAAAAGAAGAACAATGCCAGGGAAACATTAAAAATTCCTTCATGCCTAATTTTTAAATTGTTCAATATTAAAAATAAAAACCAACAACTCAGTCTCAAGTGGACTTGTTATTTCTTATCAGTATTTTAAAATTCAAATTTTCACGCTTTACAAACAGTTTTTAATTTAAAAATTAATTATAATATACAATTCGAAAATTTTCTCAAAACTAAAAATCAAAAATTGGAATTAAAAAGCGACTTCGTTGCTGTAACTAAAATTTGTAAAAAAACACAAGCTAATATTTTGTTTTGCCCTAAATTTTGTTAAAATGTGTTCCATTGGTGGTGTTCGTTCAAATTCTAGCAATATTCACAATTTATTGAAATTTAATAAGTCAACAAGAAAAGTAATCTCCAAGCGGTTATAAATGGATGGATCCGATGACAAAAACATAAACAAGAAAGAATATCAGAATATTATTCAGACTCTCATCAATTTGGGCATCAAATGCGTTCAAAAAGCTGAAGAAGATTTTGGCACAAGTTTCAAAAAAGATTATCGAAATAAATCTAAAAACTGATGGAAAGATTGTGAAAATAATAAATAAAATATGAACAAAGAATTTTAAAATAGATAATAAAGAAAGTACCTTCCTCAATTACTTCGAGGACCTTAAACTACTTAGATTTGTTGAAATCGTTCGTTTTTATTGATGCTCAAAGAATATGTTGCAATATTCCCTTCTCTACACCGAAGAGAAAAAGAAAAAACAATAAGGGGCACGAGCTCTTTAGTTTTTCATAAACGCAATACGCACACAGAGCAAGTCTTTCATTCCGAAACTATTTTTCTTCCAAGAGAGATGTTCTTCTAATATTGTACTGAAATGAATTTGGAGGCAACTTTAGAGCTTTGTAAAAATAAAGGAGAAGAAGAATACATTCGTTCAATTTTTGCTCGACAAGAAAAAACCGAATTTGTCATAAACCAACTTATTGAAGAAAAACGTATACGTCAGTGTGAATTAATTAATTGGCAGTTGGAACGTGTGGTGAAACTAAGAGAGGAGGTATTTAGTTTTTCTTGAGCTGCTTTTTTACCGGTAACTTTAATGATTATCCTTTTACTATCTTGCAGATTTTATTGAATGCCAAAAAACGTGCAGAGCAAGCTAACGCTCAACCAAAACCTTCAACATCTAACGCTGGCAGAACCGTGTGGACTGCCCAAAAATCAGCATCAGCAACATCAAATGCATCAAAAAAAGAATCAATTTTGGATGCAGGATTGCTTTTTGAACAAGTACATATTTGGCAATCTCAGCTCGATTAGCTAATAAGAGCTCAACACAAGATAATACTCCAAATACAACAACCCACTAGTTTTACTTTGATTTGAGCAAAAATTTAATTTATTATCTCCGGCTTCATGATCATAGATATTATACTTACCGTCGGAAAAGTTTACCAAATTTAAAATCAATGAAAATCTTTTTGAAAAACATTTGATTGATATATTTTCACACGATCACTATACGATCATGAATATACGATCCCTTAATTTTCGATATAACAAAAAATATTTGCTATATTATATGTGAGCGGAAGAGAGAAAAAAAATTACAAAACGTATTTTATGTTGTAGCGAACTCGAGCAGTTATAATGTCCTCTTTTAATCACATTCGTCTTGGTAAAGAAAACATAGGTTTACATACTCTGTGGGTTGTGCAAGTCATATTTATTCGCACACATTTTTATTTTATCCAAGCAAGCGTATAAAATATTGTATTAAAAGCTCGTGCGCCGAATGATCATGTAGCCGAAGGTTATTTTTAGAGTTCTTAAGTCATGTATCTATAGGGTTAGAATTAGAATTTGTGTGTGCAACTTTATTTACATGTGTTCTTTATAATATATAAAAAAATCAAAAAATGAATACAAGAAATCAAAAAGATTTCAGTGAAACCCAAACTCTCTCATTAAACAGTTTGGCATTTTACAGCAAATGGGAAATGAGTTTTCAATCAACATTAAACTTGTGTCAAACCGAAAGTGAGGTGGAGTACCTTACAACTCTTACTGCACGCATAGAAACATGCGCCAATACAATCTATGAGCTACTTGAAGAAAAGGAGTTGCTTCAACGTCAATGGACGCAATGGCATTATTATCTAGTCGAGAGAAACAATATACAGGTGTGTAATTTGAAAAAAGTGGGAATTTTAACATTTTGGTCCTAACATGTAACAATTTTATTGATTTAGATTCACAGGGACGCCCAGATAAATTTAAACCAGATGGGAGATGTTCAAACACAAATTTCTACATCAACGATTCAACCACAGCCTTCTACATTGTATGTTGACCTAGCAGAGCAGGAACAAATGCCTCCACCAAACCAAGCTCTAGAGCCGCTTTCGCTTAATTCGGGAGAACATTCAACAGACCATCTAAAAACTTTGGCAAACTTTTTAAAACAACGACACCCCAATAACAACTAAAAATATATTATAAGAGAAATTGAAACAAAATCAAATAAATACTCGAATAAATATTATATTCTATGAAAAATTCTGTTCTTTGGGCTACAGTTATTGCTAGTATTTAAGTCTTTGTGCAATATTATCTTAAATTTTGCTTTCCAGGTTCTACACACAAAATACAACAAAAAAATTAACCAAAAATCATTCGAAAGCGATAAGCGATAGAAAGAAAATAAATTTTCGTTCAGTTTGTAGCGAGTTTTAAAAGAAGCAAGTTTAATTTTCAAATCATTTTAATAAGCAGCAAAAAATGGATAACAAGGCTGTATTTAAGTTTTGTAAGGATTCAGAAGAAAAATCTAGACTGGTTGGACTGTACAAAAACCTGGAGGAGCTTCAAAAGGCAAATCACATTTCAAGCTTTCAGGAACTCGTATTGTTGGAAATAATCGACTCCCATTCAAAAATGTTCAATCACCACAACAATTTGGTAAAACTGTGAATATCATTTTGATATATGTTAATAATACATTCAACACGTTCCTTTTATTTTTAAAGATTAAGGAAAGAATGGACAAGTGTATCTCGTTGATGGAAGACATACGCTCATCATTGCAGGAATAAATTGTCAAAGACGTGGCGGTAGGAATGGATGAAAAATCTTCAGACTCAGCTAGTAGTTTTGTTGCAGAGCCCCTCACAAATAAATTCAGATTTTAAAATACACTGATCCTTAAAATTTGGTCATTTCCACATTCATTTCATAAAACAGATGTGTTTTTTTCAAATAGTTTTAATGTATTTTGAACTACAAAGTAGCGCAACGAAATAAATTGTTATTGTTTCAATTGTAAAGTCAGCTCTAATAAAATATTTTTAAGATTCTCAATTTGATAAATATGATTAAGATACAACCCAGTCAACATTATATGCAGCATCAACATTTTCGAGTAACATTTGCAACAAAGTCAAACAAATGCTTTCCTAGAACACAATCAATTAATATTTTGTTCTGAATTTATCATAAATTGTTATGTTATGTTATTTTATTAGGCATTTTCATTAAAAAGCGTTATTCAAATAAAACTATTTTTTATCAAGAACACTAAAACTCGTCTAAAACATTTATTTTATCAATCTTTGTAATTCTCAAGTATTCTCATACTCTTTGATAATAAACACAAATCATATTTTATGCAAAATCAAAATCCTAATTAAAAAATCTATGCTAATTGAAAAATTGTTAGCTTATTTTTGAACAATGTCGTGTCTTAAAACATTAATTTTGTTCTAATGTTGTAAAATGCATATTAATGATTTTTAGAGTTTTCACATTTGATCGGCAACAAGCTAAATCGTAGTTTAATATTTCTTAGATTCTTTTTTTTTGTAAGCACATTAAACAAATTTAAACTCTTCAATTTTCTAAAAGCTTCTTCATGAAACTAACAAGAATCTCGCCAGCAAAGACAATAAATGAGATCAAATACCCATAAATTAGTACACTCAAAACTTCCCAAATATGCTCAAATCGTATGGTTTCAGGTGTGGTATTGTCAATTACATTTACTTTTGTTTCAATAATTTCCAACCAAGTCTTATTAACTTCCAACTGAGATCTCCACAAATGTTCTATTCCTGACTCAAACACAGCAGTGCAATAAAAATTTATTTTATCGTAAAACCGGCTCAGTTCGTCCACAAAAAAATATTCATTGGCAAATGTTAGTTGTTCGGGGACTTTTTGGAAAATTTGCTTTCCACCTTTAAAATTATGTTTTGATAATAATAATTGATCGATCATTGAGCATTGTGCTATTAAACCTTGATCCATCTTCAAAATTTTCTGCAAATCAACACCACCTCCAAAATGACGCATTATTTTTTTTTAATAATGGGTCGTTGGGATTAAGTGAGTTCAATTGATTGACATAAACATAGTCTGCCAAAAAAGTTAACTCGCTTTCTCGCATTTCCTCTACAGTTTTAATGTTTGTTGGCTCTCTTAAACCAGTTATGAAAGAAATTAAGGATGACTGGTAAATAGTTCCCAGAACAAAAGTCATCAGAACTAGAACTTGGAGAAGGGTTGTTTGCAGTAGACACAGGCGTTTAAATGGCAAGTTTTGTCCCATAAAAAGAGCAAATACTCCCAATAATAAATAACCAGAAGAATGAGTAGAACGGGACAGTTTTATCTTATAAATGAACCACCACATAAGTATACAGAAAACTAAAGCTATAACTATCAAAATCCAAGTAAAAATATCGAAAGGGAGCATCAAAATTTGAAAAAAGGACAAAGATTCTTTAGTGGGCACAATCGCACAAAAACCTGTATAGATATATTTAGATAAAAGTTTAACCTCTCTGTTATTCGAATATGAAATTGCATTTGGAAAAAGATCTACTTGTCTGCTATCAATTGTATCATGTACCACTTTAGACAGCGCAGTGCTATCTTTTTCTTTTGTATGAATTAAAACTGTGAAATTAGCATTTTGATGTTTCGTCATCGTTTCTATGAAAAAAGCTTCCATTCCATAAAGTTTGCCATTTTTATAAATTAATCGATCAATTCGATCAAACATAAAAATTTTGTACGTATACCCATGCAAATTACGAAGCTTGTCAGGGAAAACTGCTTTCAACTCTTGATTATTTCCTTCAGGAATGGTGTACATAAAGCTTTGCTTCGGAAATTCGTTATGGGTCCATGTTTTTAGATTTTCAGTTTCAAAGTTAAATAATACAACATTCATTATTCCGAGAACATTAAAGTAGCTTAAGATATTCAAAATATTCCTTTGTGATAAGTTGTAAGTCAATGGTATGTAAATGAATTTATGCATGTTAGTCCAATATGTGGAGTAAGATGGAGCAATCAGGATGCGGTTGAGGTCTTGCTAAATATCCAATAATACAAACGAATTAGTAAGTTCATCACATGATGTATTATGAAATTTAGATTATATAACACACATAATTTAAGAATTAATTGAAGAATTAGCCAAATGTTAGAATTGTTTTATATAACTTCAATCATCCATAAATAGAGTAAATAAATGGGCATCTTCAAAAGGATTCAAGTTTTCTGTAGAAAAAACACAGGCTATTCATTTTTGTCGGAAAAGAATTGAAAATTCCATTAATCCTTCTTTGAAGTTAGGTAGTTCTATAATTCCTTATAAAGATCAAGTTAAATTCCTTGGTTTATGGGTTGATAGAAAGATGAATTGGAAATATCATATTGAACAACTAAAGAATTCATGTAGTAAAAGATTAAATGTATTAAAATCGATTAATAGTCAGAAGTTTGGTGCGAGTTCTGAGATACTACTTTATTTGTATAAAACACTAATTCTATCAAAAATTGATTATGGTCTTCCAGCATATTCATCAGCAAGGAAAACTGTGTTGAAATCTCTTGAATCAATTCAGCATGATGCAATAAGAATAGCCACAGGAGCTTTTAGAACTAGTCCTATAGACAGTTTGAATTGTGTTTCAGGAATTTTACCATTGCAATATTATTTTGAACAAAGACTTCTTCTAAATGGCTCTTCAGTATCCTCTAAAGTAAATCATCCACTTTATCAAAATATTGTTTCTAATACGGGATTAAGGTTTTTGTTAACAAATACAAAACCATTTTATAAACGAGTTCAATTATTATTTAATAGATTCAATATTACAGCTTCTAAAATTGATCTTTTGACTCAAGATCTTATTCCACCGTGGAAAAATTTTGAATTAAATATTAGGTATGATGTAAATATAGCTAAAAAAGAGATGATTAGTAGTCTAGTTTACAAATCCTTGTTTAATAAGTTGGTAGCTGAATTTCCTAATCATTCTCAAATATTTACTGATGGATCAAAGGATGATTATTGTAGTGGTTTTGGAGTTTTTGGAGATGGTATTTCTATTCAAGTTAGACTTCCTGATGGATCCTCTGTATTTTCTAGTGAGCTTTTAGCGATTAGAGAGGCTTTGAAAATTGTTTCAGAACAAAAAATTATGAAAGTAATTATTTTGTCAGACTCTTTAAGTTCTTTAAAAGCTCTGGAAAATGTTAGAAGTAGAGATAATCTAGTTATGGAGATTAAAAATCTAGTTTATGGTCTGCAAATTAAAAAGTTTGATATTGTTCTGGGTTGGGTTCCTTCACATGTTGGGATTTTCGGAAATGAAAAAGCTGATTATTTAGCAAAAGAAGCGTTGAGTAAAGAAGTTGATGATGGCTATTCTTTGTTAACTGAGGATCATAAGAATAAGATCAAAAAAGAGATTAGGTTTTTATGGAATAGTCAGTGGAAATTGTTAAAGGATAATAAATTATGGGAAATAAAGAAAGATATTGATTTTTGGTCCACAAAAAATCTTAGTAGGAGAGAGTCTATTTTGTTGACTCGTCTTAGGATAGGTCATACTAGATTGACTCATCAATATTTGTTTGATAGATCTGATCCTCCTTTATGTCCTTTATGTAATGTGACAATTACTGTAAAACATTTACTTTCTGACTGTATAAAATATGAATCTGAAAGGTCAAAGTACAACATAAGTTTTCCTGGTTCATTAGTTAACAATGATAACAAAGTCAATGATTTAATGAAATTTATTGCTAATACTGATTTGATGTATAAAATTTAAACATTGTTGAAATTCCACTGATTTATTGATTGCTTCATTCCCTTTTCTGTTAAAAAATAATTATTGTTTGAATTCATTTTGTTTTTAAAAAATTGTTTATGTTATTGTGCAAGTTTTAATAGCCTAGTTGCTGAAAAACTTAATAAAATTCAAATTAAATTAAATTAAATTATAACTTGGTGTCACAGTTCTTTCTTTTTTTATTATTTACCATAGAATACACATCCGATAGAATAATTATAAATGCACCCTTTTTAACACGATCACTCGAAACTTCATGATTTAAACTAGGAATTATAATTGGGTTATCTTTCGGAAGTTTTCGAGAGATCTGCCCAGCAGTTTCTTCACAAAGATACTTTCGATCAGGATTTTTGACTGCTTTCAGTATAATTATGTCATGACTGCCGGGATCTATTTTGTTCCATTCAATTATCCACTTTATCAAAAGAGTGTTCAATTGCTTTATGTAAATGTCATCTGATTCATCAACTGAATTAGTTTTAAGAAGTTGAATTGAGTTTCTAATCAATACTAATGAAACAAAGATCCTAAGAAAAATCATTGCGAGTGCTTGAAACAACTGCACAGGAAAGCTTTTCAACAACTTCTAAATAATTTTTGTGTAATAATTAACGATAACATTTCCTTTTATTCATCATAATAATCCATAATAGTTCATTATTTATCATAATAATTCAATGTTAGTTAAACTAGTTAAACGATTACAATTAAACATTTTAAATTAATTTAATTTACTCAATTCTCAAGAGCTACCTGAAATCGTTTATACAATACTCTATAATTATTTAAAATATAATTCTAAGGATGTCTATGAACAAATGTTCAAGTCATTCCAACTTTTAGAATAATAAAATTATTTTTGATAAACTTTACAATTACGATAGAAAGTAAACGAGACACCCAATAATTTTCTCCACAAATTGCAACGAAAATTGAATATGTGTAATTGTAACGCAATTTCTAATTATTCTGAATTGTGTACAGAAAAGCCAGTGATATTCCAGAAATTTAATGTATAAACTTCAACTTTGCTCTTGCAAGCAATTAATTCAAAATATTTGTATTATTTCAATAAATATATACCTTTTCAGTTTGTTACATTGTAATATGTAAGTATTTTATGGAAATTTTACTTGAAACCTAACGATTAGTACAAACATCATACATTTTTATCAGATCAATATTTTTTTTCCAGCTTCTTCTAATTTTTGAATCTCAAGTTTCAATTTTTATCGTTTCGGGTGAAATAAGATAAGTCAATATAACATAATTTCAAAAACAATAACAAATTTTCTAAAAAATTTTAAAAGAAGTTGAAACAAAGTTTTAAGAAATTTTGAATACAATAGCAACAACAAAAAAATAATGCTGCCACATTTTTGACACACTATTATGAATATGTTGTGAAAATCAAAAAATGTGGACCATATGAAAGAGTAAATTCTTATTGATCGTAAAATTTTTCTAAGAAATCTAAAATATGAATTTTGTAATAAGAACAATAAAACAAACATTTACGAATATTAAAATAATGTTTTTTCTCTCTAAATTGTCAACTCAAAAGTACCACATGATATTTCTGTTATTGAAATTTGAATAACCATCGTTAAATATTTCTCTACAGTTTTAATAAATTTTAATACCATGTTTGATTATAAGGATTTTTTGTTGTGTGAATTTAACATAGAAATTTAACTGTATATTGGGTTTTCTTATTTTTCGACAAAATTTCTTAGAAAACGCAAATTCACGGAGATTATAGAAAACACAATTTAATCTTAGATTTCTGACCATGTCACGCATTTTATATAAACAACGATATATATTTTTTTTTGTTTTTCACGAAAAATTTTAACTGAAACTAAAACGTGAGCTCTAAAAGTCAATGACCATTGAATATTTTGCATTTGCATGCATTTTCATATAGCCAGACTGGTTAAATTGCTAAATTGTGAGAGCAAAAACAACATTAAAGCCAATACACCATTTTCTTCTCCTTCGTGGGTGTTTTTCACCAAACACATATTAAGGTTTACATCTTTTTAGTTTTATGTCGCATAAAAATGAAAATTCAAAATTTTTTCAACCGAAAATCGTTTTCCGCTTTTCTTAAATGTAAAATGAACTAAGCAAATTAGCACCATTGTACCACAAAATCAACATAAACGCAGCATAAAAATTTTCGGATATCATAAACATTTGTTAAAAATCAGCTTTTGATGCTTGAATTTATGATTTACGACAGTCGACAAATTTTTCAAAATCTTTATGCTTCAAGAAACTAATAAAACACAGCCACTATACCATGGAAGGAAATTATTATTGTTGCTCCATTAAAAAAATCCATGACAATATTTTCTTCTGAATATAAATCTTATCCGTAAACATTTATCCGTTTGATGGTGTTTGTTTCCAATTTTCAGTAATTAGTCAAAATTCAAATGTACTATTCAGTACAATTTTATAAGTCGACGAGAAAACAAATACAAAAATCGAATTACTATGGAAGGACCAGATGACAAAGAACAATACCAGACACAATATCAGGCGATGGTTAGTTTGCTGATAAATTTAGGAGTGGAGCACTACAATAAAGTTGTACAAGACAGAGAAGAAGCTGCGCTGACAGATGTGCCACTCAGAGAATCTGTAAGAAGTTTTTTTTTCTTTCAACAAATTATTAACATAAATTTTAAAATATTTCATAGAAAAGTATTGAAGATTTACGCGCGGTTCTGTTGGAGGAAAAGAATATTGGAGTAAGTCTGCTCAACCGAGTGCAAAAGCTCGAGGAATTCCGCAACAATTTGATGGTGACCAATAAGATGTATGGCTCAGAGGAAATTCCTGTTGATCATGAACAAGAGATCTCGACATTTTGCGATGAATCATTGCAAGAAAATTGCCAGCAAGAGGACGGTGCTGGGGCAATTTGCGCGACCAAACTTTTTGCAAATCATGAGCAAGGGCTCATGACATTTTTTGACGAATTCTTGAGCACAAAGATAACGCACGACTCAGATGAGGTTTCTGGTGCTCAAGAAAATTGCGATCAAGATACCAGTACTGTGGCAATTTGTACAAACACAATGCTTGCAAATCATGAGCAAGATCAGCTCTTGATATTTTGCGACGAATTATTGGACACTAAGAATATGTACAGTCCACAGGAAGTTTCTGGTGCTCAAGAAAATGGGGGACAGTCTTACGAAACTGAGAAAATTTTTGCTAAGGAAAATGTCGCAAAGAGAGGTGCAAAAAAAAAGACAAAAGTTCCCAAGGTAGCAACAAGAAAAGCTCCGCCGAGAGCCGCACACAAGAAACCTTCACAGAATAAAATAAGAAAGAAAAAAAAGAAAGGATTAAAAAAATCACAATGCCTTAGATTGAAAAATATGAATAAATAAAACATTTTGTGTACATTTTAAAACATCTTTGACAAGTATAACTTTGCAATTTGAAATAAAGAAAGTATCCTGACAGGAAAAATTGTCTATTTATTCTAAATTATGTCACATATATTTTTTTCAGGAACCCCTAGACACATGTAATTATCTTGCTTGATTGATGTTTGATTGAATTTTCAAAATATTATAAATCAATTGAATCTGTTGACAGATGGTAATTTTTGCTTCAATTTGTTTGATGCAAGAGAAAAATGTACGCATAAAGTTTGATTCATGGAAATCTAAATATTTTAAAAATTAATGAAAACTAATTTAAATAAGAATATTTCCAGCAACACATTTAAACAAAATCTGGCCACAAGCTCTTTCGTATTTTATATAAGCGCACCAAACAAATACATCTTTCAGTACAAAACTAGCTTCATAGGGAAACGGTTGTTGCTTCTTTTGATAAATACCCGAAATGAGCTTGAAGGAAACTCTGGAACTTTGCAAGAACAAAAGAGATGAAAAATTTGTTCGATCAATTTTTGCAAATCAAGAAAAGTGCGACAATGTTATAAAACAACTATATCAAGAGAAGAACATACTTCAGTGTAAATTGGAGAAATGGCACTTGGCACGTGGAACGATAAGCAAAAATGAGGTATTTTATTGTTTGAGTTTATTTGACCGATAAATGAAATGATACTAATTTAAAATTTTGTATAGGATCTATTGAAATTGAAGAAATGTTCAAAACAGGAAAATGATCGAAAACAGTCTACAACATCTAACGTAATCATAAAAGCGTCATCTGTCGGAAAATCAACAGGAAAAGTTTCAAATCATCTATTGCTTACCTCGGAGGAAGTTGATGCACTTTTCAATCTAGTGAATATTTGGAAATCTCATATTGATTAGTTGAAAAATATAATAATGCGCTTCGATTATAATTCTTCAAAAACTGTAAGATTTTCAAACAAAACAATCCTCAAAGATTTTTCTATAATTTTAAATATTATATTGATCATATTTTTTATCAGTCGGAAATATTGCTTTTTTCTTATTTTTCACTAAATATATGAAGAGCGAAGAAAAATAACGAACAGCGTTTTACGAATTCGAATAATTTTTAATTCCTCTTTCAGCGATGTATTCCTTCAGAATATAGCAAATGGTAAAGAAAATATGGGTTTACATTTTATGTGCGTTGAAACATATCTTCACGCACACATATTTGTTTCATCCAACCCAACGAATAAAATACTGTAGACATTAAAAGCTCGTGCACCGAGTGATCATGCAGCCGAAGAGCATTTTAGAGTTCTACACACATGTTAATGGTAAAGAATTTAAACAGTCTGTGTAATTTTTATTTGCATGTATTTTTTGAAGATAAAAATAAAAAGAATATATAAGAAATGAAATAAAATTTTAACGAAAATCTTTTTGGACTGTCCTTAAATTCTTAATGTAATAAACGCTATTCTTTTTAAAAATATTTGTGAGTAATAAATCACTAAATCCGTTCTACTTAACTTATTTAATGATTTAAAATAAAACCTTTTTGAATATTTCTTCGTATTTTTGAGCGTAGCTAATATATTTGAACTGTGAAATAGTGTGCAAGTTATATTTCCTTAAAATTTGAACACATAGGTATAAAGAAAAACTAGCTCACACAACTGTAATAATGTTTCGAATTATTTTCGAGGTTCAGTACAACTTAAACATTCTCATCAAACAGTTCATTATTCTCAAACAAACAAGAAATGAATTTGGAGCCGGCCCAAAATGAAAGTGCTCAAAATGATATGAGGTTCATTCTTGATCTTTTTGCACCCATAGATGAATGCATAAATAAAATCGATGAACTATCGAATGAAAAGAACTTGAATCGAGAAAACTGGACAATATGGATTAAAGAAACAGAACAGCTTTTAAATTCATCGCCCCAACCGCAGTCTTCTACACCAGCGATCCACGTAAATCCTTCTAAATCAACGATCCCCCGACGGCATTCCATAGCAGCTCCCAAACTTCAACCTTCCAGATCAGCGACCCCACCACAGCCTTCTACATCAGGGTTCTACGCACAGACTTCCACATCAACGTTCCAACCACAGCCTTCTACATCAGGGTTCTACGCACAGCCTATTGACATAACACAGCTCGAACAAGAGGCTCCAACAAAGCAGGTCTAATCTCAAGACGCTTCTTCGCTTCATTGGGAACATGGATTTTGAAGCAATTTAAAAGTTTGGCGGCTTTATGAGTACAAGGATTAATAACATCGTCAACTTAATACACCAAATGGTCATCAAAATTCTCGGATAGCTTCATAGAGGAAGCATCTTAATTAACTATAATATAAATTTTCCCAAAAAGCTTCTTGGCTTTTAATGTGCAGTTTTGTTTTTTTGATTAAATTTATCTTTTCCAAGTCGGTTTGTAACATTCTTTTGTTAAAATTATATAGGTTCCAACAATAAAATAATTTTTCATTTAAAATTTTTCATTTTTGTTTTTAATTGAATTTCCTTCAAATGAAAAAAAACATAAAACCCTAGTTACGTATTTTTCTGCACAATTTGCAATAAATGTATTAATTTTCTTCTTTTAAAACCACAACCTCAACTCTCTAGATTAAAAATCATTTCAAAAATTTACTGAAAATTGAAAATAAACATACCCCAATTAACGCCATCACTGAGCGCCATCGTCGAAACATTTCCACGAGTAATCAATCCAAAACAGTCTGCAATTGGTGATCCAGCATTTTCTTGTGTAGCTGGATTTTTTTCATAAAGTGATACAGACATTCCATAGGTCTGTTCAGTAGGCATGTTCCAATTAGTAATGTCAGCAATTAAATCGTCTTGAGTAGAGCTTTCATCAAGCACCACATTATCGATCGAAGTGTTCAAGTTGTTATTGATCTGGTTGTCAGTCTTGATAGCCGAAGCTATTAAATCCTTAGCGGCAATACTGGTGGTGCTATTTTTTCTACTAGGTGGTCGCTTCTGGTACTTGTATTTTGAAGCCACCACTGGATTCTGCCTCACTTCCTGCTCTTGGTTAGTATCAATAAAATCAATGTCTTGATTTGCATCGAGTTGCATTTTATTGCGCTTTATCCCACACAAACCAGCATCCGGTCCAGTGTAGGCAGCCGTTACTTTTTCAGAAGTTTCACGATAAGCATTCAACTGCAAGTCTGGCAAATCGATAGGCTCTTTGCCGTTATATATTGGGCAGTTTGAGGTGGTTGGCGTGCGCCTAAAACGAGAAATGTTATAAATAGAATATTTATCGGAAAATGAAGTGAAAAAGTGCATGCTATCGGATATCGGAAATTGTTGCAATAAGGCTCAAGGGTATTAAGCTGATGTTAGACTCGAGGAATCGATAATCAACATAGAGATTAATGAGGATTAATGCTTTTTAATATAATTTAACTAAATTATTCAGTCCTGTGAAACTGTTCAACAAAACGTAAAAATACATTAATTCAAATAATTCAAATTGCAAAAAAATAGAGATATTAGACGACAAAGAAACTGTCTAGCGCTCTTAAACATTGAATCAACAACAACCTCACTGAAGCATACAAATTAAACCACTATTTTTATACTATATCCATAAGACCAGAACTCCAAAAAAAGAGGGAAAGTCCATTTTCTACGTATTTTCCCATTTCTTTCTGTGATTAATCACTTTTACGATCGATTTTCTAATCAAATCTAATTTTCCGTCTAAATTTAGAGAACTCACCCTTCTAGGTACTTTGTGATGAAGCAACCGTTATCGCTGGCTTTTGCGGCTGGTGGCCGTTCTCTAGGCTCAGCGATAAAGCTCAATTGTCTTAGATAAGTAGTCATTTTTTGCTTTAAAGTCGGCATCGTGTTGAGGAATTTTACTATGCTCCTCAATATACAGACGAGAATTCAGCAACCAAATCAGTTTGAACTGTCCTGACCTCAATAAACCTCAGTAGATTGCTCAAAGCTTCCGTCTTTATATCAAATTATTCAATAAATAATTCATTTGATTCTTATTCGAGCATTTTCGTTGGATTCTTTGTTGTCTTTTTTTTGCGATCAAATATAATTTTCTAAATTGCACTGTAGACACCTGTTTTTGAGAGTATCACTTAATTATTAATAGCACATCTTGGGTATTGAGATTATTTCGTTCATCTAGAGGCCTTTTTACAGTCAATTTACATTAATTTAAATTAATTTGATATTTTGAGATTTTTGCACAACATTTTTTCATTATTTTTCTTATGAGAATAAAAAACACAAGAATAATTCAGTGGGTAGTGAAATCCCAATAAGAATCATTTTAAAAATCGCACAGTTTTGTTGTGCGATTTTTTTTCTATTGTATTGTGTAGGAAAAAAAAAGAGAAAGTATATTTTGCATTTATTAATTAATTGCAGCGGTGAATTAGTTCTCAAAGTAGCTCTAAAGGCAATTTTAAAGCTAGTTGATAAGCAAAAAGTTTCAAGTAAATCATTAGGCACAATTAAGTATCAATAATATCGTTATCAATAAAGTGTATCGCAAAAAGTAAACATGAGCAAATTTCTGGTGGGTTGATTAACCTTTAACCTTTGAATATTTTCATAACTCCTTTCTATTTTCTCTTACTTTAGAAGAAAGCAAGATCTCTAGCCATTGTTTCAGCAACCAGTGGTTTATTTTTCGCTGGAATGAATTATTACAAAGGAAATGCAAGATTTTTTGACGAATTTATTATGCCAGCTACCAGAATGTTGGATCCAGAAACAGCTCATCAGCTGGCCGTAACAGCTTGCCATTATAAATTAGTTCCTAAGCCATCTTTCCAAGATACTCAAACATTGGAGACCAAATTAGCAGGCTTGAATCTCACAAACCCTATTGGAATTGCTGCTGGTTTCGACAAACATGCTGAAGGAGTCTTGGGATTGCACAAAATTGGATTCGGATTTGTAGAGATCGGTTCTGTTACACCAGGTACTTTTCACTCATATTTATTATTTCAACAATTTTTCAAGTATTCAATTTTAGTGGCTCAGCCTGGAAACGACAAACCAAGGGTATTCCGTTTGATTGAAGATGGAGCAATTATTAATCGCTATGGATTCAATAGTGATGGTCATCAAATTGTATCAGAAAGAATAAGGAAATTGAAGAGTTCTCATTTTGAAGGAATATTGGGTGTGAATCTGGGCAAAAATAAAACCTCTGAAGATCCAGTAGAAGATTATGTCAAAGGAGTAAACGTTTTTGGTCCTATGTGCAACTATTTGGTAATTAATGTAAGCAGTCCCAATACACCTGGATTACGAAATATGCAGCACAAAGACCAATTATATGCTTTGCTTAAGGCAGTTATAAAAGCTAGAGATTTCCTTCCTAATCGAATTCCTGTTTTGCTTAAATTAGCACCAGATCTTACCGAAAAAGAATTAAAAGAGGTTGTGGACGTTCTGAAGAAAAAAGAATGTGCTGTTGATGGGCTAATAGTTTCAAATACAACAATTGATCGAGATCTCAATTTAAAAAGTACAAACTCCAAAGAAACGGGTGGATTGAGTGGAAAACCGTTAAATGAAAAATCCACTAAAATGATTCGAGATGTCTACAAACTAACCAAAGGACAGATTCCTATCGTTGGAGCTGGTGGAGTTTCCAATGGTCAAGATGCATTTCAAAAGATTCTTGCTGGGGCTTCAGCTTTGCAAATTTATACTTCTTTCGTTTATCATGGACCACCAATTGTATCTACAATAAAGAGCGAGCTGGATGTTCTTTTGAAAGAAAATGGGTATAAAAATGTTGCCGACGCTGTCGGAAAAGGCGTAAAATGATGTGTTATTAGTGGAAATAAAATAAATATTTAATATATTTTGAGCTAAATTTCAATTTTAGCGGGCATTTTTGTTATCAGTGCGATTTATTCGCTTGGTTTGTTTACTTTTTATTTATTGAGATTAAAACAATTTATCCAGCTATTATTCAGCTTTTGGATGAATTCAAGTAATATTTAAATGTATCTAAGACGAAAAATGAAACAGATTATCCTAGTTTTTTTTGCAACCATATTAGGTAAGCTAGTTTTAGTGTTTTTTGTGCAAATTCCTTTTTTTCTTGCCTAATTTTTGGTTTTCTATTGCAGTTTTAAGTTTGTTTTACTACAAGTCCTTAGCTGAGAATATAGAAGACTCGAAAGAAATGATGCCAAAAAGCTATATCCAAGATGCAGTAGACTCCAATGCCATAAGCTCGACCAATTTCGAATTAAAAAAAGCATACCAAAGAATAGAGGAATTGGAGCGGAAAGTGGATCAGCTTGAGTCTAGAATTCCTCAGAAGTTCACCGATGTCAAGTTCCTCAACTACCAAATGAGAAAAAGGATACTAGTACGTTAAGTTTGTATAATTTTTCACATGAGTAGTCAATTTAATGGATTTTCAGATAACGGGAGGAGCTGGATTCGTAGGGTCTCATTTAGTGGACTACCTGATGAAACAAGGACATGAAATTATTATTGTAGACAACTTTTTCACGGGACGCAAGAAGAATGTGGAGCATTGGATTGGACATGTGAACTTTGAGCTTATTCATCATGATATTGTAAATCCTCTTTTTATTGAGGTTGATGAGATTTATCATCTGGCATCCCCAGCCTCCCCACCACATTATATGTTCAACCCAGTGAAGACCATAAAGACCAATACTGTTGGAACTATAAATGTGCTTGGTTTAGCTAGAAGAGTTGGAGCCAAAGTTCTGATTGCAAGCACTTCTGAAGTTTATGGAGATCCAGAAGTTCATCCTCAAGTTGAGACTTATTGGGGTCATGTCAATCCAATTGGACCAAGAGCTTGCTATGATGAAGGTAAGAGAGTCAGTGAAACATTGTCGTATGCTTATGCAAAACAAGAAAATGTGCAAGTAAGAGTAGCCCGGATTTTTAACACTTACGGACCAAGAATGCACATGAGCGATGGTCGAGTAGTCTCAAATTTCATCTTGCAAGCTTTAAAAGATGAAACCATCAGCATATATGGAAATGGCAAGCAAACTCGAAGCTTTCAGTATGTAAGTGATTTGGTTGATGGCTTAGTTGCTTTAATGAACTCTAACTACTCCCAACCCGTCAATATTGGGAACCCAGTTGAACATTCCATTGAAGAATTTGCTATAATCATTAGAGATCTAGTAGGGGGCACCAGTGACATTAAACAAGTCGCTGCTGTTGAAGATGATCCACAAAGGAGAAGACCAGACATCACTCGAGCTCGCAACATCTTGAATTGGGAGCCCAGAGTACTGCTAAAGGACGGATTACAGAAAACAATTGATTACTTCCGCGACGAGTTGAAAAAATCAAATGACATCCGCAGCATCCTCTAACGAAGAGGGCACACACTTAAATACTAATTTTTAACATAAATGTACAAAGTTTTTTTTAATGTTGATGAAGTGACTGTATGGGATTTTTTCTTGTGAAGTTGCAAAAATGATTGGGTTTATTGTTGGGATGTGATTGCAAAAACTCTGAAGTTCCTAATTTTTTTAGTTTTCTAATTTGGCCGTCAATTACGTCCTCAACAGTTTTTATTTGCCATAAAATTTTACGGGAAATTCAAACATATTCATTTTTTATACATTTTACGTTGAAAGGTTGATTTTGAAGGAAGCACTTTAAGTTATTTTTAATTAATTTTCCATTAAAACTTAAACTGGATTGGGCAGATTTGATCAAATATGCATAACTCGAATACTTTTACATGATGTCTAAAGTCCTTCCCTCAAATTGACCTATCTTTATAATGGAAGATAAACTAATTTATGTAATAAAGTGATGCTCTGAAATCGTTTCGAGATTCCTTGCTAGTCGTCACTAACTAGTGCAATTCTTTTCGAAATTGTTGCTTTTTTAAGATACTCTAACAAACATTTTAAATTGTGGAGTCGAGAAGGTAAAATTACTGTAAATATCGTGTAGTTTAGAAATTCTAGATTAATTTTTAATAATAAAATGTGATTTTAAAGAACAAATTAATGGTTTTTTAATTTAAACCAGACTATAAAATATTTAAAACTTTTCACTTCAATTTCACTGATATAGAAAAGAAATATTCAAGAAGTGCATAGGCAGTAAGTTTTCCATGATTTCGTTTTTCTAGCTCGTAGTTTGAGCCATCTTTGCTGGTTAGGCACGAACATCTCTGGTGGCAGTTGAGCTTCATTCTCCTCTGAAATAAGCTTAATTAGTATTAATTTTAAAATTTTGTTTTTAAAAGTTCTAACCTTCTTCAGGAGCTGGTGCAACTTTCTTGGACATTTTATTTGGGCTTGGGAACATTGAAATAACTTCATCTGGCTCCCTCAACAAAATTTTACCCACTCCTTCACACATTCTCAAGACCTCATGCTTTGAAAGCTTATCCTGGTAAAATTCTGGCAAATCCTTGCAATTCTGAATCCACTCTGCTACTCCTTCGAAATCTTTCAACAAGTTAATTGCACCACAATAACTGAATCGAATCTGTTTTGTGTAAATATTTTCCAACCACGCCTCACAAATAATTTTCAACGTTAAGTTGAGTATCTCGATATCTTTGGTGGCCTCAATTATGGGATGATACATTATATCCAAATAAATATCCACATATTCATTATATCGTGTTTGCAAAGATTCGACTTGCCAGATTTTTGTAGGTGGGAAGTAAAGACCCAAAGTTGCTAATGATGTTGCTGAAAAATTGATTAATAATAACTGATTGACTTCAAAAAGATCTATCCCTACTTTCACAAACAGAAGCCAAAACTTCGATGCATGTTGCGCAAATCTCTTTCACCTTTAGTGTATTTTCTTTAATTTCTTCCACCAGTTTTTCTCGGAGAGCTACGTTTACTTTGATATGGACCTCCAAAGGATCGTCATGAGCTTTTTTAATTATTTAGATGTTTTTGTTAATGAAGCGTGGTAAAATTCTAAAAAACATACCTAAAACAGGTGCTCTTAGCTCCCCCAACTGCTCCAAACATATACCACCCATGTCAATATGCACCAAACGGAAGAACATCTTCATATTCCAATCTGAACACAATTCTTTGGCCACAGTCATTCCCCATAATCTCATTGTATGAATACTATGATCCAATCTATGCAAGACCGGAATTTGCTCGACTATAGGCAGCTCGTTGGCAATGGTTCCTGCACGATCACAGCTATTTGTTATTGAAATTAAAGATTGGAAAAGATCACTCCACAAGCGACCAGCTACTGTCCCTTGAAGCTGAAGACAAAATGGTATATTTTTCAAAATCATAATTTAAGAAAATTATTTAAAAAATACTTACCACCTCGTCCGCATGTTGAAACTCAGTATTTTCATAACAATGATCAATCTTCAAGCTGCCAGCAACTAAAACCAATCTAAAATGTTTATCCCAAGTCGTACCAACAGCATGAACCGTTAAAATTTCTCCTAATCCTTTCAACGTAGACAATATTGGTTCTGGTGCATCCTCAGCTTGAATAATCAACAACCAATCCCTCAAATACTTGGCACAACCAACTGGGCGACAAGCTAAAGGCACGTGAGACCACCACAAAACATAATGCTCCAAACTAGTTCCAACGTTGGTCCATAAGAAACGAGAAGCTTTATTGATCAAGTTCATGACTTCAGCTTTTGTGATCTCACACTCGAAAGCACTTGGACAGAGCTTTAAGCACTTGACAATAATTTGAGCTACAAAAATATCCTCATTGCGTATCAGATCATCCAAAAGCTCGCTCTCCTCAGATTCTTCACGGATTAATGTTTCTGAGTTCTGGCCCAAAGCTTCATTTGCCATTTTATCGAAGAAATCGATAGCTGGATCAGCTATATCGTTGGCAGATGGCGTTATGGTTGGAGGCTTCTCGATTGGTTTAATAATCACTTGGGGTGGTGGTTGTCGCTTGTGTTTCTTCTGGTCATCACCTTCATGTAATTGAGAAGTTAAAGCTCGATACACTTCAATGCTTGAAGAATCAGATTCATCATCGTTATTCATCTCAGCTTTGCATGTTTGTAACAAGCATGAGATTAAAGAGGCACAACATTGTTCCGTGCGAAATTTGGTGATCATCTGTAAAATATATATAGGAAGTTATTAGGATCCCATAATCTGCTACAGAACTTACCTGCAAAACCGAAATTATGTCCATCCTTTTAGGATTTGATAAAAGCGCAGGGAATGTATTTGAAATCACCAACGTTCCACCTTCAAGCAAATAAATCGTTACATGAAACCAAAAAATCAATCAGTCAATGTCTTACTTGAGCTTTTTGTGTTCTGCAAGGTCAGGATCACCACATTATTCAACAAGGAACATAGTAAGAAGGCACCTTCAATCACCCCGTTGGATAGCATGAGCTTTATCTGAAGGTCGTGGAAAAAAAGTTCGTGTAAGCCTTTCTTGGCAAAATATTGTGAAAAACTGCAAACTCACCAATCGAGTGACGATAAAAATGAGCTGAAAGTGCCTTTTCTTCAAATTCTTCCTGATCACTAGAGCTTTTTTGTTTAAAAGGACTTTAAAAGATGATCTTTCAATGTTTTTGTCGGACGATGAGGCTGTCATCCTCATTAATCTGTATTGTGTGTGTGAACTTTGCTCAAAGAAAATCTTTCCTTGCTCCAAAAGGTTTTCTAATCCCTTTTCAAAGTGGAAATGAGGTAAAATAAATTTTAAATAAATGGTTGGTTTGCATAATAAAATTCTTACGTAATAATCTGGCAAAGTGAAGTTGATGTTTGTGGCAAATTTTTTGCCCAGGATCCGCAATTCTCTCTGCAAAATGATGAAAGATAAATTAGAGATCTTTTAGTCAATGAGACTTTAAATACAGGAAAAAACCATTATTTAATAAGATTAACACGTTTAAAGATCTAACCTCGATATGACGACTCTTCAGAAAGATTTTCTCCAAATCTTGGTTCTTCCTGGGAAACCATTTCGATATGTTCATCATTTTTCTGGACAAGATATGGGTTAGTAGTGGACAAGAACTTTAATCTTCTGTTGGAACTTGAAAAGTGAAAGCAGTGAAAGTTTTATTGAAATAACAAATTTTGTTCATTTCTATGGTGATCTTAATACAAGGTCAACCACTTGATGCACCGGAGAGGTATTTGGAGCAAACCGGTGAGAAATGGGACAGCTGGGCTCAATTCTGATTGCATGTTTTTGTAAATTAAAGAATGCTCTTTTTGATTGTTGCGCTATAATTTAAATTTGTACTCAATTTTTATTAATTATTTTTACAAGTTTTTAAGCAATTTTGAGTGTTTATTAGGTTATTCAAAACAAAAAGTTTGGCAGAAGTTGCATATTTAAAGTTAATCGTGTTTTTGAAGTAAATTCTTTATATTTCAAAAGTCCATTATAAATTTGTGATGTCGACATTTTATTCATTGGAAAATACAGTCCACTCTCAATACCAGTGTTAAACAATTCAGTTTTACTGACGCATAAAAAAAACATTAGCTCATCATGCAACCAGAAGTAAAATTTTCAGCCCAGCTGCCTTATTACTCATCTTTTTCGTTCCAGTTGTCTCTTGGTGCATCAAGTGGTTGGCCTTACAAAGAGATCACCATGGAAATGCAATAAATGGTAGTTGTGTTTATTTTCCAGTCTTTTCATTGTTTTGAAGTAGACAATAAAGAAAATATTGGAAAAATCACGCTTCCAGTTCATGCAATTTTCTCCAAAAATTTTCATCCTGCAGAATCCATCATTCTCGGGCGAATAAAATTAAAAAAACTCTTCAAATTTATAATTTAAATTACTTTTTTATTGTTTTTCTTTGAAATACAAATTTTTCAGCGTGTTGAACCTAAAGGCCTAATAATTGTAAGATCGACAACTAAATTGGAAAGATCCCTTCCGAGTCCCTCAAGTATTTTTCCATCCAATGAAAATCATTTAAAATCTAATAATATTTTATTTTATATTTAAATTGTTGAATTCATGTAGAATCGAGTGGAACATTGAAATCTTGAAAAATCCTCAAGGGACACAGAACTTGTCGACCTTCTGGACAAAATTGAGTTGGGCTATCTTATCATGATTTTGATGTTTTTTTTTTTCGTTCATTGAATTTCTTTTTGTAGCTTTTTTGTAATTTTTGTAGTTTTTTGTAGCTTTTCGTAGAATTACCTTTTAAATATATTTCTAGAATTAATTAATCGTTCCTGCTTCCAAAACCTTTCAAATATTCTCTCTGCAATTTTTCTAGCAAACTAATAAAAACTTTAAAAAAACTTGGCTGTTACAATATTTTTACCCCTCAGTTAAAATTATTAAATTTACAGTTTATTTTATCGTCAAGAAACTGTTAAAAAAGTGGCGACACACTAATACTATCAAGAAATATTCATAATCTGTAAACATTTTTGATCATTCGTCACTTTTGAACAATAGAAACTTACAATTTCTTAATAGTAAATGTTTGTCGTCACCTCTAATGACAATTCTTGCTTGAAAATACCAGTTTCCATGTCGTTAAAAATTATAACATTTATAAGGTTTCATTATAAAACATTGACAAAACCCTACACATGTCACTAGACTAACGAATTCACTACTCTAATGGGCACAACTTCCAAATAAAACCTTTTTGAGCTCCATTTCACATCCTAGGCCCTCTTGCTATGCTTTTTTTGCATTTTGTTAATGGTGAGATCAAAAGTTGACTTGGCAGACAGTTATGGGAGAGCTTCTGGACGCCTATGTGATAAATTATTCCCAAATAATGAAGCCTTTAATCTTCCAATAGTACTTTTGAGTTTTTCGAATTTTGAGGTTTATTTGTTGGAATTTTGCCTTATAGTAATTTTCTCCGAGTTTCATCAAGTTTTATCGATTATTCTAGTTTTGCGGGCTTTATATAATTAGATTCTCAAATTTTGAAATTAATGTAATTAAAATTGTTTTTTGTTTGTTTTTTTTGCAGCGTATTTCGATCTCTCTCTATCACTAAACAACTCTCAGCAGGGCATCACAATTATTCCATTGCTACAAAAAAGAAGAAAATAATTCAATTAATGAACAGTTTAAGTCTTTAATTATCTATAGAAAACAAATCTTGAACAATTTGATTGAAAAACGTTAGTTAATTTGTAATGTATTACATTTTGAGAAAAGATATTAAAAGAAAAAGAGTATTCGAATATGAATAAAACCAATAATACAATAACTATCAAAAAACTTACGTGAAGGACTTCGACAAACGGCGGCAGGAGCGGAGGAGTTTCCACGAGATGGAGGCCGGTCAGGTCGTTGCTGCATTGTGGGCGAGTCTTGCTGCTCCGACGAGTAGTTCAAAAAATCCCAAATTAGAATAGTGTCGTCGTGTGAACTACTCACAATTTGGAATTCGTCAAATTGGAGTCTAAACACGCGGCCAGTATGCTCCTACAAGGTTGAAAGGATGCGTAAGTTAAATCAGCATTTTATATAATTTTTAAATAAATACTCACTATAAGCGTTTTGATGCAGAGTGAATTAGGCTGAGCTCGAGGATCCAAAGCGGCCACCAGATCCCAAACTTTAATTTTGCCATCATACGCTCCACTAACAATTCTCTTGGAATCGAATCTAATACATCTAACCAGCTCCTCGTGCCCTTCCAGCACCCTCAAGCAAGCTCCACATTCTATATCCCACAAGCGAATTGAGTTATCTGAGCTACCACTGACCACCAATCGATCTCTGTATTGCAAGCAGGCGATCCCTCTTTTATGACCATTCAAAGTGCGCACAAACTCGCAACTTGAGGTGCTCCACACTTTAATGGTGCGATCTCCAGATGCTGAGACAATGTATTTCTCGTCAAAATCCACAACGTTTACAGCTGCTCGATGTCCTACGAGAACTCTTCTTAAAGTAATTTCAGTTGGCGAAGTCATGTCCCACACGGCAATTGAGCGATCCTTGCTGCAAGTCACCATCATTCCGTTGTTGAAGCGTAAGTGGAGAACTGCCTCACAATGATGTATTAAAGTGTTGACCATCTCGCCAGATTTTACGTCCCACACGCGCACAGTCGAGTCACTGGAGCCACTAATTATCACCTTATCGTCGTACTGTAGGCACAGAACGGAGCCAGTGTGGCCAGTTAGGATTTGCTACAAGAGGAGAAAATTTGAGAATTTTATTTTGAAGGTGATTTAGGGAAATTTTACAATTTATTTTTAACTTTTCTGATTAATCAGAAATTGTACGATACAAAAATTTAATTTTCTTATTGAAAAATAATTATCATACTCTGATCTTTAAATAGCTTATGAAAACTCACCTTATTACATTGAAGCGTATGTCGATCCCAAATTTTAATGGTGTTGTCTCTTAATCCGGACACAATTTTATTGTCGTCATACTGAAGGCAATAAACGCCCTTAGAATTTTCAGAGCGGCAGTTGATTCGCTTTAGATTATGGTTGCCGGAGCGCCAATTGTTTTCTATCGTGTCTATGTCCTAAAATAATAATAAAATAAATTAGTGATTGAACTAGTTATTTTTTATTCTTTTTGAATTAAGTATGAATTAGTGTTAATAATTAATTATTGATGCAACGGGACCAGATATTATAAGAAAGTGCCACATAACATTTTATGATTCTGACGGATTTGTAAATTTTTGTTAGTTATCAAGCAAAACAAGAAACAAAAGTTTTTGATGAAATAATTGAATTTCTTGAAGAAATGTCACCAACATCTTATTTATCTGTTTTTATTCAAGTCTACAAATTTTCCAATATTCCTTACAAAAATGTTTTTCGAACAAAATCCTGTCATTATCATTGTTCTCAATTTCAAGCCTTTTCCCACAAAAAATGAAATCACAATCACAATTTCAACAATATCCTAACAATTTACATAATTGAAAAGTGCCAGTTTTGATTTTTCATTTTATGCCAATATTTTATGAAATGCCTTTTTTTTGCTTCAACAATGTTCGAAGTTTGTTTTAATATTCAGAATATTCAGACAATTTCAGTGAAAACACATGAAAAAACCTTCCAAACAAAATTGAAGTTTTAAAAGTTTCATGTTCTCAATAAATGAATTTAAATATTTCGTGATAGATGGGAGATTGGTTGAGCTTCTACCTCAGTTTAGAATATGGCGGATGTTTTGATGAATTTTAATGAATTTAATCATGTTTTCTATGTTCAATCTATATTAAATCTCTAGCTATCTATTTAATAATTGTGATTTAGAATAATTAATTTTGAATAAAATGTTCAAGTTTGAAATTTACTTAAACAATTGTCCGAATATTAATTAACATAGATATCTTTAAATTTTTAGTGCAAGTTGTTAGAAATTAAATCAAATATTGATTATTAAATCAAGTTTCACTATTGTTCATTTTACTTGTTTAATTTGTAAGTAAAAACGACAATAGTAAAATTTAATACAGACAATTTAATGGAATGCTCAAATATTGAATGAAAAAGTCAAATCTGTGTGTATATCCATGAAATTTACAGGTAAATACCAAAAATAGTGACGAAGTTGGCGATATTCAAGCAAGAAAATTCGGCTCAACCAATCAATAAAGTGTTTCAATATTGATGAAAATTGCAACACAACATTAAATTTCAAAATACTATATCTCACCTTCATAATAACTGGATAAAGTTGGCGGTAAAACGAATGATTTCTGTACTCGCCAGGACGTGGTACAAACAAATATTTGATCCACTTTTTACGCTCAGCAAGGCCGCGCCACAATGAGTCGCTGCGCACCTTGCGCTCAATCAATTTCTTCCACAGCATGCCCTCAGAAATGACACGGTTCCACTCCTTGGATACCAGCTCGGCGGAAAAGAGTGAGTCGGCATCTAAGTAGCTGAGAATATTCTCTGCAATGTGGTCTAATCCTTTTTCTAAAATAAAAGAAGAAGGGAGTACATTAGTTTTATAACAAATGTTAATTAATGTCTACAAGGAAAAATGACATATACTTTTGTGCGTAAATTCTTTAGTAATTCTCGTCAATGAAATAATCACTCAACTTACTAGGTAATAAACAAATAAAATCCCTCTGTAGCATTGGCTTTAGGAAGGCATTGATGTGACCATGCTGGTAGTGGCACATCCGGGAAAGCAATTGTTCCGCAAAATCCACCTGCTCGCTGTCGTTCCATCTGGTGAAATATGTTAAACATTGGTCGCGCTCCGCTTGAAAAGCAGCTGATGGCTCTTTCTTCCGGGTGGGGTCGTACAAAATAGTGTTAACAAACTGCAGGAAATAAAGGATTTAGTTAGTTGAAGAAATTTGAGATATTAAAAGTGAATAAAGAAAATGAAATGATTTGCAAGTTTGTTCAATCAAATCACACCATAAAGAGAATTAATGCCTGAAGGATAACAACTTATGGTTTTCAAGTCCACAATAATGCAAATGTTACTGTAATGTATTGTCTTGGACTCTGCTGCTATTTGGAATGTTTTTGCAAAATACTCGCAATATGTGAGTCAGAAACAATGAAATTACGAAAATTGGATCAGCAGCTTTTTCAGTTTATTTGCCCCAAATTCCCAAAAAAAACTGCAAAAATCGATGCTCAAACTTGCAATCTCCAAAACTGTATTTTAGTATTTTATTAACGAGTTGCTAAACCCATATATTAAGGTTGCATCAATTAAGATTGCATTAATTAGCCAGTAGGCAATTAAGATTCGACAAATCGCTCTCTCTTTTAAAAAAGTTTGAAAAAAAATGGCGACTTGGCTGGGAATTCCTTGTTCAGATTCACTAGCCTTGATTCATGTACACTATCTTATTGCACAATTGCACTATCTACACTTTTTTACCTGTGATTTGTTGGATTCTTCAATCTCCATTGTAATCATTTTACTCATTCTAGAACACTAAATTTCTTATTGCGATATATCCGCGAAAAACGGATTCACGGATAATCCTTCACGATATTCTAGTAGCTAATGGGTTCAAGATAGCGGATAACTTTAAGAAGGAAGTCAAAATGACTCGAGAAGTGGAGAGAAACTAATTTAAAAATTAATTTAACTCTTTTTACACTCTTTTACAGGTTGAGTTTGTACGTGAGTTCCAGCTTGAATTCCTTTTCGTGAGCTCTCTATGATTAATGATTGTGAAAATCAAATAATCCGATTAATTGATCGAAGTTTCAAAGTTGATCAATCAATCAAGTTGATAATCAAATAATTTATCAACATCTTTCACTTGTTAGTTTTCTTAAATTATTAATTAAGCATTAGTTGGGTATCATCCCTACTTATAATGAAGTGCTAAATCTTGAAGAAAACTAGTAGTTTTAGTGGCACAAATTGTTTGGCAAATTCTAAATCAGCTTAAATAATTTCTCGGAACAAATAATTTGGGTGTTTTCTTGAATTTAACTGGGTTCAGGGTTCAGAGATTTCTGAAGATAATACAGGCAATGCAGCCAAATATAAGCATAAATAGGATCTATTGAAGCAACTCCCACAAACCGGTTATGTCTCGATTGGCTGATTATTTTGTGATAGTTGGCTACGACCACGACAAAGAGCGTAATTTTTGCATTTACTTGATAATTGCAGTATTTTGGCACAACTAATGTTTCTTTATAATTTCAGGTGGCAGCGCCAGAAATGGGAAGATTCTACAACGCTTCCCAGAACAAGACTGGCCAGACACGCCTTTTTTCGAAGGAATCGAATGGTTCTGTCAGCCTCAAGGATGGTCACTCTCCACGCACCAGCAAGAGCCTCAATTTTTCATTTCAGTATTAACCAACATTGATGGAAATCACCACTATTGTGCTTGTTTGAGTTTCAATGAGAAAGTTTCAATAACACCAAGTAAACCTGTAGATGAAGAGGAAGAAAACATCGGTCCCGGCAAGGGACTTTTACCATCTACACCTTCAATAACGCACCACAACATTATGTATGCGCCCAAGTGCTTAACTCTTGTGTCCAAGCTCGACTATCCAGAGACGTTCAGAGTATGTTTGAAATGTTTGAAAATATGTGAAGATATTTTATATGTTTGTTTATTTTAGAACTGCCTAGGCACTATTTATACAGTGTATCTGGAAAGTTTGCCATATCCTTTGGAGACGCTGATTGGAAACATTTTGGGATGCATTCAGGTTCCACCACCAGGTAAAATAGTTTGAGATAAATAAGCTAAAATAAGTTTCTTTACTAAATATTAATTTTAGGTGGACCGCAAGTACGCTTCTCGATTGGAGCTGGTGATAAGCATGCTCTACAGCCTCCTTTGTCCACAACCCTCCCAGTCTCTGGATCTTGCACGAGCCTTTTATTCCGTCAATTGGGAAAAAAGAATGTGATGTTGCTTTTTTGTGCTGCCGTCACTGAACACAAGATTCTCTTCCACTCGAACAGCTATTCAAGGCTGACGGAAAGCTGTCGAGCGTTAACTGCACTTATGTATCCTCTCAAGTGAGTTTCTTTTTTTAGATTATTAGCTTTTTGGATAATATTTTGAATGTTTTATAGATACACTCACACCTACATTCCTATACTGCCTGCATCGCTGATAGAAGTACTCTCCACACCAACACCATACATCATGGGTATTCATAGTGGCTTACTCAACGATATTACGGATGTGGTAAATTAAGGAATTTTATTCTATAAAAGAAATTTAAAAACCATTTAAAATAATTTTAGTTGGACGTGATAATTGCTGATTTAGATGGTGGCTCCATTTCAATCCCTGAATCTCTAGTACCACCTGTAACGAAGCTGCCATTAGCTCTTTGGGAGGCCACTCAACATGCACTCACTCTTGTTTTACAACCTGAGCTAGCCGAAGCTGACTTTGCGTTCTCGAATCGTATGAATGGACAATACGACTACAAGAGTCAAATCATTCTAGACAAAGAAATTCGCGCAATTTTTATGAGAATGTTTGCTCAACTGTTTCAGGGGTGAGAAAATTTTCTTTTTCTTTTTATTTGTTCAATTTTATAACATATTATTTATTTTCAGGTACCGCTCCTGCCTCACTCTTATCCGTATTAACCCCAAACCAGTGATTGAATTCCACAAGGCAGCCTTTTTGGGCTCTAGAGACTTGGCCGACACTGATTTCCTCTCAAGAGTTTTGGATAGCATGTTTTTTACTGCCTTCGTGATTGAGAGAGGTCCTCCATTCCGACCCTGTGATGCTTGGGATGAAATGTACAACACTATGCCGGATTTGCTGAAGAAAGAGGCGCTTGATAGAAGATTGGTATGTATTTAAACCTGAAAGAGATAACAAAAGTTTTAATATAAAATAAATTTTTAGACCCTGGAACACATCAAAGAACTAGCTCAACAATTGTTCACCAACGAGACTCCAAACACACAAAACTATCAGCAAAAAATTTTGATGCCACCGGAGGGCGCGTTTTCTCGCATCCATCAGCCTTCCATGCCCAAAATTGACGTCAATCGAGTCCAACAGATCATCAACGAAGGAATTAGCAAGAATAATATGCAAGCACGTCTTCAACCAATTCGACATACTCCTCGAATTGTTCCAATGGGTCCAAACTTGCCCAGCTTCAGTGACGGAAGACCTGTGGTTAATAATACGGTGCGGAAGTTGGAAGTGCTGAAAACATGTGTTGGATACATTTTTGAGAATAAAATTGCGGATGCGAGGAAAATCTTCCCGGCTGTGATGAGGATCGTTAAACAGAGAGACGATGCTCGCTTATTTTTGTGCAGAGAGCTTGCGAAGACCGTGCAAGGCAATAAAGCTATGTTAGAACATCAGCAGTTTGATCTGATCATTAAATTAATGAATCGTGCTCTTCAAGATGACTCTGTTAAATCGCAGCACGATGTAGCTGCTTCACTCCTTCCACTTTCTGCCGCTTTTTGTCGGAAATTATGTAATGGAGTCATTCAGTTCAGCTATTCGTGTATTCAAGATCATCCCATTTGGAAAACTCAAATGTTTTGGGAACAAGCTTTCTATCAGGATGTGCAAAAGGAAGTCAAACATCTTTATTTGCCCAGAATTTCGGACAGGAATATTTACTTGAACGAGTCGCAAGCTTTTTACAGAGATAGAGCGACTAGTAGAGCGTTAGAACCTTCAGCACTTGAAATTGCTGCTGAACAAATGAGACTTTGGCCAGGCATGGATCCAACCAAGCAGAATGTTAGTATTTTTTGTGTTAATGTACCTGAATTTAAAAATTTAATCTTTTATGGTTTTAGGAACTAATAAGCTCTGAAGAGGCCATTATGTACAGTCAAGCTATCCACTACGCCAATAGAATGGTATATCTACTAATCCCACAAGATGTAAAATCAGGTAGCAAATTGAAGAAACTCGTAAATCATATGGATGACACCACAAGCGTCTCCAACAGTGTACTCGAATCAAGAAGCGATCACTCTAACGAATTTGAAGAAGTAGATCCTAGTGAAACTGAGAATTTAGTGACGAAAATGGTGAGCAAGTTCATTGACAAGGTGTGTACTGAAGGAAGTGTTACACCAGGACATATCAAGAATCTTCATCAGATGATCCCAGGATTAGTAGACATGCACGTTGAGATGCTTGCGACAGTTCACAGAGAGTCTAAGCGGATTCCACCAGTTCAGAAGCCAAAAATTCAACCTCCAATGCTTCTTTCTGGAGAGGAAATTATTGCAGAGTTAAGAACATTCCTCCTAACAGATGGGAGGGAAGAGACGCAGAATCCATTATTGCCAGCGGAAGGTGCACTCTTTTTGACGAATTACAGAGTCATGTTCAAAGGATTGCCTACTGATTCCCTCACATGCGAACAGAGTGTTATCAGAGCGTTTCCTATATCATCGCTCACCAAAGAAAAGAAGATTAGTGTGCTGTCTACTGATCAGGTGCTGCCAGAAGGTTTGCAGTTAAGAAGTTGCACTTTTCAGCTTATTAAGGTTAGTTTATTACTTATTGTCTCAAGTTCCAATCCTGAACCTTTATTTTAGGTCGCCTTCGATGATGAAGTCTCTCAGGAAAGCATTGAGCTGTTCCGCAAAAATCTTAATCGAGGTCGTCATCCTTTAGATGAGTTTGGCCACTTTGCGTTTGTGAATCATGTAGCGGTAAAACCTCAACATCAGAAGACCAAAGAAAAGAATGCGACCCTTAAAGGGTTTGCCAAGAAAACTTTGCTCAGGACGGTTAAAAAAGCGGGATTTAAGCCGAAAGGCACGACGAAAAGAAAGTATATCTTTACTGGAGGAGCTGCGGAGGCGGGATATGGAGGCAGTAATGGAAATAATAGTACATTAGGTGATTTTTTTGGAACTCTTATTAAATAAATTTATATCAATAATAATTTCTTCTCATTATTTTAGGCAATAACTCTTCAAACAATAATGAGCACAGTGATGAGGACGAAGATGGATCTGACGATAATGTGGACATCATGCCTCGAGTTACAGTCAAAGACGTAGAGCGTTTGAAAGAGCGAAGCTACGTTAAAGATTGGATGCGTCTCGGACTAGGAAATAATCAATTTGGTTATCGAATCACCTCAATCAACTGCAATTACAGCCTTTGTCGAACTTATCCCGCCATTCTTGTGTGTCCAAAAGAAATCTCTGATGATTCGCTCAAGTCGCTCACAAAGTCTTATAAGAATCAAAGAATTCCAGTGCCAACATGGAGGCATCAGACTAATGGCAGCACTTTGTTGAGAGGAGCTGTTTCGTTAGCAAAAGGAGTCATGGGAATGCTCAAACATAGCTCGGGATCTACTAACACGTCAGCTGATAGCACTAGTTTTCAAGAACAAGATCGCTACTTCATCTCAGTCATTAAAACTCTACCTCATACTCGAGTACAAGGTCACTCTATCGTGCTCTCCGAGTCAACTCTTTCAATTGATTCTTTGGCTGCTGCCAACAACATAAATAATATGAGCAATATGAAGCAAGGCCACACTCCCAACATAAACAGGAAGCCAACGGATGGTCATTCGACTTTCCAAATTCGTGGATCTCAAAACAAAACAAGCAAGTGGGGATCTTTAAGGCCGAGTGGAAATAATAATAATTCTACATTAAGAGATGTGAATACGTGGGATGAGCAGCCCTACACCTACCAGAGAGTTCCTCTTTGTTTCCTAGGCGAACGTTCTCAATCCAAATCAGCCAAGTTGTCAGAAAAGTGTGCAGAATTTATACCAGTGGATTACATAGACGTGAGGCATTCCAGAATTTCCTTCAAAAAGCTGATGAGAGCTTGTCTGCCTTCTACCACCACCAATGAGCCAGATCAGACTTTTGCCAGGCAAATTGAACAGAGCGAGTGGTTGGAGCAGATCAGGAGTTTATTGCAACTTTCAGGAGTTGTTGTCGATTTGATGGACCTTCAAGGATCAAGTGTCACTCTAGCGCTCGAAGATGGTTGGGATATTACTTGCCAGATTTCAGCATTGGCTCAACTTTGCCTGGATCCTCATTATAGAACAATTGAAGGCTTCCGCGTCTTGATCGAAAAAGAGTGGCTTGCCTTTGGACATCGCTTTGGTCACCGCAGTAATCTTAAACCGCACAGCAGCTCTCTTTTTGCGCCAACTTTTATGCAGTTCCTGGACGCAGTCCATCAAATACAGTGCCAGTTTCCGCTTGCCTTTGAGTTTAACGAGTTTTACTTAAAATTCTTGGCTTATCATTGTGTGTCGTGTCGCTTCAGGACTTTCCTCTTTGATTGTGAACTAGAAAGAGTGGATTTGGGAATCACAGCTATTGAAGATAAGAGAGGGAGCTTAAACTCGCATCATAAACAGATTGAGACGGGAACAGGATCAGATGACGATAACATATATCCTGGAGGAGGACGGGTTGCTGGAGGAACTTTGCAGAAGATGGGAGTTTCTGTTTTTGATTATATTGATAGGTAAGTTGCTTTAGAGGCGAAGATTTTTGAAATATTAATGACCAAACAATTTACAGGCACAATACCCGCGCTGCAATGTTTTATAACTTTATGTACACCGCTGATCCGGAGCACCAAGTCCTTCGTCCACAAATCTCCATCTCGATGCTTGAAATCTGGGATTATTACATCAATGAAGAACTTGCTGCTGGCCCAAGTTATGACCTCGAACTTTCAGGTGCTGAAACTCTTGAAGACGACGCTGAATACACAGGAAAACTACCCAAGAGAAAAGTGATAACTTTTGGCTATGACAGCATTGTAAAACATGATCCAGACGCTTTCAGCAATTTGCTGGATGAACTGAAGCAAACTGAAGCTGAGAGAGGTATTTTGCCGCAAAAGTGGAAGCAAGTATGGGATAAACTGGAGTTGCCACATTCTGACTCGCTGACAAGGCACAGCTCGTTTAGTAGTGCTCTGGTTAGGTCGCATGGAAGGTTGCTGCATAAAAGGTTAGTTGATTAAAACAATCTATTATATAATTTATTAATTTATTATAAATCAAATAAAAAATTTTTAGATCCACATTGGAGATCATCATGCGTGGACGACTTTCAGGAAATCACCTAGAAAGCTTCTCGCATCCACATCGCTTAGAGAAACACGCATACACAACTCCAACTTCTTGTAATCACTGTGGAAATGTTCTTTGGGGACCTGTTAGTAATGGTTTAAGGTAATAACTGATATTTTAAATGTCACCTGATCTTATTCTTTAATTAACTTAATTTTAGGTGTATGGACTGTGGCAATTCTTATCACGAAAAGTGTGCTGATTCGGTGCCAAAAAATTGTACCAAGTATAAAACAGTGGAAGGATCACAAGCAACCATGCAACGAAATCAAGGCGATAATGCAAGTGTTTCATCCAGCGCAAATACAGGACAGACCTCTAATGATATTTATAAGCTCTATGACAGCACAGTGCCCGAGAACATTACTTATGAGGGGTGAGTTTGGTTTATCCTTTGATATTAAATAATTCTTGGATTATTTATTTAATGAAATATATAATTTTAGCCATCTTTATAAGCGTGGTGCTCTGCTAAAAGGATGGAAGCAGCGTTGGTTTGTTTTGGACTCCATCAAGCATCAACTGAGATATTACGATAGTGTTGAGGACTCAAATTGCAAAGGCCATATTGGTCAGTACATCAGATACATTTAATGAATATATTAAAATCTAATGAACGTTTATTTTTCAGATTTGGCCGAAGTGCAATTTGTTGGTCCAGCTTTGCCAACACCAGTTCCTTCCAAACGGATAGACGAGAAAGCATTCTTTGATGTGAGTTGTCAAATTATCATTTCTTTTCAAAATTTTATCTAAACTGATTAAAAATATTTTAGCTGAAAACAGGACGTCGCACCTACAATTTTTACGCATCGGAAGCATCCAGTGCCCAGGAATGGATCGAAAAAATTCAAGCTTGTCTACAATAAAACACCAAAACAAACTTTGCATGAATCTGCAAAGAATATTTACAAAATTTATTTTTCTTTCCAATCGTATCAACTGTGAAAAATCAAAACCAGTACATTCTGATCCAAAAACATTATGAGTTGGTGGTTCTCTCACCATTCCTTACTGTTATTCCTTTTATGAGTTTCTATTTGATATTTTAACTATTATTTTTTATTCGAAAGATTTCAAACAAATTTAAAGAATTTATATGTTTAATTCTTTAATTCAATTAATCAAATGTCTGTTCGTAACTTGATATAAATGTTTAATGATTTGTTTATCTAATTAATTTTGTAGTAACGAAAGAATTTATTTAAGTTTTTTTAGAACGAATGCATTTATTATCGAAAACTAGAGAAAAGGGAAGAAATGAATGTAGAAGATTTACTATTAAAGCAAATTATTGAGATTATCAAAGGATGTTTATATGTTTATTTAAAACTAATTAATAAAAGGAATCAAAAATGATATTATAAAATTATGTATAAAACTTAAAACAAAGTATTCGTTTTATTTATCATTTATTGTCTTGAGAAACACAGTTCAATATCCTTTATCATTAATTTATTCAAAATTTATTCTTTGATAATCGGATTGTCTGATTTTAACCAGCCATAAATCGGCATGCGATTTTAGTTCAACAGTTTCCCGTCCAGAGGGCGTTGTAGTCTTGTTTACGTTTTCAATCGAAATATTTGTTTTGATTTTAATAAATCATTAAATTCAGTGTTAATTCGCACCCATCTCAAATCAAACAAAGTGATATTCAACTAATGATAATTACCTTCATAACCTGGTATTAAATTGAAGTCGATTTTATAACTTATAGATTGTAATACTTTTAACCGCGTTTTGTAAGTTCCTAATTAGAATGGATAAGCCACTTACATTTAGTTTTAAAAACAAAAAAGCGAGTCTCTTGAAGCCTCCGTTAGTACCTATTAAAAAAGATAATGGTAGGGATTTTATCAGCTCCATTGAAGAGAAGACCATACAAAGTACATCCAGGTACATTATTAAAAATCATTTGATAAAGAGGAATTAATTTACATTTAACTATTTTAGCAATGGTACCATCCAGAAACTGGTCATACCACTTTCAAAAGATCAAAGAGTGACACCACTGGATAAGTTTATAGAAACAAAGAAAAAAGAGGAGAAAACTATTAAACCTGAGCCCCAATCATCAGATGATGACGATAATCCCTCTCTAGTTCGTCCAAACATTGGTGCTCAGATTTTGGAACGAATGAAATGGGAAGATGAAATATCCCCTGAAATAGTAGTTATTAAAACAGAAATCAAGCAAGAACCCAATCGTTCAGAGACTTTAGACCAGCGAGCTGCTCGAGAAATTGTTGAGAGTTTGAGTAAACAGGAAATTAAAGATGACACTAAAGTGCATAAACTACCTTTAAAAGCTGACGAATTACCTCTTGACGGAGCAAAAGAGTCTACTTACGATGACTACGAGAATGTGCCAATTCAAGATTTTGGAATGGCTATGCTCAGAGGGATGGGTTTGAAAGACGAAGACATCAAAAAGCAAAAGGAGAGAGAAGAAATAAAAATGAGACCTAAAGGATTGGGGTTGGGAGCAGATTCTTTATTAAAACCTCAGGAATTACTGGTAAAACCAAGTGCTGGTGAAAAACTGGAGATAAAAAGGGATGCAAAGATTAAAATTTTAGCTGGTCAACATAAAAATCGTTATGGAACTGTAAGTACCTTAAAAATATTGATTTTTATTGACATTGGTTATACATTCGTTTAAATCCATTCATATTTTACCAAATCTCTAACGATGTCACCCATCCTTTTCTCATAATTCTCGACATTCTTGATCTCTTGCTCGTCTAGTTTTTCATCTCCATCGAATATTTTAAGAGGGAATTTACAAAGCAACGGTATAGCAAAAGTGGCCATTCCCAATACAAATTTCCCGTGCTCTTTCAGCTCTTGGTCGAGATCTTTTCGAGATAAAATTATTTCTGGATCAAGTTGAAATTTTTTGAGAAGATTTGAGAAAGCTTCATAGTAACTTTCTAAAAGTATATCCAATTTCTCATCCCTAAGATTTTTGCTGGTGCAGCAAAAGAGAAAGTAGCTCAAATCTAGAGCTGGACTTCCGTATCTAGCCATCTGCCAGTCCACAATGCAAATCTCTTTGATATTATTCTTCTCCGGATCTTGATAGTTATACATTATGTTATTAATCCAGCAATCTCCATGATTCAAAGTACTAAAAGGCTCAGACCCTTTAGAAACTTTCGCCATTTCTTCCCAAATGTTTTTTTTATAACCTAACATTTTCTCTTTAAGGTTTTGTTCTTCCAGTTTAAAGATTTCACTGGCCAATTGGCAATTCCTAGGTGTAAGGTCCTTCATGGAGTCGGTTGTCATTAACTTACAAATCAAATCATCCATCAGTTTGAATTGCTCAAATATTTCTGGTTTCTTCTCCTTCAAAATGTAACCAGCCGCATTCAATTTACCCAGCTCTTGAAAGACTCGTTGAGTATGTTGGAAGTCTTCATAAATAAACTGATCTTTCATTTCAAAATTTCTCTCACTCAGATCTTCCATTACAATCAGAGAGTTCTGTGATCTTTTTTCATCAAAATGTGCGTAATAATATTTTGGATAAGCCCAAAATCCAACATCATCTTTTGGGAGTAGACCATATTCCAATTGTAGCTTTTCCAATTCTGGAAATAGTTTTGTGTAGACCAAAACTTCTCTTTCAAATAATTGCTGAGTAATAAATTTCTGGTTGTGTTCAGGGTCGTTGGGCAGGAATTTGCAAATGGTTGATAAGGTTTTGTTGCGTTCAATAATTTTATAACGTTTAGTGATTCCTATAAATCCTGCATCTGGTCCGTTCTGGTAAGCCAATTGGTGATCGATGAAACCATTTGCTTTTGCTATTTGATTGAGGATTTCTGGTAAATTGTCCGGAATTTCTGTCATCATGAGATTTTGAACTGATCTTTCAAATAAATTTTTGAATTTTTTTGAGTATTCTTATCGTTATCAGACTTAACGATATTATTCTAGCGATAATGAAAAGATAACTTTTGTATTTTTCGGCATTAAAAAATGAACAAATTTGTTTTTCAAAAAAATTTATAAAATAATCTTTCATTGAAGTTTATCAAGCTGCTCGTGCCGCGAGTTATCTTCCTAGCCAAATTTATTCATAATGGTTCTGGAAAAATTTTTCAATAGCAAATTTATAACTGATAATGAAGCGCACGCCAATATAAAATCAAGATAGAAAGTATTTTCAAAACTCATTGTAATTTCTTATCGATGATTGTTCCATAAATGGTCACAGCCGTAAAAATTTTAGATAAGATTTATAGGTACTAGAAAAATTTTCCTAAAAAGTAAACTAAATAATTGCTGAACTTGAAACCATTTTTAGTAAAGCAATTAATTTCTTTAATTTTTCCTGAATATCCAAAAAATTACAAGGTGTTTATCATTTTTACAAGTACCCATATTTGGCAGCATCAGTAATAGCTGCACAAAGCCTAGCGTTTGCAGAAGTATTAACTAGCATACCATCCATGGCAGTTAGATCTTTGTTCTTTAACTTTTCAGCCATTTCATCCATATTTGGCAAATCTTCATTTTTGGTGGTAATCATTGGAATAAGGAAAACTGACATGGTAATCCCAAATTTTCCAAAGGTCTTGAGTTGTCTCAAGAAAGCTGTGAAGGGAAATTGTGACATTGTATCACCTCCCAAATGATCTAAAAGATCCTTCAAAGATTTATGGTAAATTCCTAAGAGCTCGTCGTAGTGCTTAGCACGCAATGCGGAATCGGTGCAGCAGAAGATAAAGTACATCAAGTCCAAAACGGGAGAGCAATAACGAGATATTTGCCAATCCAAGAGTACAATTCCTTCTGGGCGGTTGCGCTAGAGATTATTAATAGTTTATTAAACGCCAATCATCATTTTTAAAAATTCTTACTCGATACTGGAACATGAAATTATTGGACCAGCAGTCACCATGACCAATAACTGCGTAAGGCTCAGCTTTCTCTCCAGAGGCGATCTCTTTTGTTATTGTTTTCAATTCCGATTTCATTCTCAACATTTTGTTTCTTGTGTTAATCGCATAGTCTGGCAAAGTAGCGATTGCTCGATCCATGCTAGCCAACATCATCTGGTCAAAACTTTCGCTCTCTGACATTTCGTTTGTCATTAAGTCTGTCAGTTGTTTGAACTCATCGAAGATATCTGGACGTTGGTCTTTCATAGCAAAAGAAACTGCATGAAGTCTTCCCAAAGATTCCATCACAAACTTAGAGTGCTCGAAATCGGTTGGAATATACTTATTCCACATTTTGCATCCTCGTTCATGAAGGTCTTCCATGATAATAACAGAGTCTTGCAACTCCTCATCAAACTCAGCGAAGTAACATTTTGGGAAATTAAAGAAACCGTTTGCTTCTTTGATTCTTCTTTCTCTCTGGAATTCAACAAAAGCTGGAAGAACTTTGGTGTACATGATAACTTCACGTCTAAAACAAAGCAGTGCTCCGAATTCATTTCTTCGAGCCATGTTAGCTGGTGGAGTTTTCAGCATGACTGTTAATTTCTTATCACTATCTACTTCTTGGATGTGAACTTTGAACATTATTCCCACGAATCCATCTCCCACGTTTGAACCTTTTTCGTCATGAATAGTATAATTAACGAATCCTTCTTGTTCAGCCACTATGGCGAGTCCTTTCCTCATGTAGTCCGTCAACACATTAACTACAGGCACATGAACTGGAGGAGCAACAGACGGAAGCTCAGGGGCTTCGAAATGTGGCTCTTCTACTAAACCAGCATTCTCCTCAAAATGGGAAATTGGCTTAAATGCTTGATGTTCTTGTACATGATCAGCATCTACTCCATTTTCCTCTGTCTCTAGGTGTAATCCATTAGTGTAAGCTACATGAGTCTCCATCTTTCACAACTGTTCCTTGCTAAAATCCAACAACGTACTGGACTACTCAATTTCATAGTATTTGATGTCGTAACTTCGTTATCGAATTTTTCTACCAACTTTATGAGATAAGATATCGGAATTGTTTCAAAATATCAAATTTTTCTTTTGTTTTATCTTAATTTTATCAGTTAAAGGCAATTTCAAAATTAAATATTTTATTAGTCATGTCATCTCAAACGGGTTAACATCTTTTACTATTTCTTTTATAAGTACCCATATTTTGTAGCATCAATGATTGCATCATTTAGCCTAGAGTTGGTGTTTTCAGAATTTTTTTGCGTAAAGCCTTCCATTGCATCGTGGCTTTGTTGTTTGTATTTTTCAGCTATTTCGTCCATATATAGGAAATCCTCAGTTTTGGTGGTTACCAAAGGTATAACAAATACTCCCATCAGAACTCCAAACTTTCCAAAATTCTTGATTTGCCTCAAGAAAGCGGTAAAAGGGAATTGTGTCACCGTGTCCCCTCCCAAATTATCCAAAAGATCTTTGAGGGATTTGTAGTAAATTCTTAAAAGCTCGTCGTAATGTTTGACACGCATTGCAGAGTCAGTAAAACAGAAGATGAAATACAACAAGTCCAAAACAGGAGAGCAATAACGAGATATCTGCCAAACTACGAAAACGATTCCTTCTGGACGGTTGCGCTAGAAAATTTTTATAGACTTTATATTATTTCTATACACTTTTGATGTTTTAATAACTTACTCGATACTTATACATAAAATTGTTGGACCAACAATCACCATGACTTATGACAGCAAAAGGCTCCGCATTCTCTGGGTCTACCAACTTTTTCATGGTTTCCTTGAAACCGACTGACCTCATTTTCTGCATATTATTCCTTGCGTTAATTGCATTTTCTGGCAAACCTTGGGCAGCTCTATCCATAGCTGCATCCATCGTTTTGTCGAATTCATGGTCTGTCATGGAGTTAAACAGGTCGTCAAGCTGCTTTAACTCGTCGAAGATTTCAGGGCGCTGAGTTTTCATGGCAAAAGAAATTGCATGTAATCTTCCTAAAGACTCGACCACAAATTTGGAGTGCTCAAAGTTGGTTGGAGCTAATTTATCCACCATTACACAATCTCTTTCTTCGAGATCTTCCATAATGATTATAGAGTCTTGTAATTCTTCGTCAAACTCAGCAAAATAAACTTTTGGGAAGTTGAAAAAGCCTTGAGACTCATTAATTTTTTTTTCCTTTTGGAAATCAACAAAGGCTGGCAACACTTTGGTATACATTAAAACTTCACGTTTGAAACACAGCAACGCACCTAATTCATTTCTACGAGGACCGACTGGTGGAGCTTTCAACATTACAGTCAATTTCTTGTCACTATCAACTTCTTGGATGTGAACTTTGAACATTATTCCAACGAAGCCAGCGCCAATTTTTAACCCTTTCTCATCGTGGATGGTATAATTCACGAATCCTTCTTGTTCAGCCACCACAGCGAGTTTATTCCTCATGTACTCAGTCAAGATGTTGCCTACTGGTACAGTTAGTGGAACGGTATTTGGAAGTAGTGGTGGTTCTTCATGATCAATTCTATTGGAGTGTCCATTAGTTTCAGGGTTTTCCATTCTCAACTAGTTCCAGCTAAGATCCAATAATTAATAATGAACTTTACTTTCTCAAACCATATCATATAGAATTTATTGGCTAATTGCTCAGTTCGATTAGATAAGAGGTTATGCCGCATTGTTCTTTTTGAAATGAGTATTCTATTATTTTTATTTCAAATGAACATGGTTTTTATTGGGCTTTTGTTGGGTTATCACATGAGTTATGAGTTGTTGATTTTAAGGGTGAGTGTTTATTAGGTATGTAGATTTTTTTATTTTGTTGAAATGATCTGCTTCTGATCAGCGCTATTCTGTTTTTTGAAGCTTTTTTTTTAAATTGTTTTAAAAGCATTTAGATTAATGAAGTCAAATCCATTAAAGAAGGAAATAGAATAAAATTCTTTATACTGTATTTATTTCATCTTGATGAATCTCTAGAGAAATTTATTTAGCATGTTACATAAACTTTACAAGTATCCATATTTGGCGGAATCATTGATTGCACTGATAAGCCTTGCACTTCCATTCTCCGTTGTTTGGTCCATGAAGCCCTTCATCATCTCGTCTTCACTCATGTCTTTGTACTTGTCAGCCATTTCGTCCATATCAGGCAAATCTTCGTTCTTTGATGTTATCATTGGAATAAGGAAAACTCCCATGGTAATCCCAAATTTTCCAAAGTTCTTGAGTTGCCTCAAAAAAGCTGTAAAGGGAAATTGTGACATTGTATCGCCTCCCATATGATCCAAAAGATCCTTCAAAGATCTATGGTAAATTCCTAGGAGCTCGTCGTAGTGCTTGGATCGCATCACTGAATCGGTACAAACAAAAAAAAAGTACATCAAGTCCAAAACGGGAGAGCAATAACGAGCTATCTGCCAATCCAATAGGACAATTCCTTCCGGCCGATTGCGCTACAATATTCGATATTAGTACTATTCTGACTTGAAATTTTAAGAACTCACCCGATACTGGAACATAAAATTATTGGTCCAGCAGTCACCATGACCAATAACAGCGTAAGGCTCAGCTTTCTCAGGCAACACTAGCTCTTTCATGGTTTGTTTAAAGTTTGCTTGTAAGTTCAGCATTTTGTTCTTTGTCTTGGTCGCATGCTCGGGAATGATAGCGATAGCTCGATCCATAGCATCCATCATCATTCGGTCGAAACCTTCATTTTCAATACCACTCATGAAATCTTCGAGTTGTTTGAATTCGTCAAAAATTTCTGGACGTTGAGCTTTCATTGCGAAAGAAACAGCGTGAAGTCTTCCCAAAGATTCCATCACAAACCTGGCGTGCTCAAAATTGGTCGGAATATACTTATCCCACATTTTGCAACCTCGCTCATGAAGGTCTTCCATGATGATAACAGAGTCTTCTAACTCCTCATCATACTCAGCGAAATAGCACTTTGGGAAATTAAAGAAACCGTTTGCTTCTTTAATGTGCTTTTCTTTCTGGAATTCTACAAAAGCTGGCAACACTTTCGTGTACATTAAAACTTCCCTCTTGAATAATTTCAAAGCTCCAAATTCTGTTCGACGAACCATGTTGGCTGGTGGAGCTTTAAGCATGACTGTCAAGTGCTTATCAGTATCTATTTCTTGAATGTGAACTTTGAACATTATTCCCACGAACCCATCTCCAAAGTTGGAACCTTTTTCATCATGGATAGTATAATTCACGAATCCTTCTTGCTCAGCCACTATGGCGAGTCCTTTCCTCATGTAGTCCGTCAACACATTAACTACAGGCACATGAACTGGAGGAGCAACAGACGGAAGCTCAGGAGCTTCGAAATGTGGCTCTTCTACTAAACCACCATTCTCCTCAAAATGGGAAATTGGCTTGAATGCTTGATGTTCTTCTACTTGGTCAGCATCGACAATAACATACTCTGACTCTAGGTGTAATCCATTAGTGTAAGCTACATGAGTCTCCATTCTTGCAGTTGTTCTCTGCTAAAATCCAACAACGAACTGATTTAGTTCGAACAGTCGTGAGTCTTAAATAATTGTTATCGGAAAGATATTGTCTTTTGTGATTAAATAAGTGGAATTGTTTTGATTTAGGAAACATAAAAACAGGAGAACAGGAGTTTGGAAGTTTTTCTCTCATTTTTCGGAAAAAAAAGTTTTCTTGTAGATAATATTGAATTTCTATTTTTGAAATGTTTGAAATGATTTTTAGAATTTGAGAACATTAATTGATTTATCATAATATTGTCTAACCCTGGTCAACCCTGATTAAATAATATCTTATCTCATCGAATTATTTGATTAAAAAATGCGCAGACGAATGGAACTTCACTCTTTATCGTAAAAGATAGAACACTTGTGCGGTAGTAAAACCTCGTTACAACACGAATGCCTGAATATTATATTAGGTTAAATCCTAATAATCTTTTAAATCTTTTTTTTAACTGATAAAATCTTTATTTTCTATTTTTAGATCTCTGGATTTCAAGAGCATGGTAGATTAGTTATTAAGCTGGCCATTGGTGGTGAAACTATATCTATGATGCAACATTTTGTGCAACCTATCGCCAGTAAAGAGTTTGAACAGTTTGGAAAAGTCTTAAGTAAGTGTTTTGACTAACTTTGTAATATTTTTTAGTAATTTGAAAGTTTTAAAATAAATCAGTGAATAAAAAAAATCAAGTTTTCATCAATTTTTCTTAAAATAAAATTTGTTTTTAGACTTCGTCAAGTTTGAAGAAATGAAAAATGGACAATCTTCAGGAAACAAAGTTGAATCATCAATACCACAAGAACAAAACCGCTCGAATCGACTTAAAAATCATAAATCCCATCAGAATGAAAGATCTGATCGTCGTAGTCGTAGTCGCTCACACTCGCCACGTCGTCATCAAAAACGTTCTAAACGTAGCAGTTCCGACAGCTCCATCGATCACCGAAAAAGGGAAAAAAGCTCTCACAAAAAAAGCTCAAAAAATTCATCGCGAGATGAAAGCACAAGCAACAAAAAGTATCGGTCTAGGAAAAGTGACTCAGACAGTGATCATTATCGAAAAAAATCGAGTAGTCACAGGAGAGATCGAGATGGTAAAGATGCTGCTAGAGATTCATCTTCAGAAAGTTATTCAAGAAAGCATAAGAAGAAAACAAAGAAAAGCAAGAAACATCGATCAAGATCTTGATAAATATTTGGTTGAAATATTTTAACTATCTGCTTAACTTTTTAATGATGTTTTAATTTTAATTTTTTTAGAAGGCCAGTTTAAATTAATAAATTGTGTTTTGAAAAAAAATAGATTTATTTAATTAGATTCTAGTTTGCACTACAATTTTGAGGAAAAACTCATACCCTTAAAGTTACAGTATACCAAATATTTCCTTGATAGGTCATATCATCTAGATATAACCAAATTTGACGGCATCTTTAATCACTCCACCCATCCTTAAATTATAAACCTCATCGTTGCCTTTCATTAAATTCATCATCTCCTCTTCACTCATGTCCTTAAAATTTTCAGCCATCTTATCCATATCAGGTAAATCTTCGTTCTTCATTGTCAGCATGGGAATTAAGAACATCGACATGGTAATGCCAAACTTTCCAAAATTCTTGAGTTGTCTCAAAAAAGCTGTAAAAGGAAATTGTGACATTATATCGCCTCCCAACTGTTCTAGCAGATCCTTCAAAGATTTATGGTAGATTCCTAAGAGCTCGTCATAGTGCTTGGATCGCATCGCTGAATCTGTGCAGCAGAAGATAAAATACATCAAGTCCAAAACGGGAGAACAATAACGAGATATTTGCCAATCCAAGAGAACAATTCTTTCAGGTCGATTTCGCTAAAGTTAATAGGTATTTTCTATTTTATTGAATTATTTTTGATGAATTATAATATTTAAGAAATCTTACTCGATATTGGAACATAAAATTATTGGACCAGCAGTCGCCATGACCAATAACTGCGTAAGGCTCAGCATTATCAGGTTTCACTAGCTCTTTCATAATATTTAAGAAGTTTGCTCTAAATCTCTGCATTTTGTTTATCTTAACGGTTTCATGATCAGCTATTGTAGTCATCGCTCGATCAACACAAGACAACATATAAGTTTCAAAACTTTCATTCTCACTTTGATTTGTCATGACATCTTCTATCAATTTGTACTGTTCGAAGATGTCAGGACGTTGAGACTTCATTGCAAAAGATACTGCGTGAAACTTCCCTAATGATTCCATTACCATTCTAGCGTGCTCATAGTTTGTTGTAACAAATTTATCCCACATTTTGCATCCACTCTCATTCAAATCTTCCATAATAATGACTGAATCTTGCAAATCCTCATCGTACTCAGCGAAGTAGCATTTTGGGAAATTGAAGAATCCTTGGCTTTTACTGATACCTTTTTCATTCTGGAAATCAACAAAAGATGGCAGAACTTTGTTGTACATTAATACTTCTCGTTTGAATAACTTTAGAGCACCGAATTCAACACGACGAGTCATATTCAGAGGTGGAGCCTAAAACCATTGTTGAATGCATTATGAAATATTTAAAACAAAATCAATTACACACTTACTTTCAATATTACGGTCAATTTTTTATCCCCTTTAACCTCTGAGATGTGAACCTTAAATAAAATTCCAATAAATCCATCTCCAACATTTGAGCCTTTCTCTTCTTGTAAAGTGTAATTTCTAAATCCTTCATTCTGAGCCACAATTGCAAGGCTTTTCTTCATATAGTTTGTCAATTCAATGGCAACTGGAACTGGCTGAGCAGTTACTGGAACTGGAAGATCCTCATCTAAATTAGGTAAAGGTTTTGAAGTTTGCTGCTCAAAACCATTTTCTGCTACATTTATGCGTACTCCATTAGTATGACTAACTTTATTTTCCATTTTGAACCGCTATAAATTAGCAGATATTCTTCGACAAATGCTGTTAGTAAACTAAACAGAATTATAAGTACAATACCTAATTATTTTATTTTATCAAATTTGATTGTGATTGCCGATACCTATCGTCTTTATAAATTTTTCTATAAATCATTTTCCAACAAATAAGTTTTCAACTATATCATCAGATAAGATAAATTAATTTTATTTTTTGAAAAATTTATGTTTAAAGCGCCGCAAGGCAAGAACTATAAGCTCTAATCCAGTGATTTTTATCAAAGCATTATTCAATGTCACTGATATCTTATCAATAATTGATAACAAATAAAGCGTGGCTTCAATATAATAGTAATTTTTATTCAAGAGATACTAATTGCACTTTTTGAAAATATTTTTTTTAAGCACACCTTCACAAAAATATTTTTCTCAGATTTTTTGCATATTTAGATCAAACATTATCTCTATGAAGAATAAAAGCTCAAAAACCATTTTGCAAAATGATTTATTAAATTTCCAAAACAAAGTTGATTTAATTCAGTATTTATTGATAAAAAGCTTCATGATAAAGAAAGAATCATTATTAAAACTAGGATAATAATGTAATCACTCTTAAAAATATTAACAATTCGATTCCACCACTTTTCCTTCCAATTTACTTGGCAAGTTATTCTAAAATTCAAAGAAAGTAATGTAGTTATAAAAAGATTATTCATTAAAAACTTACTCGAATCTGTTGATCGTTTGTCTTGAAAATTCGTTTCCTCACAAATGGCGTCAAAAGCTCTGGTTTAACTTTAGTTGGATCATTGAAGCCAAAAATAGTGAAACCACATATCAGGGCCACCATTATTGAGAATCCTGCTCCTAAGAATGTGTACCACATGTAAGAGATTCGATAGAGCGGGAAAATGTACCTAAAAAATTATAAATTTATTAAAAGCTCTATAAATGCTTAAAAAAGCTCACTCGTAATCTGTGTAAATTGTAGAGTTTAGAGTAGATTGATTGTAAGTGTAGTCACACTGGTCTACAGCTAAAGCTTTATTCTCAATAATAAAAGCACCTTTAGCGATTGCCCACTGTGCGTTCAAGCTAATCCAGGACATAAAAATGACTCCACTTATTCCTCCTGTTAGAGCACTTCTCGAATTAATCCAAGGAACTAGAATTCCCATAGTGAAGATTCCTAACAATGGTCCGTTGGTGATAGCTTCTAGACTCATAGTGAGTTGTAACACTGTGCCCATTTTTTCAACAACATAAACCAGGAAGACGCAAACAACTCCAACAAAAACCACCACAGATCTCATTATCCAGTTGACAGAGCGCTCGCTTAGTGGTTTCTTAACAAATGGTTTAAAAAAATCCTCAAGTACAACGGCTGACATTGAGTTTAAACAAGTGGAGAGTGAACTCAAGGCAGCTGAGAAAACTCCAGCAATGAATATTCCAGATAATCCTGGAAGGTCTCCAAGAACTTCCATCACAAACAGAGGAAGTAATTGATCTTTGGCTTTAGCTAGTTTTGTTGTTAATGGATCGCAGTGCTGATAAGTGGCATAGATTAAAAGTCCGTTATAAGAACAGAGAAGCATAAGAATGATGACACCAACAACGAAAGTCCAGAGAGCTTTTCGGCCATCTTTTAAAGTAGGTAGGGAAAGATAACGTTGAATCATATTTTGAGAAACTGCATTTGTTTGGAGCCAGTAGACAAGGCCACCGATCACTTGAGACCAGAGGGTGTGACGCACTGTTGGGTTGATATCAAAGCTACAATGAAAATGATTATATATCTTTTGTATTTACAAATTTTAAGCCTATAAGATTTTACATCGGTGTCTCTAATCTTCCAGTGTCCATAGCTGATCCAAAAACTGTCCCAACACCACCTTGCAAGCTCATAGTTCCCTTAACCGCCACCAAAATTAAAGCTCCAAACATTGAAAAGATTTGCACAACATCTGTCCAAACAACTGCTTTAAGGCCACCCTTTTTATTAAGAATATAAAAAGAAAGCGTTTTGAAAGCATGCACTCAATCACAACAAACGATTTAGTTTAACAACTTGTTGAATGTACTAAATTCAATCACTAATAAATAAACTTACAACACACGTGTAGAAAACACAAATGATGCAGACAATAGGGGAGATGAAGTGAACATCAACGCCAGTCACTAAAAATAGAATTGATCAATTTACAGTTGGCGCTTAAAATTTATACATTGTGAATATATTACCTTGATTAAATGCTAGAGCTGTCAATCAAATTAAATAAATTTTGATTAGAGTTTGTACTATAAAAGGTATTAAATTTACAAGAATCAATTTATGTTGTAACAAAATGCAAAAGAAAGCTTGTTTGAAAGTAAGAACTGATTTTTAAAATACTTGTGTGAAAACTTAATTCAATAATCTGCTGAAATATGATTTAATACATTTTACGAGCTTTTTATGCATTTTAAAAACACTAACAGTGTAGAAAATTAAAGTATGAACGAGTGTGATATCATATTTGGAGCTTTCAGCTTATCTGTTACATTTTATTGCATCATACATCATTAATAAAAACATTCATAAATCAAATTCCAAATTTTTGGTTTTGCCGAATCTCAATTTTCAAAATAACATTTTTTTTAATTTTGGTTTTTCACTAAAATTTTTCGCGGGTCGAATGTTTGGTTTTTGAGTAACATACAAACATTCATAAATATTATGCGATATGTTTCTGCAGCAGCAATTTTACAATTAATATTAATAAATTAAAATGATTCATCACCTGGAACATAAATCACGATAGGGAGATATCCAATCTGAAAACAAAATGATAAAATCATAGAATTAGCTTCCAAAAGCTTCTCAATTATGAAATTCCTGAATAAATTGGAGTGATCATCATCACTTAGAATTTGATGCACTATAAACGAACTAGGAAGCAACGAATGAAATTATAAGAACCATTTCAAAAATATCTTGATCATTTTAATGACAATTTAATCATCAAATAACTCCATATAATCTACATGAATTTGTTATCCCCTTAGATTTGGAAATTATTATAAAGTGCAAGCTTTTATTGCAATTCCCATATCAATCCATTAGTAAACTAATCCACTAAACAATGAAGCACGTGAATCACTGAATTTGCATTGTGTGTCCATCAATTCATCAAATGATCATTTGTTTATTTTAAACTTACATTCATCACCATAAACATGATGGAGCCAAACATCCTCACTTTTCTACTGAATCTTGCTTCCAGATACTAGAAAGAAACAAATTATCCATTTAATTAAATTAATTAAAAATTAACAAACTTTTAACGAGCTACAAACAAAATTATCGAATTTGTTTAAGGAAATACACAATTACACATTGCCCTTAACATTGTAATGACGTCGCAAATGAGAAACAATTGAAAGTATTCTTAGAAATAAAAGAAAATGCAAAAGTATCTAAATAGCTTCGGGACGCTAAAATCATCGGAAATTGTAAAATTGTCGTTGATAGAGTAATCAGTTTGATTATTATTAAACTCAACGAATACAGAAAAAATCAGAAAATGAACGAAAAAGCTTCAATTAAGGTCAATGTTAACAATTGCAGCCACTTAACAGATAAAGATTGATTTGGCAGATTATTAGAGATGGATTCAAGATTAAATATGGGTGGTTGAAGTTTTTTAGGAATCAAAATAAATTATTGATAATTAAAGCGAAGATCAGAGGAAAAAGATATCATGCGCGAAATTTTAAAAAGCTTCGATAAGAAAAGAAGAAGACAGTACAAAGGTGTCTCTTATATTAAATAATCAAATAATACGTGAGTTAACAAAATTGATCGTTTATAAAAAATTATACAGGATGAAAAATTTCTCAATTAATCGTTCCAAATTCCTCTCAATCATTATACATTTTCCAAAACATAACCTACCTCGTAAGTCGACGTGATGTGCAGATCGTGAAAAACCGGCAGATATATATAGCTCATGACTAATCCCATCAGGACAATTCCCCCAGAAACATAGAGATATTGCACTCCATGCAAGTAAATTTCGGTTGGTAATGAAACCAACGTGATTCCCGATATAAAACTCGCGATCAAGGACAAAGCAATTGGAAAAACGAGCATGGATCGACCACCCATTAAGTAATCTTCACCAGACTCCGTATTTTTTTCCTTTTTCACGAAACCGAAATAAATTCCAATCAAGATGCAAAGGAATAGCATTATGGTGAAAAGCAAGTAGTCTGGCCACGAGAACCTTTGGAGCAGGAGAGCCACATCCTCCAGACTGTTCATTTTCACTATTATTTCACTACCGTAGATATTTAAGCGAGCAAATCTCTTCAGATGTTATCACATTAAAATCTCCGATCAAACTGATTCTACAACTGTAAACCATCAGAGCATCACGAACGATTTAAGCTTGTGTGAACTCAGAAATTCAATTATATATTTAATCTAAACGGAAGATGTTTGATGATGTGATATTTAAAGTGATCATTGTGAAACTATTGCGATATCAAAGTGGTTTTTGCTTTTTTGGTTTGTGCATGCAGCCGGGCCGAAAGGAAAGTGATTTTTCGTCACAAAAATTAAAAATTCAACCTGCCGAAGGAAAAAAGGAAAAAATTTAAAAAACCTGTTTATTATTTCTAATGTTTTATTACTGAATCTTAAACTGAACTTAGCACTTAATTGTGTCTTCTTCAAAATAACGATTAAACTTTTTAAATCCATATCTTTTCTTGGGATCTTTTTTACTCCAAGCTGGAGCCAAATTGGGCATCAACCCTAAAATAGAAAAGCAATTAAAAACCAACTCTAAGAATTGCTTATATGAAACTCACCAGCTTTCTGAGCCATTGTTACAAGTGATCCCATCCTTTTTTGCTGCTTCCTGCACAATCCAGTGACTCTTCTAGGCATCATGCATCCATCATCTCGAACGTATTGACTTATAATGAGGACATCAGTATGCTTCACATCCAATCCTAAGGTACACTCTGGACAAAAGTGTTTGTTTTCTTTCTGGCAGTCTCTCAATTCATTCACAATAAGTGGCTCTCGATCTGATGGCTTGTATGATCCTCTGATAGTTAAAACATCTTTCTCTTGTTTAAGCTCGACTGGTAATGGAAATAAACGGTTAATTTAGCTATAGTGTTGGATCAGAACCCCAGAGAGATCCGAATAACAGAGGTGAAAATTTCAAATTAATGAAAATTAAAAATATTACTTTGTTTCAAGTTGTTGGCTGCTGACAGAGTTATCGTACGATTCCATACGTTGCCCAATAAGCTTCCATTCATGGCTCTAGTGGAAGTTCTTATCAATAGGCTAGCCATTGTGTAATTCAATTATTTTTTCGATGTAAAATTTTCTATTTTCCTAAATTTGATTCAAAATCAAAACAAACTAGTGCGATTTATACGCCGCCTCGTGTAATAACTATTTTTTAGTTATTTTTTGACTACAGTGTTTAAGAGATATTTAAGCTGGTTCCAGAATTTTTTTGATGCTTACTAGTATCCTGAGAACAGCTAGTGTTTTTAGTTTTACAAGAAGTGTTAGTTCATTTTCAGATAGGATGGCAGAAGCTGTAAAAGAAAAGATTGAATCTCTGCAGGAGAAGAAATTGGAAGGAGTAGAGAAGAAAGCCAAGAAGCAAAAATACAATGGCAAGCACAAACGGATGTGGGAAGATTTGAGTAACAGGAAAGGCGATGAGAAGCGAGTAAAAGTTGAGGGTGAAGAATTTGAAAGAATCAAGAGGAGGAAAACCTTACTTATGCTGGCCTATTCTGGTGTCAGTTATTTTGGTATGCAGAGGAATCCTGAAATGAAAACAATTGAAGAAGAACTTTTGAAAGCTATGCTTAATGCTAAATGGATAACACAAGATGGATTTGAGCTTCCACAGCAAGTTCAATTTCAGAGAGCGGCTAGAACAGATAAAGGAGTTTCAGCTTGCCAACAGATAGTGTCTTTAAAGCTTCGTAAGCAATACATTATTAATTAAAAAAGTTTTATACTTATCTTCACTCAATTTTCAGCTGAAGTCCTAGATATGGAAGCATTGAACAAGGAACTTCCTGAACAGATTAGAGTCTTCTGCATCAAACGAGTGACCAAGGGATTTAACGCCAAGTCTAGCTGTAATGCTAGAACTTATTCATACACTCTTCCATCGTTTTCTTTTGCCGATCACAAGGAAGAAATTGATGAATCTACTTATCGTCTACCGGAAGAACGTTTGAAGCGAATTCAAGCCACTTTAAAAATGTTCGAAGGTACCAAGAACTTCCATAATTTTACTTCCAGAAAGGATTATCACGATGCTTCGTCTAAAAGATTTATCATGAGTTTCGAGTGTGAGGAACCTTTTATTCCGGAAGACTGTCCAATTGAATTTATCAGATTGAAAGTTCAGGGACAAAGTTTTATGCTGCATCAGGTATATTTTTTTCTCATTTAGGTTCTTTAGTTTATTAAATGAAAAATTCTTTTTTAGATTCGAAAAATGGTTGGTTTGGTTCTAGCAATCTTCCGAGGACACACTCCAGTTGATACTTATCGCAGAGCCATTACTAAAGATCGTTTGGATATTCCAATGGCTCCAGGACTTGGGCTAGTGCTCAATAAGATCCACTACGATAATTATAACGAACGATTTGGAAGCGATGGTATGCATGAGTCGCTTATCTTTACTGATCAAGAAGAAGAAGTTGAAAAGTTCTTTAGGAAACACATTCTCAGTACAATTATTTCAACGGAAATGGAAGAAAAATCAATGAGCACTTGGTTGCAAACTCTAGACATGCATTCATATGATACAAGAACAGATGAACCAGAAAAGTCTGTTAAAAGGAGTAAAGATGATGACGATGATGAATAAAGAACATTTTAGAATTTGTTAGAAACTGTATGAAATGAATAAAAAATGTAAGTTTCAAAGGAATTTATTTGATGTTTTTACTTTTGAGATTTTACTTCAGTGTCCATCTTAAAAATTTAAATATTTTCGTGCCTTGAAAATTTATTCCTTTTCAGCTTCCAAACTGATCTCAGCCATCTTGAGCGAACCATCTCTAGTGGTATGTCCTCCAATAAATCCAGTCTCATGACAAAACTTTATCCCTTTCAAACCGGAAACTTCCTCCAGCTTTTCATCTCGAATTCCTCTCCACTGTTTATGCAAAAACTTGCGGCAAACAAAGCTACCATGAACCACTGGCACACAAATAACTCTGAAATCGTTGTCTCCATTAGGGTACAAGACGTATTTAATATTGCAGCCGTGTTTTTTCTCCAGATCGTAGAGATGTTCCTGCCATGGAGCAAATTTTTCCAATTCGATGATTTCACCGGATTTATGGACGGAAAGACGATTTTTAATAGCATTTTCGACGATGGTGCGAGCTGGCAACCACACTAAACTAGCGTAATACAAGCGGTCCTTAAATTCATTTCCAACATATTCACGAGCTACGTGGAATAGCTCATCCCTTTCAGCGTCAGTTTTTTCTTCAGTCCAGTTTGGATTAAAAGTTTTCACTCGAGATGAAAGGCAAGTACTGATTCGATAGAGTGGCTCTTGATCAAACATTGGAACTCCATTGTCAATTGCGTCAATTTCTTGAATCATACTCTTGTAGAGCTTCAAAAAGATGGTTTGCAGGTCATCCTTACTTAAAGTGGTGTTTTTGTTCTTTTGCAAGATTTCCTGGATTACTCGTTCACCGTAAAAAACGTAGACGAGCCCAGCGGACGATAACCTACAATTAAATCTTTATTATAGAACATTCAAAAACAACAGTTAATTAAATAATTCACCTAATAGATCCATTTTCACCCAGTTTTGGTAACAAGCTGGTAAAAGACTCGGAAAATGTTTTCTGGTGGTGATCAAATCTTTTAAGTTCAGGATCAAAAGTACCTCCAACATCCACTACAATTTCACATTGGTTCAATAAATTATTATCTCTGCTTCTGAGAACCTTCGAGTTTTCATATTCGGGAAGAGATTTCAGCATGAAGCAAGCCAGCACTTCATCGCAATGAAACATTCCAGAATGTGTTCCTAAAAATGATTTCAGAGAATAACTATATTGGAAACAAATAATTACAGGTTAAAAAATCAATTAAACTGGTAATACCGATGGTTTTATCGTCAATCTTCAATTTCTTTTCTTCAGACATCTTGAATGAACTTAAATGCAATCTTGGAATTGAATTAGTGGTGGTTTTAGGAATTCTTGTGAGAAATCGGCGAAAAATAATAAACATTCAATTATTCAATTAATTAATCAACAATCACCATTTACTTTGACAGTTCAAAGTTTTGACACCGATACCGATTCAAAAACAAAATTGTATAATTCAATTAATCGTTTATTATTTTGCTTATTTTTTGTATTTATGTACTTAAATCGCGTAATAAAGTCTTATAAATAGTGCCTAAGTAGATTGAATACTACTTTAAGTTATAAAACAATAAAGCGAACTGAGTGGAGCTACCGGAAAGCTCAAAATAGATAATTCAGTTCAGGAATTTGTTGACGAAATTAAAAAATTCCTGAGTATCATTTCATGTTTTCATGAATTTATTGCATTTATGGTAGATTCATTGCTTTAAAATGCTAATAAAACACTAAAATCAGCCTTATTGCAAAAATGCATCCTCATAGAAGACGCAAAAAGCGTCCAAACTACGGAATTAAGACTGTTGATGTTTTCAGGGGCTGCAATGGATTTGGCTTCACAATCAGTGGCCAGCAGCCGTGTATATTATCAAGTATTGTACATAATTCTCCAGCAGATTTAGCTGGTTTGAGGAGCGGAGATTTCCTAATTTCAGTGAATGGCCTTAATGTATCAAAATCACCACATGAGAATGTTGTTCAGCTGATTGGGAATTCTACTGGGAGAATAAGGATGGCTATCGCTGAAAACTATTACTCAGATAGCTCAGATGAAGATATGTTGATGCACCAAAATCAATCCAGACTCCGTCCCAAATATCCTCATACAAAAGCGAAAAACAATCGAATGGTTCCAAGGAGCTCAATGGATAAGCTTACTGATAGGTACAATTTGCCATTTCACTGCCCTGCTGCTGCTCTTGCAGCCCACAATGTGATTCATAGTCCAAATGCTACAAATACTCCAGATATAAAAAATGTTAGCGCCATGGTCAGAAAATCTGACCTAGATAATCTTCCGTCAGCTAGTTCAGTGGTCACCAGTGCTCATAGTATGTCTCTAGAGTACAGAGTAATTGTAGGATACTTAGGGACTATCGAGATGCCCAAGCAAATTGCCACTTCATCAAAATTGCAAACGGTTCGGAGTTGTATCAGAAAGATGAGACAGGAAAAAAGAAACCCAACAGTTGTTTTGATGAAAATCTTGCCAAGCTGTCTAAATTTATTGAATAGCAGCAATATTTTATTGGCAACTTATCCCTCAACTCGCTTAAATTACGTAAGCAGCTCTTCCGACAATAACAGCAAGTTCTTTGGTCTAGTTACCTCAGCCATTTACGCTGAAGGAATGCCTATAGATTCTTTAGACTCTCTCTGCACCCAAAAAGATATAATAATCTCAAATTCTTGCCATGTCTTCGTAATAGACACTAAATTAATGGATCATAATGTACATCTACCGAAAGCTGATAAGTTTCAAATTGCTTGTACTCGAGATCCCATCTCAAGTTTATGCCTGGAATTTCCCAACAACTCTGAGTACATTGTGAATTTGATCAGAAGCATGTACAGCTTAAAATCACCGATTAAGTTTGAGAATGGTCCCAGAAACCGACCAGCTGCCATGAGAAACTTGCATTTAGAGCAACAGCAAAGAAGGAGAAACCAACCTGACCAGCACGACATGCAAAACTCGCCGCAACCGAGTAATCACAGTGAAATTACAACCACTTCGAGCAATTCTGATTCTGGCATCGGTTTCCACAATGATTACGCTAATATATCTGATAGAATCTTAGTTGTAGATTTCCCCGGACTGAGGAGAGTTCCAAGACAACTCCCACCAAATTTTCAACGTGCCAATAGACCATATGCCATACATAATGATAATCAGTTGGAGAATTTGAATCTTATTAGAAATATTAGAAGTATGGCACCAATGCCATCAACAAGTGGGATTCACTCTGGGAGTTCTGGTAATTTTGGACCAGGAGGCTCTAGTAATTCTAGCCATTTTGGAATATCAGGCATGTCGAACATCTCTCACTCAAAATCCAAATCAGCTGATTATAGCCCGGAAGTAAGAGATGTTAGGGATCATCCCAGATTAGCAGTTAGAGCCATGCCAGATCCGATTGGTTGCGAAAAAAATTATGAGAACTATCCGCAGTCACCTGTTGAAGAGAGTTGGTGAGTTCTTATTTTTATAATCTTTTAATAAAAATATTTTGGATCAAAAATTAATCCCACATTCTATTTTAGGTACGAGAACAAAACATTGGATGACATTGGGAACGTTGTGGAAGAACGGCCAGTTGATGTTCCTGCATCTCTAGCTAGCTACATCCCCAGTCCACGTCATCGCAAACATAATCTTTTAACAGTTCGTTCATGTGACGATATGATGATCATGGGCAATGAAGAATATGATTGCCAAGAAAAGCCCAAGAATCTCCAAGCGTCCATCGACGACATCACAATGCTCCGTGGAAATAGTGGCAAGAAAAAGTCTCATGTCTTCCGCGTCCCAAAACCCATAAAGAAATCTCACAATAAGAAAAGTTTAACTCTTACTGGAAAACCAAAAGACGAGGGAAGAAAAGGGGAAAGTGACAAATTTATGAATTACAAGTTGAGCCCAAAAGTTTTTGGACATTTGCGACCAATATCTATTAGTTTTGAAAATTTGTCAGCTACCAAGAGGAAATTGTTGTGGACTGAGAAAACGAGCGATAAAGTGAAAGTGGATAATGATGACTTTTCTGTGTGGGGAAGCTTGCAGGAGCTGAGATCTGCTGAAGAAAACAGACAAATTGATTGTGTTTATGGAAGTGAACCTAATTTGCAGGGAGTTGAGGTGAGTCTTTTTTAATTAATAAACCATATTATGGTAAATTGAAGTTAACATGGGAAGACGATGGCATAAAATTTATAATTGGTTAATTTTTGATTCATTGGAACTCCATATTTTGGATTTCAGCTAAAACTTCAAAATTTGTATAATGGACTTAATGGGCAAAAAGTAAAATTTTTAATTTTAAAAAATCTTTAAAAAAGTTCTTCAAAATGTAGATAATAATTTTCACCAAAGAATCCATTTCGATTTCAATTTCGGTGAATTGATTATTTTATGCTTACTTCATCCTACTCAATCATGTGGACTTGCCCCAACAACCCACACATTTCCGCTTCTTATTAATTTATGTTCTCGCTGCATATTTAGAAAGTTCAAGCCTTCAGAATTCTGTTGGTCATTCTGTAAATTGAACAGAAGTTTGAAAGATGTACGGTGACTTCTTTCTTAAAATTTTAGAGTTTATAAGAACTAGAGAAACATTGTAGTGGCAAAAACCCAGTAAATTAAAAACCATGTAAAATTACGAAATTTTGACGAAACCAAAATATCATCAAAAATAATTGCGCAATAAAAATGTTGTAAGGAATTCTGGTTTGCGTCTCGACTTTTCTATCGAAAAAATTAGTTGTCTCGGCAAAGTAAAAGTGCAAGTTTTATGGTTGTTTATGTTATCACTTAAAAAATTTAATTATTATAAATTGGTGCAATAATTGTTGAACCATCTGGTGATGCACAACTATATTTTGAAAATTCACTAAATAATTATTTTAAAGTGTTCATCTCATTTTCGTATTTAATTTAAGGAATTGCAAGAAATGTTCGACTTACGTTCAACGAGCCATTTCGACTTATATAATCCAATAATTGTTGATAATTGTGCGTAATTGCATGTTATTTTCGATCTCTTGCTCCACCTTTTACGCGGTTTTTCAATTTTTCATTATTATTGGAGGAATTTGTTGAGTTGAGAACAATCCCTTATGCTATTTCATCAATACTGCTATCAGTCGGTGATCAGTTGCAATTTATCAAGCTTGAGATGTGGTTGATCGGCAGTTTGACGCTTTACCGAAAGAACAATAAATATTATCAAGAAAATCGTAAAATAGCAAAAATATTTTATTTTTAAAAATTTGTTCAATTGATGGAAATTTTTCAGAGTTTTGTTTACCGCGAGCAAACAATATACAAAAGAGGTCGGTCGTCAATTACGTACAATACCTTCCAGTTTGCCAAAAAAATTATAAATTTTAATCGAAAATCTAAATAACAAAATCCCAAAATAAATTTAAAGTAACATCACCATCATCCAACCCTTAGTCAAACCAAACTGGAGAAATTTTTCAATTAAATTTGTTTTATTCAATTAGTTCAATAATGATTTTATTGGCCGTTGTAAAAACTTTTAAAGTGATAAAAACTAAAAAATTAGATTGGATGACAAATGAGTGGCTTGTTAGTCAGTAAGCCGGGTGATGTGGCTGGATGTGGTTTTTCAAAAGTTGATTGTGCAAGTGTTTGCAACTCGAAAATGTTGCTGTAAAATTTGAGAACATTAATAGTAAAATATGTTCTCATGTTACATTATGTGAAGTGCGAAGTAATATAAATTGTTTTGTGTAAGATTTTCGAATATTTTAGTTAATATTTGGATGAAGTATATTGTGTACGATTAAGATTGGGAATTGATCTTTACCTTAGTAAGATCTATAGTGAATCTTTTAAGATTTCGTGAAAATTGTTATGTTTTTTCGAGAAATAGAAGATTTATCGTTGCATTCATAATAATAAGCAAACCCACCGATCTAAAAACTGGTGGATTCTAACTAATTCCACTTAAGAATTAATATTCTTTGGAAAACATTTAAAAGATATGAATATCAAAATCGGTTGTTTTGTTTAAAAAACGACGATAATTCAATTTTCTGAAGCACACAACACTCCCAGCTGCTCTAACCATAAAACATCAAAAACTCATAAGCTCCAAAAAGCCAACAAAAATACTTAGAAAATCTAGAATTTCCGGATCAAGTCTTGTTAATGAAGTCACAATTCCGCTAGTCTTTAATTAATCTGACCTCGCAGAGCTGTACTGCCTTGTAGTTATTTGTAGCTGTTTAGTTAGTACGGTTCATACTGTATCGTCAATCAGGCAATCGGCACACGCTAGTCACGCATTATGGCGGAATGATATATTAATAATGAATGCTCTTTATTCAAATAAAGTTCAAATTAACTTTAAATCGTTAGAACTCTTTGGAGAGGAAAGAATTCTTAAAGAATTTTTTCAAGAAAATTTCAAGATAGTTTGATCTTTATTTTTTTAAAGGTTTTTTGGGCCTTACAACCATAGAAAAGGTTTTTTAAGTTTGTTGTTTTGTAGACAAAATTTGTGGAAAATCTTAGAAGATTAGAAGTTATTATTTTTCCTAAAAGATATACATGAAGACGGTTCTAAAATTTCTTTAAAATAAAATAAAAGCAGTCATTTCATCACAAAAAATAGAACATACAACTATCTTATCACCTTGCAAGTTGAAAATTCAAAATCCCAAAAAATTCGTACAAAAATGAATTGTAGAGAATATTCCATTTAAAAATAAAAGCCAGCTGGAATTTGCGGTTGACAAGAAATCAATTTGACGGTCGATAAGAAAGTGATAAGAATAGATGACGTGAAATTGAATCGTCTGATAAGACAAGAGCATCGGTAATTTTGTTGGTATATATACTATACGGAGTTAGTCAAGCAACAATGGTTATTGCTTCAGCTTGAGAGTACTGTGGAAACTTGAAAAAGTGTAGAGATTTGACTAAACATGTCTGTATTGCCAAAACTTAGTGTGAAAATTAAGAAAATGACAAGAATTTTCTGTTTCTAAAAATGGTAGAATCGATTCGTAAAAAAGCAAAATATCTAAAAATTACAAAAAGTTTTTTAAAAACAAATAATATAAAAATATATCTAGCTGAAATAATAAATTAAGTTAAACCAAAAATGGTTGTAAGGCCAAATAAACACTTTAAATAAATAATAATAAATTAAGTGTAATGAGGTAAAATTAACAGAAAAATATAACAAGTGAATAATGAATAATGGATGACATAATATATAATTGTGCGATAAGAAAAAAATCCTTCAATTAATTTATTTTGGGGTATGCAATAAATAATTGGTCTAAATGAATACACCGCAAAGTTCTCTCGCGAGTTTGTGACCAATTCTTATCAAAAGTTTTTGAATATCATTGAAAAGTGCGATAAATAATATGTGGATGTGTGACGTCACACAAAACCTACACTAGAGCAATACCATTTGCTGCAAACCAGAAATTTCTGTCATTCGAGTAAAAAAAGGATTAGCAGAAGGATTCAAATGTCGAACATGTTTGGATTAGTTTGCGGATTTAGTAGCAATAGGAGTGGATCTCTACCTGAGAATATTTTGGTGAGCAAATGTTTATAAATTTAATGACCACTTGCATTCCGTCTAAGGTTTTTTATTATCAAGAGTTCTTCAGAAATTTGGAGAAATTTCGGAAGAAAAAATAGAGAGTTGCTAATTTTAATGTTTTACGATGTTTTTATTAACTTATCTTCAATTTAATTTGTTCAACGTATTTTTGGTTCCGTTCGTGTTTTTGAAATTGCTGACTTGAATTTCGAAGCAAATATGTGTGTGAGCTTCCTGACTAAAAAGTAGCACCTGCACCTGCTGTGTGTTTTTGGTGTTAAGAGTTTTTATTTGTTATGAAAGGTGGAGACGATCAAAAATAGATAAAATTCAGAGACCTGGAAAATATATACTGTTTTTCAAAACTTTAAAGTCTAGCATTTCTGACAATTTCCACGAGAAAATAACTTTGAAGATTTCCATAATAAATTTAAGAAACATATATGATATGATTATCCATCCCTCAGATTTTTTATTAAGACTTATCTAGACTTTGCAATTCTTCAATTATAGTCTTCTTCATTGCATATTAATTCCAGAGCAACCAAAAGTCTAATTTGCATTCTTATTCCTTATACTATCTTTAACCACCTTTATTCAATGCAACTATCCTTCCAACCTTAATTGGTCTGATTATAATCCAAATAAAAGATTAAACAAATTATTGATTGTTTCTAAAATTAAATCAATTGTCTTCGAAATAAGAAAAACTGACAAGACAGGTGTTTATCCCATTTCAACTCTCAAGTTGGCTCGTGCTCAAGCCTCATGCCACATCAAAAAGTCTATAACAAAAAAACATTTACTGCATCATTCTGAAAGCACGAGAAAAACTAGCTGATGTTCACATCTTTTTGTAGTTTTGTGTAAGAAAACGGCACAAGGTGTACGAGATTGATAACTTTCTTCAATTTGCTTTGTTCTTATAAGGCCAAAATTTTTGAAACGCCGTAAAAACGGTTGAAAATCGAAGGAAAATCCGTTAAGCTTCTTTCTCATTGTTTTTATGTTTATCGTCCTCTTTTTGGTCGACATTCGTGATGTTTTTCGATTTTCGATGTAGGGGAATGTAAGGGAATGCCTGAATTTATGTTAAGTTATGTGCAATAAGGAAGGCAGTGGAGAGTTTATTTAATGTTACAGGTTGTCGACAAGCTTGAGTGACTTTTATGGAATATTATGAGGTCAAAAAGGGTAGAATGGATTTTTGTGCTTTCGTAGAAATATTTGGAAGAAATTAAATTTATCCTTGAAAAAATTGATCCTTGATTTGATTCGATTGGAAAAACAAAACGTGGAAAGATATTTCGTTTATAAGATTGAATAATTCAACTTCACTTTCTTCCCAAAGACCTCCAAAATAAATAAACCAATAAATTGTTAATTATTATAGTCTGATTGATTAATTAGTGCAAGGTTCTTTCACAACCTCCACTCAATTTCACTGCATATAATTTCACATCATTACCTCGCTTGTGATACTCGCTAAAAACATAATCAAACATAATCATTCTCCTTCAGATTTGTTTGCCTGGATAATTTTTTTCTCGCTAATTTTTGATTTGGCTTGCAAATCTTTAGGACTAGCACAAAAAAATAATCGACTACGATGTAAACAAGTTGGATTTGTAAACAGACGGGCTTTTCGCGAAAAATTTGCGCGCATTTACTGGAAGTTGTTTGCTTAATAAACATTTTGGTAATATAATAATAAATAAGAATGTGTGGAACTGAAGAGATCTAATATTAGTTGGTTTAGAGGGGATTGTGTTTGAATGTTAGGTGGGTTTTTAATATTTTATGGCAGCTCCTAAACTATTTAATAACAAATCACTTTTATGATCTATACTTTTTCTAATACATGATTGTGTACTGACTTGGAGTATCTTCCCAACACACACCCCTCAAATGATATATATATATGAATGAACGGCTGTTTGATAAAGAATTACTCAGAAAAATTTAACAGAGCCGATGCAATTATTCTATTTAATTTTGAACTCCTTAAAAATCTTCAAAAACTCTCAAAATAACAGCTGATGCATGAAGAATTTGAAGATCAAACGAAAGGCACCTCAAACTTGCTTTGAAGCCACACAGCTGATCTCTCGATCGCTCCTAAACATCAATACACCTTCATAAAAGTTTCCAACACTCCTCCTTTGCTCATTTACTTGTTTGTCGATTATTTATTCACATTTGCCGAGACATTTGCTTCAATTTGAATGATTCGTTTCCTTATAAAACCTCTCTAAAAGTTGAAAATGTATGATAAAATGCATGTGTTTAAAATTTAAGCCGATAGCCTGTGCGTTGTTGTTGCCCACCGGTTACTCATCGTTTCCCTCACACAGAACTCACCGAAGTAATAATATTTTTTTTTTGCTGTTAAACACGTAAACTTTTTATACAAGACGATAAATAAAGAAAAATTCGATAGAAAAAGCAGAATATCTCTGACTTGAGTGTTTTGCTTGTGAATTTGTAAAATGTGCAGGCAGAGTCTTTGCCGCTCGGGTTTAGTTTACGACAAGACAGTCGGGCGGATGGGTCAAGTGCTCTAGTGCTTTAATCGGTGATTGAGTATTATCGAGCAAAGGACCTGCTTGTGTAGAGCGGTTGAGTTGTTCAGTTTTAGTTTGAAAGTTAGTGGAGAAGGAGCTTATCTATTTATAAATTCTTGCTTAAGAAATGTTCAAGTAACATTCAATGGAACATTTAAAACATTTTATGGAAATGTAACTAGCTATTTTGAAAATACCGGGAATATCTTAAAAAGTGATTCATAAATGAATGAATAAGGCATATGAACAAAGATTGCGATATTTGTGACGATTAATGAAAAAGTTAAGATTGTTTGTCAATGCAAAAGTTTTATCTTGTTTATGTTGCTCATGTGGTGTAGTGTTGTAATGTTTTATGAATGAATTTTTTAATGAATTAAAAAGAATTGATACATTCACGGAATTTTATGTACGATGCAAATAAAGCGATAAAGAAAGTATCTAATACATTAAAACAGTCGAACTAAAAAAAAATAGTGGTGTGTCGTGAAAATTAGAAATTTTTATTCTACTCTATGCTCGAATATACAGACTTTTAAACAACAAAAAATATCAAAGGGACATACCAGCAAAAAATATTTCATAATTCCCCAAACAATTCATATACATTTAGTCTAATTGCTATAACACAGAACATACCCTGTATAAGGACTGATAAGCTGCCTTTTATGTAAAACAATGAAATAATAGCTGAGCACATAATAAGCCAAATAGAACTTTCAAATGGTTTGCTTTCACTGTAAGTCAGTGCGCAGTCAGAGCGGTGTTTAGTCACAGTTAAATGGTTAAACGGTTAAATTATTTTAAACGCAAATAGAATTTAAAAACAGTTTCAAGTAGCACTCCATTATTGACCCTCAAAGCGATTGTTTCTCTTGGAAATATTGAAGAGTGAAAATTTGATTAATTGAAATCTATTAATTCGGTACGTGATTTTACAGCAAGGTTCCAAATATGGCGGCCAATGAAAATAACGAAGCTACCACTGATCCAAAAAAGAAAAGTGAATATAAATTTGTAACCAAGTCGGTGGTGCCAGTAACCATGAATTTTGAAAATGTTTTGAAATGCCATAATGACTCGTCTTTGGAAAATGTTCTGGAGTTCAGGTGCTTGCTCTCTGACTCCTATAAAGATGATCCTAAAGGAAAATTAGGCGATGATCCAAAAAATAAGAAAGATATGAGTTATAGTGGCGATGTACAGCAGTTTATCCAAAAGATCCTTGAAAGAAAAGCTAGTGCGTGTATTGAAGCTACTGAAAATTTTTCTGTTGAGGATGATAATAGTTCTGAGTCCTTGAATAGTTTGATCAGTTTGAATAATGAAAAGGGAGTTAAAGATCAAGATTCTGGTTGTAAAAGTGAGAATGACTCAGGAACTTCAAGCACCCAGTCGATCAGCGATCTTGTGATCCGCAAAAAGATTGAAGATGATCTTCCGATGGCTTTTGCTTCAAGCACTCCTATTAAGTCAAAATTGGACAACCAAAGCATTAGAACTCCAAGTATTCCTAGTTTACAGGTTGATCTCGATATATCTGGTGTTGGATATTTGAACTTTGACCAAAATGACTCTGGAAACGCTAAAAGTGAACATTTGAATGATTCAGACTTTGAGTCCATGGATCAGGATCAGTATGAATCCTTAAATGAGAAAATTCAAAATATTCCAGATTTGGACGAAACTCTCGTAAATCATGTAAACAAAGTTGATGATGATGATATTGAGGAAGAAGTTGTACCAAGATTGAAGAGAACTGGCTCTTTAGAAATTAGAAATAGCTTCAGAATGATCCTCGAAACTACAGTTAAAAGGACTCCACAAGCTTTTCGAAAGGCTTTTAATATACCAGAGCCTAATGAAGAGCCGACACAAACTTATAGCTCAAAATTCATGAGTCTTTTTTCCTCCAATAAGAAAAGGAGGCAATCTTTGAAGAAAAGATCTAAAAAAAGTCCTAACAAAAAGAAATCCCTTCCTCTGACAAAAGAAAACTTGGATAAGTTTTATAAAGCGTGTAATGAAAATTATGAGCCTCAAAAGCTAAATAAACAAAAACCAGTTGCAGATGATGTAGAGTGGGGGTCAAACTTTGAGTACTCCTTCCTAGTTGAGCCACCAACCTCTGATAACGAGCTAGACTCCACAAACTATATTTCCTTTAACAATTCCTTGGACTCATCCATCGAGATGCTGAAATCCCCATTAGTCCCGATTTTCCGCATCGACCCGCCTGACTACGATAAGGAATTATCAAGGGACTCCCTGAATTCCACTCATTCATTAAAATCAACGAACTCAATGAATTCAGTCACATTGCGTCAACAAGCATCACATCCCGCTTGCGAATACGTGAATCATTTAATCAAATGCTCTTACGCAAAAACAGCCAAAACTAATAATCTGCGTCGTTCGATGAGTGACCCCGTGACAAATTTTACTTTGTCAGATTTCGAACTGAGTGAAAATGAACTGGAAGGCGCTTTGCAGGTGGATTCCAATAAAACACAAAATGCAACAATCAAAAATTTAAGCCAAAAAGAAGTGAGTAGAAGAAATCATAAAATTATTTCGGTTTGCGTCTTGGATCTCGCGAGCTTTGCGAGCAAAACATTTGTTTGATTAAGTTTATTGGAACAAGTATTTGTTTGGACGAAAATCTAAAAATACATCGATACATTGCGATCAATTGCGTTGGTGGTTTGGATACTTTATCGGGTGATCGTATGATTTTTACGGTTTTTTCAAGAAAGATGTATAAATCTAGTTAATTTCACTTTCTTGTGATTTATGGATTGCTTTTCGGTTCGTTGGATTGTATATCAATGTTCTAGTGGGTTTTTTATCTTTATTGAGTTTTTTTTGGAAACAACTATGAGTGTTTGCAATGTTTCTATTGTGAACTTTTGTTTAAAAACAGTTGCTGACGAAATATTTTCTAGAAATTTGTTTGTTTATGAAAAAATGAATAATTATGAAGAATTTAATTGCGAGTTTACTTAAATTGATTCAAGAAGCGTAAATCCAGAAAAACGATGAAATTTTCTGGAAAGATACGTAGGCAAATTAATGCTTTTGTTAAAACAAATAAAATCATAGAATTTTTACGTTTTCTTGCGAACTTATGAAAAGATCAAAATATTCCGAGGTTTTTATTAGTTTGCTATTTTAATATTTGCTAGTTTGTTGGTTTTAGTAGCTAGGAATAACTGTTTTTTGATGGTTGTTCGAGTAATATGCAATGATTGGCAAATGTGGGCGATTCAAAGTTCTGACACATTTAACTAATTTAAATAACAAATTTATGATTAATAGTTTTGTTTGCAAGAATATTGATTTGACGAGAGAAAACAATGAATTAAAATAAAGAGTTGAATGTTAGACGTAGTATTTTTCTGAATTGATATTGATTTTTACTTCGGCAACAAAAAGTTGTGAAGTCTTGAATTCATCCAAACTTTTTTTTTTTTTTTTTTTCTTATTTTTTCCTAAAACAAAAAAAATTTTGGTCTAGAACCCGAAATTTTGGGTCCTTGCGAAATGTCTGTCCGTGGTTTTGACTTCTGAACTTCTGTATTCGTAATCTTTGAACCCATCCGACCGATTAGTCTCAAAATTTCAGAATAAGCTTTTTTTAACCATAAGACGGTCGCGTTTGCTGATTCAAGAAAATCCTACAGCGCCATCTAGTACCTGTAGTGCAAAATACCATTTTACCATACAAAATTTTTTTTTTCCTGAGATTATATTGAAACATCCGAATATGCAAAAACCTTGTATTTGGCCCAAAATGATCGATTCCAGAAGATTTTATGGAAATATTGTACCATGACCAAGTTGTCATGCTTTCAAAATTTTGGAAAAAAAACTTCTGTTGACGTAATCTCAGAACCCATCGGACCGATTGATCTAAAATTTTCAAAATAAGCTTTTTTTTTTAACCATAAGCAGCGACGTACGAAGAGTTTTTGATAATAATACAGCGCCATCTAGTACCTGTAGTGCAAACTACCATTTTGCCATACAAAATTTTTTTTTTTTTCCTGAAAAATTTTAAAACATTTGAATATGCAAAAACCTTGTATTTGGCCCAAAATGATCGATTCCAGAAGATTTTATAGAAATATTGTACCATGACCAAGTTGTCATGCTTACAAAAATTTTGGAAAAAAAACTTCTGTTGACGTAATCTCAGAACCCATCGGACCGATTGATCTAAAATTTTCAAAATAAGCTTTTTTTAACCATAAGCAGCGACGTACGAAGAGTTTTTGATAATAATACAGCGCCATCTAGTACCTGTAGTGCAAACTTCCATTTTGCCATACAAAATTTTTTTTTCCTGAGAATATTTTAAAACATTTGAATATGCAAAAACCTTGTATTTGGCCCAAAATGATCGATTCCAGAAGATTTTATAGAAATATTGTACCATGACCAAGTTGTGATGCTTACAAAAATTTTGGAAAAAAAAACTTCTGTTGACGTAATCTCAGAACCCATCGGACCGATTGATCTAAAATTTTCAAAATAAGCTTTTTTTTCGACCATAAGCAGCGACGTACGAAGAGTTTTTGATAATAATACAGCGCCATCTAGTACCTGTAGTGCAAACTACCATTTTGCCATACTCATTTTTTTTTTTCCTGAAAATATTTAAAAAAATTTGATAATGCAAAACCCTTGAATTGGGCCAAAAATATTCATTTCAAGAAAATTTTATAGAAATATTGTACCAGGACAAATTGTTCATGTTTAAAAAAATTTTGGAAAAAAAAAACTCCTGTTGACGTAATCTCAGAACCCATCGGACCGATTGATCTAAAATTTTCAAAATAAGCTTTTTTTAACCATAAGCAGCGACGTACGAAGAGTTTTTGATAATAATACAGCGCCATCTAGTACCTGTAGTGCAAAAATTTGTATTTTATATATCTTGTGTTTTTTCAAAGAATCTAAAAAACTGTTGGAAAAAATATATATATTTTTTTTGAATTTTATATGAAAACAAGTTTTACGTGTTTTTCGTTAAGAAACTACCAACTCAAGTCGACCAGAAAGTGGTAAGATTGAATTCAACAGAATTATCAGCAATAATGCACAATATTCCCGCTCGGCGCTCTGATCGAAAATTTATGTTTTGGTTACATATTTTTGAATTTCCTAGAATGTTATTGCTTCATTCAAATGAAATATTCTAATGAAGCATAGGTATTATGTTGCCGAAGTGCCTGCTAAAGCTTCAGCTTTTCCGATTTTTTTGGCGGGCAATTTAGAAGTAAATATTTACCATTTTGAGATTAATTTCCTATCATCAATAATATTAATCACATTTAAGCGCCCGCCTCTCAAATATTTTAATTAATGTCTTCAAGTTCTAATTTCCTTAATTTCATTGAGGGATCACTCAATTAACAAATTATCTTAAAATAAGCATCAATTTGTCGGTCAATCAATCGATTATCCGCATTTACTCTCAAAAACCACAATTTACCGGTCAACTCATTCAATTTGCTCGCAATTTGCAGTCGAACCAGCCAACTAAACTCAATTAGAGCCATTTAAAGGTCAAAGATGAAACATTTCCATCCAATTCAAAGCAATTTAATTTAATTATATTATTAAGCCATATAACTCTTTTATTGTATTATGGTATGAAGCTTTTCATTTATGTTCAAAACTTTAGTCGTTTTTATAAGTTTTATTAATCGCATCCATTCGAAGATTCGATGAATTTAATAAATAAACTGAAAAAAAATACTGCAATGTGCTTTAATATTTCAAATTGGCTTAAAATTCATTTGGGCAGAAAGATCGAAGACTCAGTTACAATTTTGGATTCAATAATGGCTTATTGAATTATTGATACTTTGCCAGTTTTTCAATCGGTTTATTCGATTCACTTGGAGTTGGCGATATTTTTGAAGAACTTTAAATGCTTTTGAATGTTTTGATTGCGCTTTAATTGCTGCAATAACCGTTAAGTGACTGCCGAAGTGTCTTTGAAGGTTGCCTTCAGCAATTAACTGTTTACAATGGTTAAGCTGTTGATGCTGCATTTAGAATTGAATTGTTTGATTGTTGAATAATTTCAATTGGGTGAATTGTTCAACACGTTAAATTAACTAAGATTAAATTTGGCAATTACTATTTTTTTTTTCAATGTTTTAACATTTTTTCACAATTTTTACTTGCATAAAAACAATTTTAATTCTTATTAGGTGGTGCAAAAATTGACTGCGAATTAATTAAGAGATTTTATAGTGCCGAAATATTGAAATATCCGTTAGCTACATTCGGCGAAAAATTTAATTAATTAATTAATTTTCAGAAAGGACGTCAGAGGTGTATTTAGCATTTCTTTTAAAAAGAAAATTCTTAGTAAATTAAAAATCTTAATAAGCTACTTTTTAGCAGAGATTCTCGTAAACCAGTACTTTACTATTCAAAAATCTGTAGAAAAATAAATCATCATCTATAAATAAACGTTTTAATTGATTTTAGATACATTCACCTATAAATTCTATATCGCAATTTCCAAGCAATAATAAAAATCCACATAAATAATTCAATGATGCAAATAATCAAACCCAGTTTGCTTCATCAACCACTGCTCTGTACTTTACACTTACTGTAAGCACTTAAAAAACGTTGGCGTACCTTCAATCGTTCAATCTTAATATAAATTGAATTGAATGGCAGAAATCTCAATAATTATTTAATTGCATAGAAAAATTGAAAAATTATTGTAAGATCGAAAATTATTTAAATTGAATCAAGTATGTTACAGAAAATCTAAAAAATCAAGAAAAAGAAAGATATAGCTGAAAAATGGGAGAAAATTGTGTGTTTAAAAGTACGACTATAAACCATGTAAGTTATATCGAAAAGTACAGTGCTGGCCTTAGGCAATAGAGCCAGCCTCAATAATAATAATATTTGCTAATGGTAAAGAGTTGGAGGGAAAAATTAATTTGAAAATTGTTGCGGTACTGTTCAGCCCACTGTGATTTAAATGATCTAAATTTTCTTGTAAATGAATGAAACTGCTTTGATAAATGTTTTAAATCGCCTCAAATCGAATGTATCGAGTGAAATAATTGAAATACATTAAATTAATCGAAACTGATGCATAATTAAAGTGGTGAAGCTGTCGGCAATGTAATTATCATCTCAGTTGGCATTCTTGGAGCATTTCTGTTCTTTGTTAATTAATTAACATTTATTTTAATGATTTTTGTGTTTTTCTTGAGGAAAAGCAATTTTCTTGAGTATTTTTAATGCTTTTTATGTTTTTTATGGAATTGAAAGATTTGTAACGAGTTTTAATGTATTTTCATGCATATTTCAATGCTTTGTATTGGTAAACATCGATAGTGAGATTTTAGAGCACAGTTACTTGGGGAGCTGAGTTATTGTCTTTTATCGAGAATTTCCTATATTTTCGATTTGCAAAATAAATTACCAAGGACAACATATTTCATTCTTCCTTTATTCTCAACGCAAGTCAATTTATATCTTGGAGACAATTTTGCTCACATTTCTCAACATTCGTATCTCAATTATCTATACAATTCATCTATAATGATGATGCTGGTGGCATTTGCATTGACATACATTTAGTTTGGACAATAAAATGACTTTGCTGAATAGTGCTCACGTTTTAGGAAACTTGAGACGCTCTGTGGCAACTTCCAGATCATTATCTGAATCATAATCTGAGTATTTCAATTCATACCGAGTATCTGAAAGTTTTGCACGTTCCTAAGAGTGTGAAGTTCAATTAGCGATGAAATTGTTGCGCGTGGTCTGTAAAATCAAAAAGTCACTGACAGTAAAATATGTTTGCCAAAAGAATAAGGCATTCAATTATTGTCCTGTTTGGCAATTTTTATGAATTTTTGCCAAGTTTGAGCGATTTTTGTGGAGCGCAGTAAAATATTTTATTCGAGTTGATTGAATTTATTGGTTTATAGCTTCGATACATTGTAAGAGTTTTGATGTAATTTCAATGTTTCTCTTGAAATTATCTGTAAGTCTTGTTCCACATTCTTCTCATGTTGAGAAAACGATGTTTATTCAAAGAACAAGACAGAACAAGCAGTAATTAATGCTGATTAGGAGAATAATTGTATAATGGATCTGGTTCTTCGATGATTGAATAAATTTCTGGCCAATTAAAAGAATTCGCAATTTTGTTGCAGCGTTAAGTGTTTTTTCATGGAAATATTATCGCTTATCAGATAATTAATGAGCTGCGAGAGCAAAAATTGATAATTAATAATAACCATCATTAATTTTTTCCTTAATTCTTTGTAATTTCATGATTAGCCTGTATTTAAGATAAGTTGTGATTTTGCCGCCAATTTTTGAAGAAGAAAAACTATTACTGTTTGCGATTTTATCGCATATCGATAATGATTAATCAACCATTTTACTAATCAGAAATTAATCAGATTAATTCGCTTTGATTAGTTTGATTAGTTGATTTCTAATTAATTAATCAGCATCCCTACATTGATTTGATAACAAAACAAATTGTGAAAAGTTTTACACGCACGAGGTCCAATTCAAAGAGTTAAAAAATTAATTAAAGCGAAATTTAAGCCTACAGTAATACAAAAAGCACTTAGAGCTGCTTAACACAAGGTAATAAACTACCACAATTAAAGGCAAAGCTTTAACTCTGTCACGACTCGATTCAACTTGTAGCACCATGGATTTTTCACGTTTTGAAGATTCAATTCTGGAGAATATCTTCAGTAACACTAAACAAAGTGATCTCCTGAACCTCATGCAGACTTGCAGCACATTCAATAGGATTATTTCGAGATCTTCGTTGTGTATGAAAAAGATTCAACTGGCTTTTCGACGTTTATCGCACACATTCGATGAAATTTTAGATTTCGATGTGATACGCCACTCTATACGTCAGTACCAGCACATTTTGGTGGATCAGACCACAATCTCTCGAGAAGTGTTTTACACACTGAAAAAACACACGGCAACCATCATGAGCGTAGAGTTTGAACATTGTCGTCTCTCTAGCTTCGATCTAAACTCGGCTATGGCTTACGCCATGAATTGTGAGTTCGTGAGATTCCACCACTGTAATTACAGTAACAACATTAAAAATGATAAGAAAAAGAAGGTCGACTTGCCTTATTTGAAGCGGCTTGTGCTAGATGGCAGTCCGTACGAAATTTTGATCCACTTCAAGGTTGGTTTGAGATTTTCTGATAATGCTTCACCAGCAATTTATACACAATTAAATTTTAATAATCTAATAATCGTTCTTTCCCTCGAAGATCAATACTTTGAAAAAGTTGGATTTCTGTGGACTCCAAACAGCTCTTGATCCAATCTCTCATTCCAACCAGCTAACCTTCTTTCAATTCCTCTTCAATCAACCACACCTCAAAAGATTGAGCATCGAACACGAGAACAATTTCTTATTCCGAAACACCAGCTACATGCTCTTTCCGTTCAAGCTAACCAAATTATCGTTCATCACTCCAGACATTTTTGATGAAACAACTCAGAAGTTCTTTGGCAATTTTTTGCGATACCAAGCTGAAAATTTGATGTACCTAAAGCTCGAAGACATCGAAATGAACAAAGAGATCCTTACGATTTTGCTACAACATCTACGCAATTTGAAACACTTGGAATTTATGGATGTCTCCTTCAAGAATGTTGATGTGGATTTGATACCCTGGAAAAATTATTCGATTAAAAAATTGATCTGCCAAACAAACAATCTGATGGAAGATTGCGGGGAGGCAATGGAGAAGATTTCCCGGCTGCTGCCGAACTTAGAAAAGATTCACTATACTAAGCTAGTGAACAAAATCATGAAAAATGCTGAAACCGAGATGAACCAGGAACCCAAGCACAACGAGACGTTTTGAAATGCTTTCTTATTGATTCCTATAAAATTTGAATAATTTCGTAGAAGTATTGAATTTAGGTATCATCTGATATTGTTTTCAAGAAACTTTTCATTTTCTCGACATTTTCTAGAATCCTTTTAAGTGAAAAATTTTAGAAGGCTTTTGATATGTTATTTAAAGATTTCTAGAAAGCTGTTCAAAAACAGATGAAATAAAATTATTAAATGGCACACTACCCAAATCTCTTGATTATTTACTACTACAACTTTTAAATAATTGATGAAGTATGTTATCGCACATTTTTTGCGCAAATCGACAAAACAGCAGAATATAGAGCAAATAAAAACCTTATTTATAGAAGATCTGCAGAAAAAAAGCAAAAATAAACATACATCCCATCCAAGAGCAGAAAAACATATAAAACACATCAATTTCCTGTTTAATTTTTAATCTGAATGGTGTAGAGATTTCAGAAATTTGCAAATCTAATTAAATTTTTAATCGTCAAAAGAATTTGAGGAATTTAAGTGTAGTGAAATCTATTAAATTTGGATAATCGGAAAATCTGCAAAATAATTGTTAAAATTGCAAAAATCGCAAAAAGTTTGCTAATCTGCAACAAAAGAGTTTGAGCAATGAATTTTTTGGGGTTTCTGATCACGAAATTTGATAATTTCTTTGAAATCGTTCAAATTTCTAAAAATTCCTTTAAATTTCTCTAAGACTTTTTGTGTACTTTCTACAGATTGCTATTTCATTCAAGAATTTCAGTCCAAAGCGCCATAATCTAACGAGCACACATTAAATTATGATTTTATAACTGAATCCGCAGCTATTTCGCTAGTTTTACTATTAAAAAATTTTTTCAATTCATGTTTATTATCTTCGCCTTTTACCATTTGTGGCGTTATTTACGTTTTGTGGAGTTAGTAGAACATAATATATTAAAAATGCTACATCACAACATTCACATCTTTGGATGCGGATTGTTGGTTTATGTGATGATTGTCTTGAAAGAAAACTGTTAAAAATTTGTAAGTTTTAACAAAGAGTAATATTATTAGCGAACTTTGAGATGCTTTGAATGACAAGTTATTTTTTAGTAATGAGTTGGAATTTCAATAATTAAATTATTTTACCATAGTTATGTGATTTCTTGAGGTAAATTAAAGATATAGAATATAAATAAATGGTTTCATAAAACTTTTGATATAAAGGACTTTTGTTTGCATTGCACATGAATATCTCAAAATTCGTGAATATTTTTCTTCATACTATCTTCAAAAGGCAACAAAAGGCAGATTTACAGAATTTGAAATTTCTCAACACTTTTCGTTGTGTTATGTTGTTATGTTATGTTAAGTATCGTGGCTTGGGCCAATAAGCACTTGGAAAGCACTTGAAGCGATTCAAGCCATTCAGCAAGTCAATGAGCTTGTGAATATTTTTGAATTATTTCGAATTATTGGGATTGTTTGGCGATTGCAGCATAATTTGAGGAATTATTTGGAATTATACGAGAAAAGTGGGTCAAAGTACTTAGATGCCAATTCTCTCTGAATTGGAGTTTTTTTTAAATTGAAGGAATTTGATGTTTTTGGAGATTAAATTGAAGATTTATCGCTTGGAGAGTTTTGGCGGAAATTTGGCGGAAAGTCTCTCAAACTCGTGATTGGAAATTTCTGATGATATTAAACAGGAAACATAAAGAGCCAAGGAAACCAATTTCAATAAATCAAAATTCTATTGAATATATGTTTTCTAATGAGTTTAAAGAAGATCTGTCTTGTAGATACCAAAAACATACGTATTTTCAATTAGAGGAAGTTCTGGAATTAAAAGCATTTTCAAGATTTCTATCTAAAATCCAATAAATAACAATAAATGCAACCCTTCCCTTTAAAAACACCATAACGCACAATTACAGCATGACATGGACCTTTTCACAGTTCCACTATTTATTGCAGTTTAGATGGAATTTAATGTAATTCAACATAATTCAAAGCATTTCAATTTTCAAGGCATTATGCGCTTCAATTACCAAACAAACCGAACAAACACCAACTCGGAACAAAAAATCCAACCAATTTGAATTTAAACTGTCTTCTGGTATTTTCTCCAAATAACCAAATAAAAGATTTTTATGAACTCTTATGTGTGCCGAGATTTATCTAATTTATGAATTTTGTCGAGTTTATGGAGTTTTATGTACATTGATGTACTTTTACGTCGACTAATGATAGTTTTGTATAGTTTTGTAGTTTCCGGTGCTTTCATTCACTTTACTCATTTTTTCTTTGATATTTTTTATTTCACGCAAACGAAAGGCCAACAAATTTTGGTAATTTCTGGTAATGAAATGTTTTTCTTGAAGTCGCTTGTCGTAAATCTTATTCAAAGTTATTCAAAATTATTCAGAAGATAGTTGAAGAGTTCGAAAAGAGTTTCGTTTAATCATCTGTCATTAAAACAGATAACAATAAAAACATCGTTCGGGATTGGAGGAGGTTACCCAAGTGTTTTGAGAGGATTCCTGTTAAATTTTTAAGGTTAATATTCGAGATTCTCAAACCTTAAATTACAATAAAAATGGAAATCCAAAGCTCTGGCAACTCAACCAACTAACAAAACCGACAAAAAACTAAATTTGAATACAATTTATCATTAAATTGGACCCCAAGTCGTCTTTCTGGATCGGTTGGAATTGCAGGAAGTCTCTTCTTTTTGCCCGTCTAGATCTTGAACTTGAATCCGCTTCAACTGCTTTCAATTGCTGCGCCAATTTTTGCCAGTTTTTTGTTTTGGCGGGCAAATATTAAAATTGGTGCCTGCACTATACGAGGCATTTTTTAATAAGTTCCGCTAATTGCAGGCAATTTGAATTCGAAAAGAAAGTAACGTTGAAGGCAATTAATGCGTACATGTAGCTTCTTTTACTTTAATATTTGGCTACTTAACGATTTCGATTTTTGTTTCAATTTTACTCAGATTTGGGGGCTCTTTATGAATTATTTCTCTGCAAAGTTAAATTTTTGCAAATAGTGTTTCATCTAAATCTGTTTGGTAAGCAGAGTGAACCCCGGAAATCATTCAATCACCTCCCTGGGCCAACAAATATATCCAGCTTACCATCTCTCATGTTTATTTAAGCGGATAAAACTCTTCTTTTGAGCATACGCACCTTAATTTAATCTTTATTGGCTATTTGTTCGAAAGCAAATTGTATTTATCGCTTTGAATCGACATTTCATTTGATTTTATTTTAAAATTCATTTGATTTTTACTGCATAAGCTTTGAGGCATAAGCTAATAAGTTAATAAGTCAAACTATAAGAGATGTGGGCTCGGCATCAAGTTATTTAAACAAATGTGAAATTGGCAACAAATAATCGCAAATTAATCTTTATTAAACATTACGGAGCATTGTTTCGTTAACAAGTTTCAGCTAATTTTTCGGATGAAATCTTGGCCAAATCAGGAAAACAATCTTATTTTGTATTCAAATTTAATAATTTTTAATTAAACTGTATTTGGATCAAGTGCCGCATAAAGAAAGAATTAGCTTTGAATAGACAGCTTTGATGAGATTTCGTAATTATTTAAAGTTATTTCGATTATTCCAGCCTACAATGATTTATTCTTGGTTTCTTGTCTTCTTTATTTTTTGAGAAGCTCCACCAGCTTGATTAAATCTAGAGCTTTTACAGCTCCAATAAACAATTCTATAATTTAAAACCGTTTTTCCTAGCTGAATCAACAATTCTGCATTTCAATTTCAGCTACAATCAAGATGCATTTGCAGTTTATTTGTTTTTATTGCATTTGCCTGAATTCTTCTTGACTTTTTAATATTTCAATTTGCATCGAGATTTTTTCATGAAAGGGGTAATTGTGAGAAAGTTTTATTTTCTACTCGAAAATAGAATGCAGAACATGGCTTGCCTTGAATTCTCAATTATGTGCATTAAAACGTGAAGAAATACTGTTGCCGGATTCTTTGTTTAAACATTGTTTAAGGTTTAATTGACGAGTAAGCACTGATTTCTATTATGCCTAAAGAATTTCTCCTAGAGTCTTCTAAGATTATTCTATGCCGTTAATGAAGATGTTTCTTCTTAATCTAAGAATAAGGCTTTGATTTTATCTTTTGTGAAAAATTCAAACATTATATTGCAACAATAATAAAACAAGAAGTCTGAAGTTTTACTCCATATTAAGATCAAATAAATATCTTTAATAAACATTTCCTCATAAATTAAAAATATAACCATCGAATAATAAACAAAACCGTCGGAGCTCTAAATTCATTCAATATAGCTTCTCATTCAGCATTGTCTTCGACATGTCATCGCCACATATTGTACTATGAGCTGTCTCATAAAGACATTTAAAACAATAAAAACATTCAATATTCTTGAAAAACAGTATTGCATAAAAATTAAGAAAGCACCAAGTTCTAGCACATTTTCAAACACAATACTGCAATGTGCTTCAAAATACAAACGGCAATGTGCTATTTGCATTGATTTAACATGAGGGCATGAAGCACCACCACATGCACGAAACACTTGTTCGAGACTTATGCGATAATGGCAGATAAATGCACTAGTTACTAGTTTCGATGGCAAAACCGCAAGGCAAAACAGTCTGAAAGTGCTATTCAATGCGCTTCTCGTTTTTTATGTAAGATTTGTGCTTTTGTGGTTACTGTTCAGATTTTTGCGGCTATAAGTTCTGGAGAAGCGACTAGAATACTTACAAGAAGATGTTTTTCATATCGAAGATTTTACAGAGTGTGTTTAAGGTGTGGAGGCGAACTTAATGGAGAAAGCGCAAAAAAATCCAAAAATCCGTTGACAAACACACAAAAATGCCGAAAATAGAGTTTCTCCAACTCATTCAACTGTTTCAGGTTGGTTAAAGGTGCATAAATAAATGGTGCATAAATTACACGCTTAGTTGACGACCCCTCGACCCCGAAATATACCGCTTTTATCAGTTTTCAGTGAATTCTAATGATATTTTGTTTGTTTATGCAATTTTATAATTTTATGAATGAAAATGAATTGAAAACGAAAAGAATTTCATTAAACATAAAAAACGCAAACAAAATTCAAATATTCGTCATCCAGTAAGTTGTGGTGGTGGCTTATGTTTATTGAACACTTGCTTATACTTTTGATGCAACTTCAGCTCTCTTAAAAATATTCAAAGAGTTCCGTTTCTGAGCTTATTCTCTTTATGTTTTTTCTTATAAAGTTTTTTCTTCCATTGCTCTCTCTATTGTTTAGATTTTTCATCATCCAAATATTTTTCAAAAAGTTAAGATTTAGCTTCAGAAAATGAAACACCAGAAGCTCCAAGTGAATTCTAATAATTAAATCACAGTTGGCCAGTTTTGAGCAACATGATAATTTTTTTGTTGGATTTTTTGGTATTTTCGCTTTCCATGCTTTTTGGCCGTTTAATGTAATTTTGAGGGCGAGACATTTGTTATTTATGATTTAAGATATATTAAAGAAACGAATTAAGTATTTATGATCTTGTATGCTGCAATAAATATTTGTTAAACGCATTACAGTAGTTTTATAATTTAATGTTCTTATTTACGATATAATCGATTCATACCGAATATTACATTGAAAATACTAATTAAAATTGTCTCTGCCTCCACATTCATCATGCTTTATCGAATATCATGGAGTTTTTGCGGTTAATTCGTACGAAATAAAACTAAAAACGAGTGAAAACTAAGCCAAAGATGCATAGAGCGCGCTTCTCAGAATATACAGAAAGACTCCACAAAAGAACAAAACAAGAAGAAAATTCATGCAACAGCTAAAGGAACTAAATAACATCGAACAAAACTAAACAACTAGTTGCTTGTTCAAAGCAGCAAAGCCAAGCAAAAGCAGAGATTTTTTCGTTTTTCCATATACTTTTTGAGTTTTCATACAGTTTTATTGAGTATGAGTTGTGGCCTGCTCAACTCGCTGTTCAGTTTCAATTTGAATGCGCGACGATAACGTTGTTCATGTTGCGGTAGAAAAAAATTCCACTTGGCTTGCTACGATCGACTCGTACTTGAATAATAATTAAAACATAAATGCTTTTACAGCATTAAAACAGTTGGAATTGTGAATTGTGAATTATTGTGCTTTATGGCCATTTCGCTTACGATATTTCGGATTTTACGAGAATTTCGTAGATTTTATAGTTTTTATGGCAAAACTGATTACAATGAATAACCCAAAAAATATTTAATTGAAAAAAGTGTGATAAGATTTCATTGAAAAAAAAAATTACAAAATTAAATTGAATTTTGTTTCAAACTATGAGCAAAGTGTGTAACTTTCAAGTAATAAAAAAAAAAGTTATCAACAAGTTTTTGGAAAAATCGACGAAATTTATGAGATTCTGAGTTTTCTGGAATTACTCAAAGTTTGAAAGGTCAACATTTATTTGGTTAATTGATTTGATAGCTGGAAGTGCCATGTGCTGGATCACTTGGAAGTGCTGATTGAATTTAATGTATTTTGTTGTTTGATTCATTGATGAAATCATAAAAAATTAAAGATGTTACTCAGTTCTTAATGAATTTACTGGAAAAATATGGAAAACATGGAATTTTATAAATCAAATGAAATTTGAAAGGTTTTTGTGGTTTCTGACATTTACTGATTAAATTGTTGAGGGAATAATGGAATTTCTCGCAAATGTTTTGTAAATATTGCCGACTCAAATATACGTATAGGTACTTGTAAAGTAAATACATACTAATAAATAATCAATCTTACAAATATCTTGGATTTTTTGAGGTTTTTTGGGATTTCTTGAGAATAATTGAAAATATTTTAGAAAGGCCTTTATTGTCGGTTAGAGGCTTGTATTGCAAATAATTAAAAATTTTCCTCTCAGAGGCGACAGAAGTCTCAATCTTTTTAAAATTAATTTTTAAAATTTAATTGCAATAACTTTTTCTATAACTTTACGAGTATTTTTAATTAAAATCACAAGTTGATCGTCAAAAATACATAAAATCTTTAAATATACCTGCCTCTAAGTCGTAATTCCCTTTCAAGTATTATGCGCTCCAATTAAAAATAAAAATGCAAGTAAAACTGCAAATTGCACTGTTTGAACGTTGGTTTGTTGAGATAATTGTCAAAAAGGATGTTTGACTTTCAGAATGGATCTACCTGTTATTTTGACTTTATTGTAATTTTCTGTTATTTACGCACTTTGAAATCTTACTCTTAGTTTATTCTTTTTCCGGCAAGATTTACCAAAAGTTATAGAAAAAATGAATGAACCATATCTCAAAATCTTGAAATTTGATTAACTTCAAACATCTTAGAATTTCATTCATAAATCTTGCGTTTTCAGAATTTTTTGAAGATTGTAATTTTTAGCAACGCAAATAAAAGTGAAAAAGGTTGATTTTAGTTTTTCCAAGCAAGCTGTGATTGGTTTTATGATAGTTTTATGATCAAAGTGCCATTAAATTTGTTTTTGATCTATTTTTAAAATTCCAACTTACATGTGATTTATAACGTAACTGACCTCAAAACATCCTCCAACTCAACTAAGTTTAACACATATTGTTGTTTTGAACATCATCTCATTAAATTCATTATATTTAAAATCTCAAAAACACATTCAATTCAATGCAAATCTTCACCAAAAAATCACTCAACAGGGAAAAGTTCCCATCAAAACACATTTTCTTTGCATTTTACTCGCAATTACTATATTTTATAAAACTTTTATGGGTTTCTCGTGTTTTTTCGGTGAATCCACTTGATCTACATTTCAAACTAATTCCATAATCTTTTGTTCTGTCTCGAAATATTTCGAGATCATCTTCTTTTCACTGAGCCGTTAAATTCAGTAGACATTCAAACTTTTACGAGCGCACCATATTTCATGATATTTTCATAAATTCATGGAAGTTTTGTGAATTTTATAAATTTGCATTCAAAACGCTTCAAAAGAGATTTCGAGATGAACAGCTGAATGATCATGTAAAATTATAAAAATTATGAAGAAACGCGTAAAACGTAAGAAAAATACATCAAAGAAAATTTTAAGTTTGATGAAACTCAAATATAATACTGTTCGATGATCCAGAAAATCTTCCAACAAGACAATTGAAACTGTTCAAGACTCTGATAAAAAAATTTTCCACTATAATCTTCTTTCTGTGCGAGCTCATCTCCGATTGCTTTTGAATGCTTTAAGCTCCTGGATTACAAGATTGTTCGATAAAGATGAAAAATTTGATATCAATTAAAATTTAGAATAACTGGCCTACTAGATTTTGTATTCATCTTGTATTCATTACTGGTCAGTATCAGCGATAATATCGAAATTCAACCACATTGAGCCGCACAAAAAAATGTAACCGCAACTCACGTAGTCACGTAGCACCGACGTCTTACGCAAATTTAATTCTTTTTAATGTTTTAAAACTTTTCGTTTAGGCTTTTATTCATTTAAAAGTATTTTTCATTATTTTTGAGCGACAACAATCGACACGATAAAGTCGTTATGAAAACGTTTTTATGGGTTTATGGTGCTATTGTAGCAGAAACTTGATGGGGTTTGCTGGAAATTGGCGAAAATTTGTTCTTGAAAATGTAACTGACAATTTTTACGGGATTTCTTTGGAATGTTGTATAATTTGTGATTTCTGAGTGATTGTTTTGGGTGGAATTTTTAATTCTAGACTCTAAACTTTGTTTTCAACGATATTTACAATTGATCAATCATAATGGCTTGGGATCTTATCATAAACGCATAAGCTTTACAAAGTTTATACAGGAAGAGCCATCTGATAGTAATTAATGGTTACTAATTGATAAACTTGTTAACAGACACCCACACTTCCTACTTTGCTGCTCTACTCCACAAAAAAATGGCTAACCAAGAAAACACCAGTAGCTTCCTGTTCATTTATCTAAATCCTATTTTAAAAATTTAAAAAGCACGTGGTCACAATATATCGTTAACGATTAAGAGGCTTACTAATTGCAATTGTCTTGCAGACTAGAAACAAAACACCAAAAACCGAAGAAAAAACTAAAAGTTCATGAAAAAAACTAAAACTGCCATCAAAAGAGGAAAAAGTCTGAAAACCTGCTTATAAGCATCATTAACAAAGAAACAGCATAGTGGCTTTTGCTTTTGATTTCTATCGAATTCTAAAATCTTGGAAAGAACTTGAACAAGACCAAGTAACTAAGCAAACCATGGAACATGGAAGTGAAAAATGTAAATTCGGCTAAATTAAAAAGAACAAGAATATAAAGTCTTAAAAAGCTTCTTATTACTTTATTGCCTTGATTTGTTGGATCGGTTGGATTTTATGATATGTTGGATTAGCTGGGAAATGTTGAATCATCACCAAACTATTTTGTTGATACTTTGAGCGACATTAAAACGTGGAGTAAGGGTTTAACGGTTTTTATGGTTTTCTTAGTTTTTTGATGATTTTTCGAAGAATTTTGATTTTTAGAAGAGTCAGTAATAAAATTATAAATATGGAATTATAACCATTCTATAGAATAAAATAAAAAATAAAACTGGATGTGTTAAAATTTTCAAATTATGTCCAAAATTAAGATTCCATAAATAACTTAAATATTAGGAATAGTCCAAAAACTGCCCACTTTTCATTACGTTCCTCTGCAGCGTTCATGAACATAGTTTATATACTCATTATAAAGCTGTGTAAATGCAAATTCACCTGCGATAAAGAAGCAAAGTCAAAACAATGCCAACACTGTTTTTATTAATTTTCCCCACGACATTGTTGAATTCATGAATTGTAAAAATATTTATTGTTTTACATTTTAAGTGGACTAATTGTGGAAGTTCAAATAGTCATTACCTGCATTACTTGGCATTTCTTTCTTAATAACATTTCTTTGGCGGTTTAGCTTGTTTTTTGTTATTTTCATAAAAAATGGTAAAGAAAAATGGTTACGTGTAATATTGTTAAAGTGGTTACAACTCAAATCATTTCATTTATTTTGCAATTCTCAATTAAAACAATTAAATCATTAATGAGCCGGAGAACTGTAACGTGTCAAAATGAATAAATCTCAGCAACAATAGAGGTGTACAGGAACGCCAGGCGTCAATTTTGTCATTTCGGGTTGAGACATAGTTTTTAATTTTGAGACCATTCTGAGTAATTATGAGAGGATAACGATAATTATGAGACATTGCACGGGAGAGGGTGGTGAGGGTGGTAAAAAAACTCCCCAGGATCCTAGAATTGGGGGAGTCATGACGCCAAAAAAAAATTTTTATTATATTAAAATATCTATCTTATTTTGATACATTTTGACACTGAATTAGTTTTTTCGAAAAAAAATGCATTAAGAAAAAATATCTACGAAATTTAAATTTCCATACATTTTCCATTCCGAAAGATGTTGCAATCTATATTAATATCATATTGGGCTGCAATTTTGAAATTTTATAAAATATTTATAATTTATTGCGGTATGTTCTACAAGAAAAATATTATGATACCATTGAAAAAACTTTTTTTGCAACACTTATATGAACTTTACTCTAAAATTTTCTTTGAAAATCTAATATTTCGGGCATAATAAACTCAAATGTTGTTAGATTTTAAAATTTCAAAGCTTGTCGGAATCGTCATGAAAAATTGACACTGAAAATAAAAATAAAATTTCGAATTTTCCGTTTTTTGAAAAATTTAGTTTAGCATCTCGACTACCTGATAAAAGGATTTGACCTTTTTTTACCATAGCAACTTTATTGCCACGCAGTCAAGTTAAGTCAAGCTATCGGGTTAACTTCTTATTATGCAGGTAGTAAGAACTTTAAAAGGATGATAATTTTGACTTTTTTTTTCAAGTCTAAAATATTTTTTTAATTCTATAAAGTTTTTTGTTAGTTCGCAAAAGTGAAAATTCGAACCAGAAAAAAATTGTAATTGTTGAAATTTTAGAATTTCAAAATTCGAATTCGTAATATTAACAATTAAAAAAAAAAACGTGTTGAGTTTTCGTAGTGCAAACTTAAATTCAATTCTAAAGTTTGATGCAGCATAAAACACAAACTTTTGGAAAAGCTCATTCAGTTTAAAAATTAATTTGTCAACGAATTCTAAAAAATTTGCACACATTAATTTTTTCAAACATCAAAAAATTTCAAATTTCTGGTTCGAATTTTCACTTTTGCGAACTAACAAAAAACTTTATAGAATTAAAAAAATATTTTAGACTTGAAAAAAAAAGTCAAAATTATCATCCTTTTAAAGTTCTTACTACCTGCATAATAAGAAGTTAACCCGATAGCTTGACTTAATTTGACTGCGAGGCAATAAAGTTGCTATGGTAAAAAAAGGTCAAATCCTTTTATCAGGTAGTCGAGATGCTAAACTAAAATTTTCAAAAAACGGAAAATTCGAAATTTTCTTTTCATTTTCAGTGTCAATTTTTCATGACGATTCCGACAAGCTTTGAAATTTTAAAATCTAACAACATTTGAGTTCATTATGCCCGAAATATTAGATTTTCAAAGAAAATTTTAGAGTAAAGTTCATATAAGTGTTGCAAAAATAGTTTTTCAATGGTATCATAATTTTTTTCTTGTAGAACATACGGCAATAAATTATAAATATTATATAAAATTTCAAAATTGCAGCCCAATATGATATTAATATAGATTGCAACATCTTTCGGAATGGAAAATGTATGGAAATTTCAATTTCGTAGATATTTTTTCTTAATGCATTTTTGTTCGAAAAAACTAATTCAGTGTCAAAATGTATCAAAATAAGATAGATATTTTAATATAATAAAAAATTTTTTTTGGCGTCATGACTCCCCCAATTCTAGGATCCTGGGGAGTTTTTTTACCACCCTTACCACCCTCTCCCGTGCAATGTCTCATAATTATCGTTATCCTCTCATAATTACTCAGAATGGTCTCAAAATTAAAAATTATGTCTCAACTCGAAATGACAAAATTGACGCCTGGCGTTCTTGTACACACAATAGAGCATCGACATGGTGAATTTAATTCATTTCATAAATATGTAATGTTTCCGAAAGATGACTGGGATCTTTTCTTTCTTCCGCATACTTTACTAAATATTTATCATTGAGCTAGCGGGGCAATTTTCTATTCTTCTCCTAGAAAAGACTTGAGAATGCAATTTTTGCAACATTTTCTTGCAATTTGCCGCAAATTGGCTATTGTTTCGTAAGAATTGTATTATACTTCAAATGTAAATTGTGGGCTGGAGCGTATAAGATTTTAAATGAGTCGTTTCAGAGTGATGAGGAAAATTTCAACCATAAATCTAAATTTTTAAAATGCTCAATAAAGAAAATTGGAATTTTTGAAACGCCGTGGAGCTAGTCTCCACTTTCCATAAAAAATATTGGGCTGATAAGGAAATCAAAGAAAACACTTTGGGAAAATGGAATAGCGTCTTATCCGAGTCTTATCAGTCTTTATCTTTTTTTATCTACAAATATTTTGGCACAACTCGCGCTATAACTGGAAAACAAAGCAAATACTCAGTTTACTTAAAACACACTTCAACTATTGACTCAAATTACTAACAAAACTGATAGCATTGATAATATCACGATAACGAACTAATGAAACCCCGGAGGGATGACGAAATTTTATAGTTACAAATAACTGCCTCAAATATTCAGTTCGATAAGAAATTCCTCGGGATAGGTTGCTAAATAGCAAGAGCTATATATTTATTTTGTGTTTTTAGAGTTTTTGTTAATGGTTTTTTGTTTTTGTTTTTTCTAAAAAGTGTTTCTTGTTACTTGTTAGATAATTGAAATTTCACGGCAAATATTTCATCAATTTGCATTGCGGGAGATGATTTACTGGATGGTTGAGCCGCTGGTAAAGTTTTTACTTATATTTAGTTTCTAATGGAGTTTGCAGACCTTTAAGTAGCTATTCGAGAGATCGAGTGTGTAATTGTGGAACGCTATAGGTAGTCAAGGTTAAATATGTGAGATGAAGAGAAATTACGTGAAATTTGATAAGCTTCTAATCTGATTCACTGCTCAAAAGTCGTTGTTCCATGTTTGGATCATTTTTATTGCTTTCTCAAAGATATCAAAAAGCTATAATTGAAATTAAAACCAATTGAAAGACAATCATTTCTAAACGTCGCCATCTTACCTTTCCCAACCTTGTCACTCAAAGGGTCAATTTGGTTTGCGCGATAATTGAATTTCTCAGTATTTTTTTCCACTCTTGTTGAACTTTTTTTCATGTTTCTCGTGATTGAAAAGTAGAAACTTGGGAAACTTTAAAACAAAACTCGAAAAAAACTATTTTTTATATAGAAAAGCAAGCAAAAAATGCCTTTAACATAATAACGTTAATTATGTTAACATGTTTTCGGAAATATCTGTGCCTTTTACGAGATCTTATGATTTTCTGAGATATTTTGTTAGTTATAAATTTTCCCTTCGTAGTTTTTTTTTGACGAAAAATGAAAGAAATATAGACAATTGTTATTTACAAGCCAACCAAACCCTACAAAGTGTCTGGCTAAAGCGTTCTCAGACAATTATCGCGATTATTCTAGCATGAAAGATATTTTTATTGTCTCCCTCACGGTATTTTTCGCTTACACAATTTTTACTCAATTTTCCACTGAATCGTTCGGAATTTTAACTTTTTAGTGAATTTCAAATTTCAGTGGAGAAAACTATGTTTTTCAAAGAAATTAACTAAAGTTTAAGAAAATTAATGAAAATTTGCCGCACAATAATTTTTAATTTTGAAAAGACTTTGCTTTTAATTTTATATTTAATTCTCTTTAATTCATGAATTTTTTTGGGTTTATAAAACATATAAATTGTGTATAAATTTGTAAGTCTTTAAACTGCTTTAAAGTTGTAAGCGGTGAATCAATGATCCACGCATACAATAGCTGAATGCAATTGGAAATCATTAATTAATTATTTAATGGAATTTTATTAATCACCAACACATAAGACGTTTCTGGTTTAATTTTCTTTAATGTATTTTAATTATTTTGTTATTGTTTGTTTATTTCTTTTGTTGCTATTAAAGCTTGTGTTGCGTTTTCATTGTAATGTGATGCCTTTTGATGATATTAATTATACCAACATTTTATATGAATGCGTGGATTGGATTAATCATCAATTCTGCCAGGAAACTTGGCTATGGAAACGTTAAACCAAGCTAAATGGTTATTGTTCACCAGAAACAAAAGGAAGGCGCGATTTCAGCGGTTTGTTTTAAACTAATTGTGGACTAATGTCTGCTGCAGTCGAATAATTTTGTAGTCAATAATTATTTAAATCAATTTGTATTGAATTGAAGTAGGAAATTGCAAGATATTTAATAGACTGTAAAAGTTAGAGCCTTACCGCTTTTTTCTTTAGACCTGTCAAAGTTGTTAACAAATCTCAACTGAAAATGATTCTTTCGAATTTCCCATGACTTTCCATTAACACTATAAAAACAAAGGGAATTCCTCTCGCATTCTAACAATCCTATGTTTGAGATGTTTCCCTCTTCTCAACAATCATCTAATAAAAGCCACTTTACAGATCTTTACAGTCACATCATCTGCCGACTTGATGCATATAAGAATATTTTCTGCCAAGCATGCGATTCTTGATCTTCGCTAATTAAAATTGCAGAATAGCTCACAAATGTCCAATTGTCTCGCAGTTTTCTCTGTTTTACAAACTTTTTTACAGCGTTTGTGTGGGGTTTCACAACATTCACCCGACAATTTTTCAATTATAGCGAATTGATTGAGGTTGTTAATGAAAACTTGCAACCCATGAACCACAAATTGGAGGCAAATAAATGTTTTTTGGATGTTTGAAGGGCAAAAAGACAGCGTGAGATAAAATTATGTTGTAATTTTTTATACGTGAGGGGATGATATTAATCATCTTACTTAATTTAACTAATTGTTAAAAATGTTCTTTCATATCGATTAGAGACAATCCGCAAGTCTCTGCTCCGCACCGAATCACTATCAATAACACGAAATTTAGCAACAAAAAAATTCAAACAGCTTAAAGGCTAAAACGTTTTTATCTAGTCTCTACATGAATAAAAAATTCAACAAATTCATTTTAATTGAATCATTCGATAAATGTTCCCTCACAATTATTCAGCCTCTCGAATCAATTTTTAATTGGCTGCCAGCATCAGAACAGAACAAGCTAAATATTATTTGTTATGAAGATATGAAAAGAAGGCATTTTATGGGCAGGGTTATGACAATTATGAATTTAAGAGATGATGAAAATTATTATTGAGGATGTCTTTGAGAAGAGTTGAAATGTGTTGGACCCAAATAGAATTGATGATATTCAGTAACCTCCTTACCCCTGCTTTGAATATCAAGATCGACAATTTGATTGAAAAGAATTCTTCAGCTACACAGCACAACTTACAAAAATGTATGATTCGAGCAGAAAGTGACAAAAACGGCAGCTAAATCAATAAATTGTTAATTTTAAACTCTCAGGCCATCATTAAATCATCCTTTGCTGCATTTTCTTAACGCAACGTATGTCTGCATTTATTAATGTTGTCTAGAATTGACGGTTACATTGCAGATACTTCAAATTCTGCATGTCCAGCAATCGAAATGACACGTCCATCAATTGTAGAGTTAAACCATTTGACTTTTGATGGGTTTTTGAATACTACAAAGTTACTTGAGGGAGTGCTAGAACTAGCTAAAATGTTGCAAAGAGTTGCAATTTTTTAAACTAGAAAGAATTGAAAGATTTATGCGACAATTTATTGACATTAATGATGAACGAGCTGCTTGAATTGGAAACAGTAAAATATGATAATTGTATTAAACTGGGTCACATTTAAGTTGCTGAAAAGAACATTGTCTAACTTTTTTGGAAGGACCACTTAAGCAACTCATTGACGAATTGATTATTATTTGGCTCTTTTTCCATTCTACTCAATCAACTGAACATTGTCTAATATTGGACTTCCATTTATACCAAAAAAGCAATAAAATTGATTAAATTTTCAAACAGCCAAACAAGTCAAACCAAAAAAACTTTAATAGCGAGACGAACAAGACATGAACAATATTGAATTCGAAAAATCGAGAGATTTAAAAATCTAAAAAATTGTCTGGCAATTAAAGAATGCAAACTGAATTACTTTTAGAATTGCGTTGGAATTACTGACAACAGAGAAACGGAGAGTTTTTCTGGAAAATTGTTTATATGGTAATGCACGTTTTGCTTGAATAGCTGGGCTTTTTATGCTGGTAATGAAATTAATTGTGTAGCACTCTCGCTCCATGTTACTAAACAACATTTTACATATTTTTCCTTCATGTCAATTCATTTCGATCCATGTCTAGTAGTTTACTTGAGTTACTCAAGTCTATAAACTCGCTATAGTGTAGCAATTTTTATTTTATGAAGTTTTAATGAAGTTTTTTATGTTTTTGAAGCGATTCATTTAAATTATTATTTTTATGTAATTTCTGAGGAGTTATAGGGCAAGATTGATTGAGACTGGAATGATGTAATGACACGCATTATATTTTTTGAACTCATGTTTTATTGCTTGCGGAAAATGTTAATATTGTGGAAACAATTAAAATCAGTTGAGATTTAAAAGTGCCAGATTTACAAGCAACTAAATTTATAAAAACAGAAAACAACAAAACTCTCAACAACAAACTTTTCTGTGAATTTCGTTGTTATTGTCTTTTACTTGATTTTTATTACATTTACGATTTGACTCGGCATCTCTGGGCCGTCGGGGAGCTGCCACTCGATATTATCAACGCACTACTCACACATCTCATATTCAATTTAATATTTAACTTATAACTGCTCCTTAATTAAGCAACGTGCGTACTTGTAGTATGGCACTCGCATTACTTGCTCATATTTCGTAATTTAGTATTTACTTGTACTTGGTTTAATGTTGCCAAAAAGGCCACGTACGTTACTTGAATTACTTAAATTTTACTTGAATTAAAGTGCATTAATTGAACTTATGCTTTTTGCATGTTTTTACATGCTTTATGCAACATCAGCCGCAATCTGGCGCGAAAAATACAACTTTTCCGCTTTTATTGGCTTTTGCGAGGTTTTATGATATTTTGCTTTTGTTTAACGATTCGGCAAGTATTCACTAAATGAAATACTTTTAGTGTTTTAAAATACTTGAAAAACGTTAATTATTATTTTGCTTAAATATTTAAAATATTTATAATTTATGCAATTTTACCTATAATTTGTGAGGAAAGTGAAAATTTCTCTTTTTACTCTTTTGTTTGTGCTTGAAGTACTTTTGAGGTATTTTGGAATAATTTGGAAATCACGTTGCAATTGCTGTTGTCTCGAATTTCTTACATTTTCTTCCATTTTTTGCGTTGAATTTATATTTTTTAACAATTTTTGGGGAGTGACAACTGTAAGTAACTGTCGAGACTTCATAAGTTGATTGTGGGTTTTGTGGTTATTGACACTGTTTTTTTTTTTAAACATTTTGTTTATAAGTTTCTGTTCTATAAAATCCTCAAATACCTGAAGATTTGTCGGAACTTCTAAAAGATTTGTTTTCCTAGCGCAAAGTCTGCTAGATAAGAAATTGAAAAGTTGAGTTATTTTATATTTATTAAATGCTTGAGAACGAATCCTTGATGTTTTCTTATAAATAGATCGTCTATTATTAGTTCCTGATGATTTTTCTTCAATTTTCTATTTTATTATCTCAACAATAAATACCAAAAAACTTGAAATTGAAGACAAACATTGGTATTTTGATACTCTGTTACAATTTAGGTAGCACCGTCACAAATCCATAAGTCGCAATGTGAAGGCAGAAACTCTATAAAAAGAATTTATTTATAATAGATATTCAATACATCGTCATACTACATGTTATTCTATTCTTATAATATTTACACGCACGTGAAAAAGATAAGAAAAATTGAAACATATCAGATTTGTTCGATAAAGTTGAAAATACAAAAAAGGAAGTCAAGGCACCTCAACCAACCTCAACACTTTCAGTAGTCATTCTCAACTCATTCTCAGCTTGATTTGGTCTTAAAACTGGACTTTAGAAAAAACGGACAAACCGGGTTTAAAATCAAAATATTGTCAAAACTCGCTAAATTGGTATAAATTGCACTTTAATCCAAAATTTCTCGTCATTAGCATAAAAAAGTAATTGTGGAAGATTTTTAAGTTCTCATTAAAATAATTTCGGCTTATTGGAGTCAGGAGCACCAGGTCGTATATTATCAGATGATATCTGTTGATAATCCATTGATAATAATTAACACCAATTGTGACAAAAATAGCCTCAAAATTATTTTTGCGAGAAATCGAAAGAATTTTAAGAAACTTACAAGAAATCTGAAAATCGATTAAAAACGATTACATGTTTCGTTATACTTTGTTTTTTTCCAGTTTACCACTTAAGATAAAGAGAAAATCTCCAATAATTTATAAATATTTATTGTTTGTAGAAACACGAGACACTTTTATTTGAAACAGAACGGTGATCGTAATGATCGTTTTGCATTGTTTATTGAATCATTTGGGAGAATTGTCCGATTTGCATCTTATCCGAACTTACAATGTTCTATCAATTTTGTAAAAAAGAAGATTCTATACATTTTAGTTTTATGATTGTATCAAGTGCTAAATTCATTAAAGTATTCTGGACAACATTTTTTAAACAATTTATCTTGATAAACCATTAAAAATTGGGCAACCCAAAAAAAAAGAACTATCGAAATTCCATATTTTCTCCAATATTCACATAAGTTCAACATAAATTACTGAATTTAATTGAATCAGCACTAAACACTTCCACAATCGTTGCTTCAACAAACAAACAACAAAATTTTGAATCAGGGATGGACAAACTGTGTTAACTTGATTATTTTGCTCGAAAACAATTATTTAAAAAATTAGTTAAACTTAATTTAAATCAAACGTTAGATTTTCTTGAAAACTATCACAAAATTTTATTTAATTAAAAACTCCGGAAACACTGTTCTTCCATCGTTGCTTTTAAATTATTGCAAAGTCGCGCAAAACCAGCAACAAATAAAAAAAATTACGAAAGATTCTTTACAGGGCGCCAAACAGATTCAAATAAATTCACTATACATTCGAATTAACTTCCAAAGATTCGCCAAAATTCCAAATTGCTTGAAACATTTCGGATATTTTTAATAAATTCATAAATTGCGGTCAATTGGCAGTTTTAAAGTTTTTAAAAAGAGTTTGCGGAAAAAAGTGTTTTTGGACAAATTGTGAAATAATGAGCGAAAATTAATGAAACTGGCAAGAAATGATGAATAAACAAAGGAGTGCTTAAAATTTCGCACTCGCTAGTGATCATAGTGATGTTGAAGTATAATTACTACAAAACCATCTCGGCTAATATGCTGGTCACCGCCCATGACCTAAATTTTGTAATGGGTTTCATCAAGGAGGACGAGATTTACAATCAAGACAGTGTAAGGATCTTTTTTGAGGATTGATTTCAATTTTTAATTTTGAACATAAAATTATTGGGTTTTTGAGAAAATCGTCGGTTGATAATTTAAATATTAGAAATATAAGAAATACCATCGACTTATTAAAGAAAACGTAAATCTTCTCATGTTTCCTCAAACAAAGCAAATAAAATAAAACTCTTATATATGTTACAAACACTCGATAACGTCATACAGCAAAAACAATCAAAACTAACAAAATGTTTATTTATTTATTGCAGACAAAGCAACTGGCAAGCGAGCTGTCTCCATTCAAGCGTTGGGGTCAATCATCCTTACGCTCTCGAACTGGTGAATCTCGAACGCTTCAGCGACGTCCCGCTTCTCTGGTCACCTCAGATAACGATGTTTACAGCAAAGCCATTGATGATGATGATGACTTCTGCTCGGTTAAAAGTGGACACATCAGTGATAGTAAACAACCAATTGTTTTTCCAACTGGACCAAGCATGTGGGGACAATCGTTCGAGTTTCTGCTGAACGATCCAGCTGGGCTTCATACTTTTGCAGTAAGTCTCTATTTTCAATTAATTTCATGTGTCGTTTGATATATTTACGAGTTTTGGGAATTCCAAGTTATATGACGTTATAACTCTGGTTAACTGTCAAAGCGTGAACAATTTGCGCATTTCACGAGCATTTTATTTATTTTCTTAGAAAAAATGAAGTGAACCGTAAAACTGAACTTATCAAGCTTCTCATGAAATTCAAGCGAATTTTAAATGAATTTAAATGAATCAAAATTATAACTTCAAATGACTGATTTGGTCATGTAATTCTTTTTGGTTTTTAATTCTTCAAAATTTATAATTTGATAACATTTTTAAATTATTCCAAAATTTCTTTAAATTGCAGGAATTTCTCAAAAAAGAATTTGCCGGTGAAAATATTTTCTTTTGGACGGCTTGCGAGCGTTACCGACAAATTCAGGATCTTTCTGATCGCACCAAGGAAGCCCTTAAGATCTTTGAGAAATACTTAAACACAAACGCCCTTGAGCCAGTCAACGTTGACTCTCAAGCACGCACAACAGCAAAAGACCTTCTGCCCAATGCCGAGAAAGATCTTTTTATGCAAACTCAGAAGCAAATCTTCAATCTAATGAAGTTTGATAGCTACCAGAGATTTATCAGATCAGATCTTTACAAGAACTGCATGGAGGCTGAGCATAAAGGAATTCCTTTGCCATATCCTGGAGAGCTACTGGATCCAGTGCTGAGAATTTCAAATCATAATGCGAGCACTTCAAATACTGTCACAAAATTGAAGAAGTCACTAAGTAATGCCGAGGATCGGAGAAGAAAATCGTTATTGCCTTGGAATAGAAAGGTTAGATGCAAGTCTAAGGATCGGGGAGAGGAGGTGAAAGATAATGCTAAAAATGCACTGGTTAGTTGGTATTTTGCATCCCGTAGTTTATAAGAGTTGACTTTTGGTGAATTTATAAATATCGATATGCTATGGTTTTTTATTACAATTTTACACATAATATTCATATTTTAATATCACTGGGATTAACTCACTAAAAAATAAATTTAACAGATTCTTAAACTTTTATTTATAGTCTGCCGCCTCAAACTCACAAACCTTAAAGATGGCGTCAAGCACCTCCATCAGTGATATCCATAGTTCCCGCAGTTCTCTCTCAAGTTTTGACACGACAATCTCCAAGATTGGTGGCTTCGATCCAGATGACAGCAGAAGTTCTTTATGCCGTGTAATTTTATCAAATGGAGCGACGACTATCGTACAAACTAAGCAAAATGAGACGATTCGGGAGTTAGTGGAGCGACTACTGGACAAAAGAGGAATAACTTATCAAGCTTATGAAGCTTTTCTAACGGAGAGCACGAAGCCACTTGAACTGGATGGACTTTCAACTCAATTATCAGGAAAAGAGGTTCAGATTGAGCAGCGAGTGATTTTTAAGCTAGATTTACCGAATAGGAAGGTTATTAGCGTTAAAAGCAAACCGTGTAAAGTCTTGAGTGAAGTTCTGAGACCTATCTTGCATAAATATAATTATCGGTTGGATTTGGTGTCCGTTTTTGCTAAAGAAGCGCCTACAGAGTTAATGGACATGACGCAGCCCGTTACAGCTGTTGATGGTCAAAGGCTGCAGATTATTTGCAATAATAGTGAAGGTAAATATTTTTTTACTAATTTAAACTTATCGATAGTGATTTTGAAAAAAGTTTGAATCGTTTTTTGAGTTTAAATGGTCGGGAAATTTTTAATAAATCTAATATATTTTATTTCAGAATGGCACGGTGAAGTCACTCAGATAGCAACCACAGCAAAACTCCAACAAAAACCTCAGCATAACTACAAGTTAGGAAACACTCCTGTTACTTTTGTGAGAGCTAAAGTGCAATCGCCACCAGCAGCAAATCCTCAGCAGAATTTAGATGAAATCACCAACAAAGTCTTTAATGAGCTTTTGCAGGGAAAAGTTGAGGGACAGAATGGGGGAGAACAGGAATCTGTAAAGGTAAGATAAATTGAAATCAATTTTTAACAATTATGTTAATAATTCCAATTTAAATTTTAGTCTGAAGATTGGGGCTCTGAAGCTTCGTCAGGAATTTTTGGGAGGCTTCGACGGCCAAATGGAAAAAGCAAGAAACCTGCAGGAAAAAGCTCAGCAGACTCAGAAGATGAAAACAACCAAGCCAACCAAATGAAGAAACCTCTAATTGCCAAGTGGAAGCAAGGAGTCAAAGTGCAAGGCACTAATAGATCACAAAATGATGGTGAGCTTTTTTTTTACTTTCAAATTGGTTTTTTGCTAAAATTATTTTCTTTGAAATTTTAGAACTCTTGGAAGGGTTAAAGCGTGCTCAGCGCTCTCGTCTTGAAGATCAACGTGGCACGGAGATAAATTTTGAGTTGCCGGACTTTCTAAAAGACAAGGAAAAGTACCAGAATCTGACGTCAGCGGGTAATAAACTCCGCAAGACTCGATTTCATGAAAGTCCTTCCAACTCGGTCTCCTTGTACAACAACGTGGACAATGACACAAATAACAACGATGTCCTAAAGTCCCCAACAAGTGGTGGTTCTCACATCTTTCAGCGACCACCGCAACCTGCTCCAAGACTGTCAATTGTGGGCAAAAGTCCAATAAAGCCCGTTCCAGATTCCTCAGTTCAGAGCAAAATAAGCAGTTTGGAGACATCTATTATGATGAACTCTTCACCTTCTGCTATTAAATACCTCACTCAGATTTCAAACACATCACAGACTTCAAGATCGAATACGCCAGTGGACAGTTTAAATCTTTCCACGCAGTGCATGGCCTCACAAACTCCCATCAAGAGAGATAGTGGATCCCCTATATATAATCAACCCATTTATTATCCAGATAACGGAATTTATGCAGGTAAACTATTTAAGCAATTAGGTTTTTATAAAAATAAAATGCTAAGTGATTTTCAAAAATAATTTTCAGACACTACAATGGTTTTCAACCACAGGCTCTCAAACAGTTTTGACTCAAATGGAAACAGTAGCTTCGAAATTCCAAATGAAGGTATGAGCTATTTTAGTGGCTCAACAACCGCCACCAGCGGCGAGCACAATGACTACCAGGAAATTGAAGACGCTAGCAGACACTGCGAGAATCAAGAAAATGAAGATGGCTCTAAAGCGCCTCCTCCCCCACTTCCACCTAAGCCAAAAGTGCTTCCAATTAAGCCAAGCAATTGGGCAGGAAATAAGGAGAATCACTTTAAAGTCCCGCAGGAGCTGCCAAGAAGCAGTTTTGTCTAAATAATCGAAAATTGTATTTATTTTAGTGAAAAACGTCCAATAATTATAAATTTAAGGATATAAAAAATTTAATGTATCAAGGATGGAAGAATTTGAAACGATGAACAAACTTTTTATGAAAACTTGTATCACATATTATAAGATTAATTTAACGAACATCACAAACTTTTAAAAACAGTTCATCTTTCAAACCTGAAATCCTTGGCTGAAATTGATGAGACAAAAAGAAAATATTAAGAATGTGCCAATTTACTCTAAAAAGCAAATTTATTGAGATAATATAGAAAATATATATATTTGATAATAGATTTTTTAATGAATAAAATATTTATTGCGCCAGAATTTGTGGGACAGTCCAATAACAATAGTTGCGGACCTGAAGATGAGTTAGGTTTTGGCCGGTTTAATATCTGACTGCTTAAAAGTATCTTTCAGATGCAAAAATTGAACAAAAACCAGCTCATCTCGGTCCAAGAATAAAACAACCTCATAGTTAATTTACAAATTTACTCTCTATGTATTTTTAAAGTGTCTATTTCTAAATTATAAGCAACAAAATGTAACATATGTGAAACATATTTTGTGTGAATTAAAAACAGATTTTAAAGCAATTTTTATTGTTTCACTGCTACTTTGGTGTCCTCGACTTTCTTTTCATCTTGCTTCTCCACTTTCGGCACAACAACTTCCTCTCTGACTCTAAAAGTAATTGGAGCAGCTTGCTTTGGTGGTGCCCAAGGTGGAATAATTTTGTCGTGAAGCCTCCATTTTCCATATTCATTAGCCATGTGTTTTTCAAACACAATGTACTCTAGCACATCTTTTGCAATAATTTCACTTCCGTGCATCAACCGTCCAAAACGATCATAAATGGCCAAAACTTGCTGAGTGTGGAATCGGACAGTAACCTGCGCGAAAATATTCTCCTTACTGATGACATCTGTGCATCTGGCATGGACCACTCGAGGTGGTTCCAAAGATTTTAAAAACTTCCAATGAATCGTTTTATCTCTAACATTGTGCATCATTTCGGGATATGCTCTCTCTGAGACGAATTCACGCATTTTGTATTTGTTTTTAGCAATCATTTCTTCGTGTGCTTTACAGTAAATCTTTTGGGCTTCTTCAGCAAACTCTGACGTTTCGAATTCTTCGTCGTAGCTCCGGATTTTTCGGACGGCGAGCAAAGATTTTGTTTTTTTCTCGAGAAAATTGAATTTTTGCTTAGCACCACCGACACTTAAAGCAGACATTTTTCCGTCACCCTCTGGGGGAATGTAAGCTTCAAAAATTCCTGGAATTAAAATAAGATTGAAAGTTTATTAACACAAAATTATAGATTTCAAAGTCAACAAGTACATTATGAAGCTAAAACCAACCTCCTGTACAGGCAATATAAAACTGTCTTTCCATCCAGGGTCTTGGTGGCATTATTCCTCTTTCTTTCATTCTAGTTCTTCTTTGTTCCTCAGTCATATCTTCTATTTTTTCATTCATCTTCGGCAACTCAATATCGACCACTTTCTGTATTCTAAGCTTCTTGAACTTTGGGGCCACATGCTTGGTCCTCCTATGACGATATTGCTGGAGGTTTAGAAATGCTGATTGAGCCAAACAAGGTGCTAGCAGAGATGTATTCAATGATGGTAACTAAAAATGTAAGGTGATAGGAGTTTGTCAATAAATAATGATTAAACACGAGTTGAGATTACTGACATGCAAGAACTTGAGTCCAAGGTTGGCTGCTGAAGACATTCCAGCCATTGCAAGTCTTTAATTAACCTTATAACAGTGGATTAATGTAATTTATCTTAGATAATTATTTAATTTAAAGGTGTAGAGAAGGAACAAAATCGATTTATTAATCATTTATCAAGGTGCCGACAACTTTTATACTTTCTGATCAATCGAAATATTGTAATTAACGAATTCATGTGTTTCCTAAAGGAATTCATATTTTATTGTGATTCAATTAAATATTGAAAGTTGAATTAATTGAGCAGTTGACTGAAATATAATTGTTTCCCACATAGAATGTGAAAAATATTATTTAAATTACAGATTGACATTTTACTCGTTGATCAATCAGAGTGGTGGTGTAAAAGATTCAACGGGAGCAGATTAAACGGAATATTCGAGTTGATAGGACGTGATTTTATTTTACTCTAGCAATTAATAAAATATAAATTCTTGTAAGTAGGCATTTCCATTAATTTGTTTAAAAAGTGTGTTAACTAAAGCGTCGCCCACCCCCACATAAAATTCCTGTTCGCTAATTTGGCTTGTAAATCGGAAATTTTCGCGTTATCTTTTTAAGGAATGGCTGACATTTTTTCTGGCAAGACACGTTTTCCTAGAAAAAATGTGTAAAATTCAGTTTTTAACCATTAATTAAGGCCCTTTTTAAACATAATTAAGGCGAATTTGTACTAATTATCAGTTTTTGTTGGCTTAAGGTTTGCAAATAAGCCAGGCGTGCACGTCTAATTAAGTAAGATTTTTTTATTATTTTATTTTTTACTAATTTGAATTGTTAAGTGCCCAAAAAACCTTAAATTTACTATTAAGTGGTTACTGACTGAGGATTTATAGTTCTTAAAAGGAAATTCACACATCCAGACAACAAAAGATCCAACAAATTAATTGGTGACTGACACATTTTTAGTTGGCTATTGACCCGGTTTTTACAGTTCTTTCTCCAATTTAATGATTTATCATCCAAAAACAAGAAATAACTCGCCAATATCATGGATTAATTTATTGATAGAAAACAATTTCTGGGAAATTCCTTTCATGCTTTCGATTTTACTTAACTAATTATCATTTATCAAGCAACTAACCGTTTAAGGTTTATATTCAGCCTTTTTTTTGGTGCTTGTGCTAAAAATCGCTCAAAATTTCTGAATATTGAAAACCATTGTAAGACATTAATCAGCAATTTATTGAAATTAAATTTCACTTGAAGGGTTAATTTTAAAATTTGATGGTTATTTTATTTAATTAGCGAGGTTTTGTGCGTATTTTGGCATTGATCATAATTCACCTGCCGTAATGCTTCATATTTATTAAAAATTATTGTACAGTCCGTGGGCCGAACTTAAAGCCAACTCAGTGGTTAAGATTCGGTTGAAGATAATCTCTTTGAGAGACTGTAAGATTAAATTCCTTGACTAAGCTATGTTAGCGCGAACTCTCAGTGTTCGATTGTTAACACGCAGTCGAAGGTACATTTTTATAATGCTTGAAATTAACCTATAAATAATTAGTAACCTCGAAATTAACCTCCAAATAACCTCAAATTAGAAAATTGAGAAATTGAGTTTTTATCGATTCTTATTAATTACTGATCAATTGAGTTAAATTAAAGTAAATTTCTATCGGCAGCAAATATTAATTGTAAAATGCTCATTCGTGCAATGAAAAATTATCGATGACGTGATGCTTTTTCGCTGTTTGCCAAATAGAAACGATTAAAAGAAGCGTTTCATAATTATTTCGGCTTTTTGCAAATTTCATCTCTTCAAGGTGATATTACTGATCAACTGAAAACTGTAGTCACAAAGTACTGCTCAGATGATAACGGGACTAAATACTTAAATAGTGAAACTAACAGTAAATACCAAAAGCTTCATCAACAAAGCCAAGCAAGTTTGACTTAAAAGCACTTTCGTGACTAACTTATTTTTAAAAACGATTTGTACTGAACAAAGAAAAAATTGATTCACGTCATGGATAGCGAATAATTATTTTTCTCTATTTCAAGTTTATTTGTTGATTGAGCACATTAATGTAGCATGAAATAAATTTTTCCAAGTTTCTTGATTAATTATCTAACTTAGCAAATTTTCCCTTCTTTGCAGCAAATTATTGTATGAGTCAAAAAGCCGAAAGACCAGTGCTGCAAGGTCAACGCATCAAGACCAGAAAAAGAGGTAAATACTACTTAATATTCCTTTCAACCTTGAATTCTTACTAATTTATCTTCTTAATTACTTTCTAGATGAAAAGGAAAAGTATGACCCAACCGGCTTTCGTGACGCGGTCATCGCAGGCCTTGAAAAAGCTGAAGATTTGGAACAGATCTCTAAGTATCTAGACACGGCGGGCAACAAGTTGGACTATCGACGCTACGGCGAAGTGCTATTTGATATATTGATTGCCGGTGGACTTCTTGGTACGTTATTTCTTATTATTGTGTAGTTTTCAATTTTACATTCAATCAAAGATTAGTAGATTTTTGTGATTTGCACATCAATTTTAATTTATTTAATGTTTATTTCAGTACCAGGTGGATCCTTGTCTCAAGATGGCGAGAAACCCTACACTACAGCCTGCATTTTTGCGGCCTCCGATACAATGGAATCGATGCGTGAACAAGAACAGGTAAGAAAATAATTTAATATTAATCAAGAGTTCATTATAATTGAAGGAAGGACTGGAACATTTAATTTCGTGTTATCCTTAACCAGTGTTATCCTTCATATATATTATTTCTTGAGTTGCCAGCACCGCTTAGAGCCAATCTATACCATTTCCTAGGTTTGATCGGTGTCGAATGTGTGCTAGATAACTAGGAATCGATTGCTTGAGTCGGGAGATTATAATATTTCTTAGACTTTTCATTGATTCCTACATTCTTACATAATACTACGATAAAGAATTTTGAAGACTTACCTTTTGTTATTTCTATAACTTTGCAGATACTTATCAAACTCGTACGCCGATACAAATACCTAGAGAAAATGTTCGAGGAGGAAATGAAAAAAGTTTTGGTGTTTATCAAGGGCTTTCAACCGCAGGAGCGAGTCAAATTGGCTCGCATGACTGCGTTGTGGATAGCGAGTGGGGCAGTGCCGCCAACTGTATTAACAGTGCTGAACAACGAGCATTTGATCAAGGATGGCGTGGCCCTGGACTTTTTGCTGGAACTGTTTGTGACATACAAACAGGAGCGCGGTGTGTCTAGCTTAATTCAAGCTCTTAAAAGGGGTCAGCTGGAGAATCGGCTGATGGATTTCATTCCAATGAACAAGCGGACGGAAGAATACTTTAAAAATGTGTTTGTCGAGAAGGGGTTGGCTGATATTGTCAAGTTGCACAAAAATCAAGCTAATCAGGAGGCAAAGAGAGAGTTGCATAATGTAAGTATTTTAAAGGGTTTTTATTTTATTTTCGGGTTGAGTTAATTGATTATGAAGGAGGTTTTTGTGGAAGTAAAGGTTAATTGATAATTAGCACAAAATCTTAACTTTCCATTATTTGAATATTTGGATTCAATGGGCACATGGCAGAATCCAAAATCGCTAGATTAAATAGATTTTGGGCTTTGAACATGCGCTACATTAAATTCATTCGCAAAGATGCTTGTTGGCCCAGTTCAGTGGACCAATGAGCATTTTTACTGGATGGGACAAAATTATTTTTGGTTGAAAATTCGATTATTGGAAGCAATTTTCAGGAAACAGATTTTTGTTGATTTTAACGGATTTTCACAAGGAATGGAAATATTACCTAGAAGAGAATACAAATGATATTCTAGGTCAATATATTCGCATCAGCCGACAACTCGGTGCTTTGTAACAATCAATGACATCCGGGACAGAAACCAAAAAGGTTTTTGATGATGCAAGATAAAGTAATGGGAGATTTTTGCTTACATTGCTTGACTCTGGTTTATGGGATGCAATGTCAATAATTTCTTTCACACTTTAAAACACTTTTGAAGCTCTCAAGAGAATACAAATAAGAGGCTTCGAGGTGATTTTAAACCATGCCCAGTATTGTGTTTCAGCTGCCCTTCCAAATTATCGGAGTTGCTGCTAGTTTTACGCTGGGTAGAGCAATTTGCGAGGGCGTACGAGCTGCCGGGCGGTTTTTGACGACCGGACGCTATCTGTTATTTGCACAAAAATATTTGACCATAATTTTAACCGAAAACAAAATAGTTAGGAATTTTCAAAGAATACAAAGGAAAACCTATCATTTAGTTTCATGCGCCCTTCACAATCCACTTGATGGCAGCTAAGACCATATGTGGACCAAAATAGGGGGCGCTAGATTGAACTAAGCTTTTGTTATGATCTAGAAATTTTTGACAACTTAATTTGACTATTTCTGAAAAATAAAAGGAACATCACAATTTGACTAGATTTTTATAATTCGACTGAAATTTCAAGAAATTCTAAAAACAAATAAATAACTAACCAACTTTTCCTTTTCAGGCAATTGTGGACGACATCAACGACAACAAGCCAACGAAAGATATTATAGCGGATGTGAAGGAAACCTCGGCAAAGAACGAGATTCCGGAGCACGAGACCATTGGAATTATTTGGACGACAGTGATGTCGCTGGGCGAGTGGAACAAAAAAGAGGAGCTGGTGGCTGAGCAAGCTTTAAGGCATTTGCGCATTCACACGCAATTCTTGCAAGCGTTCACTACCACGGATCGTGCGGAACTCGCTCTCATTCTCAAGGTGCAGGAGTTTTGCTATGAGAATATGAACTTTATGAAGGCGTTCCAGAAGATTATTCTTCTTTTTTATAAATGTGAGTATTTGGTCAATAATATTTAGTGGCGCCATCTCCATAATTTTCAATGTTGAACTTTTTGACTTGGAGCTACCAGATGTGCGCCAGAACAAATGTATTCGAGTTTTTTTGGAATTGATTACTGCAATGAATCCGTGGCATAGTCGCTTGTACAAATATCGAACAAATCGTTTTTGGCGGGATTTTTAAAAATTATTAGTGATTGAAATTTTTGTTAAATTCTAATAATTTTCCTTTTTCTTGAAATTTCAGCTGAAATCGTGTCAGAGGATGCCATTTTCAAATGGTACAAGGAGGCTCACTCGCCAAAGGGCAAGAATCATTTCTTGGACCAAATGAAAAAATTCATTGAATGGCTCCAAAATGCTGAAGAAGGTAATTTATGTTTTCAATTGATATTGCTTTAAAAATATTATTTATCTTTTGTAAAGAAAAAATAATGTAAGCGTCTTCTAGAGCAAACCTAATTATTAATAGATTTAGTTTGTGTGGAAAAGATCGCAACATAAAATTGGAAGGATTCGAATCATATCCTGTTTGTTGAAATTTTCGATAAGCAGACACGAGGGGTCTTTTCTGACATTTTTCTTTTTTTCGAGAAATTTTTTTTGAATTTCCTGGAAGTTACTCAATCTAATCGAATATTTTCATTTATTTTTGCAGAAAGTGAATCTGAGGAAGAAGACTAGACTAACTTTAAGCAAATGCTCCTGGATGAACAATTTCCGCATGTGGAGCCGGACGTAACAAAATATAAATCCATTTCGCATCGCAAAATTCACCTTTTAACGGATAAATTTTATCATTTTATAACCCCACTTTTTTTTATTTTAATAAAAATTCTAAAAAAACTGAATAATAAGAACTATACACTCTTGAAGCAACACATCTAGAGACTTTGAGAGGCATACAATATACATATTTTATAGAAATTATGATTCAAGAAACAAGAAATTATATATTGTACAATAAAATATTAATAAAAGTTTATTTTACAAGAAAACGACGAGAAACTCGCTGGCTTTTATTTTGTCAACTTCTTAAAATATTGATGAGCCTTAGTAGCCTTTGCAGGAATTCTCAACGATGCTTACATAAGCATAGAATTTTAAATTTCAGGGTAGGATTAGCAAATAAAAAACACAATTTCATTTAGATAGAAAATTTATCGTTTTGCCCAAACATTTCAATTACAGATGAAGCAATATAATAATTGTAAATAAGAACAAAGCTACTAATAAAATAATTCCAATTCACTTATTTATAAAAAATACAAGTCCAGATAAACGCGGTCTATTTTTACGCACAAATGTTTCCATAATGTTTATTATAAATTTATATTCAAATGCCAAATTTTGAATTTTTGAGTTCCACTAAAAATATGTTTGCTTTTTGACACAACTTCTTTGATTAATTCATGTTTCATGTTTTATAGCATTTTTACTCCAAAATAATCACAAATTCTTAAATTTTCATTTTTCCACAACATAAGGGAAGATTTTTCAACATTTTCTCAAAATTTTAAAGAAACCTTCATTACTACCAGAGAAAAAATTATTACAAAAATTCTTATTATAGAAATCGTCGGTTGACTTTCTTATTGCTCATCAATCAATTTAACATATTTTCACAAATATTTTTTTCAATTTGGATAAAAGTACTCTCAAGCTGTCAACCGACGAAATAGTTTCGCAAGATCCTTTTCTAAGTTACTCTAATCTGTCTAAACACTCGCTAATAGTAAAATTCCTCATTAAGAATTATATTTCTAAACAAATCCAAAGTTCTTTGTCGTAATGGCGAGCAAAAGCTTCTGCCGCAGGACCGCCTTGTTTGAGTACAGAGGAATATAGAGGCGTGATATACAAGTGTTGGCCGTGGGCAAATGCGCGTCATCAGCTGGTCGAATCGTCACTGACGGCATCGGCTGGAAACCTTCCTCAGAGGCGGGCAATGCAGGAGAGCCCGTCCAGAAGTAAATCTGATGAGAAAATGGAGAAGGTCAAGTTTCAATTTTTTTTGACATTTGTCTAGAAATGTCATCTTCCAAGATAAAAAACTTACCAAATCCTGCCTCTCCAAATTAGTCATTCTTTCCACGATCTGCCACAACCACCGTTTGAAACGCTGAAGCTTCTCGGGGCTCTCGTTGGACTCATCATTAAATGAGGTGTATGTAGAGAGGGTGGAAACATTTATATCTCCCACGCCATTGAGCAACAGTCGCAAATCCTCACCAGTCAAAGTATCTAGAGCAGTCTCGGGGAGCACATCAAATACGCCAGCTCGCAAGGCCTGAAAAAATTATTTTTAGTTAGTTTGGATGCTTTAGAGCTTATTTCATTAGTGATTAATCAGAGGGTTTGAAATAATCAAACAATGAACGATTATCTTACTTCTAAAGCCTTCTCCTGTGTCTTGATCATTCGGTACTCAGCGTATCGTCTCACATAGTCGTAAACATTTTGTTCACTAACAATGATGTCTCTACCATTGTGGACTAACTCCACAGATCCACCACCTTCTTCGGGACATAAATCAATTCTAAAAGGAAATTTTATTAGAAAACAAATTTTTAATTACACTGAAAATTTCTACTCACACAAAGTTCAACTCAAGACTTTGCAGCACTTGAGCGCCATTTTTAGTCTGCGAGTCTTTCACTAGTTGTCTAAGCGATTCATACACAATTGGATCAAAGAAGGCCAAATCATGGAATCTTATTTGACGTCCTAAGATGTATTTGAGCACGTGACGTTGCAGGAATATTGGGAGTAGCTCATTCTGCAGTAGACAGAGACCAACAAGTCTGAAAAGTAAGGAAAATGTTGGTTTTTGTATTAATTGCATTGAAAATAAATATTCACCTTCCCACATTCCTAAATGCGTTAATTCTCTCAAACGAAGGATATCCTTGTCTCGGACTATAAATATTGGGTTTTCCTGGTGTGTAAAACAATGGTGCATTATCATCCAGAGCACAATCTTCCAGCACAACAATTGGATTCATCTTCTTATTTTGTGGTGTCACAGGACTGGCCGCAGGATCCAATATTGCACCGCTTAGAGATGGCGGTGGTGGTGCTACTTCAATTGTGGCCGTTAAAACTGCAGGAGCCACAGGACTTGCGTTCATGCTGCTCAAATTAGCTGAAGCGACACTTGCTCCACCATTATTGTTGTTGTTTTGATTGCTAGCGCTAGCATTCAAGTTATCGAGCTCTAGTCGTTGCCGGAAAGTGATAATATCAATAGCATCGCCAGACTTTTGCCTCAACGTCTCATCTGAAGCCAAAAGCATCAAAAGTTGAGTGGGTGGCAAATCTAACAACATTCCAGTGACTTTGGGAGCTTGAGTAGGATAAAGTTGATATACTTTGTGGTACAATCTTTCTCCTAGTTGCTGTTGATGAGAAGACAAGTGATCATTACTGCTCCCATCTAAAGAGGCCGTCGCTGGTCTAAAAGGCCTCGAATCAAAGCTCAACGCCAACTTTCTGTTATCCCTATTTGGTCTCAAAAGTGTCTGCTTTGATGTTAACCTTCTAATAGGGCCCTCTAAGCCAATGCGAGATCCTAAAGTTCCGGAGCCTATTGGAGCTTGTCCAGCGCTTGAAATGCCTCGTTGACGAATCATCGTGCTAAACGGCACAGAGTACTTGCTAGAACCAATTTGAGCAGCTTCCAAGTTGGGTAGATTCTCACGAGAAAGTAAGGATTCGGCAATCAATGTGTAGAAACTTCGAGCAACACCAGATCCTTCACCAGGTTCGTCCTAAAGTTATTTATGTGGATTAGTTTTCAAATATTTCATAAAATATAAAAACAAAAACAAACCTTGAAAGTAACTTTAACACGATTGAAAGCTAAAGGTGGCTGCATCCTCCTATTATTGTTATTATACTGTGTATTGAGCTCCTTAAAAGTTTGTGTGATCAAGCAAGCTCTCGCTCTATCAATCTTCGAAAGCGTCAAGTCTCTCTGCTGTGCATTTCTCAACTTCTCCATGTGTCTTCTAAACTTGGCCTCTTTCACTGGGAAACCACCCAATTCAGATATAATTGAGCCAGGCTCCATACCAACATCTTCAAGGAAAACACGTCCGAAGAGAATGAGTGAAAGTCTCCATCGACCAAGCAATAGGTCAGACGTGACGTTAGAACGGAAATAAATGCCACGAGGAGGAAGTTCTTGCTGCATTTGGCTGAGAGATGAAACTGCTTTTGTTGTTTCGATCGTAATGTTTGCAGAAACGTCTTGAGTGTCCATAGTTTCCATTGATTGAGATTGGCTGCTTTGCAGATCGGGCGCGGCAGAGGTCTATAAACATAAAAATATTTAGTCTAAGTTAGTTATAAATTCCAATATTAATTTCAAGTGACATATGTTATGCATAAAAATTAATTTATAGTCTCCGTATCTGTTCCCAAAGAAAAGCTTTATCGTTCGAGATCATCAAAAGAGACAAATTTGCTGTGCGGACATTTAGTGGATTTTATTTAGAGGAAGTAATAAAAAAAAGTATCTGAAATGTCCGCATATTTTTATAAAATTATCAAGGAAAGAATCTCACCGATGGTCCACCAACTCTAACAATAACGCTCTTTCCGGGACTCTTCTCCTCTCCATCTTTCTCAGAGTAAACAAAATTGTTAGGCAATAAGCTCAGCGGAGTTTCAGGTGCCACGCACTCTATCAACGACTGTTTATTGTTCTTTGCCAAAACATTTGCTGTTACAGATTCAATCGCGTCAGCAACAATTCTCCTTGTCACTATAATTGGTGGTCTAACACTGGGATCCACATCAAGTTGGGGCTCAATGGTGACGTCTGCTGTTAAGCTTGCTGAAGGTTCTTCTGGTGTGATTGCTAGTGCTGGAGCGGCAGGCGTTATTGATGTTTCTCCAATATTTCCGCCACCACTACGAATTATCGTCTTAGCTGCAGCAGCTGCTTGATCTTTCTTTTGAAGTTCAGCTAAGAATAAATCTCCTTCCTCATCATCATCGCTTTCTGCATCATCTGAACCTTCTTCTTCAGGTTCTGAGGTCTCGTCAATATCCAATTTTGCTCCTAAAATTAAAATCTTCGTTAGTAAATTCAAAGAATTAATTAAATAATGATAATCCTTACCTGGAACGGGTCCCATTGCTTGTTGTGTTAAGTTCATGGCTTGTGGTTCATCCTCTCCACTTTCATCGTCAAACAAATCATCTTGCTCGTAATTCTTATTGGGCGTTTCCAGGAAAAAGTGGCGACTTTTCTTGTAGTACATCTCGTTTTTGGAAGTTCCAGCTTTTGGTGATAAAGGACGTTTATTCCTTTGAACTGGAACATACTCCTCATCAACTTCTTTAGCAGGAGCTGGTGTGCTCGAGGTGCCTGGTTCAATATTTACTGGTTCCACTTGAACACAAGTTTTACCTAAAGAAGCATGTGGCGTTACAATAACCACCGTGTTGGTGCTTGAATTGCTGTTTTGAGCGTTGTCAACTTTGTTTTGCAAAGATAATCCTAAGCGAACTGGAGGGAGCTCCAAAGAATTTATGATTGTGTTGCCAGAGCTAGGCACAGTGATTGGTTGTTTGGGCATGCCAAATAAGTCTTCACGACGAGCGTTTGGCTGCAATAAGTGTGGTTGATCAGCTAGAGGAAGTCCTTCAGCCATTGGTGTGTTAAAGGCATCTGGAGGAGGACAACCGAGACATAATGTTGATTCAGAGCGCTGGAAAAATCCATGTCTCTTGCCCAAAGATGGTCTCAACAAATCTGTGTCCTCAAATGAGTCTGTCTCCATGACAATATTAGAAAGCTCGTCATCGACGTCATCAGTCTCATTATCATCTTGATCATCCCAAGCACTTGAATCGTTTCTTTCCAGATCAGCATCATTAGTAGCTCGCATATAGAAAATAATAGCATCCAGGACATAAGCAACGTGTCGTAGTGCACCAGCATCCAAAACTGGCAAAGAGTCTCGATGTTCCGAGTTGTGGGCACGCATTAAAGACAAACAGTACGTTAAGAAATCACGACGTGTTGATGTGCTGTCAGTAACGGCAGCAGAAGCAGCAGTTGTGGTATTGCCTGCAAGAAAAAAGGAAAGTTAAGAATGCTACTTGAAATTTTATCAAGCTGAATTTTGATCGGAAACTGATGGAGGTGGATTTTCTTTGTTGAAGCTTTTAATTTACATTTAAAACCAGAAGAACATCACATTAGAAAAAACAAACAATAAAACTAAAAAGCAAAAATCCACCGCCTCCAATCTCCAACTCATCCTTAACACAAAGCTCGAGTGCTGTCGTTGTCCAAACATACCATTGCGATCACGGTTTCTAACATATAGGACATTAGAATTGGACACTTGAACGATTGTGCGATTAGTTCTTGGATCTTGCACGCGTTCATCTAATTTTTGGTTAGAGTTAGTGTTTTATTTTTGTGGTGCGCGCATGGGATTTAGGTTGATTGTTGGAGAAGAAAAAATTAAATTATAAACTAAGCGGCAAGCAGCGTGGAATGGAAGGTGGGAATGGAAGGTGCTGATGTGAAATATGAGTGCAACCTTGCAAGCCCACCATTTTAAGAATTCTTGATAGGTGATGACGGCTCAAAATGAATTATTATCGCCATCACCCCACAAACTCTAAAATCAAATGAAAAATCCTTGTTATCCAACTTACTTGAAGCGGTTGAAGTTGAGGGCACATTTAAGGGATGTAATGGATGGGCTGGGTCAGCTGAATCGGTCAAAGAAGCTCCAAATCTTAGCTGTGCTTCTGTTGCATCCATAACAGTCAATATCCAGTCCCAAGTAGTTTTGAGTCGTCTCTCAATAAACATCTAAAAATAAATATTTTAAAAACAATTCTGGATAAGATAAACAAAAATGCTATTACCTGCAACTCGACAGCTTCCTGATACGACAAATCGTAAGTTTGATATGAGCTGGCACTAGGGCTAGACAAATTGTAGCTCACCATACCAACCAGCTCTGAAATCTGTCTCAAAACAATTCCAAAAGCTCTCGCAAGGGAGCTGCAAGTAGTTGCCATAGTTGGTGGTTCTTGAGCTGCAGCTACAGCGGCATTTGCAGCCGTTGATCTTCTTAAAGCATTTGGATCAATAAAGACCAGATTAGATCCTCCGGTTAAACGATGCAAATTAGTGGCTCCAGCAGCTGTTCTGCTTCTGATTGCCCATTGCATCGAATGTGGTGCCAAATTTCCTCTTTGATTACCAGGAGCAGTTGGTCGTCTTTCTAACTGCTCGTCACCCAGAGTAAAATCTTCTTGAGAATGTTCATCACTCTCTGCATCTTCAGATCCATCCTCATCGGGCTGACTCGAATCTCCAGAGTCATCTTCATTGTTTAATAGAAAATTGGATAAACCTTAAAACGTGTCAGGGATAACAACAATTTACCACCAGCTCTTTTTGAAGGGGTTGGGACAAAATTGAAAAGTTTTGGAATTTTGAATAAAAGTTTACCTGTATCGGATCCAGCAGTTGCTCCAGTTTGAACACTCCGTTGAGCATCTTGAGTGGATTGATTATCGTCAGAGTCACTTTCTGTTTCAGCTTCCTAAAATGTATTCAAAGTAATTTAGAATCATTTCTATAAAAAAATATTAAACAGCTTACCTGAAAATTGAACTCATTGTCACTCTCCGGCTCTTGACTGACATCCTGAGCCAAATTATCTTCTCCAGCTTCATCATTTCCGTTGTTATTATTATTCTGTCTTTGATTGAGCAAAGATGCAGCTGTAGTGGATCGACTATCGTTTAACTCGTCACCAGATCCACCATCATCATCTTGCACCATCGCATCCGGATCATTATTATCATCCATATCACCTCTCAAAGCAGACGTTATTCTAGCCAAAAATCCTGCAGCACCTGAATCTGAATCCAATCTTGATGAAGATTCTTGAGCCAAAGTGTTACTAGGTCTAGCAGGAGGTGGTGCCAAAGGCTCAACAGAAAACAAATCATCTGCGTAAGTCATTGCGTCCATGGAGTTGGAGGACATTTGGAAAGGAGCTGTTGGTCTCACGACTCCAAGACGAACAGGTGCAATCAAAGAATCAGCAATCTCTACAAGTTCTTCAATTGAGAACTTCATAAGAGAAGTGAAAACGCGACGATAAGCAAGAGTTAAGCGAGCTTGAGTAGTTGAGCTTCTTTGTTTGTCTGGGTTGCTTGATTTTTCAATACTGAAGATTACGAAGACGCGGGCAACAGATCTAACAAATCTCCTGGCTACCTTTTGCGCTTCTTCTGCTCTTCCAGTGACAGTTTCATTCTGCAGCTCACTCACAAGAGTCATCAACAGAGCATTCAAAGAATCATTGTTGCATCTTACGAACAAACTGTGAGTGAATTTGTCCAATAAAGTAGTTCCACTTTGAGTCTGAATGTACAATCCTTTGTTATCATTATCCTCGTAGAAGACTTGATTAGGTTGTGGCTTAATCGGCTGCTCATTCTCAGCACCAGTCAAAATCATCGACCGAACAGCATTCCAGTCACCTAAAAATCTTTCCAAAGCTTTTCTAGCAAAACGTGGTGGCTCCAAGTCATGCTCTGGCATCTCAGAGTCGGTGTCAAGGGATGGAGTTTTTCTGGTTCCAGATGAGCTGTTGCGAACTCGAGAGGTTGATCTCTGATATTGTCTCTGCTCGATAGATTGACGGCCAACTGTCTGTATCAAGAACAACAATATTGATTCTCCACGAGAGTTGAAACGAGTCACCAAGTCAGAGTCCTTTATCAATTTCTCAAGAAGTTCGAATCTATACAGAAAAATAAAATTAGAAACTACAATTTCAAGTTTAAATTAAAATTCATACCTCTTAGTTTGATTTCCAGCAATTAGTGCCTTGCACTTGCATTTCTCCCAGCAATCGCAATAAGCTGTTGGCGAAGTTCTTTTGAGCTTGCAATCATGTCCTTTGTGGCAAACTTTAGCACATTCTGTGCAGCAACATAATGATCCAGTCAATCCACAAGTGCGACACTCAAATATGTCTTGATTTATGTGATCTGCACCAGTCCAAGTGAATGAACAAGTGTCATTGCAGCACAAAACATGGAGTGGAGATTGGTCGGGAGCTGAGCCAACTGGGAAAATCATTGAGTCGCGAACTTGGGCATCTCCATTGGATATCTTGAGAATTGCTTCTAAGAGAACGATTCCTGCTTGATAAGCACGGCTTGAAACAGACAACATGAAAGGTGTCTGGCCTTGAGCATCCTTTGCCGAGAGAAGTTGTTTTAAATGTGGTTGTAGAGTTGCATTTTCGCAAAGCATTTGAATGCATTGAAGAGCTTTCAAGCGACGTTCTGTTGGATCAGAGACGTAAACTTCCTGGTTCACCTTACTAGAGTTCTGACTATGGCTCAATCCACTCATGCTATCCTCATCTCCTGACGTAGCTTCGTACTCTGGTGGCCAATATGAAAGTGACATGGAATTATCATCAGCCGAGTTAGCAGCAATCGATCCAGCAGTAGCTCCACCAGATAAACTCATTCCATGATGTTCCAACTCACTTCTGACTCCACTTGCAAAAGCTGAAGATGTTGAAGATCTTCTCATCAAATCTCTAATGTTCGCTGCACGGTTACTTGAGCTGATTGCATTTGCGATGACATTGACGCATTCCAAACTTGCTCCAGCTGGTGAAGGAGCAGGAACTGTTGATAACGATTCCTGGTCAGAGTCTTTGTTGGATGTTGGTGAGCACATGCAAATACAGGCGTGCATTATATTTCTGTTTCCATCTGTGTGTTCGTGAAGGATTGAAGTAATGTCCGACTGAAAATATTTAAAATTGAATAATTAATAAATTCACTCATTGATGAAATTTCATAATTTAGCTGGAAAAGAATTTTACCTTCAACTCGCTTTCCAATTGTCCCAATAAATGTTTCACACCATCAGAATCGCATCTCAAAATTCTTGGCATCAAAGTTTGTTGTTCTGTTGCCAAAATAACCAAAGCCACTTGTGACTTCAAATTAGCATTATTCGATGGAAGTGTCAAAGGAGCAGCTGCAATGCAAGTTAAGGGTGGCAAATCCAACCAATTGGGATCTTTGATTGCTTCCACACAATCTTTAGCCATTGGATAGATTGTCTTATTACCATCCCTCAAAATCAAAACACTCTCATTACTGTCACCAGCTGCGCAAGTCAACGAAATGTTTGAAGCAGAAGCGCCCATGAAACTGTTCAAGTCTGTAGGGAAAACGCTGCTCTGATCCAATCTTCCAGTACTCAGATTAAAGAGCGAATAGTGCAATTTCTGGCCAGTCCTCATTACTGCATGGATTCCTTTGGCATCAATCGCCAACGTCAAGAGTTGTGAGTTTTCATTTAATTGAACATTCAGTACAATTCTTCTGGGGATCTTTTGGAAACAATCTGGTACTCGAGAAGTGGCATTGGTTTTGATTACTTGCAGATCATCCTTGCGAAGGAGACGGCAATCAGACCACGCGTCTACTGAGTTATCATCCAATTTTTCTTTAGCTGGGTTGGTTGGAGCAGCTGTTGGGAAACGAACTGCAGCAAACTGGCCATCAACTTTGAGGACTTTTCCAACTGGAACTGATCGTACATCTTCCACAAAGACCACATCCCTTGAAAGGAATTTTATCAGTAATAATTATAATTTATCTTTAATTGATTTATATGATAGAAATAATAACTTTGTTCAATATACTCACTTAAGCGACCAAATTTCTTCATCTTTCTTGGAATCGGGATCTTCCTTGGGCAGCATTCTCTTCTGTCTCTTGTTACTCACACTGCCAGTGTCACTGCATGTACTTGAAGCTGGTGAAGGTGGTGGTGGCATATCCAATCTATCAGCAGTCTCTTTATTTCCAACATTTGAACTAGATTTGCTGACATTTGAGCTACTAGGTGGTGCTGGAGCCGGTGCTGCAGTTCCAGGATTTGAATTGGAACCACTTGATGCTAATTTACCAAGACTTTCTTTCAAATCACCGCCCGAGTTAGACAAAGAAGCTGTTAAAGCAGCAGCTGACATCATAGTGGCTCCTGGTGGTAGTTGAATTGAAGACATCGGCAAGATCTTGAAGCGGCATATGTTCATCAGATCCCAAGCAGCATTTAACAGTTGACCAACTTTAGGGACACCATTTGAGATGCAAAATCCGATTGCTCCTGGTTGGTACATTGGGCTACTTTTCATGCACACCTGCGAGCCAACTACCACTTCATTTGCTCCTTGATCCTTATCCTTGTCTTTCCGTACTGGCTTCTTAGACTTTGCCTTGTATTTGTCCCACAATTTTTTGCGTTGCGCGAAAGGCAAAACACCCCACCAAAATAGGTCTCCACTTTCGGTGCGAGCCACCGTGTACAAAGTACAAGTATTTAATGAAATGATTTTGTCTAAGGAAAACTCTGGGTAGCTTGTGGCAACGTGTTCCATTTTGTTGCCTACGTAGCCCAAAAGTTCATCCATCCAAGTGGCAATCTTGCCGTTGTCTGTGGCTACTGAGCAGCGAATTGTTGTTGCAGATAATTGAGAGATTTTCTCATGTTGTAGGTTTAGGGAAAGTGTTTTAGGGTGACGGATGTGAGGAAACTAGAATAAAAGAGATTATTAGCTTATTTGAAAAAATGTTTTAAATGATTAAATAAATGTTTCGAAAATCTAAAAATCATCATTGCCTTTCATATATGAATATTCAATTAGCATCAAAAAAAATTAAATAACCATTAGATTAAAATATGACTCACTTCATGATTTTTATACGGTTCAGCATCTGACCACTTCCATTGATGCAATTCTCCTTTAGTAGAAACGCCAATAAACTCTGAATAAAGCGAAGCAATTTGTGTGAATCTAACTTGTTCTTTTTCGTGCCAAAACTCCAAATCATCTGAAACCCACAATGGGAATCCTGACGTCAGATCTTTTTTATTCTTCAAATCTTGCTCTTTCTCCCACTGCACATCATCTCTATTTGTTTGAAACCATCTTCTTGGTCCAAAGTACTGACGATCTCTCCATCTTCCAAAAGCTTCTCGCTCACTACTATTCACTGGAGCACTGGTGGTTCCATTAACAGCACTTGTGCCTGCGGGCGCTGTTCCGCCAGTAACACTCGCCGTACCAGCTCGCACTGTTCCTCCAGTTTCACCTGAACTAGCAGCAGCAGCAGCTGAAGATGCACCTTGCATTCTCTCACTTCTTGATCTACTATGAAGCATTAGATTCCTTATATTGGAATAACCAAACATATCCTCAGAAAACATGGCATCAGCATCTATTATTACGCTATTATCAGCATGAAATCCACCATCTAACAAAGATATCAAGTCTTCGGGTACATAATTGTCACTGCCTTCTTCTGTGTCCTCACCTTCTTCATCGTCTCTCGACAATAAATTATTTACTGCCAAATTGACATCCAAGTTGGTTCTTTGCAGCTCGCGTATGATTAAATTGCGACTTTTTCCTTGCAAAACTACTTGAGCTTGTGTTATGAGCTCTTCTGGTACAAATGTGGCTGGAACTGTGACCAATGATCGAGCAGATGTTGTGCCTCCAATTATTACACCTGTGCTTCTTGAACTGGTCAATTGGCCTGCACTAGTTCCTCCTCGAACGGAACTTGTACGCATAATTCGAGCTCTAGTTGATCTGGTGAGTTGACGGGAGGCTGGAGAACTTTTAGAATTAGACGTTGATGGAGCTGGTGCCCCACTTCCTGTTCCTGCTCCCCCACCTCCACTACCGGGTGGGCCACCCCCACTTCCTGCATTTGTTGCTCCGGATGGATTATTATTACTAAGAAGAAGAAGAATTATGAAAAAATCTTTTTTTTACAAAAAAAAACTATAAATCAAACCTCTTGGTGCCAGTATCTTGCTTGCTCAAGTCCAATCTCTCTGGAATCACGGAAAAGGCAACACGAAATGCTCTGCCATCCTCCAACAATATGCCCAAGTAGGCTGGTCCAACGACGACTTGCTTGACGGGCGTTTTCAGCGATTGTAGCGCCGGGAAAGTCTGCGTGCCATGCTTGTTGATCTTGTCAGCTACCTCGCGAATTCTGTAGGAAAATTAATAGAAAAAGCACATGTGAGCTTAACGTCTTCAGAATGTGCATATAACTTGTCAACTTTAATCTTTCAATTCCAAGATGGATACGATTCTTTTAAACCCGTAATTACATGCTTTTAGGGTGCCAGCTACACTTTAAAAGTGTTGGGAGGGTTGCATTTGATACAAAGGAAGGTTTAGAGACATTTTTGGTGGACCTAAGTCCAAGATTATCGACTTCCAGCTACTTTTTCAAATTCTAGTTTTTTCGCCGAAAGTGCTTGAAACCATTAAAAAATCAAAAATTTGTCATCCTTTATCGTTTCTAACTACTCGGATCTTGGTGTAACATGATGAAATAGCGAGAATGAAAACTTTTTTTTTACTAAGGGCAAAAAAAGTTTCCTTTCCGACTTACCTATCTGATAACGAGTCGCCAGGTAATACGTGCACTACAAAGTGCAACGAAGACATTTCGTCTGTTCCTGGATAAGCTCTGGATCCACTAACTTAAATATTTGACTTTTTGTTTCTCAATCCTGATTCAGGCTGTCAGATTGACTTTTTGAACATATGCAGAGATCACAAACAGTTTAGCTTTCGGTTTGTTTTGATTTTGTTTTATAGCTAAAAAGCCATAAGAAAATAAAGGAATATCTATTGTGAAAATTACAGAGAAGACTTTTATAATACTTCAATTGAATTTGCAGCTTCAGTTCTATCAAGATGGGAAAACCAAGAACAATATCTAAGACTTGCGGAAAATGTGGAGCGAATGTGGCAGTCGCTTGTAAAAGCTGTACAAGTTGTAATAATGTCTTCAAGTCGAAGGGAAATCTTGGTGAGAAAAAGAGAGAGCTTGGTAGTCAATCCAGATCCCGTCAGAGCATAAAACCCAATTTCTACGATCCAAACCAATATGAGAAAAAGAAGAGCAAGAAAAAGGTAGCTTAAGTACGTTTTCAAAAACTTGATATTTAATAATAAACAATTTTAGAATTTAAAAACACGACTGAATCCAAATAAAACAATAGACTACTCCGAAGATAAAGATGAATCCCAGACTTTGCGTTTGAGAGGAGACTTAAGACCTAGAAGGAAGATTATTAAGAAGGATGAACAAATGGAAGACGAAGAGATTGCAAAACTTCCTCTGGATAAACAAGAACTGGCAAATCTAATTTTACAGGAGATCAACAGAAAATACACCAGTGTCATGGGACAACCCTCATAGATGACATAAATTCATACAATAATGGCTAATTAAGTCTTGATTAAGAAAATTTCAAATACTATATTAAGAGTGAGCTCAAATAAAGATAGATGGTAATTTCAATTTTGAATTTTGTGAATAAAATCTTCGCGCACTTTTTCAAATCAAATCATCGATAATTTTTATGGGAGATCTCGATTACTAACCCCTCGGATTTTTAAGCGATTCACTTCGGCTGAATTAAACTTCTGAATTTGCATTAAAGGAAATTAGTGTAAATAAGTGGTTCAAGGAGCCAGAAGCTCCCAAAATTGATCTCTATACTGTCCACTACAGTATATGAAACGCAAACCGATCAAGGCGAAGTTAATTTGTTTGGAAATACTTGCAAATGAATTTTTTCTTTGAATTACACTTTCTAAAGAAAATTCATCTAATTATCACTTAATCGCTCCATCATCATGTCGGTACATTACAAGTTCAAGAGTGCGCTTGATTTTGACACCATCTCATTTGATTCTTTGAACATTTCCGTGTCTGATTTAAAGAAGGTGAGTTTTCTCTTATTTTGCTTGCTAATCGCTTTTCGGGAGCATTTCTCTTTATTTGTGGCATTATCTTGGTTCTTCTCTTTAAGGCTATCATCCACCAGAAGCGATTGGGAAAAACATGCGACTTTGATCTGCAAATTACAAACGCCCAGACAAAAGAAGGTAAGAGTAACTAGGAAGTGCCGCTAATGGAAAATTTCCATGAAAAAAATGTTCAGTCGATGAGACCGGTTAAAGTTTACATGTGTCTTTAAGACGTTTCTGGATCTATAATAAGTTTAAATTCAATTTTCTTTGTAGAATACGCCGAAGACTCATGTTTAATCCCAAAAAATACTTCGTTGATCATCGCTCGCATCCCACTTGCCCAACAATTTAAGAAGTCATGGGCACCACCAGAACCTCAAGTCAACCATCAGCCTGTACCAGAGTCGGACACCGTCAACTTGGATCTTTCGCGCATGAATGGATCAGAAGAAGACAAGATTGCAGCGATGATGATGCAAAGCACGCAGGAATATGATCCCACTAAGTGAGTTTAATGAATTTTAAAACTGTATGCTTAATCCTAACTCTTACTTATTACCCTTGTGCTTGCTAAGATTCGGAAAACATAGGTTTGATTTGGCGAAAATTTTATTTCTTGAATTATTAGACATATTCCCTGTAAAAAAATAGAAAACATGAAAACTAACTCCACTTCAATCTTTCAGCTACTCGAAACTACGTGGTGCTTCCCAAATTGGAGAGGTCCCAGCCAGTTACAGGTGTTTTAAGTGTCACAAGGCTGGCCATTGGATCAAGAATTGTCCTACGATCTCAGGGAAGGATGCTGCAAATCCTCACTTTCATAATCACTTTAAAAATAAGCACGATGGACCTAAAAGAACTACTGGCATCCCAAGAACTTTTATCAGGGAGCCAGAAACTGAAGCACCAAGTCAATCTTTGCAAAATCAAACCATCGAGCTCAAGGAAGAAATTCCTGAAGATTTGATTTGTTCCATTTGTAAGGATATTTTCGTGGATGCGGTTATGATTCCTTGCTGTGGCAGTTCTTTTTGCGATGAGTGTAAGTTACCTCTATAACGTTTCCCTTCAATTTACTTGACTTCCAATTTTTTTAGGTGTTAGAACAGCACTCTTGGAGTCTGAAGACAACGAATGTCCGCAAACGGACTGCAAAGAGAAAGGAACTTCACCAAACTCGCTTATTCCCAACCGCTTCTTGCGTAATTCAGTTAACACTTTCCAGAATGAAACTGGCTACAATAAGATGCGTATGAACAAGAAAAAAGCGACTGATGAAGCTGAAGAAGTGGCTTCCAGTGAGCAACCGCAGTTCAGCGAGGAAAATTCAAACGCTTCAGCTACTGATGCAGTTGACGAATCGAATGAAGCTGAACCTGGTGTGGAGTCTTTAGAAGCTGATAGGACGGAAGAAAATAACAATGAAGCGGAAGCTAGTAATGGAGTGGAGTCTTCTGGTAACGGTACAGCTGATATCACTACAGAAAAAGATGAAATAGAGGCTGGCGAAATTAAAGACGACGATAAAGACTCTGATGACGATAACATAACGGTCACAGTCCCTCCTGCACACTTACAAAGCTGGGGTGCTCCATTTAGAGGTCATCATAGACGGCATCATCATCACGACAGCGAATATCACACACAACACAGTCATGAAAGTCGTGAACGAGCAGCAACTCCCACGTTTGATGAAAAAGATGAGAAGCATGAAGAAAACAACGATGGTTATCGCTACAGGGATAAGCAACATCACCACAAATCAATGATGCACTCTGGAGGAAATCAGCATCAAGAGGAACATCGAAGTGGCGAACAAATGTCAAATTATCCTCAAGGTTCTCAGTCTATGGGGTCTGGATCAGATGGTAACATGGCTTATACCACTATGCCACCTAATGTTGGTTATCATCAATCACAGGTAAATATAAATTGTTGACGCACTTGGTATAGATTATCTAATTCATCTTATTTTTAGCCCCCATCTCAAATGCATCCAGTAGCAATGCAACATGCTCAACAGTACCCACCCCCGCAATATCCTGCTGGTGCTCCTCCTTATCCTGGCCAAATGAATATGCGTCCGATACGCTACGACCAACACGGTTATGGACCACAAATGAGACCCCAAATGCGACCTACAGGAAACTATCCAATGCATGGAGGTCACCATTTTATTAGACAACGACACATTGCGCCAAATAATTCAACAGCTAATGTGGCTGCCGCAGTCACTCAGGATATACAGCAGCAGTTTGGCACTGGAATTATTGACGACCCGTTGGAGGCTTTTAATAGAATTATGAGGGAAAAAGAGCTGAGGAAAGAAAGGAATCGTAGATCTCCTGCTCCTTTAACTTTTGAACGGAAAAGAGATTATTCTCCGAAAAATCGATCACCGGATAACCATAGAAAGTCCCCAGATGATCGAAATCGAGGAAGATCAAATGATAGGCACACTCCCGAAAGGGAAAGAAGACGAGCTAGAAGCAGCTCTTATAACTCTGGGAGTTCAAGGTCATTCTCCAGGTCAAGATCTAGATCTAGAAAGCGATCCACTATGCGTAGACGCTCTAGGAGCCGATCTCATAGCGCTGGAAGGTAATTAACTTTAAATACTTTGAAGAAGATTTATTAATTAAGATATTGCTTATTTTAAGGTATGGTGGTCAACGACGTCGAGAAAACTATCAATATAAGGACAATTACCGAGAAGATAGACATCGTTCTCCAGAAAAATATAATAATCAACGGTAAATGCAATTAAATGTAAATACTTTAGATTTCTTATAAAACCTTTTTGAATTACTTTAGTGGACGTGGAGGCTACCGAGGACGAAGCTCACGGGGAGGTTATTATAATAACCGAAATTACGATAACCGCTCAGAGTACCAAGGAGGACATTATCAGCAACACCAGAAGCCTAACGATTATCAATACCAAAATCAGCAACCACAACAAGGTCAATACGTGGATCAAAGGTAAATATTTTTTCACTAAAAATTTTTTAATTTGAAGGATAACAATATTTTCTCTTAAAAGATACCCTCAAGTTGCTTATGATCAGTCGCAGCAGCCGCATGAAAACCGGAACCTGAGCACAGTTTCGATAAAACCCGCCAACTCACCAATCATGCACGCTGCCCGCTCTCAATATGAACCACATTCCACCACCAGCGACCCAATCGAAAACTATGAACCACCACCACCTGGTTTTGAAACGTTGACCAATGAGGAAGCTCAAGAGAATTTCCAATACTATCAGCAGGCTAAGAAAGGTGAAGATGACAAACCTAAAATGGAGATAAGTGAAGCGCTGAGCAGTGAAATGGATGGGAAAAAGTTTATTAGTGAAGAGGATAATCTACACAAGCATAGAAATCGTTCAAGATCAAAGGAGAAGGTGATAAATACATATTTTTTATAATATCCTAAAATTTAATGTTTAAATATATTTTAGATTAAAGAGAAGCACAAGGAGTCGTCAAGCAAAAAAAGTCACAGCAGCCGCAGCGAAAAAAAGGTGCGTGAATCATCTTCAGATGACGGAAAACGTGACAAGAAATCCAAGGACAAAAAGAAACACAAAAAATCCAAGGAAACTGAAAAGAAAAAGAGCAAGAAGGATAAAAAAGAACGTCGTGAGCGAGACAAAGACAAGGATAAGAAGCATCACGATGTGGAGCTTAAAAGTGAAGTGGAGGAGAATAAAATTAAAATCGTGAATAAAGAGGAAACCTCCAAGAATGACAGTTTATTGGAGATTAAGACACCAGAAATTGAGGCGAAAGTTCACAGGCAGCTGGTGGACTCGTTTGATGATGGAAATAATACGCCAGACACATTGCCTATAGAAGTAAAAGAGCCGGTTATCAAAGAGGATGTTCCACCACCGAAAGACGTGACTAGCATCACCAATATCGTTAATTTATTAAATCCTCCTAATGAGTTAACTGCCTCAAAGGAAGAAGAGTGGGATGAGGAACGTTCTTTTAACAGAGGTGACTCTGTTTTGGATCTTTATAACAACATAGACTTTGAGGAAAATGAGCTGGAAGACGACAAGGACCTACCAGAGCTTTCAAAATGGGAACGTGATGATATTTTGGCACCTTCGCTGGTTCTGAAGAGTGGAGAAGATCTTGATGGTAGTTTTGAGGAACGAGCCCTTGGCGATGAGAAAGTTACTAGTGAAGTCATCAAAAGGGCTGAGAATGCGATTTTTGCAAGAGCTATAAATGCTATACGACCTCTAGAAATAAAGAAAATTAGCCAAGAGCGTCAAAAACTTTATGATGGAAGTGCTGGAAAAAGAGAGGACACTCCACAACCTGTCGAAACTGTGGAAGCGCAAAATGTTAAGCTTCAAGTACAAAATGTGCAAATAACCGTGAATTCAAATGACGAGGGAACCAGATCGGTTGAAATGAAAGTTGAGGAACCCAAAAAGGCCGCCAAAGCGTCTCCCTTGAGAAGTTCCGTGAAGGATCGGCTGGGCAGCAAAGTGAACGATAAAAAGAGATCTCAGTCCAAGACGCCGCCTCTCAAGCGAAAAATCCAATCGGAAACGGTGAAAGTTGTGCGAGAGCCAAGAAAACAAAGATCTAAGTCCAAGGAGCGTGCTGATCTAAAAGTAACAGAGAAGCCAAGACCAACTGATACCCGCCACGATCGAAAACCGAATTATGATCGTGGTGATCAAAGGAGAACTCAATCTGATCCAAGGGATTCTCGAGATAACCGAGATAATAGAGATAACCGAGATAATAGAGATAATCGAGATGCTCGAGATAATAGAGATAATCGAGATAGTAGAGATAATCGAGATGCTCGAGATAATAGAGATAATCGAGATGTTAAAGATATTCGCGATAATAAAGATGCTAGAGATTCAAGAGATGCTCGGGATCCACGCGATACCAGAAAAAGAATTGTTCCAGAGCGAAGAAGAAGTCCAAGTCGTCTTAGACGCTCTCGTAGTCTTGAAAAGAAAGGCAGGAAGAAATCTCGATCTCCCGTTGATGACAGACGATCCCGAAAAGAGGAAGCCAGCTCTACAGTCGATGAGGTAACAAAGAAATCCGATAAAATGGAAAAAACTGACGATCGTGCAAGGAGCTCGAAAAAAGTGAAGGATGACGTCAGAAAGAGGCGGCATAGCACCAGTGTCTCTAGCAAGTCAGATTCCGAGTCTTCAAGTTCCGAATCGGACGACAGTGCCAAGCACAAGAAGCGAAAGGGCAAGAATAAGAAAAAGTCGAGAGCAAGTTCAGAAGACTCGAGAAATTCGAGCAAGCGTAAGAAGGTTAAGAAAAATAAAAAAGCTAAAAAAAAGAAGAGCAAAAAGTAGTGCTGCTGAAAGGGTAGCTCATGATGATAGTATGCTCATAAATTATTGAAAAGTTTTACAAATATAGTTTGTATTTCTAAGATTTTGTGAAGAAAGCAAATTCGACATCATTCAGGAGTTACTCTTTTGAGCTTCTAACATAGAAATTTGAGTTTTCGATTTAAGAGTTTTCTTTGGCAATTGATTTTTTCTGTGTATTGTATAATAAAATCTGCGTAAATAATATTAATAAAAAGATGAAGTAATCAAAATGTTTGTGTATTGAGACTTTTTAATTCTTCATTTCGAAAAAAAAATATTCATTTCTACTTTTCACCTTTTTGCAGGTCCTTTTTTTTCAGTAAAAAATGTATGTTATTTCAATTGTTTAATGTAGTAAAATGTGTATTTTCAAACTATTGATTAAATTCAGGGTTAAAAGTAATATGCTTCTCAGCATTCGGCATTTGTATTTTGTTGATATCCTCGAGTACTTCTTCATATTTTGGATCATTCTTATGGTGTTTTTCCAAATGAAATCTGTAAAGTTCCTGAGTTAATAGTTTGGTGTCACAAATTCTACACGTCATATCAGGAGTCATGTGCCATTTCACGACATGCTCAATCGCTGTTGTCTTCACTACAAACTCCTTATAGCAGAAACCACAAGTGTAAGGACGAATATGAAGATGTTTCACTTTATAATGACTGTCCAACTGAAAAATTTACTGGTTTAATACAAAATTTTATTTTCTAATTTTTGGAATCCAAAATTTAAAAATTTAAAAAGCTTAAGTTTTTGAAAAATTTACCTTTTCTGCCGAATCAAACGAACAAATGCACTTCGAGCAACTATAATCCTTTTCAGGCTTGTGTACTTTTTTTGTATGAGCAGCTAAACCTTTGTTTGCTCTGAAATTTTGAAAGCAGATTTTGCACTGATGAGCTTCTTTATTATTCTTGCAGACAAGTTTGTGAGCTGTTAGGTTTTCTATTACTTTTCCGCCTAAAATTAAAAGGTATGAGCATAAAATACTAAAGCACTTAAATCATTGAACTTACGATAAATGCAGTTTTTACACTTGAAAGGTAGAGTGATTTTGTGTGAAAGTAACATATGTTTAGTATATGATTCTACGTCATTAAAACCAGTGCACAAATCACATTTGATCTCTATATTTCTTCTCCAGCTTAATCCAGGGGTTTTCGAATCATCTGGTCGAATCATTGTGCTCATACACAATCCCTTAAACCTTTTACGATGTGCAGTATATTGTGTCAAGTCTCGGAACCTTCTCGTGCACGTTTCACACTTAAAAGCACGACCCACTCCATGAACCTCCTCAAAGTGTAGGACTATTCCTGACATGGTCAAACGAGCCTGACATCTTTTGCATTTAATAGATCGAGGAAGTCTTATTAGCGTCCCTCCTACCGCTTTCAACTCTCCTTCAATCTCTTCAAAATCAGATAAATCAATTCGTTGCCGATCTGGAAGTATAGATGGTGCTATGGGTAAAGGTAGAGGAGCTGGTATCTTTCTCTTCCAAACTTGTCCTCTAAAATCATTAATGAGACATTTTATAACCGTTCGGTTTTTAATAATTGATATATTAAGACAGAAATAAAGTTAGAATACCTGCAAAAGTTTCTCATGTGCCCACCCAATACTTCAAAGTTACTGCTTCTACGTTCACATTTCACACATTTATATGGCTTACTGAAAAATTTAGGAGTTCATAAATTAGATGAGAAACATTTAAATTTTAAACAAATGCACTATCACTTACTCTATTTGGTGAACTACTTTTAAATGGGTATCAAGTCCGGAGAAACCATTGCATTTGATACCACATCTTTTGCATCTAAACCTTATCAAACGACCATGGTAATCAGTGTTTTCCTCTAAGTACTCGTAATCAGAGCCTTCCACTTTTGCTTGAGCTAGCAGTTGTTCAATCTCTTCTTTTGTAGCAACAGTGCTCAGTTTTGCTGGTTTTGAGTTCGTTTTTCGTTTCTTCTTTTTTGACGCTTTGATAATAGATGCTAGACTTTCTTCGCCTGTTGAAGTTTCTTCGCCAGTTGAAGGTTCTTCATCTGTCGAAAATTTTGATGAGCCGCTCGCTACTGCTTCTGGCTCATCTTTTATCAATGGATGCAAAGGATCTGAAAATTTTACTGATGGTTTGATATCTTCTGATTCATCTAGTTCCATTTGCTCATTTTCGTTGATCATGTTATCTTAAACAAAAATATTAATCAATTCTAATAAACAAGACCAAGAATAAAATGATTTACCATTGTTTTGAATCACACTAAAAACCTCATAAGGCTCTACTTTAACATCATCAAGAAACACTAATTGTTTGTTGGTTATCTTTAGATTTGCGTTGATTGAGTCGATCCGAAACTTATAAGCCACTCTAAGGAGTTCAGAGCAAGGATGGCAAAGAGAGCCATCGACAGGATGAACATTTAAGGAAGTCGTAGCTAAAAATGCCTCATGAATAGGAATTCTAGTAGGTTTAGTATCCTCGGAAAGTCCTTCTATAAACATAAATTTATCGAACCAAACTTGGTTTGGAGAAGTCTCCGATAAGCACACACGACATGTGTTTAAAATGTTTGATGTTGCCATCGTAGTTTACTCAAAATAACCGGCAATTGGAGATGAGTTTATTATTTGTAATTGATATAGTTTGAAGGTAAACACAACAGAAGGGCTGATTAATTTATATTCCTGGATCAAAAATTTTTAATCAGTTACGAGCGAGACTTCGAGATCTATAACTGAAAGAGAAGATAGTATCTAATAATAATACTATGCTATGCTAAATTTACTTTAATCATTATGACTTCAATAGATAATCTCTTCCATTTTATATCCGATTTTATCTGATTCTTTCAGTTGCATGGAGATTTTAAAAATTGAATAATATAATCAGATTATTTGATATTCAAAATCAAATATCAGCATCTCATAGGTAAACAATAATTTATAAGAATAACCTCGAGAATAACTCATGGAATTTTTGTAAACAACAAAGAGTGATTTTAAGGGAGAGGTTATTTGAACTTAATCATGTGGTGTAAGCCGTTTTTTAAGACACATTATACTAAAACAATCACATGTAACGCCTGTTATTATAAGAATCCACCAGATCCTGTGCTGTTCGATTTCTTAATGGATTTTCAAGCAGGTTCTACAAAAATTCTGGTTCGAGAGGCATTTTCAGCTACGACTGGAATAGAAGTGAATTCTCCAAATGTGTGTCTCTGTAATCCATGCTTTGAGAAACTAAAGGTAGCATATAAGTTCCGGATTGACGCAATTGAATCAAATTTGAAGATTTCCCAACTAGACGATGATTTATTTCCATGGGGCTATTCAATACAAGAAGGTAAGTTTCGATCTCTTTTATAATATATTATTATTAATATGTATCTATCTTATATTATTAGCATTTGACTCTTCTCAAAATGATGAACCACAAGAAACATTGCCAAAACAGGGCAGAAAAATTCATAATGAAAGCTCATATGAGTACCCAATGTGTATGCTCTGTGGAGAGGATTTTGTTACATTGCATCTTTACAGGGAACACTATGAACGAAAACACTTAAAAAGTAACAAGTTAAAAAATTTTATACTTTTACTAAACAATCACATTTTTACAGAACCAGATCAAAAGATTGAGGAGCTTATTGCTCAAACTTTTGTAACAGGATCAGACTATGAGTATTTGGAGGATGAATGTAACAACAGAACATTTAAAAAATTTCAGTGCAAAAGATGTGATACTGTATGCAACGGCATGCATCCATTGACTGATCATTTAAAGGTTGTCCATCAAATATACAAGCCTTTCAAATGTCTTCAATGTCAAAAGGATTATCAAACATTTCAGCTGCTTTCTCGACATATGCGAAACAACTGCCATGGGTTCAAAAAACCACCAACAATCAACCTTGAGCAAATTGAAGAAGATCCTGATCGAGAGCCACTAGATCTATCGGATTTTGAAGAGTTTGAAGCTGATGGAATTAATAAAACTCGATTCGTCAAGTGTAAGAGATGCGAAGCCATTTTGAAGTCTACTGAGCTGGTCGAACATCTAGATAAAGTTCATTTAATCGTTCGAGCTTTCAAATGTGAAACTTGTATGAAAAGATTCCAAAATGCCCAAAAGTATCAAGCTCATAAAAAGAGATTCAAGGGATTATGTATGAGTTCAATGGTTCAAGAGAATGGAGCAAAAAATGTCGCGGAAAACTGGAAAAAGTATATAGATGCAAAGTGTAGTAAGTGCTTTGATTTTGACGATCCAGATAAATACAGTGCTCACCAAGAAGAAGTTCACAAAATTCAAAAACCTTTTCGATGCATCTGTAGATTCCGTAAGTTCATGAAATAAGTTTAGAATATCTTTTATTATAGACATTTTTTTATAGAAGTGAAAACTTACAAAAAGCTTTCCGTACACATGTTTTGCTGCAAATCAGTCTTACCAAATCAGTGCACACAGTGCGCTAAACAATTTAGCACGCCACATCATTTAATGTACCACATCAATTCTAAACACAACAAGAATGACGAGCTATCTTTGAACTGCACAAAATGTGAAAGAACTTTTGTAACGGCTGATGCCGTAATTATTTTTATGTCTATTTTGAACGAACTTTTCTTTACCATTGAAATCTTTAATTTTAGCTTGAGAATCATGAAAAGATCAAACACCTTCATCTTTCTCCTTTCAGTTGCAAATTATGCTATAAAGTATGCTGTAACAAATTACATTTAAACTTTATTCATTAATTATTTAATTTTAGAAATTCCAGAAGAAAAATTTAATTAAAGATCACATTCTTAAGCAGCATTTTTTCGTGGACTTGGGTTGTGTCATGTGCACTGTTAAGTTTTCAACCAAAGATCGCTACAGATTCCACCTGATTAAAAAACATCAAAAAGATCCAAAATATGATGATGCATTCGAGAAACTACAGAAAATGAATCCGGAAGTAGATCCTGAACCATTTATTATTTTCAATCCTGAATTTAAGAACATGCCTTAAATAGATTTAAATGTAATATCAAAATGTAGTTCACAATATTTGAAATTTTGCGCTGTGAGTAGACTGTCGAGCTAAATAAAAAAAAATCGAACTCTTAAAAGAGTTTACAAAGAGTTTATAGAGGAAAAATGTAAACAAAGAAAATAAGGCTCATGAATAAAATTCGGCAAAATTAATTTTTAAGAGTTTCTTAAATATGCGGATCCCCAGTATTCTCGAGTTACCTATAGAGGTTTTGCACGAGATCTTATCAAATTTAAATTATGAGGATAGGTTTTCTCTGGTTCTGGCGTGCAGATCTTCTTCGTTGGAGCAGCTCATTGCAGATTTAGCCAAGATTGAGAAGAAAAGACTCAAAGCTGCTTTGATAGCTGGAGCATGTACATGGCAAAGTGTTAACTTTGCAGGAGGTAATTTTCATGTTTGTGAACAATAAATTCATTTATATTACATATTTGTTAAATTTTAGGAGGATCAGAGAGTGAAACATTGACTCAAAACCCGACCCCTCAAATGCATCCTCGCTTCCTCCACGGCACAACCTCACTAGCAAATCAGCTCTTGATTTTTGGAGGAACCTCACATCAAGGCTTGTACAATGATCTATGGCGTTTCGATAGAGTTTACCGTCGTTTAGAAATGAGAGGGAACTACCCTTATCCACGAGCAAATTTTGGCTTGGCTCAAACAGAGAATAAAATGATCATCAGTGGGGGATCTTTTCAGTCGAACCATAATTTATACAATATGGATTTGACGACTTACAAAGATGTACATGTGTTTGACGTAGAATCTCGACATTGGAGCCAAGTAATCACGAATGAAGAACAAATTGGGCTGAGTCCAAAATGTGCTCATCGAGCTACCATGCTCTCCGATCTAGAGATGGTTGTATTTGGTGGTGCCGAAAGAGTTCCAGGACCCGAAATGACAAATAGGGGGAGTAATCAGCTTTTAGTTTTAAAGCTCAATGCAAATTATAAAACTGCTAGTTGGATAGTTGTCGATAAAGTACATGGCCCTACTATTCCTCCACGGTTTTTTCATCATCAAGTCCTCGTTTCTCCAGACACTTTATTAATTTACGGTGGGACATCAGGCAATAATGGTGCCCTTTCAGACGCATGGCTTCTTAAAGTACACCGTCATGGCAACGAATATACAGCAAGAGCACTTCCTCTATCAATCTGTAATCGACCAGCTCAAGTAGTAAATTCTTTTCTTTATCCAAGTTGCCTGGTAGAAGACCAGCTAGTCTTTGTGGGTGCTCAATCAAACGCACCAGATATTCTTAAAGTAACTGCAAAGCCAATTGTAGTTCCAGTAGTCAAACCAAAAGCGCTTCCTCAGCAACCACAAGGTAAAATTTGATATTTCATTTTTAAACATTTTTATTATAACATTTGTTTAATTCTAGTAACAAAACCAACAATAAATCGCCAGTTGCCGCGACACACAATAGGCTCAATGCAAGCTTTTCAAGTCCACACAATACCAATTCCTTCTCCGACAGTAGCACCTCCAGTTCAACTACCACCAGCTCCCGAACCACCTAGAAACGATGAGAGAATGCGAATTTTCATCCTAGATCTCTCAGCAATCGTAAATATTCCTTTTGAGTCTGTTGTTGGAGATGCCAGTATCTCAGTTAATTGGCGACAAATTGTTAATGGAGGAAGACTGAATAAAGCACCAGTTAAAATTCAACATGCTACTTTGACAATTCATGATCAAAAGCTAGCATTAATTGGAGGCGTTTGCAGGGGAATGGAAGCCGGAATTCATCTATCTCAACCCACTAATTCTGTTCATCTCTTGTCTACGCCGAAAATTGTGCGATAATAATTTTTTGGTCAACTATCAGGTGCTGAGTATTTTTTGTTTTTTATTATTTGCAAGGTATTTGTTTGGAAAATACCTAACCATTTTTACCTGAGAACTTTTTGATTTTAAATCGAAATTATCTTGATGTTTATGAAATGCTTTATTGCGCGTGAAATGTAAAAATTATTTTTGACTCTTGGCAATATGTAAATAAGTAGGTACATAAAATATGCTGTATTTAAACATACTATTTTTAGGATTATATATTCAAGTCATTTACCTTTAGTTTTATTGAATTTATTAATAAATATATTATATAAGAAAACAATCCTCGAAAAAGGTTAAATCCATAAATAGTTTCCTTAATTAATAATAAGATTTTAACAGTAACATAAATTGAAACACCAAGTTTAATGTTTTCTCTCATACATTTATAAAATAAAAAGGTTTATTATGCTACCAAATTTATAGAAAAAATAAAATAAATCAATTAAGAATTAAAATGAAATCTTTTTCTTCTAAATTTCTTTAAGAAAGAAAAGAAACTTCGAAACTAAAAAGTTATCAAAAAATAGCAATTAAAATTCATTCAAATGGTTTTATTCATGGAATTACACTTTAATTTATCAAATTTAATAAATCCATCCGCCTATTTTAGATTTAAGAATTTATCAGTGGCCAAATATTTATAGCTAAGGTTACATTTGTTTAAATTATTTTCAAAAAGTTCATAATATTCAACCAAAAATAATATGGTAAGAAAGTAAATGATAGTACAATCGTTATGTCATTGATAGACTTGCCTCCTTTTTGTAAATTTTTTGCATACAATTAATAACTCTAACATTAAAAATTTACGCGTCCTTTACAAAATGCAAGTCTTTCTATGTAAAGGAATTAGCTTCTCATTGGATTAAAGTGATTTTCGTTTTGGGCGACTGGACTAATAAAGAACGCCTCTTAAATACAACGATGATCAGAAAAAAAATCAACGTTAGTTTGCTTCATTAGATCTAACCAGAGCAATGTTCGCTATGCTGATCCCAAGCGGCAATCTAAAATAAACGAAATTAAAAAATTATTAAGTAAAAATCAAATAGAAACTTACTTGGCACTTTCGATTGCAATACCATTGCTTGGAGCAGCCGGCACACAAGAATTTGGCACTGTTTCGATGGCATCCTTGGCACAGAAGCTCCTCATCTAGTTGCCCCTTGTTGGATTTAAGATGGTTCATCATCATATCTTCCTCATCATCTCCTTCGTCAATTACCAAGCGATCGATTGAATTATCATCTTCGTCCTTGAAAATGATTAAAAATTCAGTAATAAGGTTACCTAAGCAACACTAAAGAATTAATTACCATAACATTTCCCATGGAAAAATCCGTCCTGGATCCACTGCCAACAGAGATTGGGGTAATGGTAATTTCTCCGTTATTGTGAACCTTTCCAGAATTGTTGCGCATGTTAGAGATAACTCGTTCAGGTGCAGTAAGCAAACGAGCCAATGTAGGCGAGAAAGAAGTTGTGGGCGGGGTAGACTAAATTAAAAGAAAATTGATTAAACTATTTAATAACTCAATGAAAAAACTCACCTTAGTCAAAATACCATGAAGTAACGACGTTGTAGGAGCACTTGATCCTCCTGCTTGGGATGTAGTAGCCCCGTTTCCGCCGTAATAGTTGTTACTGCTGCTGTTTACCGGATACAGAGACACTATGGGAGTTTAATTTTATTTCAATTATAGTTTCAATTTGGAAAATTAACCAAATACTTACTTGCGTTATGATTCTTCATCACAAAATTGTTGTTATAATTCCTCGACTGCTGTGTTTGTGGTGCTGCTGAAGGCTCTGGATTGGGAGCATAATTCTTCATGCGCCTACCACGTCTGGGCACATCTTGAGGATGTTTACTGCGATAGTCAGCGATTAAAGATTGAACATCAACGATAGCACCTTGTCTGCCTTGACCCTGTGAAGTGTTTGAAGCTGATTCACCACTTCCATTATATTGTTGCAGGAAAGCTTCTATTTGCTCTTGTTGGCGTCTTCCTAGCTGTCCTAATTCTTGTTGTAAGGAGGCTGTATTTGCCACTGGTGGAGGATTATATTGGGGATACTGAAGTGGTGGCGGTGATTCCCTTTTATGTTCCATTCTGAAAAGATTATTCAATTAGTACTAAATACTACCATTATCTGAAATTTTTCTTACCGAGCAGCAAATCCACTAATTGTCTGCTTTCTCTCAGCTCTTTTCATGAGCTCATTAATTTTACAGCTGGTACTAATTCGATCATTCCACAATTTTTCGCACCTATCTTGCCAGCGTTTATTGGCAGCCTCGCATTCTCTTAATAGAGACTGAAAATGGACCAAATTTGATCCCTGCATATATTTCTCATGCAATTGATCTACAGAAGTTTCTTCCAGTTCTTTTAAGAGAACCGCTAGTTGATCATCTGGTGATTCTGGTTGGGTGAGGCTCATGATGTCGGTTACGTATGGAACGATCACTTTTTTGGAGCTAAAAAGAGATTTATTTTAAATAGGATAATAATAATAAAACTAAACATTGATTAATTACCTAACGGGTACAGTGGGTGGTTGAATTTTTTCGCTTGGTTCTGATTCTATGGAAGTTTTTCTAGAAGGAACTGGTGTGAATTGTAGGATTGGTGTGGTTGGAATCAATGGTTCCTCGTGAATGGCGATAGCGTCAAGTGTAGCTGGTATTGTTGTGATTGTAGTTGGTATAATAGGTAGTTCCTCAACTTTAATGGTTTGGTCCATCTCTTCATCTTCGTCTGGTATGACGATTTCAACATTTTTTGAACTTTTTTCAACTGGATCGGGTATTGTGGGCTGATGGATTGGCTGAATAAGTTCTTTTTGTGGAGTGGCTTGTTCAGTTTTGAGAGCTTCTTCTAATACGGTTGGTTTCAGCTCAAGGATTTCTGATATTTCGTCTGATTTTGGGACTTTCAGTTTATTCAACCTAAAGAGAAATGTTTTTGAAAACAAGGTCAAAAGGAAATAAATCAATGTTTTATAAGAATTCACAATTAGGTTCAACAGTTGAATGATTCGGAGTTTTTTTTTAATTCAAAAGAAAATTCTTTCAAAAATAAAAATAATTTTTATCACCTCATTGTATTTTATCAAGAAAATTTCTGATGTACTCACATTTTTACACTTTTTTTAATCAAACGTCTACAAATTTTAATGTGAACTGGTGCTGGTGGTCTTCTTGGGGACTTTTGTTCATCTTGACTTTCAGCGTCACTTTGAACCGACTCTGAAGATTCACTAAAATCATGGTCGTCTGCCACTTCACTGATATTATCTTGCAATTCCTCCACGTTATCTTCTATGAATTCATTATCATCATCATCTTCTTCATCGTCAGTCTCTTGGGCGCTTCCTGGTGGGGATTGGTCACTTGTGACTTCATTTATTTCTTCAGACTGCGGTATTTCATCGAGTTCATTCACCTTTGGCTCTTCTGTATCACTTGGAACTTCTTCGTGCTCAATATCCCTTGGCTCGATCTCGATACTCGAGTCTAGGTCCACCACATGTTCAGCAGGGGGATTCTTTGGCAAAAGCTGCAGAGTTTTTAAAAAATTAAAAAAAAAAAATTAAAAAAAAAAACAAAACAAAGGGTAACAAATTAGTAGGAAATTTTGCAAGCCTATTGGAGTTAAGTAAGGTCAGATAATTGAGCCAAAGTAGTTGTTTATACCAATTCTTCCTCCATTTTCGGCTTCTTGCTGACTTGTTCACTGATATCTGCATCTTGGTCTTCCTCATGTAATCGTTTTGATATTAAATGATCTGCATCATCCGCTGGTTCTATAGTAGCCGCCAGCACTTCCATCATGCATTTATATTGAATACGATGACTTTATTTGATTAATTTACAGATTTCTACTAAATTAAGGATGCTGATTCAAATGACAAATATCAGAATGTCAGATTAATCAGATTTAAATTTGAGGGCGAGCTTATGACAAACGAAACTTTCAATAAATTTGATTAAATTTTTAGTATATTTTAGTATTTTTTAGTCTTTTTTAATCAATTTTAATCATTTTTAATCAAATTTAATCATTTTTAATCAATTTTAATCAAATTTAATCATTTTTAATCATTTTTAATCAATTTTAGTAGCAAAATTTCCAAACTTTTTGAAATTTTTTCATCAAATTTGCTTTGAAAATATTGACATTTCGCTATTGTTATTGATTATTTTGGAAAAATTCTCATAAATATTGGTCAACCATGGGGTCTTAATTCCAAGCAAAAAACATACGAATAAGGAAAATGATTTTTTGCATTTAAAAAAAATTGAGCATGAATTTTGAAAATTTTTTCAGATTTTGATTACTCATTTAAACACGATTCTTAAAAAAAATTAATGCTCATTTACACCTTGATTTACACTATAATAAACCATAAAATATATTTTGCACTTTACATGAAAATATGGTCCACTGAAAAGCTCCACCAAAACCTGTACACCTTAAAAATACCATATTTTTTAAGTAATATTTTGATTTCTACCAAGAAGAATTTCAAGTCAGGAACACAATCTTGGTAGTAATCAAAATAATTCTGAAGTGAACAGGTTTTGGTGGAGCTTTTTATTGGACTCTAGTTTTATGTAAGTTTTTACAATGTAGATATTGGAAAAAAAAAATGGATAATGCATGAATAATAAAAGTTTGAAGAGTAAATTGAAAAAAATATATCAAATATCAAAATCTTGATGAGCAGCAGTTTTAACTTTAAATTTTATTAATTTAAGTCGTATAAGTTCCAATTTAAGAAATTGAACGTAGCTTTTATCTATATAAGATAGTTTATTTGATTTGATATAGTGAAAATCCATATTGAATTATTTATTTATTAATAAGTTCATGAAAATATTTGAGGAATTATTTGAGATGTCCAGTGTATTACCAAAATTCTATGATTCATAGAAGATTAATTTATAATGTATGGTTTTTGAGTTTGAATACTTTAATTATGCTGCAATTTAGTATACTTTAATAATTTTTGGGTGTAAAATATTTGTTTCTTTTGGAATCATTTAAAAATAATTTTGGGTGTTTTAATCATTTTGAGTCTTTTTGAATCAAATTTAATCAATTTTAATCATTTTTAATCATTTTTAATCATTTTTAATCAAATTTAATCAATTTTAATCAATTTTAATCATTTTTAGTCATTTTTAATCATTTTTAATCATTTTTAATCAATTTTAATCAATTTTAGTCAATCTTAGTATCCTAAGTTTTTTTAATCATTGGTTTGTCATAAGCTCGTTTGAGGGGTTAATAAAATGCGGGAGAATTGAAATTTTTGAAATTGCGTTTTTATTGCGCTTTCCACTGTTTGGATTGTTGCGTTAATTAAAACTCATCTTATTTTAATTGGTGAATATAAATGTAGGTAATAAAATTATAAAAATTTGCAAAATCTGCATAAAGAGGTAAAACTGGTTTTAACTTCCGAAACACGGATGATCGATTAAAACTGCACCTTGAACGTGGGATAGGTCAGTTTGATATTATACAAAATATTTGTTAAAACTGAAGATCATCTTTTATTTAAAACACACTTATGAACTTTTCAAGACCATAATTTAACAAACTGGAAGATAATTTTTAACTTAATTACACCATATTCATAGTCATTAATTAATTATTTGTTGACTATACTGCATGCTCTAAGTTTTTAAAAATATAATAAAAACTAATCTACTTCCAATTTCCTGAAACTTCCTACATTATCGATCTTATGATCTGATCCTTTAAGCACCTCAATATCCTGGTTATCTTTATCAGCAACTGCGTCCCGGTATTTTTCCATCTTGAGCTTAAACACAGAGATCATATCGTCCAGTGCAATTTTTCCGCCATATTCCAAAGGTAATATGTCTTTATAGTCGCACTTCTTGAGAAATTCTGGCATATCTGAATGAATAAAGACACGTTTTTGCATTTTTTGTCCCATAGCACCAAGAGCTACTTTCAGTACAGCATTGGCTATACTTGGAAGGTTTATAATATGAAGTTCTTTTAATCTTATCGGTACCCCTAGTTGAGGATATAAAGACATTTTATTAGAATGAAAAACTACATCATTTAACTGCTTTACCTTTTTGAACCATTCCTAACCAGTTATGAAGATCAGTGATCGAGAACATGCTTAACAATTGCAAATTTACATTCTTCCCATCCACAATAACCACAAAGCCAGCAACTTGAACTGGTTCCTCAGCCAAAAGATGAGCGTACATGGCATTAGTCATGCGAATAATGTCTACAGAGGTAAGATCAGTTGGATCGACCTTTCGCCCATTATAAAACATTACTTGGCGACCTTGAAAATTTATCTCAATAAATATACAGTCTTAAAAATTTGTTTAATAAAGTTACCAAGGTGATCTTTCTCTAAAAGTGGACAAATGTATCCCTGGTCTATTAAAGAAGCTGTTTTTGGCTGATCTAGTGTCAAGTTCTTGTAGAATTGAGGGAACTGTTTTAGCGCTGTAAGATGATGCTCCAACATTTCCATGGCAGCCATGACAGAGTATTTTTTCACACGAAGAAATGCAAGAAGACATATTGTATCTATAATTTATATTTGTTTAAAAAATGTTTAAAAGCTTGCAAAACTATAAAAATTACCTGTATGACACCGCCTAATTCGTGGATGAGTCTTAATTAGATGCCGGAACTGCTCCAATGCTTGATCTCTTCTAGATTCAGTTTCTCTCAATTCAACCCTCGCTACCTCAAGCATTTTTGGAGACAAACTGCACACATATTCATAGTCTAGCACTGAAAAGAGTGTTTTATTTTATTTATTTTATTTTACAACTAAAGAGCATTTCTACTGTTATTTACTAAATGATCTATGATTAAACGTTTTTAACACTACTCACTTTTCATTAATTAACATCAATTTGTACGACAGACTACGATGTGTTTGCTTCAGCGACTAATTTGACTCTACTTTGTCATAACGTAAAAACATGTAGAAATGGCCCAAAAATATTTGGTAATAAAATATCACTTGTGGTCGTGTATGCATTATGTCAATTGATATTTTTTTGTGATGAAAATTAATTCTGATATTTTTAATTTTAAGTCTGTCATTCAGTTCATAAATAAATTTAGCTAACATTGACATAATTATGATGCAGCGCATTTTTACAACAGCCAGAAAACAGGTTTTTTAATGATTACGGAAAGTAAAAACTTTTGAGTTTTAAATATTTTGTAGCTAGTGGATGATAACAAAATTTTAGTTTTGCCTTGAGTTTTTCGAAAGACGACAAAGTAAGAAAAATTTTAGATTAAAATAAGCATTTTTTTTTCGGTGTCATTATTTTATTATTTCAGTAAAATTTATTGATTTTAACGATTATTACCAATATATGAGATTCATAAAATTTTACAATAAAAAAAGTTGCATAAAAGTTATCTAATAACTGTTCAGTTTCACCATTTCTCAATCATTTGGATCTATATGTGTGTATTGATTTGATTTATTTCATACAAGTTGAATGAATTTGAGCTTGAAAATTTTTCTTCGAACAGGTTTAAATTCAAAGTTAAATTTACATTTCTATTTCGTTTTTAAATTTGTGTGTATCGCATGTTTGATGTATACAAATGAATATTTAAGTGAATCATGAATATAAAGCTAATGAACTTTTCAATCTACTTCCAACTTCCTAAAACTCCCAGCCAATCCTAAATTTTGATCGCAGTTACTCAGCCACTCTCCGGTATGTTTAATTACTTCGATATCTTGATCGTCTCCTGCTAAAATTCTTTTTTGGTGATTTTGTAAGCTTTTCTTGATTTTTTTGATCATTTCATCAATTGCAACTTCTCCACCATATTCTTTAGGAAGAATTTCTGGGCAATCGAAATTGTTTTGAAAATCTTCTTTTGAAGAATGGATGAAGATCCTCTTTTTGATCTTTGGACCCATTGCACTGATACCAACTTTTAGTAGAGCGTTGGTGACACTTGGAAAATTCACTAAATGAATTGCCTTCAGACGTATGGGTGTTCCTTAAATAGTCACTGATTGGTTAAAGAGGAAGTTGTATAAAAACTATTTTACAAGTTCTAACCTTTTTGCACGCTGGTCAACCAATTATTTAAGTCAGTGAGTGTGAAAAGACTCAAAGTTTTCAAAGATGCATTACTTGCATCTAGTACTAAAACTAGCCCAGCTACTTGAAAGTCTTCTTTCATTGAATAGTATGCATAATACAGAAAAATCTAAAAGTACGTTAAAAGTCATAAATTTTTTTTTGTATTTTATGAAAATGCGTACCTGACGAATAATATCGTGAGATGTAAATATATTTACATCCAGCTTCCAACCAACATTGATTACCACCAAGCGGCCTAGCCTGTCCACATCTATAAGTGGTACTAAATGTCCTGTATCCAATATTGTTGACATAATTTCGTTTTCTACGTTCAAGTTGGTGTACCAAAGCGGATATTGTTTCATTGCCAATAAGTGCTCTTCCAACATTTCCATGGCAAGGAGAACAGAGTATTTTTTAACTCGCAGAAAACGAAGTAGTGATACGGAATCTAAAATTGATTGAAAAACATTTTAATTCTATAAGAAGATCACTTGATCAATAGAACTTTTTACCAGTGTTACACTTCTTGATTCTCGGGTGCATCTTAATCATTTGACGAAACTGTTCTAGGGCTTGAGTTCTTCGACTTTCTGTTTCTCTCAACTCAATCCTCGCCACTTCTTCCATTTCGGGTGACAATCCGCAAACATAATCGTCTTCAAACACTTAAAAAAAAGGAGGAATCACTTATTAGTTATTATAAAGTTATGATACGCTAGATTACAAATTTTTTTTTCTATTCAAAAAAATTCAAGACAAGGATTAAACTTCAACTATTCTATAAAACGCCAGTTTTAAGTACCACATTGGCCAAGAATAAGATACGTTTACCAAGCGCTGTTTTCACAACGCTTTCATTATGCAAACACAAAAAAACTCACTAATGATTTGTTGCAATCCCAAAATTTCTAAAATATCGGACCAAAATATAGTGACTGCTGCCTGCGACCGTTGAGAGATTTCTGAAACGCGATTAATAAAATCAAACGTGCCAACAAAAACATTTTACAACTTTTCTTTCGTCAATATGTGCTACTTATTAGATATACACATATCCCTCTCAATGTCCAAATGCATGCACTGTCCACAAGGTTGGATATATAAATTAGAAAGAGAGCCAATCTGATAATAAAATATAAAGTTTAAACTCTTGAGTTTAAAGAAAATGAAAGACAAAAAAATACTATAAAGTTTGGTTCAGCAAAACTTTCCCAAAATATATGATACAATTTCTGTGACTCAACAATTTTACTATCTTAATGTTAAATTGATTTATATATATCATAGACAGGCGAGAGACTTTCTGGTATTGACTATTTTAGGTATTGACTATTTGTTTCGTAATAATTTTTGGTCAGACATGGTTTGATCTGATGACAATTATTGAAACTGAAGGAGAATTTTGACGAAATGGGCAACATTCAAAAATAAAATTAATTGTAGCTATTAATAACTTGATTTTAGAGGGTTTGAATTTTATATTTTTTACGAATATTTAAATAAATAAATGTATAATGTATGTAATGATCGCAACCAGATGAAAACTAAAGGAAAACTAATCAATTTCCAGCTTCCTGAAGCTTCCCGCCAATCCAAGAGTTTTATCCTCATTCTTTAGCCAATTCCCAGATTCCTTGCAAATTTCAATTTCTTGATTATCTCCATTCAGGATTCTAATTCGGCTTTCATTTAAGTTTTTCTTTAATGCTAAGATCATTTCTTCTGTTGAAATTGTTCCGCCATATTCAGATGGAAGGATTTCAGGTGTGTCAAAATCATTCTGGAAATCAGCACGTGACTTGTGCAAGAAAACACGTTTCTGCATCTTTTGTCCTAAGGCACCGATTCCAACTTTTAATATTGCATTAGCTGCACTTGGAAGATTTACAATATGAAGTGCTTTTAAACGTAGAGGTATACCTTCAATGAAATGGAGAAAATTTATAGTTAAAATTTTTCTATCAATTAACATCATATATCTTACTTGTTTGCACGCTGGTTAACCAACTATGAAGGTCTGTAAGGCTAAAAATGCTCAAAGTTTTCAAGGTTACATCGGTGGCATCAAGGACCACTACGAATCCAGCTACTTGAAAGTCTTCCTTCATACAAAAATATGAGTATAGCAAAGCCGTTGTTCGGATAATATCAGATGATGTAAATTTGCTGGCATCAAGTTTTGAGCCATTGTTTATGACCACCTGACGTCCAAGTTTATCCTTTTGTATCAGTGGACAAATGTGACCGGAGTCTAATAGATCAGATACTCTTATGTCGTCTAAGCTAAGATTGTGATACCAATGAGAAAACTCCTGCATCGATATCAAATGCTTTTCAAGCAACTCAAATGCAGCCATCACTGAAAACTTTTTTGCTCGAAGAAATCGGAGCAAGGAAATGGTTGCTGAAATAATAAATGAAATGATCATGATATTCATAAACTAGTTTTAATATAAATTTTGTTACCCATGTCACATTTTTTAATTCTTGGATGTAATTTGATAAGCTCTCGAAACTGGTCCAAAGCTTGATTTCGTCTGGATTCTGTTTCTCTTAGCTCAACTCTTGCAACCTCTACCAAATGAGGAGGCAGACTGCAAACATACCCGTCTTGTTGCACTAAAAAATATTTTTTATCATAAAAAATTTTGTTTCATACCTTTTAAGTGATCTTATAATATTTTGATATCAAATTACTACTTCACGATCAGATTCTATTCTAATTAAAAAAAGGTGTTAATTGTTTTTCTTTCTCGCAAACATGAAAATATAATTAATTACAGTCTATCAACAAGTATATAATACCAATTTCTTTTGAGTTAGATACTCACTGTTCTTATTTAATCGCAAACCAATTCAATACTATTGAATCAAAAACCTTATATCCCGTCGACGGCTTAAATATATCTGAAGCTTAACATCAAATATAAAAATATAAGACAAAACCCCAATACATGAAATATAATAATTATACAAAATATTAGTATGTGTTGGCCCTCTGAATATATTTGGAAATTATTTAAAATTTATATCCAACTAACTTATGTTACAAACTGAGAGTTTCAAGGTTATTTGTCACTTTGTGATTAAAAAATGCTGATTTGAAATGCGTATTGTCAAATTAACGCTCAATATTGTTGCACAATTTTTTATACTATGTGTCTTAATCGAGTTATTTATTTATATAATAAAATATTTTGTCATAAACGTACAACGATTTAAAAAACTTTTAATGTATATTATATCTTTATCATCTCATTCTCATATGATGTCATTTATTTGGAAAATAATTTTTTATCTTAGAAGATTTCAAAAAAAATTCTAAAACTGAAATTAATTTTTTAACAATTAGTCAAAATTTGCATAACAAAAATAGTGATATAATTTTGAAAGATCCCACAAAGGCTGCTGCTGCACTGTACCATGCTCAAAATAAACGGAAAGCCCCAAGGTCAAGTCTGATAAACAACGGAATCATAAGTTTTTAATTTGGTCATTCAACTTTCAAAAATTAATAATTCTTATTAATGGAATTAAGTTCTTGATCAGACACTTGACAAGACAAACAAAAACATTTTGTCTGGGTTTTTCGATGTTACGTCATTTAAAGATTTCAAGTGTAAACAGAATTAATATTTTTTTTTCATACGCGGAAGAAAAATAGTTTTCCAGATTTTTTGTGTTGTGATGTTTATTATGCTAAACTTTTTATAAAGAAGATAACTTAAGTCAAATTTCTTCAAATCTATAATTTCATCAAAAATCCTAACTGTAAATTTCTACGCAATCGTACACTAATCTTTTTTAAAACTTTTATTTCAATGAAAAAAGCTCTCGCAAGTCTTTTGTTTGTAGGAGACCTGGTTTGCAACATAATGTGTATGGGGTTGGATGGATTTCCCATCATCAACCAAAAAATGCGAACATGTGAAGCTTTATGAATCGTTGACCATGGATTTCATCTTTTTTTGGAGCTTGAACGAGTTTACGATAAAAATTAGCATATGGGGTCGTCAGGAAATTTAACAAATTTACTTGTTCTCCATTCTATCGAAAAATATTTTTTAGGAAGTTTAAAAAATAAAAAATAAATAAAATTTCGTATAAATCATTTATGAACATCCCCCAACATAACAAATTTTGAAATAATTGTGTTCGTCGTTTTCAATTTGTCGCTTAACTATTTAGTACTTCAATGGTCGTGAAATTGAGAAGATTAAATTTTCTTTAAAATCAATTTTTAGGATTGATTTATAGTACCTTAAAAATAGTGAACTTTGAGCTCTGTGGGTTAAAGATTATAAATAATTAATCAGTGAGTGAAATATTTAGAATAAGAAGAAAATTTTCAAAGAATAGAATCCACTAAAAATATTTTTAAAAATTTATCAAAATTATAACAAAACTAAAATTAATTTACAGTGCCCCAGGAAAATTATATTTGCAGTTTGTCGCCTGAAATGGTTGAAGTAGCTAGAATTGAACTTAGAGAAACAGAAACCAGGAAGTTACAAGCAATAGAACAGCTTCGACAACTGATTAAATTAAACCCACAAATAAAAAAGTGTCAGACTGGTAAAAAATTAAAAATAATGCATCATTTATTAACAAGTTTTAATTTTTGTCAACCCGTTTCTAAAAATTCTTTTCAATTCTAGATTCAATTTTACTTTTGAGGTTTTTGCGTGTGAAAAAGTACTCGGTGATGGCTGCTCTTGATATGATGCAAAAGAATTTAATCGAGAGACAAGCGCGCTCAGATTGGTATTTTAACCTGAGCCTGGATGATCAAAAAATATCTGCGTTGTTGGATTGTGGCTACCATTTGGCTTTACCTGAAAAGGATGAACTTGGCCGGCAGTTAATGTTATACAGATTTGCAAAGTTAGACGCAAACAAATTTAGTTCCACAGACGCTATCAGATTGAACAACTTGATATTTTCTTACTATTTGCTCCATGAGGAGTGTCAGGTAGCTGGCTTTGTCCTGATCTTTGATGCTAGCAACGCTTCTATGCAGTTTCTCAGCCTCTTCTCGATCACTGATCTTCATAATTGGCTCATGGGTGTTCAGAAAGGTTTGTTTACAGTTTATTTTTTAATCAAAATTATTCATCATTATATTCTCTTTCTAGCTTGTCCAGTACGTTTAAAGGAAGTACACATCGTAAATCTTCCACCTATATTTAGCACCCTCTTAAAAGTCGTTCAAAGTGCCATGGGAAAGAAAGTACGCAAACGATTAACAATTCATGACAACATGGAGTCCTTGATGAAAAAATTTAACTACAGAGAAATCCTACCTCAAGAATATGGCGGGAATTTCTCCACAGCAAAAATTGTCTCCGAATGCCGAAAAAATCTCGAGTCATGTCGGCAAATTATATTAGAAGGTGATCAACAAGAAATATTGATGATAAACAAGGATTGGTTTTGTAGTGATAATAAAGAAGCAGGGCTACCGGGTAGCTTTAGAAAATTGGAAGTAGATTAAAGTTTTAACTGGAAATGAAATGTGAAAATTATAATTAGGTGTTTTAGATAATAAAAGTGAGATGTTAATGGTTTTCAAATAAAAGATTTATTTAATAAATTTTTGTATTATAATTCAAAATCCTGACTAACAGATTCAATTGTTAAATAGATTTGACCAATTTATGCAATAAATGTTGTTTGTATGCTGTATGATGATGTGGCATTCAACTTATTGGATTTCAAAAGAGAGTTATTATAATAAACAGTTGATCGTATAATCATAATTAATTCGTAAGTTTACGACCATGATTTTGAACAAATTTTGTTTGATTTAATTTAAAATTGTTTGTTTACATTTTAGCGGATTGATGCATTTTAATATTAATTTACTATCAAACACGCTTTCAGTTCAAAATTACGTAACCCATTAAATTAGCATAATTCGCAATCCATTGACTAAACTTAAAAGTGAGAATTTAATTTTATATTTACTATAATATCTATTCTGCAAGGCACCAATTCACAGCTTCTTAATGATTTCTTATTTCTATTTAAAAATTTATTTTTTATATCAATGCAGAAGGTATTAGGCAAGTGAATTTAAAAAAGAGATTAATCGTCTATAAATTATAATAAAATAAATGCAAATTGGTGAGATTAATAAAAGTTTAAATCGTTTTTGTATCTTAACTAAAATCTGATTTTAGCTGTTCATGTATATCTATGTAAAATTTTCTTTAAATCAATTAAAATTAAGTTTTTATGAAACTCTTCGATTTTTCGCATCTGTGGTATTCGGATCTTCATTATGTTTATTGCCTAAAATAAGAATTTTAAACGATAATTATCTACTTTATATTAATTATTATAAGATCTCTGCTTACATCAGTCTATCATGCCATCAAAGTGCCACAGGAAGTTTTTCAACTTCTCCATTGTGGGTATTTCAACAATAATAATGCCAAAGCACATTTTTCTTCATCCTGAGCAATTGAGAACTGTAGCTCTTGTGGCTCTTGTGGCTCCTATAATAATTAAATATATTTTCAACTTAAAAAAAATAAAAAATCAAAATAACAGACTGACGACAATACGCATAATATCTTCTTGTTCAGCTAATTGTGAAACTAGCTGTGGGTCCTGTAACTGTGAGATCTGTGACTCTGGGTCCTGTATTTGCGGGTCCTGTAACTCTGGGTCCTGTAACTCTGGGTCCTGTAACTCTGGGTCCTGTAACAAAATAATACGATATATGTTGATTCTCAGAAAAAAATTATGTTTCAGACTCACATCAATCTCTGTTGGAGCTTCTGGCTCCTGTGACTCCTATAATAATAAAATACTTGTTCAACTTTTCAGAAAATAAATCAAATGGTAGACTTACGATAATTCGTGTAATAGCATTTGGCTCAATTGATTGCGGGAAAAGTTCAACCAGCACAAATTCTCCTGGAACTTCTCCATGCTGAGCAAGGTAGAACTGATAATAAAAGAAAGATATGTGTTGAGTTCTTTAAGAAAGAAAATTAAAGTGTAAGACTCACTTTAATGTCCATTACTGCTTCTGGCTCAGCTTCTTCAGTCATGTCATTCTCGATATTTGCTGTTTCCTGATTCTCAGTTGCAGTTGTGTTTACAACACATGTTCTTGTGTCCAATTCTCTTGGCTTTTCCTCCAGAATGTTCATATTTGGCATCTTGTTTGAGTCATCATCTGTTAGATCTATGATCTCCAAACTTATTGTGATTATTAAATGAGGAAATTATTAGAAGGTCATGGGAAGGAAGTAGTTACTTGATTACTTGTGAAATTGATTCATATTTATCAATAATAATCACTTATGCTCACCAATATTCATGTTCAACTCTTAATACTCGATGCATTGCAAATAATTCTGAAAAAAAGTTGAAAAAATATTTGTTTTTAAGTATGTAAATAAATTTTTAAATTCCTACAATATATTATAATTCCTAGTAAAACTCCAATAGCTTAAGAAAATCGTATTTTTTATTATTCAGATTAGTTCCAAATAGTAACAGCAGCTACATGTAATTATTAACCAATTCTTACAATTCAGAACATTATCCATAAGATTTTATGACTCAAATATAATTCTGCTCCGATTCAGTACTGATGACGTAACTAAAAGGGTCGTTAAATGTGGGTTTCTTGGTGTGCGCTTGGGATCTGGGCCAAAATGATCACCATATTACTTGTATTTTTCTTCAGTGAAATTTTGATTCAAAAGACCCTTAACTCTGATTATAATAAAATGAGCCCATAATTGGACGCCAAAGTGGAAGGAAAATGAAACGGCGAAATTGGCCGTACTTCAAATTGACTTATTTTCAAAAACTTTCACGCAAAATATGTTTTCTTCGCACAAAAAAAAAGAAGATGATCCACAAATAAAAGATTTCAATACCAAAAAATGTAATTAAATCTTTCTGAGTACTCACAAATTTCTGGTATGTTCTGAAGAAGTTCTTGATTTCGTAGATGGAAAAATACTACAAATAAAATATAAATAATTATGGTATTTAAATCAAATTTTTTCTAAAAAACAATAAAAATTATACACTTGACTGTATTTGTCGCTGCCGCAATGTTTAATAATGAGTTTGAAATAAACAAATCATAAATTTTATTCTTAAAAACATAGTTTTCTTCTAGTATAATAGGACTGAGTGTTCAGAGACTTGTGATAGAAATATTGCTTTTTACAATAATAGCCCCCCGGTTGACCGAATGTAAAGGCAACTTCGGACAACTAGCCCTGCAGAACAGTTTTACTGAAAATTAAACTGTACTATCGAAAGCTTCATGAGTCTCAAAAAGCAACTAAAATATTTTGTAAATAGATTTTTCGGCAATATGTAATTTGGTCCGATTAAAGCAACAACTAGGCTGAATTGTATTTAAATTCTTTTGCAGGCACATTGTTTTTACTCGGTTTTCACACTTTTTTTTTATTTTAAAATATTTGGTTTCCTTCAATTAAATTTCTTTTGTGATATATATTTCAATAATTTCACAAAATATTTGAACTGAATGATAAATTTGTAAAAATTAAAGATTTTTTCTGCTTCGCCGATGATCATTTTTATGTTTTATAATAATCTTAAAGTTAAAAATTCCGGTATATTGAAAACATTTTCGAAATAATTATAATTCATGAATACATCTCCATTTGATATTAATTTAGTAACATATTATCTATGTTGTATGAGACAAAGACTGCATCGAACCATAAGCACTAAAATTTTTCAAGTTTTAACTTTTATAGTTTTATGATAATTTTATTTGTTTTAGTAAAATATCGACTTTGTTTCAATTCAAATATGACAAGTCATCGTTTATCATGAATTCATATAATAATAATAAGAATTTGGATGTCTAGGGAATCCACCAACATGAAATCATACTTAGCTTATGTAATATGTTGAATTCGTACAAGGAATTACAATTATGTTCATGATTTATGAATCAGACAATTTCAAATATGTTCTTTTTTTCTGTGCGAAAGCTCAAGAAAGCTTTATAAAAGTTTATTTGTAATGCAATTTACATTTTTCGAGGCTTTAAGCTCCATGTCGTTTTATGTTTTTTTGTTACTTTTTAGAAAAAAGCTGTTTTGTAATGTTGTTACAATGTTTATGACAAGATTACGTTGTGCGAAAAAATTTCTGTAATCCTGTTTAATGCCTTTCTAACATGTGTTTGTATTGCGAAAAGTTAAATAAATATATTTTTGTTGAGATTTTGCATATTTAAAACCAATATTTTCTGTAAAATTTTTTTGGGGGAGGTATAAACAATTTATATTTTGAAATGAATTTTATATGGATCTTCTACACATCTTAGAACTGAATATATTAGGCACAAACAATTGATAGCTGATTGATAAATGAGTGTCACAATTTATCCATCTATCTACAGTTTTCGTCACCAAAAACTACTAACATAACACTCGATAATAAAATTGCCAAGTTCTTGGGTCTACAATCTACATTATACATGTCTATCTGAAAAAATAACCAATTTCATTAATCTTATGTTGATTATGTTTTCATCTCAGTTGTTAAAAAGACAAGACAAATGTTTAAGCCCTAGTACATAATGACATAATGAATAACAGCATCAGGAGTGGCTAGGAGCATCAAATCTTGACCTTTTCGAGTTACAACATTTGCTTACATCAAGGATTCAAGGATGTATAAATCAAGGAAGAATATATATTTTATTTATACGTTAATATAATATGTGTATTTTATTTTTTATTGCATTTGGAGCTTTCATGGAGTCAGTCCAATGACTTTGTTGAGATGTAATTAGCATAAAGTCTTAGCTTTATTTTGTACAGTTGCCTAACGAAAACCAATTACCTCACATTCACTATTGTTCAATTTATTTACCCAATAACGAAGAAACTGGACCATAGTACCATTTGTTCTCTTGGTTACAAAATACTCTAATAGCTAACACATGTTTGCGTACGTGTAAGGAGAACAAAAAAAGGATATATGAATTGACTCAATAATGGATGACTACCTATATTAACATTTGGTTTTCTTTGATTTGTGAAGAGTATTGGATTATCTAAAAAATATTGATAATATCTCAAGTTGTCAAGTATTTTTGAGATGAAGAAATATACTTTAGATTTCGGCATAAAGACATTAATATTTGGCATTTATGAATTTATTTGGAAAAGCCTATGAATAGATTTTTTAAAAAGCTTCAAGAAATGTTCCATTTTTCTTCGGCAGTGCTTCCAGTTATTTTATCTTCTAATGCCAAATGCCCAATAACCTATTTTCAACCATTTTAATATTTAAACACTTAGTCAATCTTAAACAGTGCGATTGAAACGTAAATCGTTTAAAGAAATTGAATACATATTGAAATTTCAGCAGCGTGACGACTGTCTTTATTCCATGAAAAAATTTGGCTTTCATAACAAGGTTTTTGCGTTTTAAATGGAGTGTGCAACTGAAGCCACTCGTTTACCCAAGCTATATATGCGTGAAATAGTTGCATATCATAATTAAGTTTTAACTTTTAGTTTATAGAATAAATTGAATCTCATTTGATACATTAATGATATTTACTATTTTAAAATAAAATATCCAAGAACAAACACCAACTTAGCGCAAATAAATAAATAATAAATATACCACAATCTTATATACACTCCTAAAGTATATCTAAACAAAATAATTATTCTTCAACTCCATTTCTAATTTCTGCTTTTCAATTTTCATTGCAAAAATTTCGTTACGACTTTGTAGGAGTTCTTGATGAAGCACAGAAATTTGTTCTTGATAACAAGAAATCTCTAGATGCGACGTTTTCAGTTGTTTTCTGTAAAAATATTTGAGGGTTCAGAGTTGAAGAAAATAGATTTTAGTTTCAAAAATCTTACGATTGTCTCTCAATTTCTGATTGTAAATGTTTGATCCATTCATCTTGATCCAACACTTTCCTTTGAAGATCAAATGTTGATTGTTCGACACTTTTGTCTTCTAGCTCCATCAACAATGGTTGCATGATAGGTATCAATGGTGTCGATATATCTTGCTGTCGAGCTCGGACAGGAAAAGGAGTTGCTGGTGGAGCAGTCGGATTCACTTCACTTTGAATAATTGCCACTAATGTTTCTTCCTCCAGCTGCTCCAGAGCTAATGCGTTTGCTACGATGCAAACAAAATCCAGAAAATTTGGTGGTTGGTCTGGCAACTGTTTAATCGTTAATAAGTTTGTGAAAAACTGATGAGACATGACGGTTGAGTAAAATTTTTTGAGGTTGAAAAATGCTCCATTAAAGTTATCGCGATGACCTTAAAATTTTTTACATAGATTAGCTTGATAGAGTATTAGGAAAGAAATTAGAGAAACAAATTTACCAGCCAACAAGTCTTGAGGAAGTTTTTCATGCAACCAGAACATTAAGTGAAACACCATGTCATAAAGATAAGTAGAGTCTTCGATGCAAGTTATCAATGGGGCTAAGAAACAGTGTCCTGTTGAATTGTTAGTATTGAGTCTGAAGGCCGCTATTGTATTGAAGACTGGAATAATATTTAGAATTAGTATAATTAGAGCTTATGTAAGGAAATTTCCAGAACTTTCATCAATAACATCAAATTATTGATTACAATCAATTTCCACCCAATCGAACTAACCAAATCTTATCTAATCAGGTGAAATTTAATTCAATGAAATCAAAAAATTACCCAAGTCAAATATTCGTGACTCACCTGTGTTTTGAAGTGACAATACATCATTCAGATAATCAAAAATCTCCAACACCAGTTCAAAACTTTAAGCAAATGGATAGAAAATTATTTTTTTATCACAATATTACAAACAAGAGCTTACCACACATTAACATCGCTTCCAGCCACTGACTTAAGTTGAGCTTTTTCCATGATTAAGTTGCCAGGAATATTAGAGTTTCTATTGTGGAAACTTATTTTGTTCACAAGAAGTTTTGTGTACTGTTTTATACAAATTCCGTACTCATCACTTAGATGACCCCATAAACTCCCCAACTGAATGATCTTTTCTCGATGTTGGATAGATTGTTGGGACATGTTATTGCCTTCTCTTAAAATAATATGGAGTAGTGAGCAAAACTTCCACGCAACGGTTCTGTTAGCCTAAAATCATATTTGTACATAGATTTCTACTTTGAAAAATATTGTATTAAATTAATTACTTGCAAAGACTGCTTCAACACTATATTCCAAAATATGGAACCACCACTAGGCCTATAAGTTGCCACAATAATACTTCGAGTGTGTTTTGATTTGATTGGAATTTCTGTGGTATCCAGAGCTTTTGTTATGCTTTTGGCCTTTAAATTAAATCAAAGTTTATAAAAAATTGAAAAATCAAATTTTGAGCTACTAACCAGTTGCTCTATCTCCTTATCGGTGGTATTTGATGATGAAGACATTTTGAATCTTTCTTTATGTAATAGCAGGTGATATATTTATATAATTCCTCTTTTATATGATTCACAATAATAGTGTTATAATTTACAAGGAAACGATTAGCTACCGAAACTTTCAGACTACTGATCGACATTAAGTCAGAATTTACATTAATCATTGTGTTTTACTTACTGCGGTTTCTTTTAATCTTATCGTAATTTTCACTGATAACAACTACTACACACTAAAAATGTAATTGTTACAATCAGAGTTTAATTAAACCTTCTGAGTGCTTTACCTGCTTGCAGTGCGTTTATTTAAAAATATTATTTATTGAGCTGTTTACGATCATGAGACCTGCAATATTTTTTACTGAGATTCTTACGGTTTCAGCTACCGCGGTATTATCAACCCGCTGCCTTTATTTATTCGGTTTTCTATTTAAAAGCTGTTATTTGTAAACAATTGTATATATTTGCTGAAATTTACTGAGTACTTTATTCTTGTGTACTTGTGTAGGATTTTTTATTTGCGCTGATATTTATATTTTATGTTTTTATTTACTGAATATTTTCTTCGAAAAGTCGAAAATTCGAAGAGGATAATAAAATAAAAGCAATTCCCTGTTAATGCTGAACGGGTAACAAAAATAAAACACACTCAAAAAATAAACAAAAAGAATTCAAAAAGTATAGGGATTATTGGTGTAAAGAGCTTTTTGGAATTCTTATATATGTTAATCAAACATGGGTTGATTTGCGATTTCGTCGATTCTTTTGATTTTTTAAAATGCTTGATTTTCGCGGAAATTGATGAATATAAAATGGAAAATTGATTTTCATTTAAATACTCAAGAAATTCTTCATCTAATCTGTAAATAAATAAAATCTACTTGGAAGCTCAATTTTCTGTGCTCGTGATCTTGGTTTTATTTTGAGCATACCATTAGATAGAATTTTAGATCAGGGCAGGATTTGCAATATTTGATATTTATAATTTAATTTTTGAGAAATTCAAAAGCACTAACATTTTTCACACAGCCCTGCTCCAAAACATAAAATTTCAAATTTCAGTTTTTGCAGCCTTTCAGATGGTTATGTTGTTCCAAATTGACTTTCGCAATAAATTATAATTAAATGGCACGCAGTACAGAAAGTGTATGGAATACGCGAAGCCTGTACACTGTACAGAGATTAGCACTCATCATATTCTAAATAATGGTTCTGGATATTTGTTTAGCACTAACTCTTGAAAGCTTTTTCCGGGAAATTTTTTTTGTGATCTGGGGAAACATTTTGTTAAGGATGTATTTTGGGAGTTTAAAGATAATAGTGTAGTTTACTTTTTTCCAATTATTTTCATAAAAATGTTTCTTATCAAAATTGAATGAAATTCTCTATAATCCAAAATTTGAAAAATAGTGTTAATGATTCCTACCACAGGGACTTCAGTAACTCAAAAATCGTTTAAGCAAGAACAAGATTCAATTCTCTTACAATTTATTACAAAACTCACCACTTTCCATCAAAACACATTTAATGTTTCCAATAAAATTTATGAATACACAACCCATCTCTCTCTCAATTCTAATGATGTGCTACATATGCTGTACCGTTTGTTTGATAGCTCCCTGAATACCACTTCCCTACAAATTTTAAAAATTCTTCAAAAAACAATATCAAGCGACATAAATTTCCGCTTATGTTGGGGTACGAAGTGCTTATTTTATGTTCTCCAATTTTCCATTTTTTAAAAATGTTTTTTATTTCTGGTTTTTCATGTTCTCATGTGATACATTAAATTTAGTGCATTTTATGAGCTTTTATGTGTATACAGCCAAAGAAGGAGTGAAAATCGATTGAGCTTTTCAAATTTATTGTGGAAATTTCAATTAAAATGTTTTTAGACGCTCGTTATCATTCGTTTTGCTAAATTTGGCTAATCATTCTGAAACGGTATAATAAAAGTGATTCATAGATAGCATAAAGTGTGCTCTTCCATTTTTGGAATACATGTTTGGATTGAGTGCTTTTAGGCAGGGCTTTAGTAGACTTTTAATTGAAACATTTTTGTAAAACTTTTCGAAATTGTATAGTTCAGAGTTTAAACCTTTTTAATAATTATTAGTGTCTGACGATCACCTCGACCTCTGTAAAAATTAAAATTTTCCGATTTCCCTCATTCAGGATAATATGTTAATTCACGTTGAATAGAGTCATAATGTTGGATAATACTTAAAACAGAGATAAAACATTATTTGCCGACTATTTGTGCAATTGAATAGACAATTTTACCATTTTAGATTTGATTTCGGAGCTCGTTATTTTCGTTATTTGGAGCCTTTTATTAGCTAGACGCATTCAATTGTTTGAGACTGAATTAATCAACACAAAATTATGACTAGCAGAATTTGCATAAACACGAGGATAAGCTGCAAATTAAGTTTTTGATTGTTTTTAATGGAGGATTGATGATTGATGAAGTTTTTGCAGGACATTAAATCAGAAGGTGAGTTTGAAATCTGATTTATTTGATTCAATACTTCAATTGATTTTAAAAGCATTTTAAACATATGCTTTTATGATTTTCTATAATTTAAAAATTAACTCGGATTGTTCTACCGTAATGTTAATCTGAAAGTTTTATCAGTGAGAAAATTCAAAATTTTTCATTTATTTTTGTATTTGCTATCTAGAATTTAAGCTCAAGTATAGCAAAACCATTTTTCTAAGAAACGGATCAAAAGCTTAAAACTTATCAAAATTATAATCCATCTTTGTTTTTAAACATTGTAATTACCGACTTACTTTTCAAAGAAATTTGATTTGAAACCAGTTTTTATTCAATACCTCAAGTGTCAAGATTGATTTCAATATGAGGAACATTTACACAATTTTGTTGGTGATCACTGCAGTGATCTTAAACTGCAAAGCACAACTCGAAGAGGTTGGATTTTATGGAACTGAATTTGCGTCTCGGAAAGTTTATTTATACGATAGGAACTTTGTGGTAATTAACAATCTTTTTAGATAAATAAATTTTGTAAAATTAATTAATTCAGGCAACTGGTGATAGCCACAAAGCTCTCTGTACTTCAGCTAACGCGTCTCCATTGCAACTTGACACACTTGAAGAGCAAATATTCTTTTTTGCGGTTGTAAGAAGCCATCCAGAGATTGGTATTTTGAGTCACATTGGAGCTCATAAAATTGGAAATGACTGGATCTGGCATTCCAACGAGACGATCGGTTATCCACTTAAATGGTATCCTGGAAAAGATACGGGCAATTATGGTAGAAACCCATGTTTGACGATAGTTAATGACCAAGCAGCTGATGGTGTTGGATTTGGGGAATTCTTTTGTAATGATGGAGAATATAACTTCTTCTGCCAAAAGGTTGGAAGCCAATGAGAAACAACTAAAATATATTCAAAATGTTGATCTAAATTATTAAAAATGTTTAATACGAAATACATTGCATGAAATTGAACACCCTACCAGTAGTTTCTTCCTAAATTTGCTAGAGATATCATGGATTATCGAATGAACCGCACATTATTTATAACTCAAGTCTTATCTCTTAGTGTGATATCACCTTAATCCGGGATTAAAATTGTAAGTTCATTGCAAAGCAAGAAAGTAAAGTGACAATTTTTTGATTCTCAAGTCCCTCACATTTACAAAGTGACGTCAAATTATTCTGCTGTGGCTTTTGGTTATAATCAGACGAATTGTTTTTTACTCTTTAATATACGAACGGACAGACTTGAAACTAAAAAGTGCTTTCAACAAACTTGCAACCAAAAAGTAAAAAAAAATGTCATTGAATTTATTTATTTTGATCGTCACAGTTGTGGCAATCAACTGTAAAGTAGCACCAGATGGATTCTATGAGTTGGGAAATTATGGAACTCGGTTCGCAACTAGGAAGACTTACTATCAGAAATTCGAGACGGTAAATATATATATTACTGTGATGTGATCACTTGAAAATTTATTTGGTTAAACTTAGACTACAGCTACTGCCCACAAAGCTACTTGTGAAGAAGCAGGACTGAGAGTACTTCGACTTGCGTCACTGGAAGAATCAGAGTTCTTACTATCAACGCTTGTAAATTGGGGAGGAAATAATAGATGGGTAGGAGCTTCCAAAAAAAGTGGAGAATGGCATTGGAGAGGCAATAATGAACGAATAAATTACAAATTCCACTGGTATCAAGGATATCCTATATTAAACGAAACTAATTGTTTGGCCATAAACACGTTAGGATTTAATAATGAGTTCGCATGTGATGTACAACTTGACTTCATTTGTGAATGGATTGGTAGCTAACTTTTTTGCCATCCAGAGATTAGTCGGATTATACAGTTGAAAATTTCCAATCAATTTTTAATTAAGATTTGGTATATCTGTAAAAATTTTAATCAATTTCTATAGAAAATAAAAAACAGGTTTCCAGGGCAAACGTTTTAAGATTTGATTTGAAAGAATGTTTTGAATGAAAAACCTACAAGTGCGAGCGTTGAATTGGATATTTCGAAATGAAGATTATTTACCTGATTTTGTTAATCGTTGCGGCAATGATTATTAAATGCCAAGCTCAGCTCATTCAAGTTGGACATTACGGAACAGATTATTCTTCTCGGAAGAGGTACCTGTACGATGGAAACACCCTGGTAATAATCCATAATCCAATCTTAATCCATACACCGTATTTTTAAAAAATTATAATTATTATTATGTGAAATTCAGATAACAGGCAATGATCACAAGACACTTTGCACGGCAGCTGGATTTGCTCCCTTAGAACTCGATTCATTAGAAGAGCAAGAGTTCTTTTTCGCGGTGGTAAGAAGTAATCCTTTAATCGATAGATTTTCTCACGTTGGAGCTCATAAAATTGGAAATGACTGGATCTGGCATTCCAACGAGACGATCGGTTATCCACTTAAATGGTATCCTGGACAAGAACAAAATAACTATGGACGAAACCCTTGCTTGATGATTGTCAACGATCAAGAGGCTGATGGCGTTGGATTTGGAGAATACTTTTGTAATGATGGAGCATTTCCTTTCTTTTGCCAAAGAATTGGTAATCAATATTGGTGAACATTCAAAAATAATAAAATCCATAAAATATAAAACTATGAAGTTATGAAAACTATGAAAATATAAGAAACATCAAAAAAATCTGGTTTACCTTTTTTTGACGTACATACACTTAAAATGCTTAAGATAAGGTATTTTATGGAGCTTTTTATCATTTAAAAAATATTAATTTAGCAGTAGACCTTATAGAAAATCAGCGTCGTCGTCGACCTTGACTTGACTTTTTATATTTATCTAAATTATTGAATTTTTTTTTAATCCGCTAGGAATCTGGATTTATTTCAATTAAAAATGTGTTGCTTTGCAAGTGATGAAAGTGATTATTTATTAAATTTCTGATTACTCTGCATTGAATCACGGACTCATTTGGTCTTTTTTGTAATACTTGAAGGCTATCATTTGATCGGGGAACTTTTAAATGACTGATTTCTATTAAAATCTTCTCATGAAGTTTTCAGGTTTTTATTGCTAAATGAAAGACGGACGGACACTAAAATACGATTATATAAAAAAAACAACACAAATTCTTATGTTCGGCGTTTGAGTTAGTATTATAATATTATTCCTACAGTCGGAACCTTTAAATTATTTATATTATTGTGTAAGATGAAAGGGCATTTAATTTATTTCTTGATCAGTGTTGTAGTGACAATCAACTGTAAAGTAACTCCAGAAAATTTCACCCTGTTTGGAAATTATGGAACACAGTTTAAAACAAGGAAGACTTACTACCAGAGCGTAGAAAGAGTAAAAATATACGTTTTATTAACATTTTCAAATTATAAAATTTTTTATAAATGCAGACAACAGCTAATATCCAAATATCAAGTTGTGAAGATGCTGGATTGAGATTAATTCGGATTGATAGTCTGAAAGAATCAGAATTCTTTTTATCGTTGGCTGCTAATTGGGGAGGAGGTGATCGATGGATGGGAGCTTCAAAAAGAAGTGGATATTGGCATTGGAGAGAAACTAATGAGCGAATAAGATATAATTTTCATTGGTTTCAAGGGTACCCTATAGCAAGCGAAACTAACTGTTTAGCAATTAACAGTTTAGGATTTCATAATCAGCTGGCGTGCACTGTACAACTTATGTTCTTTTGTGAATGGACTGGTGGCTAAATAAAGATTTGATTCACCTGTCAATTAAAATCAAAAATTTTGATTAAAATACTGATAATATAAAAATAAAAATAAAAAGACTCTAATCAGTGAAGACCTTCTTATTTCAGCACAAGTCAATTTTATAAAAACAGAATGAAAGCTCGAATCTTTCTAGTCTGCTAATTTCTGAGATCAATTGTCAAATATTACCAAGTGGATTTACAAAGTTTGGAAACTATGGAACTAGATTTGCAACTAGAAAGACTTACTATTTCAGCTCAAACATGGTGATTTAAAAGCTTTCATATCCACCACTAATTTATATTTAATATGTATAATGTTATTATTGAATTATTAGTCTACAGCTACTGATCACAAAGCCAATTGTGAAGCCGCTGGATTGAACATTCTACGGTTATCAACTCTTAATGAGATGGAGTATTTTCTTGCTGCTGGAGAAGATTCAATATTTTATGTTGAAGAAAGCTGGTGGGTTGGAGCTTTCATCAGAAATGGGCACTGGCTATGGAGAAGCCCAGTAGAAAGAATAAACTATCCCATACTTTGGCAATACCAGTATCCTAGACCAGACACTTTAAACTGTTTAGCAGTTGATGTAAAAGGAATTCACAATTTTTACGCATGTGGCAGAATGCTGAACTATATCTGTGAAAAAACTGGCGTCTAAAATTTAGTATTGAAATTATTGCTAGTACTTATTTGTAAAAATACATTTTCTGCTTTAAACAAGTTTTAACATCAATCCCCTCAAAAACCATCAAGAAGATTTAATAATTTCTGAAGACGAACAACTTTAAATCGACTTTGCTCCACAAGATTGCCTTTTGCAGGTTCACCAGTTCGGTCCAATAAACTTAGTCTTAAGTGTTTCCCATCAAAGTTTTAGTTTCCAGCCCAACTTCATATCTTTCGTACAAGTTTACAAGTTTAACAATCCTTCTACCCGATGAATATTGAACCCGCATAACCAACCCATATAAATACAAGCATCCATTGTAGCAACTTCGATTACAATAATCGATAATAATTTGAATACAATTCAATTTAAAATTATATTTTTTCATCGTAAAGTAATTTTCCAGCTACTTTTTTGGTACACACATTTTGGTGTGTTATTTGCCAGTCGATAGCTCCAAGGCAGACCAGCCAGAAAAAAGAGCAGAACAATAAAATGGAATTGAATTTTATGTTTTTGCTACGGTCATATATTTGCTGGCTTTTTTACCCAATAAAATTATGTATATATTTTCTTTACTTTAAAGGAAGGTGCTGCAGGGTGTATTTTATTTTCATAAGATTTTTTATTTCCATGTAAATAAATTAACTGGTTATCTAAATTTTTTCCATTCTGTAAATGTTGGCCATTTTATAAAAGTTTCTTCTAAATCTTTGCTCATCTTTGCTCATCAATTTGATTTCTTCAGAAACAATACATTTTAAAAAAATAAAAAAGCAAATCGAAAATTCTTCATTACCCACGAAAAATCTCCATCCTCAAATAACCTCTTAGTGCAGCTTCAGTTGAAGCATGGTTGAAGCTCTGACGATGTTTGTGAAGGCACAACTGGGTAAGTGGGAGAGCTGGCAAAACCTTAAAAATCAAAAGTTAGTATTTTTGTATGTTCTATGGGTTTGGCTGCAAATTGAAAATTTGTATTACAATTGGGCAATAGCAATAAAAAGGAATTGAAAAATCAATTTCGAGAAGAAAAGATGAAAAGATGGGAGGGGATTATTGGAGAGTTTGTGGGTTGAGGACTTGTATAAGTGTTGATTAGTTTATTAAGGGTTTTTGGGATAATTAGGAGGCTGGAATGAACAATATGTAGATAAAATGATTATTGATGTCTAAATCTAATAAAACCGAAATTTGCACGAGTCCATTAGTAAGTTGGCCCCACAAAACCATTTTTTGTTGCTCTAGATTGCAATCAGCTATTGAGATTTCTGAATTGTTTGGTAACTTTGTCTGTAACTCTCCAAATACAAACTGTATACCACTTGTATACATTTTTAAGTTCTTTGGTAGCAATTTATGTAAAATATATCATGAAAATATATCGCCATGAAACTTTATAGTTTATTCTCAGTATTAAATTAAAACTTCGACCCAGTTAGAATGATTGTGATAAAAACAAAATGAATAATACAGTAAAAGTGCTTTAAATTTGTTTAAATTTATTTCAAGGAATGAATATACAAAAAATGCTGAATAATTTGATAAAATCATGTTTTGTCACACTTTTTGAGTTAACAAAAACATCTCACCAGCACATTCTAAATTCAAGCAATCAGCAAAAATGGATGTGATCAACTACACAAAAAATTCAAATGATATTATAAAAATGAGCACAAAGAAAAAAGTTCATGTTGAATGAATCAGATTGGATACAAAATTAGCGGAGTGCACAAAAATGAGAACAAAACATGAAAGTTTAGTTAATTTTCATATTTTATCATTTTTTTTCTATGAATTTAAATTTTTCTTATAAAATATCATATTTATGACAGATACCTTAAATGAAAAAAATCTTTATTATATACTGGAGTTGATTTTCCTTCGGCTGACATTTCTTTACCGTAAACAATTTCTTTACCGTAATTCATTTCTTTACCGTAAACAATTTATTTACCGTAATTCATTTCTTTACCGTAATTCATTTCTTTACCGTAATTCATTTCTTTACCGTAATTCATTTCTTTACCGTAAACAATTTCTTTACCGTAAACAATTTCTTTACCGTAAACAATTTCTTTACCGTTAACGATTTCTTTGCCGTAAACAATTTCTTTACCGTAAACAATTTCTTTACCGTAAACGATTTCTTTACCGTAAACAATTTCTTTACCGTAAACAATTTCTTTACCGTAAACAATTTCTTTACCGTAATTCATTTCTTTACCGTAATTCATTTCTTTAAACAATTTCTTTAAGGCCATAATATACCTAGGTTCAACCGCAAAGTTTCTTCCGGAAGATGTTTAGGAATATTTGGGTTTTTCGAGTTTAGCGATATTTTGAATACTATTTCTGAATTATAATATGTTTATGCCATCCAATTGAACCTTTTTGAGTAGTTTGCCAGCCACTAAGTCACTTTCTGGAAGAATTATTAGCTTATTCCTGCTCGAGTTGAATATCTTCCCGAAGATTTTTCACTTCGAACCGGAATAAACATCTTCCGGAAGAAACTTTGCGGTTGAACCTAGGTATATTATGGCCTTTACCGTAAACAATTTCTTTACCGTAAACAATTTCTTTACCATAAACAATTTCTTTACCGTAAACATTTTTTATACCGTAAACAATTTCTGTACCGTTAACCATTTCTTTACCGTTAAAATTTCTTTACCGTTAACAATTTCTTTACCGTTAACAATTTCTTTACCGTTAACCATTTCTTTACCGTTAAAAATTTCTTTACCGTTAATGATTTCTTTACCGTTAACGATTTCTTTATCGTTAACAATTTCTCTACCGTTAACAAAGTTAATGATTAAAAAAAAATTCAATGCAGTTTTATTTATAATTTTGTGGGGAAAATGATGAATGATGATGCAATGAAATCCTGGAAGTAAATCTTAGTTTGACTCCCAATCAGCAGGAAGTCAAATCTGAAGTCACTCATACCATCAAAGCCCACGAAAAGTGGTCCAAGCTTATAGTGCGTGAGCCTGCTCATTATTAAAACTCGAACCATACTCATTTTGATTTCGACTACTCATTTTGGGTCTTGGATTTCATAAAATGATCTTTTATGATAAATCTATTACATGCTAGCTAAAATTTTCAATTTGTTATAAGGCTTTTTGACGCTCACGGCATTACCAAGGGGTTTTAAGACTTTTAACCGATGTAGTATTTTTGACTAAAAAAGACGAAGAAGTTTTGGAGACATTTTCAGAAAAAAAAAACAATTTCTTTACTTAAGGTCGAAGAAAATGTTTTGTTGAAGGAAAGTAGAAATTTGAACATCCGTCAAAACTTTTTCCGATTTTCAGAAAATTTAAAAATTTTTTCCCCAACATAAAAAATTTATTTAGGATTGAAAAATATTTTAAGATCAAAGTAGAATTTAGTAAAATATATAAATATATTTAAATATAAATATATATAAATATATTTTCCACTTGCAACAAAATTTTGATTTTTGTTCATCATCATAATTGAAGTGTTTTAAATGCATTTTGGGTGGAAAAAATATTTTTTTGTGAAGAGTCCAAGAAAATTTTAAGATCATTCAAAGTGAAAATTTTAGTACCCGGAAGATTCATTTCCATAAATTGGAAAATCTCATAACTTTTTTTCTAGCATTTTTTATAGTGTATTGAACAAACTTTGAGCATAAAACATTTTCTTCATTTTGAGTGTCGGAGATTGAGGGTCGGCCATACAATCAAGCGGGGTATCTCGCAAATACAGCTGGAAACACCATCCTACTGGCCCCTGAGGCGCGAGCCGAAGGGCGACGTGGCCCGAGGCGGAGCCGAGGGCCGCTAGTCTATTTATAATATCCTAATTTCATAATGTAAAAAATGTAAACTAACAAAAAATGTAATTAGAGCAACAAAAAATTATTAACATTGTTCAACATTTTTAAATTCAATTTTACAAAAACTCATACACCCCACTTATCCGCTTTACCCTAAATCTTCCAAGTACACCCATAAAAGAAAATAATGGTGATTCCATTGAATTTGTTTGTAAAAGCTCGCACATACAGTTTATAGTTTATGATCCCTTCATAAAATATTCGTTTTTAAAAGGAAACCCATTCGGCTGTTGTTTGATTGTTTGAATGGTTTTGAATGCTTGTTTGTTTGGTTGTAACATGTAAGCACAATTTTTGTTATATTCAAAAGAGCAAACTGACACAGAAACTGTAGTAAAAATGCTTTTTATCATTTTAGTTGATGGACGCAAATTTTTTAGTTGTATGAATTTTCGTATCATATACAATGTGTGAATGAATGCAATGTGTGAATGTGGACATCATAAAAGTGTGAAATGGTTTTAGTTGACAATGGGCTTGTTTCTGTTTTCTGGGAAGTTGTGTAGTGCTGATGTAGGTATGCTGTTTTTGAAAGGAATTGAAAATGTTTTTAAATTTGAAAACTATGCAGCATAAAAATTTTTAAAGATCGATTAAAGTTACTTAAATTTTTTTTAGTTTTACACATTGTTTATTGATCATACTCACCCTTTTTTTCGCCATTTTGACATAAATGTTCATGAACTCATTCCACCAAAAATATAATCAAAATGAGAGAATACTTTTGCTTTGAAACTTACTAACTGCATTTAATCTAGCAATCAACAAAATTCATTTCTAAAATAATCTTCTTCTCAAAATATTTGGCATAACTTGAATTTTTATTGTGTTGAAAACATATTGTGGAACCGTGGAAAAATACAAAAGTCTCTCCCAACGAGTCATACTAGAGTTCATTTAAGTTAGATTTGGCGTATTTTGTTGAGGCAGTTGGGGTGATGATAGCAGAGAATTGATGATTTTTGCTGTATAGGGAGAGAATATGAGAGAATAAAGGTATACATCGCCGGTTTGATAGGATTTTCTATTTATTTGTTGTTGTGCGACTTTAGAGTGATTTCTTTTTGAAATTTTTCTTTGATTATTATTAAATACGCAGTTCATAAATGTTCAAAAATTAATAAATTAGCTAAAATTTTAATATTTAATTAATGCCTAAAATAGTCTGAAATCATGTGACAAGAAAGTTATGGCTAGTGATTTTTGATATCAATAATGATTTTTGAAGAAAAAAAATAGTTTTTCTTACATGAAATTGCATGTAATCTTTTCAAAATTTAATAAATTGGCCGAGAATGTCCATACATGAAAATCAATCCCTAAATAATTTTTTTTAGATAAATAAATATTTTCCAAACGGCAAACAAACATTCCAATCATTTCCTTGATTTCTGAACAAATGTCTCAACCAATAAATTCAAATATCCTTAATTCATAAAGATATTCATTCTCCTTCGCTCTTCAACTTACACACATTAATCCTTCCTAAAGATCCTTTTTCCTAATTTATTGCTGCGATGAAAAGCTTAGGCCAACGTAACTATATTATTATACAAATTTTATACACATTACACATGCCCACTCAAATCGTTAAATAATCACATGAAAAATTAATTTTTGCCTGCTGAATGATTCAATCTACAAAACTGATAAGAGCCTTTCCCTTAAGGATGTTGCTACTCCTTTGGTGTTTTTGGTTCGGGTTTGCCGAAAGCCGATGATTGTGGTAGCAAAATTTTCGAAATTTCCGTAATTTTGTAAAGATAAGTGCCTCCTTGTGGAAATATTGTTGCCCATCAAAAGTAACTGCATGACTATTTTGCAGTAAGTATGTGGAGAAGTGCTGAAAAGCTTGACAAAGGATGTCACAATATCTCAAGGAATATTTTGTTTGGCTCCCGGGAAAAGATTGTGCGGATTTTGGTTAAAAGCTCGGTGAAGGCAGTAGAGTTTAAATGAGGGTTAATAGAAATTTGTTAGATATTTTGGATTACGGGATTTTGGTTTTGAATATTTTCCATAAACATTATTTTGATTAACCATCGATGAAGAGCTGATAAAGCATAAAAGCATCTTGAAAAGCAATAATGTTATTAAACCTTGCGGAAATTTAAAGTGAATCATCCACTTTCCAAAACGAATAGAGAGTTGCTTGTCTGTTTATATTAGAAATCATCTATAATACTCTGAATTACCAAAATAATCTCATTAATATCTATAAGATCAATTCAATCTACAGCAACCTCCCTCTTTATAAATATCTTTATTCCTCATGCATCCACTCTCAATTCGAAAATCAAATACAAATTAAACCACATATCATAACTTGTGCCAAACATTTAATTAAATTGCTAAAACACTGTCGAATGGTAAAGTTTAAAGCAAAACACAGCAGATTCGCCAGCTCCAAAAAATATATATATGTACATTGTACACTATACAGTGTATGTTCGTTCTAAACCAAACTTACCCAGGGAATATTCTAAAATAGAATGGAAGAGCGAGGTGACGATTGAAGCTTTGAAGTCGTGCATCGATTATAGTTCCCATTTATAAAGCATTTATAAGGCAGTAAATTGGAATTTACATCACTCACAACTATTTTTTAAACAAACCTTAAAAAATCATGAACAGTTATAGAATTTTAAGCTTTCAGGCTTCCATACTTTTAAAGTTTATTAATAAACAATCGTTACCTCAATAAAAATCACCATAATCCTGAGCAGCAAGTTAGACGAAGGAAAACCTGAGGTTTTTGGTTTTAATTAAAAGTTTTTTGATCTCTGTTATTAATTAAAGAAAACTTTTGTTTTCTCTGTTGTGTGTGTGTTGAAATTTTATATAATGCGACAAAAGCTCATCTTCAGCGTTTGCTGGATTAGTGCTTTGACATTATGAAACAGTAGAAAACATTTCCAGCAAGCTTTTTGCGTTGTATGCCGAGAGATGTGTCAAATTAAATTAATTATAGAAACCACAATGCAAAAATGTTTGTGTTGGAACAAAACTTTTCTTTTTTGATGTATCAACGTACACATTAAAGAATTATGAAAGTTTTTGTTGTGTAAAGAAGAGAGAGATGTCTTAATTACTAAGTTGGATTAACAAATTAAAGTATTCCAGTTTTAATGCTTGTTTGTATTTGTTTTAGGATTTGGAAATAAAAAGGTGGCATAAGTTTAAGTTATAAATTCTTTTAATGGTGTGTGATTTAAAGTTACTTCTTAATGAGTTGATATGACGATTAATAAAACTATTGTTGACATTTAATCATTCCATATGAGGTGTTTCTGGAAGGAAGTTGAGTATTTTTATTAAAATCAAGAAAAAGATGTACAAAAAAATAAAAATAAAAACCATTTTTCCAGTCTAGTTTTATGCAAGTTTATTTATTATTCTTATGTGGCAACTTTATTCTCGTTTTCCAAAGCTTTCTCTTCTAATAACTTAATTCTCTGCTCCAAACCTTCAATTATGGTAGTAAACTTCACGATTGTCTGGTCCAATTTCCTGACCATATCACATTCATCCTCTTTGACTTTGTCGATTTCAGCTTTTTCTTCAGCAGACAATGGATACTCGCAAGAGATTTCGATGTAATTTTCGATGTTGTGGAATTTTGTGCTGGCGTGCTCAAAGAGCTTGTTCACACATATGTTTTCTCGTAATTCCAAAACAAACAAGTTTGTGAGGTGGCTAAAGGTTGCTTCATGCACAAATTTTATCCTGTTATGGTCCAATAAGATTCCTTTAAGGTTTGGGAGGCCAACAAATGCAGATTTATTGATTCTTTCGATTTTATTACCATAAAGATTTATGTATTCTAAATTTATAGCTTCTGCAAAGACATTGGCGTCCAATCTGGTCATATCATTGTTTTTTACATGAAAAACTTTAAGGTTTTGAGAATTCTTTAGGTATTCGGGTCTCAAGTGAACAAATTTTTGATCATCATTAATCCAAAAGTATTCTAGGTTTGGAAAAGTGGTAAAAATAGAGTTTGGGATGTATTTTACCTCATTATCGTCTTCATACAAGAACATAGTAACGTCATCATTAGATTTTCTGTTGTTTGCCGTATTTGTGGTTACTTGATTATTTTCGTCGATCAATCTGGTATCACTGATTGCACATCGATAATACGATTTCATTGGATCGTCGAAAGAGTTTGAGTATCTACTTTTAATATCATATTTACATCTTTGCTCCCAACCATGTATAAAAGTGATCGAAAGGATCGTTAGCCTGCAAGTGATTTAAAGTAAATTTATTTGAAGCAATCGCTACTTTCTAATAAGTATTAAATTAAGTAATTACAGAAGTTTCATCGTGATCGCACTTATTTCGACCTTCTTCCAACACAGAATGAATTAAACTGAGAAATAATACAATTTAAATGCGTTGTAGAGTCTAATGTGAGAGAAATGTCTGATAAGACCACAGTTTTTTGCCTGCAAGTTGAACTTATGGTGATCTATCAGCTAGCATACTGAATGAAGTTTCAAAATAACTCGTGAATCAAAATTTTTTACAAATTTTTTCTAAAGATAAATTTAACTTATTCAGAAAGATTGTTCAACCTTCATTTGTCTAAAAATTCTACTCAATAATTTTGCAAAAACTTTACTTAGGCAGGACATTGAATTCATTTTTATAAATAATTTGCATCATGTCATTAGAACATGATCATTATTCTTCAACTAAACTACTAAATATATTCTGAAACAAGACTGTCATGCAAACAACCAAAATAAATAATACTTTGCATCAATTCCCCATCAATTTAGTAAAACATGCCGTGTGAAAATTCAAAATCCAAAATCACGAATTTTGTTTATTTACTCAAAAAACAGATTTATGATCTTTTGTTGGTTTTCAATATAAATCAAAAACTAATGGCCATTATTTCGATTATTTTCAACTATTCCAACAATTTCATTCCGTGTTGACAAAACCAAATAACTGAAAAGTAGAAAAAAACACAAAATCACGGAATATACAAAATATTGAACACTAAAACCCAATTTGTAATTTGCGATTGAAAAAGAGGAGAGACTGGGAATCTGGGAAAACTGAAAAATTCAACGTGCTAAAATCACAAAACTAGAATATTGCTATGTTATCGCATGTTATTCGATATGTTTGTGGATTTATATGCAGTGAAAATGCTGAAAACAGCAAAAAGCACCAAAAACACCAACATTTACATTTTGATCGAAAGTTTATGCAGGGTGTGCTTTTATAGTAGAAGGTGAATGAACCTTTGCATACAAATATTTTCAAGTGGAAAAGGCAATATTAAGAGTTCTTATATTTGAACCTAGATATGATGAAAACCTTCAAGACTTAAGAAAAAAATGTTTTGTCATATTTAAATTAATTTTTTCCTCCAAATGTCCTCAACAAATAAAAATATTGACAACAGCAAACAAATCCAAACAGTTCAGATTTTTTAATAGATCATCGCCTTCGGAATTCGATGCAAATTGAATTCTTGAGAATATTTGTATAATATTCAAATTTTGTCGAACATAAAACTTGAGAACTTTGGGAAGCCATAAGCATGGCCATAACACTCATATTTAAATATTTTGGCATAAAACGCTTGTAAAAAGAACTTGAAAAGGGTTCAAAAACAAAAGATGTTCTGTTTTGGAGTTTTTCTGATATAAAAAGAATAAAACAAGAGGAAAAGAATTTGAATGGATTTTTGATCGTTCTCAATTTCCCGTTGAATTTGGAAATTATGGGGAATTATGGAATATTTCAATAATATAAAGCATTTTGCAAATATACAGCGAATAAAAAGAATAAAGGATTCACGCTGTTCACGGTTAATATGCTTGAATTCTCAAAAAACAATGGCACAGCAGCTAACAGGACTCCACCTTTTTGTCTTGAAAAAAAGGCATACAAAAGGAGTCCTTTTTTAGGAAGTATTGATATTTGATATGCTTTAATGGTAAACTTCATTTTAATATTTCAATTGCTCATTCGTAATTTTCATTCCAAATCATAAATATTCACTTCTAAAATAACAAACTTTTACTCATAAAGAACACATTCGTGATAAAATTATAAACAAAAATTTGTATGGTGTAAAATAGTCGCTTTCCACCTGCGAAGAGTAAAAAGCTTAAAATAGCAAAGACAAAGCATATTTTTATTGCTATGAAAAACAGGAAAATAAGTTATGAAGCCAATTTTTCGTATTTTGGTTCAGATTTTCCATTCCAGCATTTTGGAGCTTTTATGGTTGGCCCGCATGTAAAATTTTGAAGCTCGTAAACTAGAGATTGAACTTGTGTTGTTGTTCGAAAAATAATAAATGAAATATGACAATTTCATAAAGCAAATATGGAGCTACTCGTTCCAAGTAGCTTGAAAAATGCAGCTCATAAATCTTTTATCATTTTTCAGTTTTATGGTTTGTTTGGTGGTAAACAGTGTTGGTACCTGTCTTGTTGTATAAAAAAATGGTGTCAGGAACTAGATTTTTGATATTTTTCAGTTTGCAAGAAGTTGTCTAATTGGTTTATATGCAAAATTCACCCCTCTGGTAGTCCTTTAAAAAAAATAAATATAATGACGTTTTGAACAAAATAGGGTTCCATCTTACCGCACCATAATATACATCAATGGAACCAAAGATCAGTTTTTAGGACTTTTCTATTTCGGCACGTAATTCTGCAAATTTTCCAAATTTTGCACACAACCGAGTGATTTACCTTTTTGTGTTTTCATAGTTTTTTGAATTTTTTGTAGTTTCTGAATAGTTTGTGTATTTTTAGTAGTTTTTGTGTAGGATTTTTGGTCCCTAAAATAAGCATGATACATTATTGCAGCACGAAAGGATTCGAATATAAATTTGTCTGTAGGAGATCGTGATTCATGACATAATTTCATGGAAGGTTAATATGAAGTTAAGTGGTGTATTGTGAGCTTTCGCATATATTAGAAGGGTTACTCTGTGAAAAGATGCTAATTGAAATAATGACACTGGCTGACCGAGTTTATGGAAATTTCATAATTATGATGTGTTTATGAAGTAAAATGTAATAACAATTAATTTATTAGATCACAGACATTTTCAATCAACGCCAAGCAATGTTTCTGCAGAATTAAATAAATCGTATCAATAATTAAGCTGTTAAGATCTAGCAACAGAAAAGAACTTCAAAACAAAGCCAATAAATATTTGAAGCCTTGCAGACAAATTTCCTCAATAATTTTGCAGACGCATCAACTGCCATAAATAGTCTTATCATGCAATCTAGCAATAAACTTGTACCCGAACCAAAAAGAACCTTCTTCTGGCTCTAATCTTGACAATCATGAGATTTACTGAGGCACAATTGTTTTTTCTACAGATAAAGCAAAATCGAGTAAAGCACAAAAGATACACGAAAAATTTGCAGAATGTTCAGAATACAAGAGCATAAATATAAAAAATATACAGAAAGTATAAAGGAATCATAAAGAAAATGTACAAATTTGTGAGCAACTGAGGAGAATTGCAGACATGGCAGAGAGAGGTCTTTGATATGGAAATTCTATCACACTTGGCAATAAAAAGAAAAGTGTCTTAGTTAAGGATAATGCGTGCGAAAGATGTCGTAAATATTAGAAGGATGCGGATTGTGAGTTGGACAGGAGTGGGCAAAGATTGGTGAAAGGATAATTTTCGTATGTAAGAAGTGAAAAATGGTATTGTTTTAGATTTGGGTAATTTGCTTTGTTTAGGGGATAAGAAATAATAATTGCAATTTAAAAAATTGTGGATTTTTGGAATACGGTACATTCATTATAAATTTCAAAAAATGAGGTTCATGGGTCGAAGTTTAATTTTTTTTAAAGCTTTCTTTGAATCCAGAGACTTGAGCTTTTTTTCACAAATAGATCAAAAAAAGCTTTAATTTTGTTCCAGAAGTTGGAATCGAAACGTATTATTCTACCCAAAAATACAACGGTTATTAAAATAACATTCCGATAAATTTTGGTAAATTGCTTGTATTCCTGAGACTACCTCGATGAATACAAGTACAAGACTATATCTATTCATACAAGACAATGAAAAAATTTAACCCAAGTAAGACAAAGATGAAGCTCCAAATACGGTTGGCTTCGCCAACATTGCCAAGATAAAGAAGATACTTTAACAACACTCCGCATACTCCACATACTATAGAAAATATTCCGCAAACATTCTCTTAACCCAATAAATCATAAACGTGATACTATCCTATCCTATGTATATAAGTAATATATTTTTCGCAGGATATATATCTGACATTATATATTTCACATTTTATTATGATACATACTTTCTATCCTCAATTTCTCAGCTATGAGGAATTTTTCCTATTTTGCTGGTTACGTTGTTTTGCGGAATAAATGGAGGGAAAAGTCAGCAATCATTAACAAAGCAATTTCTCTTGTAATATATACAGTTACTTTAGTTATGTTCAGTAATCCACTGTAATAGAAAATATATATGTATCGAAAAAAGCAATAAAGAAACTAATATCTACATCTATCAGAGAATAATATCGTGTAATAAGTGAAAAGATCATTGCCAAAATCAAGAGAATTGTGAAAAATTGGTGCAATTTACTGTCAATCGAATTTTTATTTTGACACACAATTTTTTGATTATTGGCATAACTTCTGAGAAAGATATTAATTCGGCAATCCAACAATTTAAATGAGAAGTAATAATAAAATAAAATATTTAGTAAATTATCATAATTAAACGATAGATTTCCGATTTGATGCTAATTGTGGGCGTAAATGCAAATAAAATGATCCCTTGTTTAAAATAATGTGGTTGATGAGCAAACTAATTTATGTATTCAAATGAGAAATAGCTTATTCCCCATTGAAATCATTTAACATTTATTGCGATTAAACTGAGTTCCCTAATTAATTATCGATAGTTTGTTAAGTGTAATAAAAAATGTAGATTTATTGGATTTTCTAGTAAATAGTTTTCACTGTTAAATTTATTACACAACATATCGCAATAAACATAATGAAATTTTCAACAAATTTATTTTTTCTCACATTTTTTAAATTTGTAACATTTTCCAACATTTTAATGCAAACTCTGTTGAACAAGCTTGCAAAAAAGCAAATTATAATAAAACTTAATCATCAAAATTTTATGGACTTTGTAAAATGTTGTTTTTCAGATTTCTGTTTAACAAATGAAATTTATGAATGAAAGCATCATGGCTGAGTCTGGATATTAATGGTTTCGCTTGAAATAAAAGAAAAAAAATGAAAACTTCCAAATAAATGGAAAATTTGATGATTTAAACAGATTTAATGTTCGAATTGACTAGACAATAATGAAAAATAAATTAAGGTATTCGTTTGAAAAATGTCTCGCAAGAATTAAATCAATTAATGGAAAAATATTCTGTTGTATAAAATCATTCACAAGTCTTTACAAAGTTCAGCCAAAGATCAAGGTCACAAAAAAACATCTTTTAAAGCTTTTTCTTGTTCATTGTTAAATCCGTAATTCTGAAAAGACAAAAAATGTTTATAAGATTAAGCGATCTTCGATTTCTCTGAAACAGCTAAAAAAGCTAAAGTCAAAACAGGGAACATTACTTAGAGAGCTCAAGTAAATTAGAAAAGTTTTCCACACAAATGAAATGAAATATTACCAGAAAAGTCAAAAAGAACTTTTGGTGGCACTCTAAATAAAGTTGATGATTAGGTAAAGGTTAGGAAGAAGGTTAGAATTTCGTAAGGAGCATCTAATTTTTAGTCATTCTTTGATAATGAAAAGGTCATAAGATTAGGTCGTTATGTCTTTACAAAGCACGTTTATGATAAAAAATTGCCAAAAATAAATAATGTTCAAAAGTAGTTACATAAACACACTAAAGAAATGTTTCAAAATATTTTTTTTCCAGTTCCACCTTACTTCATTTTATTTCATTTTATTTATTTATTTATTTTTATTGATTGAAAATGTTGCGAGAAAGCTGGAGAAAGTTCAGGAAAATGTTTGGAAACGGATAAAAGCATTTAAATGTACATCATTTTGTTGTTAGAAACAGAAAAGTTTTTCAATCCTCGGCATTTTATCTGCTGATATTTTGGCCATACTTTCACCATACTTTCCTTTTATCAAACAAAAAGAAGACCATAAGTTTTTAAGAGTATAAAAAGCATTTCGAAGCAACTAATTCAATTCATTAGAAATTTAAAAATGGTAGACGAATTTATTTCTGCTGTTGCTCGTTTACTTTGAGTAAAGGTACTTTGTGAACTTTAAGTATCTTTTAAACATATTTGGTGTTTCTGAGAGCACCATTATTTTTGATAATTTTGCAAGAGTTTGAATTTCAGTTCTGAAGTAAACTGTTTACATTTGCAATGAAATTTAATTTGATAATGAATTGAAATTAAATTTGTTCGAGTGAAAATAATAGAGAATGTCTAGAAATGGACTGTAAATAAATAGTTGCTCTAAAGTTCTATGGTGCACATTAGTTGCAAATTAAATTTCATACGTTTCACAACTGAAATTATACTGAGAATTTTCATCGTATTTTAAATTAGAAGGTTTTAATTAATAAAAACCGAAATTTAACCGAAATTAGAACAAATTTAATGAACAATTATGATGGACATTTAATTTTGATCTTTAATCTGTTGAATTTGTTATCATATCTTGTAATTTTAAATTTTCATTGAACTCATAAAAGGGTTTAATCATAGATCCATGGTCAACCCTTTTCACAAAATTGCTTATCTAATTAAAAAACCTTACCTACAGATAAAAATCAACAAATCTTACAAAAAAAAAATCTACAGAAACGTGCCGTGCAAAATTTGTTTTGATCGCATTCCTTCTGTAATTTTCAAAGCTCAATTTTATTTCTCAGAAAAAATCTCAAAAAAGGAAAAATATGTTGATTATATTCGAGATAAGATAAGAATTCCATACTAATATAAAAAGATCTGTACTTCTTTTATTTGATAAGTGGCAAAAAATTGGAATACAATATTAAAATTCTCGGGAATCATCAGCCATAATTTTTTTATCATCTCACTTGGAAAGTTGAGTTGACATTTTTCTTGCCTTTTTTTACTTGCCAGCGGAACCGCGGATGAAAATAAAATATAAAAAATGTGGAAAAGTTAAAAGTGAATAAAGTCAGGAAAAAAAGGCAAAAAAGCATTCCAATTCTAATTTAAAATTTTCTTATGATGTTTGTTCAGAAAAAAAAAACAGCAACTTCATTCCAACATTAGTTTCACAAAAACTTCAAGAATTCCTTTCTGAAGCAAACCATAAAAACCATTATTTAAAGTTCTTTATGATAAAAGTGATTTTATTTGTCATTTAATTATTATATATTTTCAAAGAAAGTTTCAAATAAAATGTCTGAACCTTTCAAAAACAAGATATTTTTGTTTGTTTATTTGTTGGAAATTAGAGATCAAAGCGGAAAAATTAATTTCCAATTCACCTTAAAAACCTAAAAAATCCTTATAATGATGGAACTTTCGCCATAAAATCCAAAACCTCCTTTTATTTACTTTCCCTATCACTTTCATACTTTACTAGTGCTGAAGAAATAATAGAAAATAGTCTCCTTTACTATTCTTTGTCAAATTCAATTAGGACAAGACAAATTGCTACTTTGCTCGACAATAAAAAAAGATATCAAGTTGGCTTCTAAATACTGGCTTTTGTGAGTACGACTTTCTGCTTTCTTCTAGTCATTTAGCGGAAAGTCACGAAAGTATCATAAAAAGAAAGTTTTTTCGCTCAGCTCGCCATCAATTAATGTCAAGATTGTTTGGGAGCCGATATGATGCTATATAGATATTGTTAATTGCGTTGTTTGAGAAAATTTCTTTGGTCAGCTAAGGTTATAAAAAGGTATTGATGATGTAGAGGTAGTATATTTATTGGAATATTTCCATTAATTTTTATATTATTGCTCATAAAACATTACCATACAATAAACAACTTTCGATCAAAGCACAAAAGTATATGTCAACAGTAATATTTCAACATTCCTTACTTCAACTTTCAACAAACTTCTTCACAAAAGTTTTTACTCGGAGTAAAACAGAGTAAAACACACAAGCAAAACTTTGCACATAAATTTGATATGAAAATTTGAATTTAAAAACTTTCGTGATGCAAATTCTCAGCAATTTTGTGAGTTTTGTGAGTTTTGCAGTTATGCAGTTATGCACTTTGCATGTAGAATGTATTTATTAGCATATGGGAGCTTACTGCATGCATAAGTGAGAAATTCTGGAAAATAAATATATGCGTTTAGTCAAGAGTTTAATAGGTTTTTTATTTTTCCACTGCAATTCAGAATTGTTCTGGCAGTTCTCAAGTATGACTTGATCCTGTTAACGCTAGAATTTTCACAACTTTCTGACAACTTTCATCTCGTGACGTATTTTTTGAAGCGTAATTATTCCGTTTAAGTATTTTTAAGTATTCCAAATTACTTTTAAGTACTTGAGCTTCACTTTATAGTTTGAGTTATTTTTAATTGTTTTGTAGATATCATTAAAATGCATTACTCTTATTAGTTTAGAAGCTTTAAAATATATTTTTACACAAACGTTATTACAGTGTAGGACAAAATTAATTTAGTTTCAGTTTTCAATCAGTTTTTGTTTTTCTCAAAAAGATTTCTCTGTTCCTCTTGCCGTTTTATTTGTAATCTTATTCTACATACTGCAGTGATAATATCTGCCATCAAACAATCTAAAATTTGAATATAGCTCGAGACACATCAAATATTGATTTGTGATTCGTAAATTTGCTCAGGTGAAGATTCCAACAAGTGAACATACTTTTGATTGAATTTTGTCAGCAAATATTTGCTCAGAGATATGCATAGGAAATTTCATGCAATCTCATATTTGTAATGGGAAGAGTTCAATGAAATTTGATTGAGATTTTGAGACATTTTCTGAGTTTTGCGTCAACAAATACTTTTTATGCGCAGAATTCTATCAATATTTTAAGTATCGACGATGAAGTTGATGAGATTGCCTCGAGCTTTGTTTTATGGTTGCATAAAGCTATTTTTCACAGGTCTTGAGGGGAGATTGTTCGATTAACAAAATTTTTTGAAGCATCCTTCAAAAATCTTCTATGTTACTAAATAGTCGTTAAAAAATCAAAATCTAGAAAATAGAAACATTTAAAATTGGAAAATTGAAAAACTCACCCCTTTAACCTCCAGCACCTCTCAGATTTCTTTTTAATATGAAATACCATACAACTCACACGCAAAAAAAGCTTTTTGTCAAAACCTCAAATAAAAAACAGTTGAAAAATTTAGGATCATATTTCTGGCAAGAAGAATCCTCAAAAGTCTTTTGTCTGGAAATTTTCAAACAAATTTGAACAAACAAAACATACAACAACACAACACAAAAGTTTGTATGGCAGTTGCTTTCAGAGATCCTTCAGAGTGGCTTTATCATCATGACAAGCTTTAAATTTACCCGATTTCATGGCGTTATATACACAAATCTTTATGTTAATAAAATAGTGGTATATAAGAGGTGCAAGTATGAATTTGTGAGTTTTCAAAATTTGTTAAGACTCATTTGAAATTGAATGCAATCTGCTCGGATATTCACAGTAAATTTAATATTTAAAAAAAATTTACAACCAACAAAACAAATTTGTTTTATCAATTTGACAAACAGTTTCATATATTCTGCCTGTCCATAACATGATTGTTCGTGTAACCTAAAAAATTTCGTAGATAATGTTTCATAATAAAATTTTATGAAATACATATAGGGAGTTCCCTTGTAATAGAAATCTAAAGAATACAAAAAATTGATCGTCGCATTATGCAAATTATATATAATATCTGTAGAAAGAATTTCGTTTGCGAAAGTTATAAAGAAGGGAAGCTCTTTGAGACAGTTTGGCAGAAAACTGATTTTATTATCATTTAGTTAGTTCTGTGAATTTTATTTACATTAATACTTTTATCTACTTTCAAGTAGTATTTAGCTGAAGAAACTGAATAAATTGGAACTACAAAGCGAATAAATTTCTTGGAGCTTTCAGCAGCTTCCCAAAGTTCCTTTAAGAATGCAATGACGAGTTTTAATTAAAATTGCTGGCTGTAATGTTTAATGCCCTGTCAAAAACCTGATAGAATCTGCAGTTTAACATGATTTTACAGTCTTTTGATGAACATTCTTTTGTTCTTGATTTTTGAGATGCTTTTTGAAATTTCTTGCATAATTATTTAAGTAAATGAAGGGAATTATTTTAGCTGCTAGTTTAATTATTGCTAGAGTTAATTAAAGTTCCAAAGTGACATTTATTGCCAGTTTTAATTTTATTACAAAGTCAATTTACGTAAATGATCAAGGATTATAGAGTAACAGTTTTATATTCTATGGATTGGATACACAGTCGACATTTTTGAATCCACATTGTTTACTATGCTAATTTATTGAATACAGGTATGTTGAATAAATTCTAAAATTGGAACACAGTTATTTCAATTCGAGGAAATTTATGTTCCTTTTCTATACATAATCCACACAAGCTTTATTATCTCTCTAAACATATTCCACTTCCTAAGCTTTTCTACTCGCAAAGCCTTTCTGCGGTTTAAATACTTACATTCATTTCAAAAACATTTTGCTATAAATAGTTTCATTTCATATTTGTGGTGAGGCTCAAGGGTTTCTCGGTGTTTAAGGATAGGCGAGCGACAAAATCGTACAAAGTAATTCAATGGTCAATAAGTTTTGCTAATTTTTTTTGTTACATCATTTAATAAAGTCCTTCTACGTCTAAAATTTTTGTGAAAAAAGCACGTCATCAAGTTCCTTACAGAGCTTATAAGTTTTCCAAAAATTCTTTCCAATAGGTATTTTGCGCTGAAAAGGAAGATTTAATTTATTGGCTAAATTATAAATTCTAAAATCTAAATCCTGAACATTTCTTCCCACACAATTAAATTTAACAATTCAAAAGCTCACAAATTTTACTTGCAAATAATTATTTACCTTTTTATTGTTTCATTTAGTCATTTAATCAAATCAAAATTATCACGAAATAATCTGCTAAATATTCAAAAGCTTTCACAAAATTTCTCTTCAATCATCGCAAAGTAATTAAATATACACCAGTTTTCTTAACAATGGGATGCTTTCAATTAGATGTTTTCAATGGAGTTAATTCAGTGAATTGATTTTAAATGAATTTATTTAAATTAAAACACTCGAAAATTTCCAGGGAAAATGTTTCTAAAGTAGAACGGATTTTTCACCTCGACCTTTTTTTCACTTAAAAGAGAAAAGATGATAAAATTTAAATAAATTGAAGGTAAAAACGAACTTTTATTGTTTCGGTGGATTTGGTTGGTTGTCAAAGGTTTTTTAAGATAAAACCAAAAATTATGTTTAAGGTGGTTTCTCATGTTTACAGCTACTTAATTATTAATTATTATATTTTCACTTAAAATGAAGCAGTTAAAATTCTGCAAAAAAGAAAAAGCTAAAAAACAGAATTTTCTACTATACAGGCTTCAGCAAAACAATCTGAGTTGATAAACACAAAAAGTCCGCGTAATATTTTCTTTTATCCTCGGAAAACCTACAAAGTTCCCATAAAAGTTCCCATATAACTTTTAGTTCTTAGATGGTCGCGATGCAAAAATATGATAAACACGATAAAGCACAAAGTTTGGGACAGAAAAACAATGCCAAAAGTGCCAACAATAGAAAAATACTTGAAAAGAGCAAGGGAGTGGAATTGTTGAAACTTTTAAGAAAAATAATGAAGATGCCAGCCCTCAAGAAAATTAATTTAATTATCTTTTTAGCCTTTCGTTGTTTGCTGTGTTGAAAGATAAAAATTAAAAAAAGTGATGAAGAGCTTTTTGTTTTTCTAAGTGAATGTTTGTGCAGTTTTGCTAGAAGAAAATATAATGGAAGGGCGGAAGAGTTTATTTATTGTTCTCTATTTATGGTTTTAATATTTTTTAAATGGGGTGTTGAGAAGATTTATATCTTCGGACAGTCTTATAGAGTCCTTATAAAAGTTTTTGAAGTTATAAAATTTACAGTAAATTTTTGTAACTTTCTGAAACAATTAATAATTTTTATTTAAGTAAATTTTTTTTTAAAAACCTTCAAAAAGCTTGAAAATATTATATATCCCAATCTGATTGATTCTCCACCGCCAGCAACATGACAATCCAACAATTCAATTTACAATTGTAATTCACTTCCAAAACTTCTAAAACTTCCATCGAATGGTGTCTGCATAAATTCTGATAAATTGAACGACTTACATGAGTTACATGAGTTGCATGATTTGCTTAAATTCAAATTCAAATTGATCGGATTTCACTTTTCAATCAGTGATTTGGGGTTTTTTCGAGTTTTTGTGCAGTTCTGCAGTTTTAAAAGCTTTCAGCAGCTACGCTATATCTGACATTCGGTTCTTTCCATTCATCTACCATTTTTTAGTTTTTTAGATCGGTTTTTGGTGTTGAAGTTATGAAAGAGGGGGAATAGTAAATTAAAATTTATTTCAAAAGAACTTGAATTTTTGAGGCATTCCAAAAAGATATGGAAATTAAGTGGCGGAAGATTATGAAATTTGTAAAAATCACCCCCTCTGTTATCCTTTCATCACAAAACTGAATTATTTTTAATGTACTAGAAAATGCATTTTTTATTCAAATTTATACAAATGCGGGCGCAAAAAATGTTTATTAAATTCCACAGCTGAAAGCTCCGCACAAAATATTGTCTATATGGCCTGTTGCAGCACGAGCAAACACAAAACGCTACACACAAAAAAAATAATGTAAAAATGCAAAAAAGATGCAAAACTGGATGCACAAAAATGCCATTTCAGAATTTTGTATTTTCAGAATATTTGAGTTTGTTTAAGTATTTGCATGAAAGAGCGATTGGAATAGAAAAATAAAATAAACCAAGTCGAGTGAATAATTCAACAAAAATGTAGCTTTTATGGTTCGAAAAATAAATCTGGAGCTTTAAAATTTACCATTGCATTTTATTTGTTTTTCCAATGTTTTTGGTTTATTTGGCAAAAAAAACTATAAAAATTTAAATTCATTTCAACGCTTGGCTTTATAATTCCTGCTTGTAAAATGAATAACAGATTTTATATGAGAGAATCAAAAATGGTTTAAAAAAAAAATATTTATAGACTTCAGCTCACATTAATTACATTTATTTAAATATTCACACTGTATTAAAAAATTTTAGTTAATCCGGAACTATCCCATAACTCCTGCTTGAATTTGAGCAATGAGTCCAATAGTTAGTCCAAAAATGGCGCCAAAAACTTCTAAAATTAAAATGGCAAATGCTTGTCCGGTCTCAAAGTTTGCTTTGGCACTATTTGTCGCGTATTCGTCACTTATTTCACTTGTGCCATTTTTCTCACTATCCTCTTGTGAATTTGGTGTTGAATCCATAATTTGCCTTCTTTGTGTATTTCTAATATTCGGTATTGTTTGCAAATTTTGCGAAATTTTGATGCTGTTCTCCATATTAGCGGCTCTTACAGCGCTCCCAGCATCCTTAAATCCTTTTCTAGCAATCAAAAATAATCGTGCATATCTATAAAACGCTTGTTGTAATGCTAGCCTTGTTCTAGCTCTAATGGTGCTGTTGCCGACCTGGTTCAGTAACTTAAATGTCTCGAGGGCAGTTCCATTCTCAGCTTGGCTGTCAATTTCACTGCTGATTTCACTGATCAACGAGTTGAAATGCAGAATTTTCAGGTTTAGTGATTTAAGGGAGGCCTGGGAAACAGGGGCGGTGATTAATGGCGCCAAAATTGCTTTAATAATTCTCTTGCGCTTTTCGTTTGGGAAGCTTTGAAGTAAATTTGCCTTATCTGAATCCACATTTATCAATTTTTCTGGATGATTTGCTGCTTGCGGAAATAATGGTTGCTCATTAGTTGATTCAATTATATTCGCATCTTTGCTTTCCGGATGAATTTCGTAGTGTTTTTGGCTGCGCTTTTGCTTTCTCAGCAGTTTAACCTCATTTTTTGTTTGATCATCAATTACTTCAGTAGTTGCTTCATTAGATTCTTGAACTGTTTGGTTAATGGGAGAGGTTATTTTTTGTACGTTCACTAGCTCATCTTCTGGTTTTGGGGAAGTTTGTTTTTCAGTTATATTTAATTGGGGCCTATAAAAATTTGAAACATTATTGAGCATTATTGTTATTTAAAAAGCTTCTAATTCATAGACGTGTTCCCCACCTCGGTTCCTTACCTTTCAAACTCAAAGTCATCTCGAAAATCCTCTAAATCTTGTCTCTTTGCAGGTTCGTGGTCAATTTCTTGTTTGCTTGGTCTTTGTCTTAAGTTTTCTACGAAGATCCTCACACCAGATCTTATAGTTCCAATTAAACTTCCGATAACTTCCGCCACATATTCAACATTTCTTCGCTGCAGCTCTTGATCATTCTTTGGTCGCTCTGCATCTTTTACAAATATTTCTTCTTCTAAAGTAGATTTTGGTTTATCTTCGTCGAGTGACTTTTCAGCTCGCGAATCTGCTCTGCGCTGTGATCTATAGTCAATAATGTTTGTAGATGGTGTGGTGGATTGTGGCGCTAGGAATCGTTCCAAAAAGAAGGATTTTGCTGAGATCTGAGTGATGATTACCTTGAAATATTTAATCCATTAAATGATGCTCGATTTGTGATACATTTATTTTAACTAGTGCATATTTCATGCAATTTTGGAGTATGTTATTGAGAAATTCTAGTAAATAAATAAATTTTTCAGAATCCAATAAATTTAATGCCGAGGTAAATTTTTTAGTCCGTCATTTACGTTAAGCAAAAAACTGTTCTCATCAAAATTCTCTGAAATGCCACCAAATGGATATTTAATCCAAAGCATGTAAACACATTTCAAAAAAAAATTCTTAAATAATCTCAAAATTGAATTTTTAATCCTTCACTCACAAAAAGCGTCCCTAAAAGTAGCCACAATTTAAATCCTTTGTTAATCCTCATTGTAATATTAATGGTTAAAAACCACTATCAGCTAGTGCGACGAGTAAAAATCAGAATTAATAACTTAATGACACAATTTTCGATTTTTTATGCACTACATCGACTCCGATTAAATGATGCACATTGATGGACTAAAAAATTCACGAACGTTATATTGTTAAAAAGAATTTAATATTGGCAGCTCAATAATCCCCACTAAATGATAAAAATTTAAACACTGATTCTAGAAATTATGAGGGATGAGCTGCATGATCAATTAATTGTTTAAAATAATCAAACAACCTTCTACCAATTTAATTCAAAGACTGAACCGCCATATAGACAATTAACTTTTTGAGTTTCCGAATCGTCACGTACATGCTTTTGTTTTTATCGCAATTACTTTGCATTTTAAAAGTTCTCTTTGGATTTTTGAATTGCCAGCATGTTTTATGGGAAACTTAGCTCTTCAAGTATGTAAAGTTTTCAAAAGTTTTTGAATTCAATCTTTTAAAAATATTTAAAAATATACAAAAAATATATGCTAATAAATAAAAATGTAAGATTAATGATTTTATTTGAATTATTGACTGCAAATAAAATTCGTTATTAAAATTGGTTTTAACTCTGCAATTTCTTAAAAGAGTTGATTTATTAAAGCTTTTCAATAAAACAGTAAAGCTCAATTCTGAACTCTAAGTTTCCAAGCTTGTCTATCCAAGTTTATTAGCAAAAAGTTGTGATGAACAAAAAGTTGGCAAAATTGATTAAAAACCTCTATCTAACATATTTATCTCAAAAAGCTTTCAATATTTCAATAAATATTTTCGCGAATAAAAGCGATACAAATGTCACCTTTTTCAAAAGAAATATTAATCAGGCAACAAATTCCATGACTTCGTTTCACTTTTCTGTGGTCGTTCGCGTTTTTAATTTGATTTAGCATTGACTTTGAGTCTTGGAGTGTTTCGCATAAAGTGGGACACGCAGAGAGGCAGAGAGATTTCGCAAATCGGTATGGCACATGATTAGAATTGATAATACCTTATAATTAATGTGAACATATCAGTTTTATTTGTTATGGTGAGCTTGATTAATGCTCACTCTCAATTTTAATGCAAAAGTATTGTCTCCATCAATATTATTTGTATATTAGTTGTAAGAGAATGATTCATGACTAATTTTACTGCATTTTTTATGGGAATATTAGGAATTAGGTAATTTTGTTTAAGCTTTTAAGACATTTTTGTTTGTGCATCACAAGATTGATCGTTTGTATCTTAAATTTCGCTTACATAACAATTCAAAAACAAAATATCGATAATTTTGTGCTAAATTATTCATTTTCGAGTTTTGAAATTTTGATGCTACTGAACTTGAAATTTTCTTTGTTAATGAAGTCAATTTTAACTTGACTAATTTTTGATTTAATTTTTCATAAACACCCACAATTTAATATAAAAATAAATCATGCGTTCCAAGGAGGTATATTTTACAAAATTGCTGAGTTTAAAGCAGGCTGTTAATTTTCATGTTCAAATTCGTCGAATGCTACATGAAGTCAGTTTGGTTCATACGTTTTCAACAAATTTTATTCCAGTTCCTGCAAACAAACACAATCTCAAACAACTAATTATCAACTGCATGCATATTCTCAAAGATTTATCTAGAGATGACTAATGTTCAGTTTTATGGGATTGTTCCTCGTTCCTTACGCAAAAGGTTCCGCAATCTTTACACTCTTCAAAACAAAATACATGCAGATGAGTGCAAAGATGTTCGAAAATCTTACGATGTTTTATTATTTAAATCCATTGATGACCATTGAGCATTTTTTGAATAATTATAAGGAAACTGTGATGTTGCGAATATACGCATGTCTTCAACATATCTTGCTATAAAAATATTTATACTTAACCTGCGTCGTTTGAATGATGAAAATAAAATTTGCAAATTTATCTTCAATTCATAATTGAAAATTGGGACTACGAAATTCATCATATAAATGTCTGTTGGTTAATCTATTACCATTACGGTAGAAACTATCAAAACCAGACTGTTGTGTATCAGGTGTTGTTATGGATTTGCTTTTTTACACTACCATCTAATCACACAAATGAAAATAATGACGCCTCAAAAGCCCGTGTACTTCCCTAAAGATCATTTATTCCAAATAAGAAGTGAATATTATACTGATCAAACAAATTGAATGTTTAAATTGAATGTTTCAACAAATTATGTCAAGTTCCCATTCTGATTACTCAATTTACTTAACAGTAGTGTCAGCACTTTTGATGTGCTAAACATGATAGACTTTTGTTTACATATAAAATATTGAATGTGTGGTTTTTAAAATTTTGGCAATAATTATTCGATTGTCACTTAACTGTTAATCGAATTTAATTGTAGGGTATTTGTAGAACATTTTTAATGTATTTGTACAAGTATGCAAAGTTCTTCTACACGGAACAGAATAAAATTTTGAAAATTAGTTGCAACCAATCACTTCAAGTGCGACAGCGTAGTAATTTTCGGGAATATTTTTGAAAATAAGTGCGATCGTATGGGTGCCAAACCAAACTTGACCTATTGACGATTTTAGATTAGGGTGTGAAAATCTCACCATAAGTTTTGTGAACTTTGAAACATTTCAAAGAAATCTGTCTTTAAGTTCTTACTTACTGAATCCAAAACATCTTCATTCAGTTTTGGACAGGACAAGAACATGGAGCTTTCTAAGAGATTGTACTCAGAGTGGCGTGATTTGATCGATAATAGATCCGACCCTAGAGTAAAAGATTGGTTTCTTATGGAAACTCCAGTTAATACTATATTGCTTATCGGTGCTTACGTTTATTTTGTGAAAGTAAACAATTAGAGTTAGAAATGTTCTAAGTTTTTGTATAAATATAATCAATTTAATCGTGCAGGTTTTAGGTCCAAAATGGATGGAGAACAGAAAACCATTCAAGCTTAAAAAACTCATAGCATTCTACAACATCTTCCAAGTTGTAATCAGCATTTATATGTTTTATGAAGTGAGTTTAGTTCAAAAATATATCAGCTCCAAATGATCAAGCTTGTCTTTTTAGAGCTGTCGAGTTTGGATCTTTGGCGGTTACAATTGGAGGTGAATTAATCTAAAATTAGTTGAGAGTTTTATAATTTTTAAAATATCTCATATTTAACAGATGCGAACCAGTGGATTATTCCAATAGTCCTCAAGCAATGCAAGTAAGTCCTCAAAAATCATACCTTGAGCCCTTTCACCATCTTCATCCTATTTTTAGGTTGCATTTAATTGTTGGGTATACTTCATATCAAAGTTCATAGAATTCTTTGACACGATCTTCTTTGTGCTGAGAAAGAAAGACCAGAACATTTCTCTACTGCATGTGGTTCATCACAGTATAATGCCTTTTTCGTCATATTTTGGAGTTAAATTTGTACCAGGTGGAAGTGGAACGTTCTTTGGATTTTTGAACACTTTTGTGCACATTATCATGTACAGCTACTATTTACTGGCAGGACTTGGCCCTGAATATCAGAAGTACTTGTGGTGGAAAAAATACTTAACTGTAAGAAAGAAAGTTGTCTATAAGAATCCATATCAAATAATAAATTTATATTATTTTAAATCTCTTTAAGGTCATGCAATTAACACAATTTGCAGCAGTTTTTATTCACACCATTCAATTACTCTTTAGTGATTGCAGTTTTCCGAGGATTTATGTGTGGGCCATTCTTGGTCATAGTGTTCTTTTTATTGCATTATTCACAGACTTTTATGTGAAAGCTTACAACAAAAAACGAGATGACAAGATTAAATATAAGGTATGAATTTTTTTTTCTAAGTTGTAGACATATCAGCTGGTGACACTATTTCAAATTAATTCATGAATATTTAAATTGAAATTGCGAGCCCTTGTGGCTGAATCGCCTAATATTTGCAAATTATGCAAATTTTTCTAAAACAGGCTCGTCGTTACAACTTTTTGTATAATTTATCAATCAGTCTATCTATTCACATTGAGAGATCCTCACAATATGAAAAATTAAATTCACATTAAGTTATTTGAATGTTCATATTTCACCTTTTTTATAGGCCAAGTAATATCAGCAGACGATGAATAGCAACAACTTGTTTTAAAATATCATCGAAGTGACAAATCAATTGTATTGTTGTTGGAAAAATTAGTTTTATATAAATAAAAAGACAATCACAATAAAAAAGTTTTATTATTTTTTATGAAATTTTGTTGCCATTTTTTTATCTATACCATGTATGGGATTGTTTACAGTTGACATCTGGCATATGCTCTTGCATTGTTCTTAGGATTTCAATTTTCATTTATTGTTCTTTATAAGGTCCAGGTTTTTATGTTTCTGATTAAAACATCTCCCTAAAGTCCAGATGACCTTTTTAGCTCTCCTATATGTTAGCTCTACTGGTCTTGACCACTAATTAAAAAATTTGCTCATTCAGTACATAAATCATTGATACAAACTTTTTTACATATAATCTGCTTTTGATCTTTTGAGACAATATCACAGATTTTTATTAAACTTACGCAATCTATTTTTTATTGATCAAAAATCACCAACACAAGATCAAGTGCATTATTAAAGAGTATTGCAATAAATTACGATTTTTAGTATGAAACATCAGCGTATAAACAGCGCGGTAAAACAGATTTAACAATAAAACAAAAATAATAAAAGAGCTCATTGGCCTCGAGCCATTTTTTGAATATTTTGATTATTTTGTGTATTTTCAAATTGACCGCTTTTTCACATCTTTATCGTTTTATCTTTTGGGACTTTATATCGAGCTGTTGGATTGTTCTCCACGGACACTTGATCAAAACTACTTTTCAAACCTTTCACCAAAAAAAGTATGCATTAAAATACAATTCAACTATCAAATTGGTCAACCTTGAATTCATTCGTTCTACGAGAAGAACTTAAGTTGCACCAATAAAACTGAACATAAAACTACATGCATTTTTCCGAGTATTTCGTATTGTGAAACAATTTTTGGTAGTTTTGTGTTTTATTTTAATTGATGGTATTTAAATATGTTTATTTACTGAAAATGGCCAAAAATTTGTGTATTGAATTTTCGTAAATTTTAGCACCAATATTTTATGATATTGTGTCAAGTTTTCGGACTTTTGTATAAAATAAGTAATAAACTGTGTGAAAATATCGTATCACTGAGCTTTAAAATTATTTTTTAATTTCAACATTTCAAGCATATAGGAACTTTTTAACAACATTTTTTTTATTCAGGAGTCATTCACATTCCACATACCACAATTGTGGGCTATGACCTTGACACTCTCTGCACAAACATACTTTTAATTCGGCTTAGACATGAACCGACAAAGAAACTTTGAGATAATGAGCATGACCCTTGGCTTTTAAGGTTATTCACAAAATGTTTCATGCGTTAATTATTTTTTTTACACATTTCGTCGCTCGAAGCAAGAAACAGCGTGGCGGGCGTAATTTAAAATGTAACTTAAATGTATGACTCTATGACAAGTTTGAATTTTTGAATTTTTGAAATCGACGAATTTTGCGTCTTGGAGGTCTGAAGATTTTCCTAGAAAATTCAAGTTTTTGGCAAATTGATTTTATTGGATTCTGTGAAGTATTTTGTGAACAGACCCGCATCATAACGTTAATTATGTTTTTGTTATACATTTTTATTGGATTAAGCAAAAATTCGGTCAATCTGGTAGTAAATTAGTAGATTCGCAATTATCTACAAATCTACAAAAAAACTACTGTAAACACTGTTGAAACTAAAATGCAATGCGTTTCAATGAAAACTTTTTATAATTTCTAGCGAAAGAAGGGTGAACGTAGTAAAAAAACATTACCGTGCCGTAATTCATGAGCATATCATCATCCAAAATAAATGTGGTTCGGAACTTTGTTTGAATATTCTTAAAAATGAAATCACCTGTAAATTTTCTTGTGGTTTTTATTAAATCAAGTCTGAAACGTGCATTCCTATAAATACCATATGGAAATAATTTTTGGCATGAAAAACCCGTCTCAAGCACAAAAAAAACGCAAAGTCTTAAACATCGCTAAAATGTAGATAGATTGGTTTTGAAAGAAAAACACTCGCAAAATTTGTAGCAAAGAAAGAAGATTATTATATGGAAAAGTTTGAAGAAGAATTTGCATACTAGTTTTTAAAAATTCAGCCATATTTAAATTTTTAAAGTTTTATCTTGAAGATCTTGAATTAATTTTTTTAATTTTGTATAAGTTCTCGTTTAAAACTGAAGAGATTATCTACCAAAAAAATTGTTTACAAAAAATCAGGGGCTGGAATTTGTAGTTTAACCGGCTAACTAGGATTCTAAAACTGTATTGGAAGATTTCAAATATTTTGCAGCTGTTAAAAAATCAAAAGATGTAAGTGGTTTTTGGATCAAGTATCAATGTTAATGTCCTTGTTCCCCAAAAGACAACAACTACTCAAATAAAGAATTACAGAAAATGAGTTCAACAGTAAAGGTAGTTTAATGTTGTAATATGTAGTAATCAGAAAACAAAAGTGATTCCAGGGTTAAGTAACAGGAATCAGTTAATGAACAATTATACCCAAATATAAAATTTTGAAAAGCGCTGATTATACGCGCTGAAGGTAAACCCATTCTAAAACCAAACTTCATTCGTACAGCATCGTTCGTGGTGATCGGATCAAAAATTTCGGTGCGCAAGATTAACTTTATAATTAATAAAGATTTTAGACGTTTTAAGAAATCTTGAGAATTTCAAGATATATTCAAAATCATAAAAAAATACAAAAAATCAAAAAAATTAAAAAGACACAAACACAAAAATGGACAGTTTAAAAAGAGTTAATTTCGCTTGGCGTGATTTGATGACCAAATCCGATCCAAGAGTAAAAGATTGGTTCATGATGGACTCTCCCACACCAACCATTCTGATAATTGTAGCTTATATATATTTTGTGAAGGTGAATATGAATATGAGTTCGTGAAATTCCATACAAATCTGATTTTTGTGTATTAATTAGGTGCTAGGACCAAGATGGATGGAGAACAGAAAACCATTCAAGCTCAACAAAGTGATAGTTGGCTATAACATATTTCAAGTTTGCTTCAGCACCTATTTGTTTTATGAGGTTCGTAAACCATAAATTAGTGTAAAATGTTGCCCAACTGACATAAGTTGATAAATAAAAGATGCGCGCAAAGTTCAATGCCACAACAATTTTTGATGTGAAATTTTTGTGCGAATTTGGTGCATTCCTTGACCAATTGAATTATGTCTGAACCTTATATAAATTTATGTATTTGGTCGCATTATTAAGTTTGTTATTTCAAAAAAAACATATTGGCGAAGAAATTGGACTTGTTATTCTTTTCGATCGTATATGCATCTTCTTTATACAAGCTTAACGTAAGATTCATATGTAAGGATAAGAAACCAGTAAAATGGGAATTTTTGGAATAATTTAAAACAGGATTATAAATACTGGATGAATTTTTCAAAACACAATTTATTTAAATTTTTCATCTAACACATTTGAGATTTTTTTTAAAATTAATTTTTGGGCAAATTTTGAGCAAAGTTTGCTTGATAAATTGACACATATAATTGCTCGTACAAGATTTTTTTTTTGTAGATCTTAAAATATTCTAGTAAATTTTAAATTATCTTATGTTTACTTATTTGATTTTTGTAAATTTGTTTATTGCTGAATTCAATTCAACTTCCAAGTAAACCTTTATTAGTGATTATCTGAAAACCACTTTGTTGAAAAATAACCTCCATGAAGGTGGATGTTGGATAGGATGCTAAAATCTGTAAATTGTGTTCCAAAGCAATAAACATACAAAAACAATGTTCTGTGAAGATGCTTTATTTATTAAATCTATTTAAGTCGTCATTTTAGTATGGTCTTTGACGAATATGAAATTAACAAAAAATGATTTTGGACGAAAAATTTTTGATTGAAATGAAACAATCTTTTATAATTGAAATTTTATTCTGATGGAACCAAATGAGCTATAATCTCCTAAATATAAAAATGCGCAATATTCTTAAAAAGTCTATTTATTTTAGGCTTGCGTATGTGCTTGGGTGTTTGGTGGATACAGTTGGCGGTAAGTGTGAAACGCATCAGTAGCACAAAATATTATTTATTACAATTATTATCATTTTCAGATGTGAACCAGTGGATTACTCCAAAAGTCCCCAAGCTATGCGAGTAAGTTTTCCTAGACTTGAAAAAATTAAGTACCATAATCTTAATATCAATAAATCATAGATTGCCTCAGCATGTTGGTGGTACTTCATGTCAAAATTCACGGAACTCCTTGACACTGCCTTCTTCGTCCTAAGGAAAAAGAACCAAAATATTTCCGTTTTACATGTAGTCCATCACACAATTATGCCATTTGGATGTTATTTCGGAGTGTTATTCGTCCCAGGAGGAAGTGCAACTTTCTTTGGCTTCTTAAACACATTTGTGCACATAATTATGTATGGGTACTATCTTTTAGCAGCATTAGGACCTAAATACCAAAAGTTCTTGTGGTGGAAAAAATATATGACAGTAAGATGATCTCCATTAGATATTGAAATTAAAAGCTAATGTTGAAATATTTTTAGGTCCTTCAATTGACACAGTTTGCAGCAGTTTTAATACACTCGTGTCAACTTTTGGTCAGAGATTGTAACTTTCCAAAAGTCTATACTATGATCTTTATCTTTTATGCTGTACTCTTTATTGCTATGTTTTCAAACTTTTATGTGAAAGCTTACAGGATCGACAAAAAGGTGAGTTATCATCAAAACAGTGAATATTGTCACTTTGAGTACCTAATTTAATGTTTTGTTTAAATTTTAGATCAAAAATGCGAATTTGAAGAAAGAAACTTCTCAAAATCAAAAAGCTATTGAAACGAAGATGGACTGATTACTTCTTTTAAGTTTTTTAAATTATTAGTTTCGTGAAGTACTTAAAAGCTACTTTTAAAACTTATACGGAAATCTCATTTTATTATTATATTTAGGTGTTGCTCAAATACATTTACTTGTAACAAGCTTTCATTCCTTTAAAAGAGACTCGTTTGTAAGTGTCATAGCTCACATTTTTTATTTCATTTTATCATTGATTAATCGGTTATTTGAATAAAGTTTTGAAATGCTGAATAATGATTTTTGAGAGATTTTTCCTTGGTTTTCAGGAATTGCAAAATTTTACCGCCATATCAATTACAGATCAATTCTGGCGATCGAAATGTTTAGGCGTTACCGTTCTAAATTGATTCATCCAGCATATAGGACCCAAAACCTATCCAGTTTAAGATAATATATAGTTTAAGAGAATGAAGTGGTCTTACGTCATGTATTGCAGTGGATTAAAACTTATAAACATTTGAACACAGGTCCTAGGACTTTCTTTGTTGTCCATCAAGGACGTTTGCCAACAATAACCGATCATTTTTTGCATAAGATTGAAACATGTTTTTTAGCTTAAATTATTTAAATCCTTGAAAGATTTTCAGAGTTTTAATAATACAAGTTTGGATGCATGAACATCACTAACAAAATTCTAAATATTTGAAAAACACAATTCCTACTGACTTGAGGCAGGATTTCAAAATCGATACTGAATTAAAAATGTCTACGCACGATAAAAGAAAAGATACAAAGCTGTTGCTCTTCTGGTTTCGAAAAATAAATACATTTAACCATGAAGAAACGGAATATTGCATAAAATTTATTTTAATAATTCGATTAACATGTCAGGTTCAAAAATTTGCAACATAATTTGGAAGAAAGGACAGTTTTTTGAATATGAAGGAAGTATATTATATTTTGAGAACTATTAATTTAGAAATATTTCATCGAGATTTGTTTAAAAGTAGCAATTTTTGTCTGTTATAACACAAATTTCAAAGCGTATACAACAAGCTTTGATACAGTGGTAGCTTATGGAGAAGAAAAAGTATTACGTCATCAAACTTGTTTAACTCAAGATGTGATAACCAGAAAAATAAGTGTGTGAAGATTGCTTGGCGGGTCGTTATCACACTTTCAAAATGTATGAGGAGCATTGTGGTATGGATTCTTAATCTGTTAAGCTGTTTAGATTAGAAATAAGTAGGATTTAAACATCAGAAAAAATTTAAGTGTATTTTAACAGCTGTTCAGATCGAGAACTCCAAAGTTTTCTTTGAAGCTCTTTAAACTTTATATTTCATATAAAGCATATATATTGCATAGACGGACAAAATGAAAAACATGTTTATTTTTTAGTAAAATTCGCAAATTTTTGAGAAACTGTACCCATTAGATTTTACCTTGATTTTTACATATCTCTCAATAAATATTTAAAGTTTTTTAAATTTTGTTATTCGGGTTTCAAACAAAAAAAAGTCCAAACTCGTCTCAAACAACTATTAGAGATGCTCGAAGAAGGAAATACTCTTCTAAAAATTGTTGGACTGTGGACTAATTGAGAAGTAATTAATTGACTTATCTTTGTGTTGAGTGATCTAATTGTGTGGAAAAATTTTAGTGAGCACCTGCTTTGTTAAGGACGAATAAATTAAGACAAATTTTTTAACAGTGAAAATAAAATGCGAAAAACTGGAATGAAAATCTGAATCAAATCATAAACGATCTATTAGCCAAATCTGGTTTAGAGCGTGATATATGCCAAAGGTAAACTCATTCTAAAAAAAGCTCATTCATTTTGCATCTTTCACAGTAAACGGTCGAAAATTTAGTAGTGCGTGAAATCAATGTAAATTGATAAAATTAAATTAGATACACTTTAACGCTTTTTTGGAAAAAGTTTGAAAATATTCAAAAAGTGTGGGAAATTATGGAGAGTTTAAAACATTTAAATTTCGCTTGGCGAGATATGATGGATAATAAATCTGATCCCAGAACGCGACATTGGTTTCTGATGCAGTCACCAACTCCAACTTATTTGCTAATCGCTGTTTATGTTTATTTCGTGAAGGTGAAAACTAAATATTTTGTGAATTTTTGGAGTTTTTAAATCAAATTTGATTGATCAGGTACTAGGACCAAGATGGATGGAAAACAGGAAACCATTTGAACTCAATAAACTGATAATTGTTTACAACATCTTTCAAATTGGCTTAAGCTCGTATATATTTTATGAGGTATGTAAATATTTATTGCGTTATAGTAATATTTTCCCCTATAATTTATTTTGGTGCGCTAAATGATGATCATATCAAATAATATCAATAATTTTGCAATCATCTTAGGCGGTTATGTGTGGTTGGGTATTTGGTGGATATAATTGGGGGTAAGTTGATGAAATTCAATTAAAACTACTGTATTATATATATTTTTTATATAAGGTGTGAACCAGTTGATTACTCGAACTCGCCTCAAGCACTGAGAGTAAGTTTACTTGAAACATAACCTTAATTGCCTGATTAATAATACACTTTTAACTTTAGGTGGCTTCAGCCTGTTGGGTCTACTTCATATCAAAGTTCACCGAGTTCTTTGATACAATATTTTTTGTTCTAAGAAAGAAAACCAAGAGTATTTCTGTTCTACATATGGTTCATCACACCATCATGCCATTTGGGACTTATTACGGAGTGTTATTCGTGCCAGGTGGGCATGGAACATTTTATGGATTTTTAAACAGCTTTGTTCACATTATCATGTATAGCTACTATCTACTAGCGGCCTTGGGACCTAAATACCAGAAATATTTGTGGTGGAAGAAGCACTTAACGGTAAATTTATTTATATTAAAGGTCCAAAGTAATTTTTAATGACATTTTTAATCAACTTTTTTCAGATTCTTCAAATATTGCAATTTGTAGCAGTTTTCATTCATTCAGCTCAACTTTTGTTCAGAGAATGCAACTATGGAAAAATTTACGTTTGGGTTTTCATGTTCATTTCCGCTATGTTTGTGGTGATGTTCTCCAACTTTTATATCCAAGCTTATAGAACTGACAAAAATGTAAGTATATTCTAGTGCATACCACTAAAGATCATTTCAAATTTAAAATCAAAATTTTTTTTTGTTGTTAAAATTTGCTTAATTCAACTGCTTAAATTAATTTAACAAATCCTCCATATTAAAATGTTTACATATACAGCTATCTATCGCTTCAACCGATTAGTAATCTAACAAAATGTTACGCTTTACAAAAATATACATTCTGAATGCCAATCGGTTACCAATCGCGTGGAGAGTGAAGACACAAAGCTCGCACAAAGTTGTTTTTCCACTTTTATTTAAAATTTATGAAAGAAGAAGAAATTTAACATAACAAACATTCGACCGTGACAAAATGCTCCGCATAATTATGAAAAATATTCTTTTTAATTACAGATTCAACAATTGAGCAGAAAGGAAGAGGCTTACAAGAGCCATAAAGAAGTTGATACAAAAATGGAGTGATTTTGAATTTAGAATTGCTCAGCTGAGTCGAATGGCTCAGTGAAATATTTTTAGAATCTTGTGTTTTTCTTAGGGACAGAAGGAGTCCTTCCAGTGGTTAAATACTATTTAACAAGTCTTGTATACCTAAAATCTAGAAGCTATGTCAATTGTTTTAAAATACAATCGCTATAATTTATTAAATAATAAGTAAATTTAATTATCTTATCCAATGAATAAAAACGTTTTTAAAATTACTTGGCTCTTTAAAAAACTGTCACTATCCAAAAATTTTCTTTTCAGGATTAATGCGAGAACAAAAGAGTTTGCTCAAAACAGAAAAAGATTCTATTTTGAATTAAAATTGTCCTAAAAACGTCACTGATATAGATAGTATTCAAATTGTTCTATTATTCGTTCCATAAAACTTTGCAAATTGTCTCTTAAATTAAATTCAACTTTTAAGTCAATCTTTTAATAAAAAGTCTGAGCGCATCAATGATACAATAATACAATAGGCCAGACGGGAATTCACAATTTAATCTTAAGTCAACGTTAAATGTCTGGAAATTTATTTTAGAAGCAAAAATACTCTGACGACATTGCAGTGAATATCTTACTTGGGAAATTATTTTTTAATTTGTTGACACTTTCAAATTTGAATGTTCATAAGAATTAAGAATAGCTTTTTTACTCTTGAAGCTTTTACGTGTGAAAATTGATTTGACTCAGAAAAGGTATAGTGAGTACCTTTGCATTGAATTTAACTTGTTTTTTTTATTTTGAATTCTGTAAGTCAACTATACAATAGCATTGTTTTGTTTTAATTTCTATAAATGCATATTTCGAATATTTCAAGCATTGATGATGATTTCAGCTGTAAACTGGATTTTAAAATATTATTTATCATTCAGAAATGTTCATTACTAATTAAATAATTGAATTCACTTCAAAGCGTTGCATTTTGTGACGTATTTAACATGGTATGACATTTTGGTCAAAGACATTTTTAAAACATGTTATTCTGTAAATTTACCTAATTAAAATATCCGTAACTAGAATGACAAAAAGATTAACAAAAAAATTAAAGACTTTGAGTACAAAAATTTGCTTTAAAAGCTGATGTAAAACAAAATTTTCAGCTAGTGTTATACGACATCTTTGACATTAATGGTCAAATTTTTGAGTGCGTTAACAAAAAATATTTATTTTGAATAATGGAGAGTTTAGAGAGGTTCAATATAAATTGGCAGGATCTCAGCACAAAAAACTACGATCCTAGAGTGAAAGATTGGTTCCTAATGCAGTCATGCAAGCCAACTATTTTAATTATTGGAATTTATCTATTGTTTGTGAAGGTAAACTTTGACTTTCGTGAAATTAAAAAAAAAACTATATTTGATGTTAATCAGGTGATAGGACCAAAATGGATGGAAAATAGGAAACCATTTCAGTTAAACAGAATCATTATTGGATACAACATCTTTCAGATAGTTTTGAGCTGCTATTTGTTTTATGAGGTAAGAAATAGTGCATTTTGGATTAACTTTAAGTGGTTCAATCTGGTGGACTTCCTAGTTAAAGCATTTCTAATTTTAGGCTTGTATGTGCGGTTGGGTGTTTGGTGGATACAATTGGGGGTTAGTTTGTCCTGCTTAGTACTAAATACTTAAATTCGAAATATCTTAATATATTTAATTTATCGTAAAATATTAGATGTCAACCTATTGATACATCCAGAAGTCCTCAAGCAATGCGAGTAAGATCTTATATATATCATGAAGTTCAAAGTGAAAAAATAATGTTTTTTTAAAGATCGCATCAGGCTGTTGGTTTTATTTCATGTCTAAGTTCACGGAATTTCCGGACACAATATTTTTTGTGCTGAGAAAGAAAAGCAGAAATATATCTCTACTGCACGTGGTTCATCACAGTATTATGCCTTTAGCAAGTTATTTTGGAGTTCGATTTGCTCCAGGAGGTCATGGAACTTTTTTTGGTTTTCTTAACGCATTTGTCCATATTGTCATGTATAGTTACTATTTGCTAGCAGCTCTAGGTCCAAAATATACGAGGTTCTTATGGTGGAAAAAACACCTTACGGTAGAACGTTTATACATAAAATAATAATAATAATCGTTCATTATTAAATGAAAACTTACAGGTTCTTCAACTAGCTCAATTTGTCGCAGTTTTCATTCACTCGGGGCAACTTTTCTTCAGAGATTGCAGTTTCCCAAAAGCCTACACTTTGGTCCTTATGGTATTTGCTTCAGTTTTCATTGCAATGTTTTCTAACTTTTATATTCAAACTTACATATCTGATAAAAAGGTGAGCAGGTCATCAAATCTCGCATTGAACAAAAATTCTAAAAATAAGATTTGAAAACAAATTAAACAATTTATAACTTGCAGGTTCATAAAGTCTTCAAGAATGAAAACAACAATGAAATTGTGTCGAAAAACGACTAACGACTTTGGAGTACTAAAGACAACTTACAATGTTCGATCAGGTTTTAATATTAGTGGTTTTGTGAAAGATTTTAAATAAATGTAAACAGTTGAAATCTATGCTTTCTGCAGAGTTTAACAAACATAAACCAAAACACTACATTTACTGACTCCTCACAGCTCCACAATAAGTACTATTTTATAAAAAGTCAATCGTTTTATTAAGTCAATCGCTGTAGTTTGAGAGTTGCCCAAAAAGTAACAAAAACAAATAGTTTCAAAGCATGGTTTGATGTAAATTTTGGTGTGGATTACTGAAAAACAGTAAATTCAGGGTTAAGGGATCAAAGATCATGAATAATTTGGCTGTCTAATTTGGAACGGAAAAAGTAAGGCAGTTCAATACCAAATTTCATTTATATTGTATGTATCGAAGAATTTGGTTCCAAATTTGCTGTGCTCTAAATAAAATTATTAGAAATGGACATTTTTCGAAGGCTAAATGTCAGTTGGGGAGATTTGCAAGAAGATAAGTACGATCCAAGAGTGACAGGTTGGTTTATGATGCAATCTCCAACCCCAACTTATTTGCTTATCTCATCATATATTCTGTTTGTAACGGTAAGAACTCACTGATGATAATTTAATTTTGATTTCAAAATCTTATTCAACTTTTTTATTATTTAGATAATTGGACCTAGTTGGATGGAGAAAAGGAAACCATTTCAACTCGATAAATTAATTATTGGCTACAATATTTTTCAAGTTTGCCTCAGCGCTTACTTATTTTATGAGGTGTGTAGTAGTTTTTTCACTTGTCTGATCGTTAATTTATTAATTTATTCCAGGCTTGCATGGCTGGTTGGATTGGTGGTGGTTATAATTGGAGGTAATTTATTGATATACTATTTTGTTAATAATATGATTACTTCCTTTATATTTAATAGATGTCAACCCACTGATTTCTCCAACGACCCTCACGCTCTTCGAGTAAGTTTTACGAGAAAATGCAGACAAATATATGTAATATCTTAACTAATATTAATATTTACAGGCCGCCTCAGCTTGTTGGTTGTACTTCATGTCTAAGTTCACGGAATTTTTGGACACGATATTTTTTGTATTGAGGAAGAAAAATAGAAATATTTCATTTCTGCACGTGGTTCATCACAGTATCATGCCATTGGGCTTATATTTTGGAGTCCTTCTGGCTCCAGGAGGTCATGGATCGTTTTTTGGATTATTGAACACATTCGTGCACATTATCATGTATAGTTACTATTTAATAGCAGCATTGGGAGCTAAATATCAGAAGTACTTGTGGTGGAAGAAATACTTGACGGTAATTTATTTCACCATTTACATAAATTAAAACTAAAACACATTCAAAAACTTTCAGATACTCCAATTAGTTCAATTCGTGGCAGTTTTTCTCCACTCGGGTCAACTTTTCTTCAGAGAGTGCAACTATCCAAGGATCTTTATTGTGTTCCTAATGGGTTACGCTTCGCTCTTCATTGTGTTGTTTTCAAACTTTTATGTGAAAGCTTACATGACAGACAAAAAAGTGAGTAACATTTAAATGGAACAAAAAGTTTGTATCAGACAACTATCAGACAACAAGATAACATTTAGAATTTATAATATTTTTATGAGGTTCTTATCGTCACTTTAATATTTTTTACCTATAACGGTACTTGCAAAAAAATCATAAAACTGTTAAATAATTATACTAATTTTTTTTAGGTTAAAATTATTCACAAGGATGGAAACCAGAACTTTGAAGTGGATCCAAAACATGATTGATTTTAAAGGTATATAAATCTTTTCACTAAGCCAATTATAAAGCAAAATCAGAATTTACCTAGTAAATCCTGAAATAAGGTTCTTAGTAACTTTAGTACTTAAGCAATAGTATTTAGTATTCACAAATGTAGTACCGTATCAAATTTTCTTACAGTTTTGAATAGCTGGTAAGAGAATGTTCAAAATGAATAAAAAAAGATTTATGAAAATTCTATTTAAAATTTGTTTCAAATAAATTGAGAGACTTGCGTGCTTTATTAATAAATTCAACAATTCTTATGTTCACGATCCTTGTGCAAATTATTTGTGTGTAAAAGTTATTAGCCAAAGTATACTGTGAACATTTTTTGAAGGTCTTTGAACCGAATTATCGTATTGATATATTTAAATATTCTTTTCACTTTCCGTATTTACTGACAAATTATTTTGTATTCATAATCAGCTCAAATACAGGGATAAAGAAGTGCACATCAACTTCATTTTTACAGCAACTTATGCGTTTAAGATGGTTTTAGTTTTTGTGACTATACTTAAAAAAAAACAATTATTGTTAAAGTTGTGCCTCTTATGCCCAATTAGAGTTGGAATCAACATAGAAACTGTTATACTCATATGCTTATAAAATCTATCAAATAATTCTTAGTCGGACAACGCTATTTACACAAAGCGTTAATTTACAGTTCTGTCATACTTTTGCAAAAATAAAAAAATAGATTATACATCAATTTGAGTGAATCAAATACGAACCAACATTCTGAGTGATTGGTTCTAAGCAGTAAAGTGTAGAAGCAGTTTGAAGTTTTGATTTCTAGATGTGTTTTCTTGCACTCGTATTTCACATAATTGTTTTATTGGTTCTAATATTTAATCAGGTGGATATTAAAGAGTGTTAAATTCAAATCGAAATAAAATAACAAGAAAGTCTTTCAGGTCCATCATTTAGTTGAGTTTGAAGTAATTTTTATTCAATCAGGATAACTAAAATTGATACTTGAAACATGAAATGAATGCAGTTAGATGAAAATTGGCTACTTCAAGATAAAATTAAAAAAAGATTTTTTGAAGGTTGAATTCAACATTAATTTCAAATAAAATTCAAAATGAGATTCCTTTTTAAGTGCCTTCATAACTAAATGTCTTAATTTTTATTGTTGATTAATTGTTACTTGTGTAACATCCAAAATCAGAATTAGACCTGGATACTGATAAATTAAAAATAAATTAAGAAAAAGTTATTTAACACAATGATCGCACAATGATCATTTATTTTCAATATTGTTGATAATAATTACGAATAGTAAATTTGAAAACTGCTTTACCATTATTTAGTCCTTTTCAATATTTTTGTTGTCGAAGGACGTGTAGGGATGATATATAAATAATAAATTTAAAAACTGCATTGCCATTGTTTATACGATTTATTTTCTCGTTTCTTTTCGAAAAAGGATCATAATAATCTTTTTGAAAATTAAGTTAAATCCATAGAGCATTTATCATTTGACATTAATAATGAGAATCATTTGCATCTTTCCTCGCAATTAATAATTGAAATATATGAAACTAAAAGTAAATACAGTTTCGCGCCACTATTCAAATGGTAGGGACCCGAATTTAGCTCTGAACAAAAAGGTAATAAAAAGTAATAATATAAATGTAATAATAACTTTAGAAACCAAAATATTGGATATTTATTGAAATTTTTAAGGATTCCCAACTTGAAGACCTTGATTCAGTGATTTATAGAATTCAGGTATCAATATGGTTTTCGTAAGCTCTATGCTAAGAGTTGCAAAGCGTATTCCATCAATCAGATTCAGGAAAGGAGCTGCATTAAACCACGGATCAGCAGCAGTTTCTTCGGCTTCTGTACCAGCTGGCGCTCCCGTAAGTAAACACACTCAGTGTTAGTAGTTGAGATGGTTCATTCAGATGAATCAATCTTGTTCTTTAAGCTATAGATCCCATCGATTGCGTAACCTAAAAGATATATATTTGCTTTGGAATATTAGAAATCAAAAAATCTTTTGGCTTTTTGCCAGGAACCTCACCATCTGCTCACTTTGTTCCATTTTGTATGTTTAACTAATGTTTTTATTGTTTTAGGCACGACGAAACGCTTCCAGTAGTCCCCCAATTGAGGACTGGCAGCTGCCACCAAGATATCACCGTTTGGGAATGGACGAATCAGAAATGAATGCAATTAATAGCGGTGGAGCTTATTAGAATTAAAAAAATCTCAACCAGTTCCTGTTATTACCATCTGCGAGATTCTAAATTTGTTGTTGTTTCTCGAAATTCTGTAAATTTTTGATTTGTTAATTCATCACTTGAATATTAGTAGTGATAATACTCGATACAATTGATGAGAATAAAATTTAACTCTTAAATAATCTTGACTGAACAATATCTCTTAATCAAAAATTTACCTACAGAACAGTGATGAAAGTACCAAATTTGACCTTGAATGCTTAAATTGATAAGTATCAAACTTGAAAATTGAAAACTGACTCAGTAAATTTCGCTTGTTGATCAATAATAATGATTATTTCCTGCTAACATCATAGATTGATTGTAATTTTTTGATCAAATCTTTATGTTGTTTATAAAACTTAACAGACAAAAAAAACTCAACCCTCTCCGTTTTTTCTCCCCCTCTAACTAAAAAAGTTCCATCAAGCTTTTCTTTTTTCAAAAGCTCTTTTTCGTTCACAAAACAAATTTTCAAACCCGTTGGAATTTATTTTTGACTCCACATGTCACGCTCGTCATGCACCAAATTTTTCAATAAACCATTCCGTCGATTAACTAAATATTATGTAAAATTTGTTATCATTTCGTGAAATTTGACGTTAAAGCGCATAGCGATAACACGGGACATTATATGAATATATTTTTGTCCAAAAAACTAATTAATTGAGGTATTATCAGGTTTTATGCCTTGATGCTTTGTTATTAATGAATTAAGTGCCATCAAACACGGAACTTAACGAAAATTTTTGGAATATATTTACTGTTACATGGTTCTCTGCTTTCGGGGCTCGATTTGCAAAGTAATTGGCGAATTTAATTAAGTTTTGAAGCGCTTTTTTGATTCATTGCGAATTTTTTGTTTTATTAACAAGAAGTGTGGATATAATAGGAATAACTTCAGGAAATTTTCATTCAAAGTTTTAATTGCTGAAATTTTTCACAAAGTAGCATAATATTGCAAAACATTCAGAAAGAAATAAAATTAAAAATATTAAATAATTTTCTAAAATCTATTTTTTAAATCCTTCAAAATGGAATCTTCTTGAAATTCTTTTTTATAAGATTCCGTGCAATTTTCCATTTAATTGAGAGATTAAATATTATTCTCAGTTATTTGAAACCTGTGCGATAAATTTGCTCCCAGCTCATTGAAAAATTATTTATTTTGGCAAACGACCGATAAGACATTAAGACAGCCATGTACAAACACACATAATAAAATAGCACACGATAAAATACAATAATTACCTTATGTCATCGAACTATGACGAATTGTTCAGTATAGCAAATTCGCTAAATTCACCAAATTTAGGCTGGTTATGGCACTACAAGCAATTCCTACAAGCAACTCAAACAAACTTGGTATCTAAATAAATATCGAATGAACAAGTGATAATTTCTTTATTTATTTTGTCAATTTATTGGGTATTATACAGTGTTTTTGCCAAGAAAATTTATATAAATTTGGTATGGAGAGAACATAATTTTAATGGCGATTTTTTTAGTTTTGTTTATTTTTGTGGACGATTTTTAGGTTATTTATTTTAGTCTCGACTTCTCTTGAAAGTTCCATTTAGTTCTTGAAGAATGTGGAAAAATGAAGAACCGGGTAAATTTCTAGACATCTTAATCTTGATTGATGATTTTACAAACAGTTAAAACGGACGAAAAGTCCCACCGATCTTTTTAATAAAGGACCGACCAGTGAAGACCTCGCCCGTTCGCACCATTATTTTTTAATGTTTCAAAGTTTGTTTTGAAGCTCTTTGATATCTGGCTACTTCCTGGGACATCAAAGGGATTTGATGACAATGTCGTTGAGCTTTTTACGAGCTTTCTGATTGTTTTAAAGATGCTGTCTAAAAGATAAAAGAAATTAATGAAGTTTTATTAGCAAGTAAATGTAAGATATTAAAAGAAAGACTTTTAAATGAAATAGAACAATAAAGTTCGCTATCAAGGGGAGAGTATTTAGTAAATATTACTTTTAACAATCAATCACACACTCCTTGAGATTTTTAAGAAATTCAATCAACTCGCAATTATAAGTACACTTAAATAAACAATAAACTCCAAAACTTCCAACATCTCTTTGAGTGTCTGATAACGTTCGACAATAATTTAATTCAATATCAATAAAAAGTGACACCTGAAATACAAAACTCCACAAAAAAAATCCCTAAAGAACTCGCAAATAACATTACTCGTCCGATAACTTAGTGAACTGAACTTTGTGCAATTTAATTGCACCGCAATGCCTCTGCAATATGAAAACATTTTAAAAACGGGAATCATTAAAATTATTATAATCACAATTAATGGCACCTCAGCAATACTAGCTGCATGTGGAAAGTAAAAACTCAGTGAAAAGTACAATATCATGTGAAAAAAGTGGAAAAAGACTCTTAATGAGCTTTTGATTGGAGCTCGTTCAGGTTTTTTATGCGAAAATTATCAACCAAATAAAAAGCTGAAACTGCCTTTGAGGAGCGATTACGCGATTACAGAGCTGTTTATGCTGGCCGGATACTCGGGATGTTGCGAATTTGCTGAAATATTCTGAATTCAACGAGAATTTAGTAGATGTTTATAATTTTGTGCTAAATTATGTGAAATTGCCAAAAAAAATGCTGTTTAATGTTTTGTTGAATGCCACGGTGAGTTGTGTAGAAATGCTGGATGCTCCCAAAAAATCCCATAAAAAAGGTAAAAAAGCTTATGGAAAGCTTACAGAATTAGTTTTTAATGGTGAATTTTGCAGTAGTGTAATCTATTTGAATGATCGGTAATGTTAGTTAATGCTGTAATGGGGAGTTGGAGCTTGATAAGAGAATAATGTATGTGAATGGTAATGAGGGAAGGTCGGAAATGATGACTGGCAACTTTTTGTTTTCAAATAGAATTTGTAAAATGTTAAGAAAAGACTTAAAATATGTAATTTCGTTAATTATAATAATTTTGTCCATAAATTTGAGCATTATTCTTAATTTTAAAAGTTTTCTGCTTAAATTTTACTAAACTCTTTGCAAACAAATAAAAATCGCTGTAAAAGTTTTGAAAGCAAAATTCAGTCCATTCAATAAATTTTCTTAGAAAACTTCCCGTTTATCGCTTTCAGACACACAAATTAGAGATAACCATTAGACAAGATTCAATTAACCAAATAGAAACTTAGAGGGACGTTCGACGATTATTTCTATGTTAGATATAACATATCTTCATTATTATAACCATGAAATCAGGAAGTAATCATAAATACCCTCATAATTCTCTAAAGCATAAAGCTCCAAATCACCTGCTATCCAAAAAAATCAAAGCCACAAACAAAATCCCTTCCAGCTGCCTTTGGCCTGCTTAAAACTTTGCAAATTCTGCACATTTGCAACATTACTCGACATTACTGCAACGACATCGGCAGTACAAACAAATTAACATAAATTATTCAGCAATTCCACATGAAAATAACATGAAATACATGAAAATTTATTACACCAAGTTCGACCAAAAGTTGCGAGCGCTTACAATGAATTTTATATTTTATGATATTATTTTTTTCATTAAAAATTTACAGTTTAAAAATATTTGCCAGTAAAACCGAAAAGCCGATACGCTGCATTCAATAAATCATATTCATGTTGTGAATAGCACTTTGAATGGCTTGAGGTTGAGTTTGTGAACAGAACTGGGGGCCTGTTTGGTTTATGCTGGTTGTGTTGAGGTTATTTGACAGTCTCAGGTTAATTCATTACTCTTTGTTGTTAATTCATTACTTTAAAGGTTACATATGAATATTAAAAAAGATCATTAATAATTTCTGTGAAATTTTTTTCTTCGATTTACAATGTTTATTCAACATCTTCATAAACACGCGCTATGAAAGTAGTTTTGAAGTTTGTTATGTTAGCTCTAAAAATTTCGTAACCTTTTTTGGTATTTTTTGGTATTCCGCACGTGTATTCCAAGGGAGTGTTAACATTTTTATTTTAAGTCTTAAATCCTATAGTTTTTTGATTTATTCATTCATCATCAACGTATGTAAATTTCCTTCCATAATAGTGATAATAGCTTTAAAATATTTCTTGAATCCACGAAAATTTACATTCTCAAATCTTCCAAAAATGAATCATTTTCATTATTTTTCAACTCCATAAACCATCAATCCGCCCAAAAACACAATAAAAACATTAAAACTGTGTAAAAACAAATGGCATTTGAATAAAAATGAGCCAAAAATAGCCTCAAACGTAATTTAGTACGTCACCGAGAAGGAAAAACTCCGAAAAGCCATAAAAAAGCTCACGAGCGCAGTAACGCCAGCCTACTTAATCAAATTATGTTAATTTATTGCCAAATTCCATGAAATTGAATCTTTTTTAAACATTGTCTAAAGATATACGCGAGTCTTGTTCAAATGAATTCCGGAATTCCGCTTAACTTTAAGTCAACACCTTTCAACAGTATTTGATGGATAAATTTTTGTTTGAATAATTTTTGAGCTGTTGACTTTTTGCTAAAAATTATCTAATATTTTGTTAAGTTTGAAATATTCCTAATTTTAGATGAATACTAAATTAAATCCGGATTTCAAAATTTTGACTAATTTAAAAACTTTTATTAATTTAGCCAGTTTTAAATTAATTTGATTGCTTGCATGTTTAGATCCGGTACAAGCTATAGCATAAATTAATCAATCAGTAAAATTCAAAGTTTGACTTGCAAATATTGTTGCAAATTTGCCATTTTTGGCGAAAGATCAAGTCTTGACCCCTTCTGAATAAATTATCATAGTCCCGTGAGCTGTTCAATTATGTCGAGTTGTGTGACATATGGTAAAATGTCTTGTTTGGATGGTTGATAAGCATAAATTACCTTCGAATTTTTTTTTTCCTTGAAATGGTGTGGTTTGGGTGTTAATAATATAGTTTGAATACAAAAGTAATTTTAAGATTTAATTTATAAACTCCAAATACTCTCCTAACCTTAATCTATAAATTCCTATAGTTCACAAATCCTCTTCATACAGCCTCCAATCTAGACCAGTTTTTCATTAAAAACGATGCGAAACATCGAATTTATCCAATCTTTCCATTGACAATAAAAACTGATCCGAGCACCAATGTTCCAAAAACTCGTCAAAGCGCTCCAAAAGAAAAACCACTAAAAGCAATAAAAACTCGCATAAAACTCATGGAAATATAATAAAAGTACGAAAAGCGCAAAAAAAAAAACCCGCGGAATTGATTTGTCGTAATCATTTTGCCCGGATTTAAAAGTATTTATTATTTTTAGTGAAATTGCTTGTTGGATCCGCTTTTGATCGCGGAACATTGTATGGCATTTTTCATATTATTATTTTTTTTGTATGAATTTTGAATGAAAAAACATTGAAATCGAATAAAAAATCATAAAAAGTAAAGAAATTGTTTTTGCTTTAGAAATTTTTAACCGTTGCGCCTCAAAAGGAAAAGTTTTACTGGCACGGCGGCGCAACTTCACGCCAAAGACCAGCCTGTCTTGACTCTACTTCCGGTTCGATGAAATTCCGAGAAATCTCTTTTCGTGTCTTTTTTTCATTTTCTTTGGATTTTTTTCGAATCGCCTTTCCAGTTCAAACACATTTTTGCCGTTTTTTGCCAATTTTTTTGTTTTTTCGAGTTTCTTGCTCTTTAGCCGCTATGCTGGCGAATATAGAAACACATTGGCATCATTGAAGGCGAGTTGACCTAAATAGATTCAAGGTCGGTCGTTGAACTCTAACTCACACATGAGCATGTGGTTTTCCGCAACTTTGCCGCCATAAATTCGAACTGGTTGAGATTGTGGTGGAGAGATTGTTTTGGAATCTTTCGGTGAGAGAGTGTTTGGAATTTCGAAAATATAGAACGGTTTTGTTTAGATAATTGGAAGTTAGAAAATTAAAATAAAAAACTCTGATTGACAACCGACACGATCATCATCCCTCTAAAGTAAAGTTACCCAAAAGGCTTAAAGTAACTGCACTAACGGTTCAACACCAATTATGATGATAAAAGCCGGTTCCAGCACAATTTAAAAATTTTAAACATTCAAAGCATTTACAAGCATTTAACATTAATCTGGGGAAATGGAGGCCGCAAAAGGTTAAACCATGAAACAGACGAAACACAATGAAAATATACCGAAAATCACGTTAAATCCAGTGAAAATTATGAGAAATTACGGAAACTTTGTTAAACGGAATTGGAGAAACAGCAGAAATTCACACGTAATTAATTAAACAGCTGGAAATTTAATACAAAATGTTCAAATAACTTCCAGCAATTTTTTCTTTCTTCTGGAGCAACTTCAAATAATTCTCCAGCAATTTGGAGCAACGGTGAAATTAGCCGACATGAAGCGCCGAAAAAAGCTTTGCCACTAATTTTTCAATTTTATGAACAAATTCAAATTATTTTCAAACAATTTTTGGGAAAAGCGCAGTTAATGCTTCGCAAATCAAAACCTGTGTGTTTGCTCTGGAAATTATCGAACAAATTCGATTTTGAATAATTCACAAAGCAAAAGCGGCCCCAAAGCCACAAAACTACAAAACTATCCGAAAAAAAAAATATTAGCAACCAGCACATAAAAACGCAACCAACAAAAACTAGCTAAAAACTGTGTACTAAAAACGGGCAACAACACTGAACATAATTTAATTAATTCCACACAACCAGGCAATCGGCAAAACGGAGCAAAACCGCCTGTGTCGAGCTATAAAACCTAAATAAATTTTATAGCCACCTAAATATGTACAAAATACACTCGAAATGTGTGTTTGGGCTGATTTTCTATAAGTGGAATGTTATTTTTATTTATCAAGTAACATTCTTATGATTTTGATGTCAAGCAAAAAAGCTTTTTGAAGCTTTAGCATTCCTTCTAAGAAAACCCCACTCCAAGTACATAAAAGCCCAACAAAAAAAAGCCTGCCCAACTAAATCAAACTGAGATAAATTTGCTCGAAATTTGCTAAATAAACACATAAAAGCATACAAATGATTGCGCCACACACGTATATAGGCAATTTATTTGAATTTTGGATGCGGATATGTATAAAATATGTCAAATGGCTTGCCAATAAATATGTACACGACGTCGAGTTTCGTGGAACAGCAAAAAGCATCTCCTGCAGGAGACACCTAGCTGGCTACTAAAAGATGAGAGCTTTTGTGTGCCTGAGGAAGGAAACAGTTTGCTGGCACTATTCATTCCACTTAGCCCGTTCGCATGAGTGTGTTTGGAATTATTATTGGTCGTTATCCAACACATTATGTGCAACGAGAAACATTCAGCAATGATAAAGACGTATATGAATAGATGATGAATACTTAAGAGGGTGACAAACAAGTAAGTTATTGATGACTTTGAGATAAAATAGTTAGTTAGATTAAGAAAATTATTTGACTAGTATTGCAATAGTCACGTGTTTTCCAAAATTTATAGCTAATATATCCGCTATCTTTGAAAGATCATTTAATCTTACGTTTGCGAGCTCTTTGATCTAATTAATTTGAATAATCAGCACGTGGTCCCAGAAAATGGCTGACTTTCTTCCACCTTGTATTACATTTTTGACAGCTGCCAAAGCCGACATATCATTTAAATTAATTTATATTCATGACTTTTTTATTTGTCGTATATGTGTTATTGCTCAATTAATCAATGTTGGAAAGGAAGTCATTTTTTTCTTAAATCTTTTTTTGAAATCACACTTCTATTGATACCACCTTAACTTTCATGCTTATACTGACGATAATCGTGTTAAATTATCTTGCTATTATATTGCATAATACTTGTATTGATGTCGTTGTTAGAATTTTCGAGCTTCTTGTCTTTAGTGATATTGTGAAAAAAATTAGATTTAGTTACATATTAAAAAATGTTTTTCAAATTAAGCTTTTAACCAAGTGCGTCAACGACAGAAGATTTTAAAATGTTTGCTCAATTTATTTAAATTTAAATTATAACACGTGATAACATTCTCCTCAATTCCCAAAACCAAACAGGCTCCCAGTCTCTCCGGAGTATCAGAAAAGACAAATTAGCAATTTATGCTGATTCAAATCCGATTTGATCTTGAAACTCTGCCTGAATGGCAGAAAAGGGTGACTTGAGAGAGTAGAAAATGCCAAAGCACTGCTGAATAAATTAATTAGTATTGTGATTTTAGTGATTTATGAAGTTACAAGTCGATTCTGAAATGAATCACTCGGTCGAGACTGGAGACGACAGTTATTCGATAGTGGTGACGTAATAACGTGCGACTCCTCTGCAAATTTTGTTGTTGGCTGTGGCCTTTTAAAGTTGTGCTCTTTTGAGTAATTTAAATACTTGGAGAATAATTTGAAAGCTTTGCAAAAACATTTTAAAGCATTAAAGTCATTAAATCGAACATTCTTTAACGTTCTTTTTTGCGTTCTTGCTAGTTTGAAATTTTCAGAAATTTTTGCAGCTTTGGCAGTAGTTTCTGTTCGTTTGTAGCTTGCTTTAGTTTCTGGTAGTTTGCTTGTTTAAATTAGAGAATCAGAATGTTTTGCAGCTTTTTGGAATTAATTCCAGGCAAATTATTGCAGAGACATTTGCAAAAAGTACAAACATTATTCACCGAGAATGTGCTAGCTGTTTTTGGGGGATTGAATAGAAGGTGGTATTGGGGTAGGTTTGTTGGTCTTTTATAGTGGCTATTCATCAGTTATATATTTGATCTCGTATTCTTATAAAAATAAGCAAAAGCTTTATCATTTCCCAAAGCTCCTGCCACTAGTATGACAAATAACAAATCCATGTTCCCCATCCTTCTTAACATGGGTTGCACAAATCCACCTTCCTTCCATCCGTAATTGAAATATTTGGGAGGCCTTTTGTTAGTTAATTTGATTTTAATCAGCGCAACTGTTTTAGACTTTTAGACTTTTAGACAATTTGTGCGGCTTATCTGATGAAGAGAATTTCCTAATAATTATCAAGATTTTGGGATTTGAATCCCAATTTTACTGATTTCATGGATTTGCTAGGGATTCTACTAAACTGGAATAATATCCTAAATTCTAAGCAAGAAAATGTTCAAAAATGTTGGAAAATTGACAAAAATTGTGAAATGGTGCAAAGAACAATAGTCGAGTGTTCTATTTCTGTGTTGACACAGCTTTTTCGCATACAGTTTTGAGTTTAATTCGTATAGGAATAAATATTGAAACGATGTTTGAACAAGTTTTTTGTTTTGTATTTAATGTATGGTAAAAAGCTGGCACTGATGAAAATTTTCTTTGGAGATTTCAATACAAATTGCAATTCTTCAATTAAAGTTCATGTTCGATCCAAGCAATTTGTATCAATATCAATTCTCCCAAAGCAATCAAACAACAATTCCCAATAGTCCCTTTCAAGAGTGCCTTTCCACCCAGAACGAGATTAACGTCGTGTATCATTTTTTTCGCTTCTGTGTATTTCTTGTCAGTATTTTTTTGTTTCTGTGCCTGAACAATATAATGTTATCAGGCAACAACAACAGTAAATTACACAAATCTAATCTGCAGTGTTCTGAGATGCTTTTTTCGCTTCAAAACTGAAAAAAGCTAGGAAACTGAGAAAATGGAAAAACATTGAAAAACTGAAGAAATTGGCAGATAGTATCGAGCAATTGAGATCACTTGAGACAGTATCCCAATTTTCTTGTTAGAAAAAGCTTTTTGGATGTTTCACAAGTGTTTCTTTAGTTTCACAGATTGATATTGACTTGAAATTGGTATTGAAATAGAGGAGAGAGAATGACTATAGTGATTGATGAATGATTAATTGAAACTTGAATTGATATGACTTTCTTATTTGATTTTTATTTGAGTTGGCTGTGATGCTGAAAAATGTATAGAGGTAAATTCCAATCCTTGTAGGATTAAGTTTGAGCTACTCGCTAAAAATGATGAGTGACGAGTGGAATTTCACCATGTCATGCGTTGCATTCGTTGCATAAAATGCCAATAAAATTGAAAATCTATATAATCACCCCCTCACATCCAATTTAGACTTCAAACAAGAACTTTTCCCATCCTATCCAAAGAATTTCACCTCAAATGCAATTTAAATAGTTGAAACATCAAGTGCCCTCAACTTAGTGGCAAGTTCAAAGTCTCTATACTGAAAAGACACCGAGCAAAATAATTCAATGAGAAAAACTGATGGAAAGAAATCTATATGGAATTTGAACAGAGATTCGAACAAAATTTGTTGTTGGAAATTATTCAAATAAATTAAAGTTTTGTATTCCATCATTGAATGAGAAACAGGCAAAGAGCACATAATCAGCACCATTAAGTCGAAGCAGAGGCAGGTTGCCTGAAGAGTGCTAAAGTTCTCTGTACTTGATTTTTATACAAAAAATTTTCAGAATTATTATAAATTGTCACTAAACTTTGATCTTTCATTTTTTCAAAAATATTATACATACAGAGTACAATAACCCCCAATCGACATTCAATTTGCGCGTGTTTCTTGAAACATTCCACACATCGAGTCGCGTTTGCACAACCAAAAGTGATGATTTCATTCACAAAATTCTCTATAAAGCAGTTTATTCATTCAATTTGGCTGCATTAGCTGGAAAACACTAAAGCATACTGAAGAACAATATAGCAGGCGACACCAGGCACTAGCACATGATATTTGAAAAATCACTAGCTAGCAGCGTAGCAGACGGTCGAGTACTCGGGGGAAGGGGGTGGTAAGATTATGCAGCATAATTTGGAATTTTAATGCAATGACTGAATTTTAATTAAAGTTTTTTTTTGCTTTTGACATTTCTAAGGACATGTCAGAGAAGATTTGAAATAAAAGTCATCTTTGCCAAAATATATCGTGCTCTGCTTGTAATGCAAATTTTGAATAGAACAATAAGTTTGTTCTATCACAGCATAGTTAAAACCTACTTTATTGGAAATATGATTTCATTAAAAAAGTAGATCAAAGGCCTCCAATAAATTACAAGTCATGTCTTAAAAGCGCTACAGGGGCCCTCATACCGCAATATGAAATTTGCCCTAGTTCCCCAATTCCATACAAAAATCAGACAGGCTCCGAATAGAGGTGCAAGATCAAATTATGCTCTGTTGTAGATAAGCGCGCAAAATGGCTCTAAATAACTTTTCAAAGTCAAAGTTACATTCATATTTTATAACATTTTGCAAATACATTTGTGCACAAATCTCCGGCTGAGCTGAATGTTTGCATCAATTATTCTGAAATCACAGTTCAATAGGTGCCTTGTTTATCTGACTGATGCTCCTGCAATCAGCGTTTGTCGCCATAACTGGCCAAGCTCTCGAGTAGCGACTCGCAACTTTTTTTCAAAGTTATTCAAAGTTTCAGATTCAATTTTAATTGCAATTTTGCAATTCAGCTATTCAAGCAATTCAGGCAATTATTTACAATAATAATCGCACGTAACTGGCTTGTGTTAATCACTTGGTTGCACACAGAGTGTATTAGATAAGCAAATCATGCAATTTCACGTTACGTCACAAAGTCACCGAGCAAACTGCAATTAGCTAAGGTAGTTGTACTGCAATGTAAAGCAGAACTCTAGGGTGCTGTATATAAATCATTTATAATCGAGTTTGTTATATTTAGGCGCCTTACTCAAAGACGGGAAAGGATTATTTGTGGATTGCAACCACTGTGTAAAATAATTTGGTTAATCTTGTGATATAATATTCAAGTAAATTAATTTTACTCGAATACCATATCTTAATTAGTGGTCTTACTGCAACATTTGAGAACAATTTAAAGTGTATTAATCGAAAATTAATTCAAAATAAATTGGTAAAATTCGATAATTTCTGTTTATAAAACTTTCAAAGATTTTAAGATTATTCAAAAATCTTTTTATGACCAAATTCGAGAAACCAGAAACTCGAATTAATCCAGATTGCAATGAATAAGTTAATGTTTGAGAAAACATAACCGTTAAAATTTATTTGGACTGGATTTTCAAGCAAATATTTTACTTACTGATTTTGAATATTCACAATATTTGCCTTCAAACTCTCACAAGAGACCAACCCAATCATCAATACTTAAAATCACCAAAAGTGACTGATAATAACTAATAGTTAAAACACCCAATAGATAATTAATTAGCGTATTCTCACCAAATCCGTTAAAAGCTCACATTCCGCGAGCCTACCGTCACTATTACCAGCCACTTTACACCTCTTAAATGAATATTTGTCTTACTCGCCTAACTGACTGCGCCCGACCACCTTGCCTCAACTATTGGCAACTACAAGCAACTGAGTAGATTTGGTAGCTGCAAGTCACTACACCAAAGTCACCAATAGCATCATATTTCTCTTTGCCATAGCCACTTCTTTGGACGCTTTGCTTCTTTACCATGGCGTGACGTCAACCCCAAATAATCCAACGAAACTTTCGCTTATTTAAATTGGCCGCTTAGGCTCTGAATCAGTGGCTTTTACAGTTTTTTGTTTGTTGCTTTTTTAATATTTTTTCTGTTATTTCAGTTTGTGTAGCTTTTTACAGAAATTTGGTTCCGGTTTCCGGTTTAATTAATTAAGCGGTATTCGAGCCGAAAATTGATGAAATTGGACGTTTCTACACGCCATTGGTTTAAAGTTATAGCCTGGTGGAAGCTTTTTCGAGGGAAATTTTTGCACAAAAGACTGACTGAAAGGATGATTGGGGATTTTTGCAATTTTAATTCATATTTTTAAAGCAATAATATATCTGCAATATTTAACATTACTAGAATAATGAAAATAAAGAGTAATCAATAATAATTCCATATTTTAGTCAAATTATTGTTAACGTTCCAAATGTAATTTTTTTTTTCTTTAATTTATCGAAATTTTTATATTTTCCAGCAATATCATTTAATGAATCTTTTCCAAAAGTCTTCATGATATTAAAAATGATCTCTTTAAGTTTCTCTTTCCGAAAAGTCTTTATGACAAACTTTTTTAATTACAAAAAAAAATATGTAGCAGTTTCACAAAACAGTTTAAAATCTGACATTCTTGCAAATCACTGAAAATTCATTAAATTTTTAATTATTATCAACAAAAAATGTGCAAAATTCCCCCGAAAAAGGTCAGACAGGGCTATCCAAAAATTTCATAAGAACTTGAAATAATATAACTTATGACATATAATGACGAAATGACCGGGAAATAACCAGAAAAAATTACCAAATATTACGCAGTTTCTCCGAAAAGTCGCCATGTTAACTCGAAGACAGCCGTTATTCGCGATATTCTCATTATTCTTATCAAACTCACGGTTGTTCCTTATCACTTGAGCATTTTTTTTTGTTGTAGAATGTCTGTAAATTACTTGCAATCTGTGAAACTTACAAAATTCGTTTCAATACCGAATAAGGCGAAATAAATTTATCACACAATTTTTCAATTTTATAAATTTTATAATTTTTTCTGTTCACGCGACACTTATTCAGTTATTTAATCAAAAGACACCCAAAATTACTTATCAGAATAAAAAACCACTTTTTTTAATATTTGTAATTCAAATGAAATTCCATGTATGTTTAGTGGAATTCACGACTGCGATGCGTCTCCGCAAATATTCGAGTATCAACTGAAAAACAGTGAATGCTGTTAAGTGTTGCGAAGGCAAAAAATAAAATAATACTGTTTGAGTTGCTTTCGAACAGAAATGCTACACACGAGCACAGTTTTTCGATTCGAAAATTGAGCACGTTGGTGAACTTGGTGAGAGAGCGGGCTAGTGTATACGGTACTGTATATTTGTGTGATTTTATGTGAACTGATATGAAAAGCTTTGTTTCTCTGGTGTGTGAAGAAAAGCGACTGAGACTGAAGGGAAATCCTGCAATAAGGAAAATGTGAAAATGTGAATAGCCTTTGGGAAAGTTGCGCTTTTGGGTGCAATGGAATTAGATGAGATGCGATTATGCTATGATTGATCGACTTGGCGAACGTGTAAATTTATTATATATGTTTATGATAAAATCTATGTTTGCTGCTATATCCGGAAATTAAGCTAAAATTTATATAAAAAGTTAACAACACGAGACAAGAGACTTAAATTGCCTTTCAGAGTTTAAATTAAGCTAAGCCGTTTGAAGATTTTTTTCAGTAAATTTTTTATTAGACATTTGATGAAGCATGGCCGACGCATAAGAATTTCTCCAAACTTAACAATAAATTGATTAGCTTGTTTGTAGAAGCATGCTAATTAGTTTTGATTCTGCAATTCGATAAAAACAATGTCACAATAAGAGTTTTCAAATATAATCAAAATGTAACATTCTGAAAAGTTCGAGCGAAAATTACTTGCAGCATATGGCTTAGCAAGGAACTATTTTTTAAATTGTATGGTATAATAAGTTCAGCCAATTTTTTGAAGTGTTTTTTATCCTTAAAGTTCCTAAAACTAAATTGCAAAGTATATCCACAAATACTCCAAGAAACTCAAAATAGACATCAAATATCATTCATTTCAAGAGTTTTAATTTATAATTAACTACCGTGAATAAAAGCTTGTTCAACTTTGCTTAAAATTTGCATGAATCTCATCATCAATTCTATCTCACCGCCAAAAAATCTTGAGAAGTCAATATTGCAGCCAAACAAATTAAGCAACTCGAATTCTTACAAGCCAAAATTACGAAATCGACAGGCAAACTTTAATCAAAAACCGATTCTTCGAATTTTTTTAGTTCTCAGAGTGATTTTCTTAAAGTTTTTCGTTGTATTTCAGTATTTGGCGAGTATTTGCACTAAAATAATACGTAACGGTAATATTTGGCCGTTTTTTGTGGGTTAGCAAACAACGTATAAAAAGTTAAATAACTAAAAAGCTGAAAAAGTGTTTAATTAAAATTGTGCTTGAGAGCAGCAGCAAAAAAGTAAATACCTTGTACTTGTTGGCTGATTTATGGCAAGAAGAAAGAAGTCATTGAGGAAAGACAATCGATTATGACAAACGCTTTGTGATTTCATTGTAATGAATTACAGGGGCAAGTTCAGAATGATGAGGTTGTTTAGTTAATGAAGCTTTTATTTCTACTTGATTGTTGCCAGAATTGAGAATTAAATAAACTAATAAAATTGCATCATCCAATATAGCTAGAATACTCTCCTAGGGTTTTATTTTAACAAATACCTTTGAAAACTGATGTCTTTTCTAACAGATACATTTTAGATTTTAAATCGACCAAGCGTCAACAAAAATATAAAAATGCTTTGAACAATTTTTGGTTAATTATTTTGAAAGACATAATAACAGTACATACCTCTAATCAAAAGACCGGAAAGTATGATTTCATAAATAAAATGGAAATTTTTTATTAAAATTTTGCATGCCTGCCGTTTAAATTTATCGGCAAGAACAGATCAATGCTGGGGTCGTTCTCCAATAATTTCATAATCTACTTTGCAGATTTGTTTAAAACTTTTCATACAACTCATATATAGCTTTACAAAATTTATTGAATTCCCCGCAACAGATTAGCTCTGAACTTTTGAGCTCAACTAAGTTTCTTTGCTTTCTTAGTTTCTTAGTTTAATCTTCTAATAGACCAATAATCGTTAAGTAATTTCGTTTCCTTAATTGCTTTCCTGACTGTAGAGATTGAAATTAAAACGCAATAAAAGTCGATTCACATAACGATATTTGGCTATAGCACAGCGAATAGCAAGAAAGCTTTTTGGCGAGTCTTAAAGTTTTTTAGCTTATTTTGGCAGCGATAGACTTTGTGGTGATTGGAGATATTTGGTTATTGGGAGAAGGGCAGGGTTAGGTAATTTATTTAAATCTTCTCATCAATATCTTATATATTTTTTTTTTAAAACAATTATTTACTGAAGAATTTAAATTTCCAGCAACATAAAAATCTCAAATTATCCACTTCAAACCCCTGAACCCCAAAAATTCAAAATTTTATATTTAACTCCCAATAATTGTTTTCTTCTTCGATTTCTTCAATTTTTCCGTTCAATTTGGTGAATTCGGCATCTTGTATTATACTTCAGTTTTCTTACACGATTTTCCATTTAATTTCATGCTAACTGTTGTTTCTTTAATTCTTTGTAGCATTGCAAACATTTTTATTATTATTTTTGTGTTTGTTCACGAACAAAACTGAAACATTTTGTGAAAAAGTCAAAGGAAAAATTAAATTGTGTAAAAATTGTTCAGTTTAATTTGAAACCAATTTCATCGATGTTTTTTGGACCAAAAATTTGCCAGATTAGTTAAACTTGTTAAAATTGGTTTAGCTGATTTTGAGGTTATTTAACATCATCAATGCATGAATTACTTTACAGCTTCGTAAAAGAAGAAGCCAAATTTCTTTTTGCTTGATATTGTTTGATGTATTTATTGTGTTGAAGATTTTAAGTTGGTGCTCGCGTATTTCTATAGAATACTCGTCGATATAACAAGGCACAATTGGAATCTAATTGAATTAAATTGTACGAATTCACGAGTTTCGACTTGTGAAGCAAACACATATTTCGAATTTTCGTATAAACTATTTCTATCTCAAAGTTTAAATAGTGTGATTTTTATGAAGGTTCACTGCTAGAAATGTTGAAATCTTGAATAAACCTTCATATCTTTTCTTCACAGTAAATTATTATAACAAGAGTGTAATCAATAAGAAATAATTGAATTTGCTACAGTTGCACAAAATTGAATAACCTCTTAAATAATAAATCGAATCATTTATTTCGTACAAACTGTTTTCTTTGCGAAAAGCACCACCGTCAGACAAATTAGAGGTGAAATTTTGTGAATTTATCACATTTAGTGAATCAAGTGTGTTTAGTTAGTTGGCCGTTGACCAGCAATTCTTATCGCATGACTGCATGAATGCAGTCAATTAATTTATGTGCTGGCCACTAAATCAAGGGGAAGTGCTTGCTGAACGTTTTTGATGCCAGCTTGGCGCGAAAAGCTAAAAAACTGCATCAACTGAAATGTTTCTACTAAAATGTTTCTACAAAATATTTCTACTAGAATTTTTTTAGTAATTAAGTAGAAATTAAGTGGAAATATTCTAATAAAATAATATAAATATATTATATTTCGACAAAAATTCAAGTAGAAATATTTTTTAGTAGAAATTCTTGTAAAAATACTAGCAGAAATAAAATGTTGTAATATATTATCAACTGGGCGCTTATCAAAGATCTGCTATAAATCGTGGACAAGTCGACCGGCCATGGTTGAGCTTGATATAATTTATTAAGCTTGCAGGAACTTCTGCATGCAGAACTGCATCAAATTATCATAAAAAAGGTTGTGGACGAGAATTATGAGCGAGTTGAGCGCAATTTGTGGCAGTTTTAGCGGAAGAATAAGTATGAGGAGCGTTTATGGATAACCATAACTGCCATAACATTAAATTATATCTGGTGGAATACATGTCAGCGCGTCACAAAATGAGCATTAAACATAAATGAGATGGTTGCGGTATAATGGAAATGCTTTGGGTCTTTATTTAATCTAGAATCGTGGGAAAATGTGCTTTTAATAAGCTCAAAATATCAGTTTTCTATGTTAAGCATCTCAAACCTACCGCTCTTCTACTTCAAACAAAATCTTTTAAAAATTGCAAACAAACTTCACTGAACCAAACAGTGTGAAATTCTCTACAAATCTCCGGACAATTTCACTCCTTTTAGTGTCCTTTTGAGTCTTTTTTGGTGTTTTATGCTCGCCACTTGCATGCTGCTACATTGCTACTTGCATATAAAATGCGCTGGTTTATGCTGGTGCAAATCTCTGTCATCTCCATCCATTGATAAATATTTAGCTGCAATTCTGTTTATTTCAGTGCTTTGGTTGCTTTTGGTGCTTTGAGAGTTTGCTATATAACCTATGTACTTGATATGTTATAGCAATTTGTTGAGTTTGTTAGAGACATGTTTTATGTGCCCTAGAAATTAAAATAATTGGAATGGATGCTTCACCCGGTACTGCATTAATCTTGTTAAGTACGTAGAGACAAGAAGATCCTGTATAGTCAGATTTTGTCAAGTAATTTGGAATTGATGATTTTAAATGTTTTAAAGAGCGAGTGATTAGTTTGTTGAAATATTTACTGGGATTTAAAAATATTAACATATTTAAAAAACTGAAAAGACTCCAAGGAAGAAATCTACGCTATTCACTAACTCATCATCATCTTCAATCATTTATTCACTGAATAATCTGTTATTTTAATAAAACCACTTTAATATATATTCAACAACATTGTCATGTTGAATTAATGTCTCAATACAACTCAATAATTGAATAAAACTTCAATAAATTATCATCAACGATTAAAAAAACTGGAACCGCATCTCCATTTAATCATTTAATACCCAACAGCCAACATTCTTGCATATATTTTTGCTACTGGTTTGCTTGCTCTGGGATAGACTAACAGTGGAATGCGCTACACCAGCAAAAAAGCCCATAATTGTAGCGCTGAATAAATTCCTCCAACACAAAAAAAACTACAAAAATTCCGATGAAATATTGAAAAGCATACAAATAAAAGAAATAATAAAGAAATTGGTTTTATAGGTCAGTCGCAATAAAAGTACAATGGCCTATCATCAAACGCTACATAATAAGAAGGAGCTAACTCGTTCCTGCTTTAGCCACCTTCCTTAAAGTTTAATCGTCATCTGCATTGCTAAACATATTTTTATAAAAAATACAACAGCTCTTTTTTCATTTTGCCTTTCATGTGGAATAAAACAAAAGCTGCATTCAGAGATGAAGGGTGGTGATAAAAATAAATGGTTGAGGAGATTTTTTATGAACTTTTAATTTATAAACTTTTATTGAAATGAATAAAAAAAATTTAAATGGATTTAACAAAGACAATTGTCTTCAAAAACCTCCACCTCTCCTGTCTGCATCTTTTCAAGCAACAACTACGCTAGACGTAATAAAAGCTATATCGAGCTTTTTGGGGGTAGCAAAAAATTGCTTTTGTATGAACTTTTCTACGTTATATCTACTATATCCTCTATTTCTAGAAAGAGGCACAACTAAGGGTTGTTCTTAAACAATTTGAAGATCTATAAAAGTATACTGACTTTACTGGAATATTTTGAATATTTTTTAATGAGTTTATAATGAAGGAATCTGATTTTAAAAGCACTTGTCATTTATTTAAGGACAGCCCTTAAGAGCGCAGCCAAAGTACAACTGAAACACTGCAAAAAACAATGAAAGGTGAAATCAACTCCAAATGGAAAAACTTTTGTTGGCAACGCTTTCGTGGTTGAAGTTTTCTGGACAGGGATTGGTGGCAGCTTTTGTTGAAGCTTTTGTTTTGTCAACTCAAAAATTACAGAAAGTGGCTCTTTTAACATTTTAACATTTTAACATAAACAAATCTGTTTTACATAAATAGAAATCTTCCTTAAAATATCTTTTATGAACTTATAATGAAAAAGCTAATGGCCATTAAGGGTTAGCTGTAGTGAAGTCAACAGAACTTGTGAATTTCTAGAGTAATTAAAATAGTAATTTTATGCATTGTGGATACCGGCGTTTCCACTTTTTGCTGTTTGTATATATTTGAACAATTTATGCAATTTACGAATTTACCTTTTTACTCAAGTTCTCAAGTCTCTTTTAAGTTCCATTGTGGCAAGCAGGAAAAAAAGGAAAATTACTCGGAAAATTCTGTTAAATTTACTAAATTTGCATTCAGCAACTTTTTTAATTTATTTGCGGGTATTTTTCCACCGCGTGTTTCGTAAAGCCGCGAGTAATGCCATGAACTTTGTTAAAATAAAGTAAAATAAACAATTTTTCTGCGATATTTATTATGCAAAAAGATATTACAGCGCTCTGACATCGATTTTCTTTGGTTCAAGTTGTGCTTTGGGAAAGTTTCTGGGTGGTGGTCGCCTTTTTTGGAAGGAAACTGTTCAATCAACTTGACTTTTTGACCGAGAAACATCTAGAGTTTTTTGATGAATGGTTTGGTTAAGACTTGTTAATAACTTAAAAATAGTCCTTCTATTCGTAGAAAACTTATTTATTAGTCCTGCAATTCTATTTAACTTCACCTTTGTCTTTTCATTCGGAAAATTTCCGTTACAGTTTGATCAATGTTGTTTTTTCTGTTTAAACTCTTTTTAATTGAATTTCACGATTCGCGAGCTGTTTTTTCCTACCAAAAACTGAGCAAAATGATTATTACCTTGTTAACTGTGTAATGCGATTATTATTCATTATTGTAATTATTACAATTATTACGATTATTGCGATTATAACAAATTTCAGGCTTTTTTAATATAACGTGAATGAGGTGAATGGCTTGCGGAGAAGAGAACTTGTGGCCCAAGTAAATCGGTTTATTAATCGTGCACGACAAGTAATTGCTGAGCTTTTGGCTGCCGTTTGGTGGCTTTCTGTAATGCGGATGTAATAACTGGTGATTTTATGGGATTATGAAACTATTTATGATTGATCAGTTATAAATATTTTCATTTCGCTTCAGGAATTGGCAATGGTTTGTGACTCTACAAAATTCTACTTCATAATTAATATTTATATGAATATTGTATTGAAAGATGTAAACATGGCATGAACCAGCATTTGACTGGTTTCTAAAACTTAATTAAACAATAATTCTGATTAAAAACTATCGAAATCACTTTTTGAAAAAATTCCTCATTATGATTAATATATTTATGCTAAAAACGATAATCTCTAGAGTCCCTATGTTCTGGCCCTACATCTCCTAATTAATTCATTTCCCCCAACGCATTCCAGGTCAAACACTCAAACCCCATTAATTACAATATTTTCCGGCAATCGTGTGTTTCTATGACTTTAAGACATTATGAGACATTATGTGTTTTGTGATTTCATGCGATAGAGAAACACAAGAACGCAGTGTTCTTGTGGACAATATCATATAATGGGCCATATTTTATTAATGGACGTTAAGGCTCTAGAGAGAAATGTTGTGCAACCAGAGTTTATAGGCAATTAATTTCTTTAAGTATCGATTGATTTTTGGGGGGAATTAGTTGTATTATGAGATTATTATGGATGATTGCGGAATTGGTTATGTATTAATTTTATTCATTTATTTTAATTTGAAAATGATTTGAATCGACAGTAACAAAGTAGAACTTCAATTTTTGCTAAAATTGGTCTTTAAAAATAATATTATGGAGAGAATTGATTATGTAAAGACTTCTTAAATATTATTGTTAAAGTAGAGGTTTTAAAGCTTTATTGATTGTCAGTTAATGTCAAAGAGATTCGATGATAGTATAATCTATCGTAGCTTCTAAGTATAAATATTTGAGAAACAAAGGGACATTTCTAAGGAAAGACAATAACTAAATTTGAACCATTAAATAATATCATTAAGATTATCACAACAAAAATATGAGAGATATCCCAATAAATTTTAAAACTTGGATTTATACTTAGCAAAAGCATGCCGTAAACAAACAACTGATGATTCATTATGCCATCATTCTTCCCGAATAAAATCCAAAAAAGTCAATTTGTTCCGTCTCCACACAAAAAGCTGCCAAACAATTTTTCAATCAATTTTTTCCTGCATTGTCAACTTACTTGCTTTACTTGCTGATTTGGAAGCAATTTACATCACAGAAGGCATTTGAAATTTGCCAAAGCATAGATATATGGAGATATTCAGAGACGTGATGAGAATTGCAAACGCAAACAACGCTCACATAATTCATTCAAACCATTCTGCAAACAACAAAAAAAGTAAAATATACTGAAATGCTGAAAAAATGCAGCAAAATTTAGACATTTTTATGCAGAAATTCTCAGCACTGATTAATTCGAGCTTGCTGTGGAGGAGGAATGAGGCGGATTGCGTCTCAATTTCTCAATTTCTTTCAAAATATTGAATCTCATGATAATTCTGCATAACTAAGACAAAAACATTCATTGATCGGATGAAAATTATAGCCAATCAGCTTGTCTCGTTCAGAGTGAAGTATAAAAGTATAGTATTTCATTTAATTTGAAGTTTTCTTCTGACGAAGTCTCCTGAAATGCGTCCAAATTTCGTGGTATTTTAACAATTGCCATACTTCCGCACCAACCACCTTTGGCTAAACAAAAATTTGCAAAAACCAACTTGTCTCTGCAAAGTTTATTGACCCTCAAAGAAATTGCATCAATTTAAAAAAGAGAGAGAATGAATTTTATTCAAGAATGAAGAAACAGGTAGAAGTGCCTTTCATCGCCAAGCAACCGAACCACTTTGGTCTAAATCTCTCATGAATATCTCGTTTATTTGCTAAACGACAAAATTGCTGTTAAAACAATTTGAAATTAAAACACACATTTCTTTTAAGCCGAGAGACTTTCTAGGTCAGAAATGTACGAAGAAAATATACAGACATTCCGAAGAACAACCTTGATAGCGGGGGCAGGGGAGTGGAATAAGTGATTTAATTAGAAAACCTGAATGATCTTGACCTTGAATTCAAGGTTAGAGATAAGCATTTTTTTTAAATTCATGATCCCAAATGTTCACATCTACAATAGTCATGATTAATTATGTGAAAAGTGAATCACTACAAAAGAAAACTTCCAATCTCTGCCATTCCTGATGGAGTTTACCATTCATCTACTTACATTATATCTAAGAGACTACTCAAAACATTAAAGAAATGACTTCAACAGTGTCAAAGAATCCCGCAAGACATTTTTCATCCTACGTAAAAAAGGCTAAAGAGACAATTTCTCATTTATCATAACAGCATAACAGCCTTACAAGTAGCGAGCATAGCAAACTTTGTTGTAAACTTTTTTTGTCACCTTAATATAACCAAATCAGTTGTTGGAATTTTTCTAAGAATGGGGAAAATGTTCCACCAAGCTGTCTCCTATTTGGAATATGAAGAATTACGAAGTGTTCAAGGGACTTTTCGTTGAGGTAGGGATTGAGCCAATTTATGAATAATAATATTTAAAATTCTGCAAATTTAGATCTTTCAATCGAAATAGAGATTTTAAGGCATCTGTAGATTTTTTTGGTATTTTGTTGAGGCATCCAAATTTCAATTCCAAACTATGCTATAAAGATAAAACATAAAATTTTCTAAGTTCGAAATTGGAACTTCTGAAAATCTACATGAAAAATAAAAATCATAATTTTATAAAATCTCTCAAAAAACCTTCTTAACCTTCAACAATTCTTTTTCAACTAATTTAATTGTTTGCTGTTTCAATTACAAAAATTTACAATAACAAAGATCACAAGAAATCTCTGAAGAAAAAACTACAAAAACCATGTATGAACAAAAAATAACTTGAGTTTAGCCGGATTGTCTTTCGTAGAAATTGCCATCAATTTTATTTTGAAACTTAAAATTTGCATGAAAACTGGCTGGCTGCAAAAAAAATAATTAAAACTGTTTCCTTAGAATTTGTTGAATTCACTCAAGAGATGCTGCTCTGGTGGTTCTTGTTAGTAATTCCAGCTGGTAATCTTTTGTAGTTTTCCATAGACTTGGCTGAAGAATACGTAAAGTTTCAAAGGCATACAAATAAGCAGAAAGCAGATTATAAATTATCTTCCAAGACATATTTGCTTTATGATGTCATCCGAGCTTCGATTGAGTTACAGGCACCTATCCAAGTATGGATAAAGTGTGTGACAATTTTTCAATGAAATGTGTTCAAGTGTTGGCTTATATTAGAAAATATATTCAAGAAATCGATGATAGATTCTTATAAAGTTTGACTTCCGAGATTTGCTGCATTGTTGTGGGCAGGGAGGCTGATGGAGTCTAATTTATATTAAGCGATTGATTTTAAAAACACGTGGTATTAAAGAGGTTTTAGAGTTATGGTTTTTGTTTCGGGACTTCTTCTAAGATTGAAATTATAAAAATGTTTGTTGAATCATTTTTCTGAATATCCCATTTCAAACTAATATCCCTGCTTAGTGTTGAGCGTTAACCACTTCAACAACAAAGAAATACATCTGCAAACTCTTCTAATTCTAACCACTCATTCCCTCAACAATTGCTCCATTCATCTCTTCAACTTATATGATGATTTCTCAGCTGGCTGCGGTTTGCGGTCAACAATTCAGTAAAAAGGTAATAGATACATCCTCCTCCGAGGAATTCAACACTGCTAGTATTTATAAACTGGCTTGAAACTTTGCTTCAACTAATTCTAAGACATCCAGATTGGCAGACTGAAATATCCGAAAGAAACTCCAGCAAAAGTTACTCTAGACTTTTTGCCAGCACTATGAAACTGTAAAAATTTATAAAATAATACGTTGAAGCCGCAAATTGAGACGTTGAGACGTTGCGGCCAAATATTTGTTCTAGATTCTCTTTCTCCGCTGTTTTTTGCCTTTTTTGAATGCTTTCAAGTTGTAACATGAATTCTTTAGTGCAAAAACTAAATAAAAATTGTAATGTTGGTTCAAAGGAATGTTGGAACAAGAAGTTGTGGCGAAGGCAGCAGTTGAGTTTGGTGGTTTTACAGGGCTAAGAAATATTTTTTATTAATTGTTGTTCTAAGCATTTGAAGAGAAAGTTAATAATTTCAATCAAATATGTCGAATGGATAATCTAAACAAATAATCGACCTTAAATCATTTTAATCGTTATCATCTTTCCAACCTCTGCCAAATCCAACGGTATTAAATATTTTCGTTATAAATTGTTCTGCACTTTTTATGAATGAATGAAATTTGCCAAAAAAGAAAATGTTGGAGAAATATTTATATTTTCAAGAGGGGCTAATATTCTTCAAATCTTATTGGTTTAATTTAATTATTTTTTCAACTTTGAAACTTTAAATATTTTACAAGTTTTTTCGACTTTTTTCATCTCCAATTATATAATTCCCAGGAAAAGCTCTAGACACCTCCCCTCGATAAGATTTTTTGCACTTTACACATTTTTGCTGCAAGCTCCATTAACAAATAACTCAAAAGACAATCTTTAGTCTCTAAACTTAAAGATCTTCCCCGAACAAGAAATTTTTGGCAAGAGTCTTTAAGGCATCTCGCAAAATCTCAGTATTTTACTGGAAAGCACTTGAATACATTCGGAAATTAAGCTATTAAAATAAATCACAAAATTTGTCCAAAAAAGGCTTCAATTCACATTTTGATTAAATTGACTTGACATGTGAATTTGTATGAAAATTTACAATAAATTTGTCCAACAATAAAAATACAATAATGCTATGTTCTCAATTTCACGAATTTTTCTCAAAAACCTGCGTTTTCCAATAATTGCCTTAAAATTCAAAATTCAAAAGAAATCCACCAAAAACTTTGATTTCTTAACGGAAAAACTCCAAACCTAAAGAAGCAAAGCGAATTCGTCCAACACAAATCCGTAAATCAAGAGAATTCAAGCAATAAGAAAATAAGAAAGGCAATTAGCGATCTTATAACAAATTACTAACAATTTTATCAATGAGTCGGATCGATTTTTTTTTGGTTGCCGTTTTTGCAGAGCAATTTGAGTATAATAATTTTGAGAAAATTCAAAAATCATTTGGAAGACGGTTTTTTTGTGCACATCATTTTAATTGGGCAACGTGGTAACGGTGAAGTTTAATTGAAACTTTTTGGGAATAAATCACTTTAATTATTGTTAAGTTATTAATTATTAAAAACATATTACTGCGAGATGAAAATGAGGAGATTGACGGAGTCTAATTCAATTTATGGGATTATTTTAGTTATTTTAGAGATTAATAAAAAGTTTTTTCTTTGAAAATTTCACTGCAAAAAAAAAGTAAATAGATTACAAGAATTTCCCATCAAACAGACCTTCAAACAATCCATCATCCACTTCATCAAAACTAACTGCAAAAAAATCTCCGAAAACGATATAAATTGAATCATGTCAATTAAGAATCCGTTAAATTAGCAACTGCAGTTTGAGCATGGAAATTTCCCAAAAAACATAAAAATTAATGTTATTACTGTATTGTTTATTTTATGTTTATGTAGTTCAAACATTTACAACAATTTACAGCATTACAACCAAACTAAAAAGAAATTACTTTACACCGCAATTTTATTGGGTTAGTAACCATTTAAGCAAATATTGCCGCAAACATGAGTGTATAATGAAATAAATGTGGAGAAGTGTTGCTGGTAAATGTTGCAGTAAGCATCGTGAGAGCTTTAATATAATGAATGTGACCGAAGAGTATTATAGTAAGGTTTTGGAGTCTTTTGATGATGATGATTCAATGGTATTCCCTTGTTACAACAACCTTTTGATCAACTTCTGCTGCTATGATATGAAAATATTTTTCAAGATCCTTCATTAACTATAGAACTAAAATATATAGTCATTTTCTATACTATTTTTTGTTTTCATGCTCTTTTTTGCTCCAAATTAAAAATCCTTTGATGATTCTGCCGAAAGCCTAAAGCAATTTAAAATACCTCGTTGAATTTGCTTTCATAAAAATATTATCCTGCAGGTTTTATTGTCTTGTTCCGTTCAATATATATTAACCAAACCCACCGACGAATAAGGCAAACGCCTGAATTCTTTTTTGATTTATTACATACGGGATCGCAGTTTTACTGCCATTTATCAACCGAAAAGGCCATTATCAAACCACTTGCGATTGTGTGATACTTAAATTTACAGTAATCCAATGCGACGAAAATCTGCAGTGACTCCACCGATTTTTTGGAGGTTTTTGAACATTTGCCGAGCAGTTTTGAGTAATTTGAATTTATGATTTTTCGCATTATGTAGCAAATGTTGGGAAAATGTTAGGAAATGCGCTAAAAAGGCACTTACTTATCATGTTTATGCATTCCATATTTAGTTGGATTGGGGAGGTATAAATTCAATTAAGAAATTTTACTTTGGTTTTGGGACTGCTTTAATTAAAAAATTTATGAACACCAACATTTTCGAAATAATACACAAATTTTAAGATTTAGCAGCAAAAAACTAAATATTTTTATTTCATGAATAGTAAGAAAATCTTTAACAATGTAAAATTCAAAGTTCAAAAATTGAAGCTCAACTAATAATAAAATTCCTTAAAACAAGAGAAACTTTTACAAACTTTAAAATACTCAATCTTCGTTTCCTGAATCATACTCTGCCACAGAGAACACGAAGGAAATGCATCCAAACTTGAGCAAATATCCATGATGAACCAAAGCGGTACCTTCCCAGCCAGCAACTCTTGGAGATCGTCCTTTGCAGTTGCATGTTGGAGGTTCTGTGGCGGCCATACTAAATTCAGGAAAAATTTAATAATTATTTTAAAAAGTACTTATTAGTACAAAACTAAATTTAATAGCATACACTGGGCCAGAACACTTAGGTGCAACTTCCTTGACGTCCTTAGATTTCTGTTCCTTTTTCTTAGATTCCAATATATTTTTTATCTTGGACTGAACAGCAGTTCGCTTTTCTTTAGGTGGACTTGGTGGTAGCTCCTCAGGTTCAGCATGTTCAGTAAAATCGACTGTGTAAGACAGTCCGTTCACTAAAGTTCCAAACTCAGAGTAGTTTAGAAGTTCAAATTGTTTAGTGACCTGATAAGAAATTCAGATTTTTTAAATGATTAATTGGATATTTGTTACAAACGAACCTCATCGTAAAAGATAACCGCGTGATTGCTAGACACAAAAGCGCAATTGCCAAAGTAATTCAAGTTGAGGTCGCTTCCAGGTCCACTTCCAATCTTAAAATTCCTGTATCTCATATGTACTGACATATGCAAAGTAGGAATTGTCGTGTACCAAACATCTCCACTCAAATAATCGTTCACTGGGGTAAAAACAGCTCGAGCGCGAATTTTAGACTCTCTTATGGGTTTCTGCAAACATTTAGCAATAGAGTGAGCTTTTTCCTCATCAGTACGCTCGCTGAAAGGTTTTTGATGTCGGATGTGCATCTGGCTTTGGATAAAGTCTCCAGAAACTGATTGTGAGATTGTCTCAATCTCTTCATTAGTTAAAATTCCAGAAATAAGAGAATCAGGAAGAGAACTATTTTTTTTGTTTGCGTCCTGCTGAGCAATTTCAGTGACCGCTGGAGAAGTTTGAAACTTTCCCATAAATTCCGGATAAGCATTGACCAACTGCTGGAGACGTTGGAAAGCCAATAGGCGAATTGTTTGTTCGTCCATGTTCTTCAGCTCAAACTCTAAACTAAACACGTTGTGTTCTTCCTTGTCTTCGGGTAATGGTCTAAAAATTAGTTAGGGTGAAATTATGAACAAATTAATAAAATATAAAAAAATCTGAATAATGATTAAAATAACTACTTATCGACTGGTTCAATAGTTTCTTCACAAATCAAGCTGATCTGCTCAGCTTCCTTTTGTATCTCAACATCTTCTTTCACGTCCAATTCTACCACTTTTTCCACAATTTCCATTTTTTCATCAGCTTTTATCTCTACTCCAATGATTTCAATATCTTTTGTTGGTTCTTCGGTTACACTTTCTTGCGCCACTTGAGCATTTTCTGGAGTTTTTTCAGTAACATCCATACTTTCTTGAGAACTCTCAACTTGTTTAGCTTCTTCCTGCTTCAACTCTTCGACTTCCGCCAAAAAATCATCATCAAAGATGTCCATCACGCTCATATCCTTCAAAGCAACCTTCAACTTTTTTCTGGCCGACTGCAAATATCCTAATGTCTGATCTACTTCTTCGACCAACATACTCGATTTGATAAAATCCACAGTGTTTAAACCTCTTTTCTTAATATTGTCGCATCTTACAATGTCTCTATGAGATGGCAACAAGCTGGGAGGATTTTTGTAGTGCCACTCTACAATTTCTGGGATCTCAACTTTCTCTCGAGGTTTATTACGGCGCTTAACGCGGAAAGGAGGGTTTTTGTTGTGCACGCGACGGAAGAATTCCAGCTTGACGGCTTCATGATCCATTGGTTGACTGAACTTGTTCCAGAGTTTGATGCGTTCGGTGGCTGAGGATGTTGTGACCAGATTCCAATCCTTAAATATGAAGATAAATAAGAAAAAAAGAGGTAACTCAATTAATTAAAAGTAAATACTTACAATAAACTGTTCGACATGATTAGGACACATCCACATACCAGCTGGTAGAGCAGTTAATGGTGGATCCAAGCAATCCTAAAAAAATATGAAGCAAAATAAGCTTATTAGAATGAAATCTAGCAAAGCTTGATAACAAACCTGATGAAACAGTAAATTGCAGTAATCACACGCCAAAAGTGGTGCTTTCTTGCAAGATTTTCTACATGTGAAGCAAACACGTGCTGGTAGAGGAACAAGTGACTGAGAGTCTAATTCATAAGTTTTCCGATTGAGTCTGCTGACTTTTCGACCATTCTTGAGGACTTCCACTAAAAATTAAAAGGAATTTATAAAATTTTGCATCTTAAGATAAATATGTGAAAAGTACCTCGATCAGTTCCAGGAAACGGTAAAGTTTGATTCAACTCTCTTGGAAGTTCGAATTGCTTGGGATTCATTAAACTGGCTGCTCTAACGAGCTCCTCTAATGGCGTTAGCTTCACAATGGGCTCTGGAACCTTAACTTCCTCAATCACATCTTCTATTATTTCCAGATCTTCATCAATTTTTGAGAGATTTGATATCTCTTCTTGAGTTTTTGCTGAACTGGTGCCATTTTTTGTCGAACCATCACTAGATGCAGAACTTTTTCTTGATGAATTGCTGCCCTTACGAGAACCCTTGCCCTTCTCAATTTTTTCAGCTTTCTCTAAATCTATAACTGGGTCGGGGGAAATGCTTGGAGTAGCTGTTTGAGATGTGTGCTCACATTTCGTTAAAATTATAGATAAAGTTTTCATTGCCTCTGGTATTGTTGCTGCTGATGAGGTAGAAGCTAAAGGCTCTGCGAGCTTTTTAGTCATCCTGCATGTATGGCAAAGCCAAATACCAGTTGGAATGTCATCTTCATCCAGAGGTGGATCACTAAAACAAAACATGGATAAGATTGTTCAAACAAAAAAATGCATCTATAAATTACTGGCATTGCAGATGAAAAGAAGAAACACAGGTATCGCAACAAATCAAGTTGCCTCCTTCATCACATGCGCTACATAAATCATTGTTGTGGCGACCAGCACGTCTATATGAAGGCTTCCTAGGAATAGTTGCTTTGTTTTCTTCATCTGGCGGCTTTATTAGTTTCTGGATCTCCTAAAAATTTTATTTAAGATTTATATGAGAAAACTTTAGCTTAAAAAAGGTAAGAACACTTTGAAACCATATTAATTAATTGGGTAGTCCAAATTATTTGTAGTGAGAATATATAACAATATGGTAACCAAGGAAAATTTCAAAAAGTCTTATATTATTGATAACAAAGTTTTGAGGTAATATCTTGCTGTTGCTTCTACTTACAGCCATTAATCCTTCGCTATAATCCATAATTCAGTCGATTTCTTATACGAATATTACTTCAAACACTTAATTAGCGCAATTTTCTAATGTTGTTTATTATGTTCCCAGTGAACTCAAATTGTAACCAAAAATCGGCATCGCATTTGATTAATGAAATGATTATTTTTGACAGTTGAATCGTCGTTTCAGCCCAAAAGTTTAGTCAAATGAAATTGAATCTTATTGTCCATAAGAATAAAGTTTAAACTAAAAATTCAGCTAAAAAACGAGTTTTGTGTGATTCGTGTATTAATTAGATCTCCTGCCTAATTAGCCACTTAATAAATTAACGAAGCTGTAAACAATGCTCAAGTGACTCGCAAGTGCCTGGAGAACTGATAGTAGTGTTAAGAACAAAGCCAGCATAGCTTTTAAGTGTATAAATTCAAAAAAAAGTTACAATACAGAAATAAGCAGAACCCAAGGATTAATTAGTATAATTATCAACAATGGCCCGAGACTACGATCACCTGTTCAAGCTGCTTATAATTGGCGATTCAGGTGAGATAAAGCAGTAATTCTAAGGCGAGGTCAGCAAATTTTGGCCACAATTAAACAGCCAGCAGTGAAATAGAAGATAAAGCTTATCTCAGCGAAATACTTGAAAGTGGCTCATAGCTCAGGCATAACGTCATCATTTCTGAACCATCAGTGCCTTATCGTCGGGTTTTTGTAGTTTTTTATAACATTGATATCCAACATGAACTATGGATGATGATGAATCACGAGTCTTAGATCCCGCTTTTGTTCTGTATTTGCTTCCTTTGTGATTTGTCACAAACTCACCAACATCATTAGATACAGACCAATTAATATTTCTAATGATGAACACGATTTTTTGTTTACTATGACTGTTTGCGTTGGAATTGAAAAAACATAACACAAATCACGTTAATTACACTTGAATTGGTCGCTTCGTTACAAATTAATGAATTAACTGACACTACTCAGTCAGTCAGTATTGGAACGCTTTACAGTGACAATACATAGAGATAAATAGTTACAAACAATAGTTAAACAATGCCGTAATACAATAACAACAAACCAATTTAATCGAATTAGTGGAACTAACATCAATTTGGAATCATTTGCTATTGGAATTTTTCGAAGATTTTCTATGGTTTTATTTTTAAATTGTAATGGGGGTAGGACAATTTATAGTTACTAGTGTTTTATGCCGGTTATGCTATTTATTTTTATTGAAAAGATAAAAATTACATTCTAAATATTTAATAACAAATTCAATAACATTTTTAAAGTATTCTTCATTATATATTTTATATTTTAAATATGTTGAATTTGTTTAGGAACATCTTCAACATTCTCGCCCTCTGTGAAAACAACTTTTTAAAATAATTTCCCGCCTGTTTCCATCAATTTCCGAATTATCTCTAATACATCATTATCTGGCACTACACCCAAAAATCCAAGAAGCAGCTTCAAAAACGTTTAATTACAATAAAACAGCAAAATAAATACACTTTCGATTCTGACACAAATAATTTCTCAATATTGAATGGTTTTCGTTGATTTAATGAGTTTTTAGAGTACCGTATCTATATTTATTATAAAAATCATGGAAAGTGTTAAAAACGATAAAGTGCGTTAAATAAATTATTTCCAGCTATTAAAGTTATTTAATCGCTCGCACAATTTCCGCTACATAATTTTGTATGATATTTTTTTAGTTTTATTTTTAGATTTTTATGTTGTATTTTTTTTATGGCATTTATGATGACTTGCTGCATCATAAATCATTAAAAGGTTGGGGAAAATCAAGAACTTTTCAGGAGAATAACTGAAGGTACCAAAATAAATGTTCTCGCTGATAAATCTGGAAACTCCCAAAATATTATTAAAATTCCTTTTTAAAATAAAGTAAACAGAAGTTAAAATTAATTAGTCCATAAAAAGTGGAGTCAAAATAATGACTAATTTACTACGAATCCTTATCTAATCTACTGGTTTTTTTTCATTTTCATTTAATTTTCAATAAGCGAGGTAACCTTTAAGTCTACCAACCAAATCATTTTGATAATATATTTTGGTAATTTTGGAATAACATGTTTCTAGTGTATTCGTCATAAATTTTCTTAGAAATTCTCAAGAGCTAACGTTCTTAAATAAATTGGAATACCTATTGCGTAAAAATAAAATATTATCGAAATATTTTAGCTGATGTAAATATGTGTTAAAGTTAATAAATTGTATTGATCTTGTGTTTCAATACAGGACAACAAAATCAAATTTGCACCAATCTGCTTAGAGAAAATTTTCCAATTTATTTCAGAATTTACTGATTTGATTTTTCCCCGAAAAATGCTGATGTAGCTCAAATTTACTCGAATTTCGTTAAATTTTATCCAATTTTACGTTTCCCGTTCAAGTTTTTCTGCTTTTTTGTTATTTATTGTGCAAATGTTAGCAAATATGTACACAAAGTGTTATTTAATGTAGAATTGGATTCAATTTTATGCTATGTGCTGTGAGCTGGTGATGATGACCAGGGCAGGGACTATAAGTTGATTTTTTTTGCCTTTTAGAGTTTCCGTTAGATCATTAGATTGTTATTTTATGGAAATTTTTGTTTCGGTTTGACCTCTGAGAAATGAGAATGAATGCCTTAATATAACTTAATATAATTTTTTGCGATCTTTTTAGATTTTGAAAGTCATTGTTGCAAGATTCGCTTCATTTTGGAGATTTTTTTGGGACTTGAAGTTCTATAATATCATTAATAATTTTTTTATGATATTCCTATGGTTTTTCTGTTTTGGTGAAATTTGGTTCACACTAAGAAATATTTGAATTTTTAACAATTTTTGGAGAATATGATAATTAACTAATATGGTGAAATGTATTAAAATTCTATTTCGTCTTGTGTAGCTTAGTATAATAATAAACCTTAACAATGTTAAAATTTACCAATGACTTCATTAACACTCTCAAATCAACCCAATAAAATCTGGCAACCCTGCCCTTTATCATCTCGTTTTAAAAGATAATTACTGTAGCCAACAGCACACGTTAATCGTTTTGTAAACGATACGCAACTTTTCTGATAAAGATTTTGTTTGTTCATCTCGCGCGCCATAAATTCATCGCAATTTAAATGAAGAAAGATTTGAACATTCATGAAATGGAATTAAAAAATTCTCTTTTGAATTGCTTGAGATTGTTTGATCGGAAAGAATTTTTAATGATTGCACGATTGAGTTTCAAGTGCGATGCGGTTTATTTGAGAAAGTGATAGATTATGTGAGTGAAGCAGCTTATTGCATATTTTGCATTTTTTTAACGTTTTTTATATTTAATTAATAAGCCAATGACCCATGAGCAAAACAAATTAAATTATTGAAAAATATGTTCAATCAAGCAAATGCATGCAAATCAACCAAATTGTGAAAATGCAGCAACCGCATTCCAATTTGTCATATAAGCACATCTCGTTAAACCAGCCATAAACCACCTATAAATGCGAAAATCCTCAACAAATCACTAACTATCCTTCCATTGATGAACATTCCAACTGATTTCGCATATTGGATCATGTTTCATCAACAATGGCCAATTCAGTCAATCTATGCAATTTATTTTTTAGAATGATTTAACATTGGTTTCGCTTTGCTCGAGTGAGCTTAATCCATGTTTGTTTAGATTTTGATATTAAATTTTGCAAAAATGTGGAGCAAATTTATTTTTAGATCATATTCTGGAATTATATACTAAATTATGTAAATTGATAATGAGCTTGTTAGAGTTTGTTTGGGTAATTGAGTAGTTTTGAGCGAGTTTGCGAATTATGATGGTGCGATTTTAATGTTGTGTAATGTCGGACTGAGTTTCTTTATTTTAAGTGTTTGATGGAGGGTTTTTTCTTGTTATATATAACTATATGACTACAATCAATTCTAATGTATTTTTATCGAAAATCACCACCTCTTCAAAAAAACTACAGAGTTGCATTACAAACACTTTCAACCGCACATATTTGCAAACAATCCGAAATAATCGATCAACCATGAAAAGTGACGAATATGATTGTGACTATGTGCTTATAATATTATTTAACTTATTTGAAACATACTGAACTGATTGTGCTGCAATTTACTGAATTTTCTTTTTCAGGTGTCGGTAAATCGTCACTTCTGATTCGGTTCTCAGACAATATTTTTTCTGGAAGTTACATCACAACTATTGGAGTGGATTTTAAGATTCGGACGGTGGTTATTGGTGGAGAGCGAGTGAAATTGCAAATTTGGGATACTGGTAGGATTTTGGATTTTATAGATTTTTATTAAAGCTAAATTTTCATTTTTGTTTTTAGCTGGTCAGGAAAGGTTCAGAACAATCACAAACACGTAAGTTATTTCATTGAATTTTTGATAATTTTTTTTTTTTGATTTTATAACTTATCATCCAATTTCTGAGTAAATGAAGCTGAAAATAATATATGTCATCATTTTTAGATATTATCGGGGTACACATGGAGTGATTGTGGTGTATGATGTCAGTAATGGGGAGTCGTTTGCCAATGTTAAGAGGTGGCTCCAAGAAATTGACTCAAATTGTGAAGTTGTAAATAAAATTTTAGGTAAAATATCTTATTATTAAAAATGAGTGAATTTATTTGTTAAATACTAAATATTACAAATGTCTTTCAAAATATTTTAGTTGGTAACAAGAACGATGACCCGCAACGAAAAGTGGTCATCACAGAGGACGCGCAACGCTTCGCCAACCAAATGGAAATTCAGCTCTTCGAGACTTCCGCCAAAGATAATCTGAATGTTGAAGACATGTTTCTGGCAATCACCGAGCAGGTACTGAGACATAAAAAGCAAACACAAAAGCACGATCAGACCCGGATTCAAACTGAAAAAATCCAGTTGGGTCAGCATAGCAAAAAAAAGAAGAGCAAGTGTTGCTAGAGAGACTTCCAGGGAAGATTTACATTAAGTTTTCCAGTTTTCCAGGCAAGCAAGGACAACAAATATTACACATAATTGAGTAACTAAGTAATTTTTAGATGCAAATGGGAACTATGATACATAAGAGTATTTTCTGTAATTTTACTTCTGAATTTTGAGTTTGCATGAATTCACACATAATTACGTTTTTTCGTCAGTTAGATAAATTCTGTCATTTTGTCATTTATTGTGATGGGAATTTCACAATAACAATTAAATTAAAGTTATTTAAAGATTTATTTTGAACTGCTTTTAGTACTGTACATTTTTCCAAAAATTAGGGAAGAAATGTGTGGGAGGGCGTTTTGTATTTTTACAGATAACTTATGGTGATTGCATTTAGATATAATTATCTGAAAAAATATTTCAAAAAGCTTTTTTATTTTCAATTTAGACGTGAATAGAATGGAATTTATTTAAGTACAGTTTAAAAATTTGTAAACCCATGTTTTGAACTGTATTCATGTGAATTATTTTATAAGTCACTTAGTTATTAAATTTAACGCACAACCAAGTGCCCACCCATGCCAACCTAAAAACCAACTAATCCGACATTTAAACTATATCTAAAAGTGCCGCCAGTAACTAGTAATATCAGAATATTTTTAATTTAATTAAATTTTAATTAAGTGTTTATCGCTGAAATTATTTTTAATAATTTTTCTAGGTTTTAGTTTAGCGAAAAAGTCGATCAAAATTAATTGTTTCAAGCTTGTATTGATTGAACTAACTCTTTTAAAATGAATTTAAAATTAAAACAACCTAATTGGAATTTAACACGAGCTTATGATATTTTAAATCTTTTGAATATTTTCCTTCTTAATCAAAATTAGATTCTTAAATAGATATTTTAAAAATGAAGAATAAAACTTTTTCTTATATCTACGATGATTTTTGCATTTTTAAAATAATCAAGGTATTAAAATCAGGTGGCGACAAAATCTTCAAACAAATGAATTTTTGGTTGAACATATTTTCAACTGCAATTCCGTCACCACCTGGAAACAAGTCCCCTTGAAGAAATACTTTACCATAAAACTTCCAAACGATAACAATATTAACCATTTAAATTATTTCAATTAGCTAATTCTCAATTTTGTGTATTTCGCTCAAAACAATATAGTTAGAATACGAAGGACTGTTGTTGAAAAATTAAAATGTCCTTCGATAGAGTCCAGAGACTTTCCAAGAGAAATTAAACTAAGAATGCCGTACTAAGAATATTTGAGAACGAAATGATTGTGATAGCAATATTTTGATAAAGAAACGTAGATTTTGCAGTTGGGCCCGCCCCGTAGAGTTTGAGAATTAAGACGAGTAATTGAACAGTAATGTGTGAAAATTTTTAAAGTTTGTGTAAATAAAATACCATCAAATATTGTCAAGGTAGATACATCGGGTGATGACAAAGACATCAAAAAAAATTATAACACAGAAAAGTGTTTAGATGTTTCTTTATTTTTTTTGTCTTCACCTAATCAAAATAAACCTTGAATTCATATAATGATATCCGCATAAATAAAATAGATCACCCACATCCACTCTTCAAAGATTTTTAAAAATCCACCAAAACACAATGAGACAACCATTTTTAGTTGATAGTAAAATAAATCATAAACTGTATCAGACTTTACAATTTTACAAATTAAAATTCGTCAAAAAAAATATAAATTAATATTTGTACGGTATATTTTGATATTTAAGTTTAAAAACTCCATGAAAAAATAAAAGCATATTCGTAGAAAATAAACTGAAAGCTTTTTATTGCAATTTTATAAAGAAAAAGATCTTTTGTAGATCATGATCCGTAAGTAATTTAATTTTTAAACAAGATTGCCAATAAAAGAATATTTCATTTTAAACAATTTATTCTTAATTCCTTCTTCACAAATGTATTGGCAAAATCCTAGCGGATCTAGAGAGCATTGTGAGGTATACTTGAACATTGCTGGGTGAAATGATTTAGAGTATAGACAGTATCAATTTGAAAAATAAATAAGGGACTTTATAGAAGTTACTCCTTCTTTTCCTCTTCTTTCTTGTCGCTGCTGACGACCTCTTCCTTCTTGTCACTGCTGCTGACGGCTTCCTTCTTATATCTGTTGTATCTTGCAACTGGATAGCTTCTAGATTGACTACATGAAACACTTGCATCTCCGTCTGTTCCAGATGGGCAAGTACAAACGGCCAAATGACGTTTGGCGTTGCAAATAGCACCAGCTCCGCAAGCTCCTCCAGCACAAGCGTCACTGCAAGAGTAGTTAATACAAGCTTTGTGGTCTGGGCAATCAGTATCGGCTTGACATTCTCCCTGAATATTAGAAATACACAATTTAGTCACACGTCCTTTCTACAGGTTAAATCAGGGATCTACTTACTCTAACACAGCTTGAAAGAGCATTACCGGTATAACCTGCTGGGCAAGTGCAAACCGGTCTTTCTTTTTGTGTCCTATCAAAGCCTGGAGTGCAGATAGCGTTTGATCCGCAAGGATTTGGAGAGCAAAGATCTTGAGGAACAAAAGGACGGCAACTGATGAAAGGATCTCCAGTCATATCACGTGGGCAACTACAAATTGGAGTAAGACCACGCAAGTTGCAATCAGCACCAGTTCCACAAGCTCCGTCACATGGGTTTCTGGAATTGAATATAATTTAACAACGTACTTTTTAACTAATAAATAATATTTGAGATGATCATAACTGAAACTTACTTGCAAATTCCATAATAACAAGCTGGTTTGCCTCGTGGGCATTCAGAATCTCCATAGCACTCAGCGCGACATTCTGTGAAAGGGCTTCCTAGAGGAGTGTTTTTAGGGCATTCGCAAGTAGCACGATGGTTGGCCACTCGAACGCAAGAGGCTCCCTTTCCGCATTGAGAACATCCAGATGTGCACTTAAAGTTGGTACATTGTTCTGTTGATCCACAATCATTATCTGGAAACAAAATTTAGATGAAAACTGTTAATAAATTTATAAATTGCTATATGTTAGATTTAATTTACCGGAATCACATTCGTGACGACATCCAGTGAGTGGAGATCCAATGTAAGAAGGAAGACAGCTGCATGTTGGAACAAGGTTGATGACATCGCATTTGGTGTTTGCACCGCAAGGAGATGGACGGCAAAGCTCATCTGAAAATTAAATATTTGTTCCAGTTGTTCTTTAATTTGCAAAACATTCATCATTAAAACTACAACAATAAACCTTATTTACGTAAAAATTACACAACTCTTAAAATACTTATTTAATTTAATATTATGCAACAAATACCGAGAATTCATGAATTCATCTGATTAATCAAACGTTGCCCATTTAAGGCTAAACGAGGCTGTTACAGCAGAACATATTCATTACCAAGTACGTGCCGAGCATTGAGTCATTCACGTGCGGAATCAAAATCTAAATTAGTAAATTCTTTGTTAAATTCTCTACAAATCATGACAAAATCGAGCAAATCAAAAGAATCTAACAAATCAGATGTTTTCGCGCCAACAGACAGTTTCTCAAGGTCTTCTGCAAGTTGTGGGAGTTTTGTTTATGAAAATTTTAAGTTATAATTTGTAAGTTATGCGATCAACAAATTGTATGGGAAATTGATTGCTACGAAATCAAGTTCAAGATCTCAAGTTAATTGTAATGTATTCAAATTAATTTTCTATTTAGGTAAATTAGTAGTAAAGAGGCAAGACGAATTGCTGGAGGCTTTTAAGTGTCTTAAATTAATTGCTTTACGTATTTTGAGCAACCGCTTGTGGTATAAGAATAATAATCAATCTTTATATATGGACTGGAACTAGAATTAAAACCAGATATTTTTCAAAATGCGTAGGAGTTTCATTTGCTTCTTTTGTTGACTCAATTTTAACGTTTGTTTTATGGCAGCTGATTTTATGATTGGTTTTGATTATATTCACTCGTAACTTTATTTTATTTATGCAATAATTAAGGGAAGTCGCTGGTAGATTCGCTGTGGGACTTTGTTTCAATCAATTAGAGTTGAATATATTTAATGATAGATTTTATGCAACAAATTTGATTTTAACGACACAATTAGAAAAACGGTAAAAATTTCTAATCTGATTCAAGAAATTCAAATAAACAAACCTGGATCTTGCAATCTGCAGTTACTGAACGGATCTCCAGCGAATCTCAAAGGACAACTGCACACAGCAACATGATTTCTAACTTCACAGTTAGCATTTACTCCACAGGCTCCCGAGCAAGGATTCACGCAGTTTCCGTTTCGGCAAGTTTGATCGTGACGGCACTCAGTGCTGTCGAGGCAACCAGCCCGTCTGCAGTAGCTCAAGGGATCTCCTTGATAACCAACTGGGCAACTGCAAACTGGTCGCCCACCAAGAGTTTCTTGACATTGAGCTCCACTTCCACAAGGATTACGAGAGCATCCTTGTCCTAGTTTGTTTAAAATATGTAGAAAATTGTAGTTAGAATTGTTTCTGATTGGAAGATAAGGATTGTAAGGTTGATTTTGATCAAATCTGATCAATGGTTGAAAATCAACCTATCATAGAAATTTTAAGTTAAACGGAATTTAGCGAATTTTTGATCCAAAATATGAATTTATTAAGATTTTTAATAGAGTAGTGCAAAAATATAAAATAAGTGCCTTGTTGTTTAAGTGCATTTAGTTGATCCTTGGTTAATAAGGTTGTGTTTTTGGCTCCATAGACTGTTGACGTCACAATGCGTTGCTCGTGAGGATTAGTGTATTTGGTTACTGTGGTTATTGAGTCCTTGCCGTTAGTATAAACTTGAGTTTCTTGCATACCTAGCACAAATACGCTCTGGGCGAGAAGGATGATGGCAATCGAGGTGATTGGCTGCAAGTATTTAGAAGATTTATTTATAAAATGATTTTCGAAAAAAAATTTGAGTATTTTAATGGCATCAAAAGAGCTTATCGTTATCATTCCCATAAATTCATCAGTTTAACCTTTAAATTCCATTGAAAACATCAAAAATTCATAAAATGCAATAAACAGCATTAAAATGATAACTCTTCCCCTCCACTCTCAAGACCAGGTGTCTCCATTTCGTTTCTTTGTCAAAATCTGCCAATCCTTTCAAAACACCATAAATTAGCGTTCTAATTGGTCCAAAACAATGTGAATAATAATCTGTTTCACGCTTTAATCTACTTTAATGTCTTATTTAAGCTATTTTGGCGGTCTTTCGCCGCTTTTTATGATTTTTATTGATATTTCTCTCTACTTTGGCCATTCAGCAAATGGCCATAATTTATACACATTTTTACTGCGGCTGATTAAAATAAAATCAAAGCGTATATCAGGTGGATTTGCATCAAATTAATAATTTGGCGGTTTAACAGAGAGATGCTAATATACAAATTTGTTTGTTTATAAAAGCCGCCGAATTAGCCAATATGTTGTGTGTTAATAATCCACTCGTTCAAGTCACTTGATACTTAACAGACTTAATATATTGAATAGATCTGCGGCACGATTCTTCCCAAAAATTTATTGAGAAAAAACTGCAAAACTTAAACTTTGATGCCTTTTGATGTTTTTGAACACCAAAGATTAAATTACAAGATTTGGTCGCTTTTATGTTTAGTTTGCTTAATTAGCATAATTTTATTGATTCTTTCGCACCTCCAGGTGTTTAATCTGTAGACTGTGGCGATGTTTGCTTAAATATTGCCAATAAAAATTTGAGTAATTTGGACTGTTTCTTGACGATGCTTTTAACCATATTTAGGTTGTTTTCTAAACGACTTTGAAAATTTATATTTATTTTGAATGCTAATATTTGCACTTTCTTCTTCTTGTGACTGCATTTGGTAATTTTTGTGTAGTCATTATTTCAATAAAATTAGATAAAATATCACAAGGCGTGAAAAACACTTTGTCGTTCGAGTTATTATAGTTTTATTTTTTTTTTTGAGAAATATCTTACTCTTCAGGATTAATTATATATATATATAAAAATATTTCACATCCTTTTAACTTTTACTTATAACTTTGAGAAATTTAACTGTTGATTTCAATAGAATTTCAACTTGATATCGCAAATCTATATTTTACTAAAACTAACGCTAAGAATTACACTAACATCATACAATAAACACTGAACATAAAATATATAACTTTAATTAAGCACTAATGCGCATAGGTGTCAATATATTGGTTGTTAAACTGTCTAATAATCAATAAAATTCAAGTAACATATAGTTTGTAGAATTTCCAGAACTAGCACTTCTAATTGATTCACTCAATAAAATTAGTTTTATATTTGCATTCAAATTGTATATTGATCGTAAACATACATTTTAACAACTCTTCGAAAGTAATTTTTCAATTTGAACAAAGTAATTTAACTAAAATAGTTCAAACGTTTATTTTTAATCAAAACCTTTACAACATTTATTATTTACAATCATGTTCACAGTTTCAAAAACATCAGAAAAAATCACTTATAAACATGAAATTGATACATGATCATTGATTTATGTCAATCTTCACATTGTCCTCAAAAGCCTTCGCACAATTTCAACAAACCTTCATTATTTTTTTAATATCCGATTAACTGCTGCAATTAAACACTTCACTTAACAATTCACTATCTTATAAGATAAATTTAACTTTAATTCGTTGCTTTTAGTTTCTCTTAAGTCAATGAGAACAAACCGTAGACTGAGTCGTTCATCGCCAATTTTAATGAATTTATATGAAAAATCGGAGGAGCTCGGAGACAACAACAAAGTTGACTAAAAACTGAGTCGTTCTTGAGAGGAAAAAAAATATATGCGAAAAATCGTTTGAAAGATTTGAAATCACTTGTTTTCGTCGGAAGATTTCCCACTTGATAATATCATCAGTTTTAAATGAGCTTTCAAAATTCTGAGATGAGACTGTAAGCTCTAAATTTTATAAAATATATTTTAATATAAATACTGACTGAAAACCAGCAATAAATATGAAATATTTGAAAAAATTCACGATTCATTACATTTATATCTTGGAAGTAATTAATTTGAATTAAAATACATTTTAGCAATTAAGTAGCGATTTTTTTGAAAATTTAATAATCTTTAAAGGAGAACCGACGACGCTTTAAGTTTGCAGAGCTTAAAGGCTTTTGATGTACCACTTTAAGATTGGGCTGATTTATGGGGAGGAGGCTAAAGTTGGGTGGTCGTTTAATCTATTAAAATGTGATCCTCGTTCAAAATATCCCTGATCATTCTTTGAAGTGAAGAACGGAAGGTTTGTATAAGAAATTGTTATTTACTAAAATGTTGCTTAAATTGAAATAAAACTAAAATGGCTGATGTATAGGGAAAAAATGCGTAGCAGTTGATGATATTTAAATGGTCACTACAAAGAAGTTCTCTATTAAAACTATCTCAAATAAATAGATGAAATAATTTATAAAGTGGTTTTGACCAAAATCAATCAAAACTACATTTTTATTATATTTATTCGAGATTTTATTAGTTTTCTTCGGCAGATTTCCTGCCCACCATCAATTGTTCTTCAATTTTTATTTAATTCTTCGTTTTTGTTTGTCTTTTGGTTGCAGTTTATTTTCAACATTGCTGGTGAGCTCGTTTTGGAAACTTTAAAGATTTTGATTATTTGCAGATCTGATGCGGAATTCTTGAGGATTTAATTAACTCGAAGATCTTGTTTTTGAATATACTGTAGAGGATTTTAAATTGGATCAAATTAGAAAAAAACTTTTGATTCTTGCTGTATTAGGAAAAAGTGTAGTAGCTTAATTTTGAGGCATTGTATAAATTTAGTTTGGTAGCTCTTTTATTAATTCTATAGGCGACGTAATTTTTTCAGGAATTGTTGATGCATAGTTATCATCAATTTCAACATATTACCAAACGATCGCAAAATACGGTAGCAGATGAGTTTTTCTCTGTTTTTCGTCTTTTTTTTTATTTTATGGCTTTTTGTCGCCATATATATCAAACTTAATTAAAGCAATAAAAATAGATGTTTAGAATTTCTATATAAATAAATGAGCGAAGAGGTTCTTGACAGCTTAAAAGCTTAATTTTATTGCATTTACAATAATGGCTCAAAATATCAAAAATCATTTTAAGTTCATTGTCGGCTGTTTTTGGTTATAAAAATTTTCAAATTTTTCAAAAATGTAGAAAACTGCATAAATTTTTTTAAAAATAAATCAGAATTGTTCCATGTAGCGAAATACATGTGGTGCGAAGAATCCACAAACATATTAAAAATTGATTTATTTCTAGTTACTGGTAATGCATATAAAACTGAAAGGAGTTCCACCAAGTCTTGTAGCAAATCGTAAAAAATTATTCTTAAATCTTTCAGCTATTACAGAGCTGCGTTTAAACACATTTAAATAAATTCGAATAGATTCAGCACCACCCACGATCTCTCCAAAAACATAAAACAAAAACTCTAGTTTCTTCTGGTTTCTTTAAAAATTCTTTAATTTTCTTAACGCCATCAATAAATCACAAAACATTTTTTGAAAGTGGAAGTGTTTTTCAAAAATCTCAAACGAGACATTCGAGACAAGTTGTGATGATTTTTTATGATAGCTTTTTATGATACTCGATTTACAAGCTCCAAGTTGGGGCGTAGATGTATTTTTTTATATACAGTTTCAATCCAAATCGATCGCCAAAATGAGCTAGGAACTAATTTTAACTTCACATTTCATAAATTTTTTATTGAATCAGTTTGAAGCTCTTGTTCTTTAATTTGTTCTTGATTTTCCGCCAATTATTCAAATTTTACTGCCAATTATTAACAGCAATTGACTGATATGGAAGTATTTGCACAGTTTGCAACTATTTTTCAAGAACAAGAACAACAGAAATATTTGAAATATTAAAATATTGAAATTTATGAATGAATTCAAAACAAATTATCAGATGTGGCTTGAAATATCAAATGTAGGTGAACATAATTATATAATTTTGTCGCCTTTAATTTGTAAGAATGATGTTTAGCATATTGTAATAATTCAATTAAATGAAACGGCTTAATGTATTGCTTGTTGGGACAAGACAATATGTTAGAAATTTTAGCTGTTGAGCACACTTAAAATAAAATCTTAATCTTAATATAAATCTTGATTTTAGATTTATTGAATAGCTTTTATTTAAATCATTAGCTCGATAATTGCTGGTAAAGATCTTTAATTTACCATGAAAGATAGTATGATTATTTAATCATGTAATGTAAATTTACAATATATGAATTTTGCTATAAGCATATAGACTATATGTTTTTAAAGAATTTCAATACGTTACTGGTTACTGCTCAAATACAAAATTATCAGTACAAAATTATCAAACGCCAAATTATTCACTTATCTAACCAAATATATTTCAATTTAAATATGTTATGATAAATTATCATACTACTAAGTAACGAACAACAGTTTATGCATTAAATTAATAAACCATTGAACTAAAAACAAGATTACATTCAATCATAGCCTTTAGCAACAAAACAGTTAGTCTAACATATATCTTGTGCTTGTCCGGCTAAATCACTTTGTTTACAATATTTTTTATTTTTTTTAGTTACACTATAAAGCCATGATAAACCGTTCTATCAATTTTATAGCCAAAATTTATCATTTGTTTCAAGTTTTATTGACCAGTAGCTGTACGATTAACGTCATAAAAATTAGACAATAAAGACAATAAAGGTATTTGGAGTCTGAGTGAAAAATTTATTTGAGCTATCAATAATTTGGGATCATATTGAAATGATTGGAAAACACTTGACACAACCGTAGTTTGAAAATTTATACCCTGATAATGAGATAACTACTAGTCTTTTTCTATAATCTATATTTTATAAATTTTTAATTGAATTATAACTCTATAGTAAAAAAAAATCCTATCTGATAATTTTCATTGGAATTCATCGTAAAATAAATTAAGAAGTAGCATTAACCTTTCAAATTTAACTTAATAAGAAATAATCAATAAATAATTAGTTTCTTAACATTTCTTGAATTTGTATTAGTGATTTTCCTTTCGTTTCCTTAACTATGAACACCATAAACAGGATTGAGGCGGCCGAAAACCCAGCGAAAAGATAAAAAGTTCCTGCAAAGCCAATATTTTCTCTAAGCACGATGAACATTTTTGCAATTACAAAAGAAAGGACAAAATTCAGAGTATTCCCGATCGGAGCTGCGAAAGCTTTTGCTTGATTTGAAAAAAGCTCGCCGAGAAAAACGTAAGCGATCGGACCCAAACCAACTGAGAAGAATAAGACGAAAGAACCAACTGCAACAATTGGAATGAATCTGACACTTCCGGTATTTTCAAGGAATTGGAAGTATAATGCCAAAACTATTAAACTGATTGTCATCATAACGGATCCCACTAACAACAGTATTTTTCTGCCAAAACGATCAATGATAAATAATGAAGCAAATGTGCCCACAATTTTTAGGAGGCCCAAAACTATCGTAGCAGTTCCTTTGTCTAGGTCCGATTTGGCTTCCTGAAAAGCAATTATAAAAGTTAACAACAAATAATACGACAGAAGTATATATAAGCTTTTAACCTCAAAAATGTCTGACGCGTAATACAGGAAAGCGTTTATTCCAGTAGTTTGGAAGAAAAACATGAGTCCAACCATTATGATGATAGCCTTTTGTGTTGCCTTATCAGCAAAAATTTCTTTGAAGGATAAATTTTCCTTCAGTAATGAATCGTATTGAGCTTGCAAAGTCTCAACTTCAAATTTAGCGCTGTAGTTTTTACCACGAAGCTTCATGATGGAATATTTTGCTTCATGAGTTTTATTTTTGCTGATCTGAGAAAGGATAACAAAAAAATAAAAATTGATGAATAATTTAGTTACTATTAACAAATTTGTTAAATTTGTTAAATTACTCACTAAATAGGTGGGTGACTCAGGAACGAAAACAAATCCTAGTGTTTGAAGAACAACTATTGCACCACAAACTGTATTCAGGACGAATAGACTGCTGTACGATCCCAAAGTGTACACAAAAAATGTTCCAAATGACACACTGAGTTGGAAAGACGCCAATAAAACTCCTCGTATCTCTTTTGAAGCGATTTCACCAATATAGAGCGGAATAATGTTACAATAAGCACCGACAGCAAATCCATTTAAAAGTCTTCCAATCATCAACATCCAAGCAGCGTTAGCGAATATAATTAAAAGCCATCCGATAGTGCAAAAGGCTCCATACAATATCATAAGAGGTTTAGTTCCTGTTCTTCTACGAAGCCAACAGACATAAATACAGGAGACTGCACCTCCAAGTGGCATCATAGAAACAGCCCACGCAAATGTATCCTGATCAACTCGGAATTCGCTTTGACTTTTATGGTTTTCGTTACTCACAAGATTTGGAAATGCTACTGATGACCATCCTAACAGGATCCCAAATGTCAGGCCTGCGATGTTACCTATTACATTCAAAATTATCATACAATTATCATTTATTTGATGTTTGATTTAAAATTACCAATAAAAGCAACAACATATTGTGGAAATTTTAAATATTCTTCAGTCATTCTATCAAACTTGATGTGAACACTCTGGCTTTTAAAATTATACTAAAAATTCAACTAATCGTTGGATTGAACGTTTTCAATGAAATCCACTAATAAAACACTCAACTAGCTTATCAGAATGATTAACCACTGATAGAATTGAATTTATGAATAATATCCTGACATTATTTTAGTTAACAATTTGGTTCTGAGTTAACGCATTCCCTGCCAATCTTGAACTAATGAGTATATGACTGGAAGAAATAAGATGAAACTGCATTGCATTTATATCTGATAAGTGCAATGCAATAACAGTAAAAAATTATTATTATTTTATGGGTTTTTCTCTTTTATGTTTTAAAATTTAAATCGTCATATAAACAGTCTAATTATTATATACATCTTATCACTTTGATATTTTCCGCGTGAATATAAAGTTTCTCTTATTTTCTATGGACTATCGAAGAAGCAGTCTGTCTATAAAAATCTTATCTTTTTGTTTGTATGAATTTTACAAATAAATTTTGTTTGACCCTGTAATACAATCAGAAGTATACCAGTTGTAAACTTCTTCCAAGATTAAGGTTGTAGGATGAGACATTCAGTTTAATTTTAATTCAAGTTCAGTACACTCTGAATCACATTAAAAATATTGAAGCTAATTCTTATGACTGTTATATTGTGACACACTTTTTAAATCGTCATATCATGAACCTAGTAATTTCTCTAATTAAGTAATATTATTTTAATCATCATTTTAAAGACAAAACTATGTTCTGAATACTCAAACTTATTAACATCAATCACAGCTAATTTCTTAACATTTCTTGTATTTGCAATAAAGATTTTCCTTTAGTCTCTTTAACCAAAATTAATGTAAATATAACTGAAGCTGCCGAAAACCCAGCAAACAAGAAAAATGTAGGACCATCGCCTATTGCATCTTTCAATTCTACAAAAACTAGTACAATCACAAAAAACAGAACAAAATTCAAAAACTGCCCGATCGGAGCAGCGAAAACTTTTGCTTGATTTGAAAAAAGCTCGCCTTGGAAAACAAACGCGATTGGGCCGATTCCGATAGAGAAAAAGAAAATAAAGACTCCCAAAGATAAGACTGGGAGAAATTTTAAATTTTCTATGTAGACATGATTCTCATTGAGAAGATGGAAGTAAATTCCCATTGTGGTTAAACTAAGAGTCATGGTAATAGTTGAAGTTAGAAGTAAAACTTTGCGGCCAAAGCTTTCAATTAGAAAAGCTGAGATGAAGGTACCTAAAGCTCTCAAGCAGCCAATAATTATTGCACCGATCTTTGGGTCGATGATCAAGTTGGCAGTCTAAAATTAAGGATATAAAATTATTAAAAAATCTCTTAAAGATATATTTCAAATTCTTACATTAAAAATTTCAACAGTGTAAAATAAAATGGCGCAAATTCCAGAGAGTTGAAAAAATATCCAAATGCCAACCATGATAACCGAAGCTTTTTGAGTCGCTTTATCAGAAAAAATTTCTCTGAAAGACTCATTATGATCCATCAAAGATTTGTGCTGATCTTGCAGCTGTCTTATTTCTTCTAGGTGATTATATGATTTTCCACGCAATTTAATCATTGATTGTTCTGCTTTCGAGCTTTTTGACTTGGTGATCTAAAACAAGAATGAAGTAGAGTTCAATTTCCTATGAAATTGTGATCTTACCAAAAACATCGGAGACTCAGGTAAAAACATAAAAGCGATCGTTTGAAACACAGCGATTGCTCCACAAAGACAGTTAAGCACTGATAAGCTCGTCAAATACCCTAACGTGTAAACAAACACCGTTCCAAAGGTTAAAAACAAAGAAAATGTGCTTAAAAGTGTTCCTCGAATTTCCTTGGAAGAAATCTCTCCAATATACAGTGGATTTATGTTAGAATATGCTCCGCCAGAAAAACCAGCCAGTAGTCTTCCAACCATCAACATCCAGACAGCGTTTGCATTAATAATCAGTAGCCATCCAAATGATAAAACTGCTCCAAAAATGACCATAACAATTTTCGTTCCAATTTTTTTTCTTAACCAACATACGAAGATCGTTGCTATTGCACCTCCTAGCGGCAACATGGCCGCTATCCATGAGAAAGTTGATTTGCTCACTTTATAGCTGTTGCTATCTGATGTGAGCTGTGGACCAGCAACAGCTGACCAACTAAGTAAAATACCGAAGGAAAATGCTGAGATGTTTGCTAAAAAATTGATTTTCCCATTGCTATAAAAATGCTTTGTAAGAATTTTCAAATAACTGACCTACGAGCGTAACCGCATATTGAGGAAACTTTTTGTAGCTAGTAGAGTTGTTTCTAAGCATAGTGACTTGTTCGTTTGAGTACAATTACTGAACTAACAACCAATCTTATGTGAAACAGATAACAAGATTTGCTTCTGAATGAAGCTATCAATCACAATAAGTTCAAAATAAGTAGATTGTTAACCATTTGGGGTGATCTGATGAACAGAAATTATAAGCACTCGAGATTTTGAGATTATATGAAGTATATACTTATTTTTAAATTATATCAATCAGTTCAAATGGAGAGCTTTTGAAATATCACTGCTGTAGCAACACTTACCGGCTTTCTTTGAATACATATTTGCTTTGATACAACATTTACTATGTTTAAAACCAAACCAGTGCCAGAAAACTTTTGCAACTTGATAAGACACTGCGACACGTGATTTATTATCAGTCTGTTTGTTTATAAACAAAAACAATATTCGCAATTTTCCGACTATTTTCTAATTAAAACCAAAACAATTCTTCGAAAATCTTAAATTTTTTATTAAATAGTTTTTGATAAAAATGTTTTAAATAGCGCCATTGAAGAGATCAAGTTAGTTATCATCGCAGTATAGAAAATGATGAATTTAAATAATCCCATCATTTGCTTAACATTTCTTGAATCTCCATTAATGACTTTCCTTTCGTCTCCTGAACAAAAATTGTAATAAATAATATCGATGCTGCTGAAAACCCAGCAAACATTAAAAAAGTACTTCCATTTCCAATTGCTTGTTCCAAAGCAACAAACAATAAAACAAGTCCAAAGAAAAGAACAAAATTAAGGAACTGACCGATTGGAGCAGCGAAAACTTTCGCTTGATTGGAGAAAATTTCACCTTGAAGTACAAAAGCGATCGGCCCAATTCCGATGGAGAAGAAAAAGATAAAAATTCCGAGTGACAAGACTGGGACATATCTGAAATTTTGTACGTGAATTGGGTCTACCTCTTGGAAAAGGAAATATGTTCCCATAGCGGTTAAACTAACGGTCATAAGAATCGATGAACCCAGAAGCAAAAGCTTTCTGCCAAATTTTTCAATGAAATAAGCTGAAATAATTGATCCAAATGTTCGTAAACAACCAACTATTATAGCACCTACACTAGGGTCAATCGAAAGGTCAGCAGCCTAAAATTTAAAGGTTAAGTTTGAGGTTATTTCCAAATTGAAATTATAAAAAACTTACCAGAAAAATGTCCACTACATAAAAAAGGAAAACACTAATTCCAGAGAGTTGAAAGAAAAACCACATGCCGATCATTATCACAGAAGCTTTTTTTGTAGCCTTGTCAGAAAATATTTCAACAAAAGATTTATCCTGCTCCATCAAGGACTCGTGTTGTGATTGAAGTTCTCTTATTTCTTTTTGGTGATCATAATTTTTCCCGCGCAATGTGGACATTGCTTTTTGAGCCATCAAAGTTTTTGATTTGCTGATCTAAAATTAAAAATCTTGAAAATTGATCACCTAAACTTTAAGAAAAATCTCACCAAAAATATTGGAGATTCGGGTAAGAAGACGAAAGCAATGGTTTGAAAAGCTGCGATCGCTCCACAGAGACAATTGAGCACCATTAAACTCGTCAAATATCCGACTGTGTACGTGAAGACTGTTCCAAGAGTTATGTTCAATGAAAATATACTCAAAAGTGATCCACGAATTTCCTTGGAAGAAATCTCTCCAATATAAAGTGGAATAATGTTGCAATAAGCTCCACCAGAGAAACCTGCCAAAAGTCTTCCAATCATCAACATCCAAACAGCGTTTGCAAAAATAATAAGCAGCCATCCAAATGTTAAGATGATTCCAAAAACAACCATAATGCTCTTAGTTCCGATCTTATTTCTCAACCAACACACGAAGATCGTTGTTATCGCGCCTCCTAACGGGAACATGGCCGCTATCCATGAGAAAGTTGATTTGCTTACTGCATAACTGTTTGCATCTGATGTGATTTGTGGTCCAGCAACAGCTGTCCAACTAAGTAAAATTCCAAAAGAAAGAGCTGCTATGCTAGCTAAAATATTTGAGTTACTTGAATCAGTGAAATCTCACACAAAACTTGAGGTACTAACCTACTGTTGAAACCAAAAATTGTGGTAGTTTCTGGTAGGTGGTGGACATATTCGATTTATTTAGCTGGAAAGAAACTGCGAAATCAAATATTAAATAAAAATCATCTGATGATTTGCTAAAGAAAAAAATTGAACTATGCTAATCTTAAAAACAACATTAAAAACTGATAAGACTTAATTTGAAATTAAATACGTTCTCCCGATCTTGCACAACATTTATATGCTCAACACTTTTAAAAAATAGCTGTATTTATGTTTGATACATATATTTGTCTATGATAAGTAAAAAAAATGATTTTGTTGATTCAAAAAACATACAATCACCGAATAAATTGGCTTAAATCATTAAACTTAAGTTTTATCCTCTTTTACTTTGAATATAATCTAAATAGAAAGATATGAGATTGTTGTACGATAAAGACATTTCGCAACAAGCAAATAAACACATTAGATATCACGAAAATTTTATCACTGGTCTGTATAATCTTTAAATATTAACTTTTGAATCTTATTTTCTTAAAGTTTAAATAATTTCTTGTTTTCAATTCTCTTCAAAGCTGGCAACGTAGCACCATTAACTCTTCTTATTTTCTAGAGATACAACATTTTTGCATTCGCAGATTATTTTTAGACATTCTTTGCATGTAGCTCGCCGCCACTGTTCTTAAATATGTTTACCGTATAATCATTTGAATATTTTATATCGTGGTCAACATTGGACTTATGCTTCACACTCCACAAAACTCTTCTTAACTGCACAATCTGATGCTTGATAATGGCTTAATTTTTTATAAATTTAATGAAATGTCATTCTGCCGGGTAATCTAAAAAGAGTTTATGGGGGTATTATTAATTTTATCGTACCGCGTAGCTGTGTTAAATGATAAAACATTCACTCGCGCCATTTCTTGCACCAAGTATGTTCGACATTCAAATTTAATATAATACTTTCAAAGAATATTATCTAAACACCTGTTTTCATTTATTTATTTACTAACAAATAAATGACCAAACTTCTCACTGCAAGATCAAAACAAAACTGAAAAACCTTTACAAATGTTGGAGAACTCACGCGCTATGAGTGAGAAAATTTTGCATGCACTTCAAGAAAAACAAACGCTCTCTCACTAAATCGAATTTAATTCTCTTTATTCAGTTATTCTTTAATTATTCTAAAATTAACAATTCGTAGAGTTTCCGTTGATATACTTAATATGGCGCATCTAAATAAAAGATTCAAAGACTAAAAGGTTCTAATAGGTAATAATTGAATTTGTCCCTAATTGAATATAATTATTTTCTGTTAGTTAAGGTATCTTCTCATTTGAATCCGAGTTGGTGCTTGAAGATCTCATTAGCTATTTTCTATCAGGAGTTAAACTTCCAATTTCAAGGAGATTTCTAAAATTTTACGATTAAAATGTGCGCGAGTCCTTTTTGTTGACTATATTGGCTAAAAATTAATATCTAGTCGAGATTCTTTAGGTCGTTGGATTTTGGAATCTATAGATTTTGAATAATTCGAGATTTTACATGGAAAAGTGATAGGAGACAACGAAGATTATCAGTATCATTATCCAGACGCTTGTATTCGAGATAATTTTCGAGCTTGATGCTAGTTTAAACAAACTCGTGGGCTCTTCAGTGTCATCCAGATTAAAATTCCTGCCAAAAATACCAAAGGTCAATAACTCATTTTGTGGAGAGTTCAGCTCGATAGTAAAGTTCTGGAAGCTTTTTCTACAATAAATCAAAAATTATTTCAAAACGGATAAATCTAACCTAAAAACCTTTACCCTTTCACTTCATGTACCACTCCAGCCGAGAAGTTAAAATTATTAATTTTCAATGGCAAAACATCAAAATCTAGGCTAGTTGGCATGATTAAATAATTATTAGGGTTGTTTTCCAATGCAACAATAGCTCGAATCTTGACTGACGTAAACTCGACGGATGGCACTAGTTGTTCGCTGTGTTCGAAGCGTTTCGCGCATCCTAAGTTTGAGTCGGTTGTGCAAGGAATTATACTGCAATAGAGTTCACCAACATTACGAATATTTAAGTAGTTTCGATGGCCAGAGAAGACTGTTAAACGGTAGACGTATCCAATCTAAGATCGAAGATAAAAATTGAGATTCAATTTTAATTCAATTGAAGTCAAATAAAACTCACCTTTCCTTTAGGAATAGTTAGCTTCTTATATTGAATTGAAAACTCACAACAAATCTTTCCCTTACACGATCTTATCAAGTTCTCTTCAACTTCATTATTATTAGGGAGTCCACGTGTGAATGCAGGAGAAAAGCTGGTAACTTTCAACGCATCCAACTCTACTGGTGTGAATTTCTCAGCGGTCCTGTTATGTTTATTGAATTCATAGGTGTCGATATCTTTTGGAACTTTTTGTACGATCAACTTGGAATTTTTCTTAGGTGACATTATGACATCAAGAGCACCGTGTCTACCAATAAAAATTCCACTCCCTGTGCTGCCTTGACCCGGAAAATTTGCTCCCGATGACAAAAGAATCACATTGTTTTTATAAGCCCAGCTCTGTTGAGTCTGGGCAGCTGTTAAGAAAGGAATTTCAGAATACCACATGCTTGGATAGATAATGTGCTTGATGTTTTGTTTAATTAACCTAAAATTAAAGTTTAAAGTAGCATTCATTTATTTTAAGGGTTAAATATTACGTCATTGCAGGATCTTTGAAAAGAATGTCGAAACAAATAAAATGCCCAAAAGTTACACCAAAATCCGTCGTGAATGTAGAAACCTCTGGTGTAGCGGTCACATTCATAAAAGGCTCCAGAAAGAGGTTATACTTCCGATACCTAAAATAGAAACGAGTAATTTTTTTCCAATATAAAAATTGAGTGTAAAAGACCTTGAAATAACGCATCCATTTCTATTGAAAACGAAGTTCGAATTGTAGAGATTATATCCAGTATGCGAGCAATTGGAGGTGCTACATAATTCTTTTTCAACAATATTCACCAATACATAAAGTTTTGTCTCGATAATTTTTGTTGAAAGTTTATGAAGAGTCTAAAAAACACTAAATTAAAACCAGTAAAAAAATGATTAACAGCAAAATTTAACTCACATCATCATGCGAATAATCACAACTGCTTTCCTTTCCAATCTCCTCTTTTAGTGTAACAGCTAATTCAGTGATTTCTTTGTATCCTCCAATTGAGTTGTAATTAAGAGTCGCCTCTGGAAACACCAGGATATCAACATCATAAGACTTTGCATCATCTATCACACTTAGATATTTCTCCAAGTTATTTGCAACAATTTCTTTTGGCAGAGTCCCACCAGGTGGATCAAACTCAAGCACTGCGGCCGTATAGAAATCATCGGAAGCGAATGTATTCTGAAAAAGGTGTACAGTTTGTCTTTATCAAAATCTCATTTATAATTATTTTTCATTAAATAATAATGTATGCTTCATGTATTTTAATTACTCACTCGTTGACTAATGGAATTTAATCTTTTATTATATTCAAATTTATATGCTAAATAGTAAAGCTAGTGTTGTGAAATATATAAGCTACGCAAAATTAATTAATGTTAATTTAATTTATAAGAATTTTTTAATTCAGTTATTTAATCAATTAATGTAAGAAATGTTATTTAAAGTGGCGCGAAACTAATAAAACATAAATGAATGTAATAAGAAGTCATCGCGTAAATATTACATCAAACAAGCACATTTCTCCCGCAGTATTAAAATGATTCATAGCTTTGAACTTCAGAATTTACATAAAATTTCACAGAAAAGTGATTCCCCAATCAGTTCCCTTGAAAACTCTCCAGACTCAAAACACGTCTACATGCTATAACAATGATTCCGACTAATCGAAAATTACGCTCTCAATCTTGATAGAGAGCCCTTCTTTTAAGAAGCAACAACACTAAAAGGTATAAGCCTATTGGCAATAAATAATTTGATAGTAAACAAGCACTGCATGATAATTTGTGGTACTCACCTGACTTAAAGCTAAGATAAGAACTGTAAACAGAATCACTGCGTTTGTCACGAACATGTTTTCTTAAAACCTATTTTTACAAAAATACCTAACACAGTTTCACGCCTGGAAAATCACCGAAAAAAGTTTTCCTGGAAAAGTTTTTCTGCTGCTGAGTAGCAAGGCCGAAGGGAAATGATAATCACAACTTCACAGTCTTCTTCACATGGCTTAGTGTATAGGCGAGTGGTAATTGTAGTTGATTTGGTGAATCAGCAGGATTTAAATCTAATAAAGTTACTTGTGAATGAAAAGAAACGCGGCGTATTTCGATCAATGAAAACGCCAAACTGCATAACAATCGAAAATTATTATCAGGAAAAAGAATGTTTTTAAAGAGAGAGAGAGTCTATTACGAGAATACCGTAAAGTATTGGACTAATGGAGCTTGATGAAATAGTTGAAAAGCTCATTAAAACTTTTTTAAAGCTTTTTTCAGTATTGCTGGAAATTTATACATAAACTTTTGCAATCTCATTTTTTTTTGTTTTACCTCGTGGATAGAGATTCAGGAAACTGGGCCTTCACTGTTGTTTCTCTCTTGATGCAAAGGATTATTACGAGGGGGAAGGATTAAATATAATTTTCTATCAGTTGATAATTTCCTATCAAAAAATAAATTTTCACAATAGATAAATATCAAAATGAATTTGGTATAAGAATGATTATATAATTACGCCTTATAATAGAGCAATGACTGATAAGAATGTAAGCTATTGTTAGCCTCAACAGCAATGTCAAATTGATAGATTCATGAGCTAAAATCTATCTTGATTTATTGCATAATTCAGAGCTATTCATAAATTCACAAAATAATGTAAACTTGCTGGCAATTCAGTCAATCTCCTACATATTTTATGAGAAATCGCAATCTACTCAAATTAACTTTCAATATCCGATGTACAATTATTTATAAATAGAATTTCAACTTGAAAATTTATGACTGACATTCAGTGAACAGATTTCTTTTGTTTTCGTAAATTTCGCTTCAGATCAGCTCAAGCTTTTGATCGATAGATTTTTTTGGAATGTTTAATTTTATTTACACTTCTGTAAATATTTAATAAAACGATCTTTTACGATTTACTGCGAAATTTTTATTAAAAAGTAATAGATATTTCGTTACAAAAGTGTGTTGTGTATCAAGTTTTGAGTTTTCTTCGTGGGATATTGAAAACAGAGTGCTTGAAAAGTTACTTGCGACTATGTGCTTTAAAAATAAATTTAATTTGAGCTTAAATCTGATCCTAAATTATCATTTTTGAAGAACTGAACGGTACCTTTCTCACCCAGCATACTCTTAGTCTCCTTCATCATTTTCTTTTCAGCTTTATGGATAATATTCTCAAGAACTTCCATTTCATCCTTAATGTAGTCCAATTGATTTCCAACATCAAATCTTTTAAATTTTGCCTTGTCCCCATTGCGAGTGACTAGTAAAGTATACAAATGTTGGATCGAGTCCACGAGTGAAATAGTTTGAAGTTCATTCTCTGAAATGTGATCTTTAGTGGATTGAAGTGTTTTCTCCCACTTTAAAGTCTCAGTCTTGGCTTCGTTGTAAGATCTCTGAAAGAAAATTATTTAAACGATCGAGAAAAAAATTTTGATTCAGCAAAATTTTAACCTCCAATTCAGCAAGTTCATTATTCAGTTCAACAATGGTTTGAGCAGCTTCAAGAGTAGATTTGATCATCTTTTGTCGGATGAGCTCAATACTCTTAATCAGTTCCTGTTCTCTCTCAGCAATTTCCGCTTGAGCCAACACTAAAAATATTTTATTGATTTAGGCGCCAAATTAAAGAGAAAAAATTTTTACTCAAAGCATCACATCGAGACATAATATCATCAAAAGACTCAAAAACATCTGATTCTTCAATAACTTTCTTGAAAACATCCTCATAGCTTGATAACTCTTTAATAGTACCCTCAAACATTTTCTTGAAATCTGTTAGGACATCCAAGTCACTTTGTATTTGTGTGATTTCTTTGGTCAGTTCATCTTGCTTCTTGATTTCCTGTGCGATTTGATTATTTGCTCTGGTTCCTTTTTCGGCACACTAAGAAATAACTCCAAAATATTTAATAAAAACTTATGCGATATAATAGAAGAACCAAAAAATACCTCCTTCATAAAATCATTCACGCTAATAAAATTATCCCTCAATTTATCTTGAACTTTGTACATTTCTTCAATCCTTCTCTCGTTAATTTTTGATTGTAGCTGAGCTTGATTTTGAATCTCCTGCTGCTGCAAAGACATCTCAACATATTCTCGCTCATTTTCGATTGCGGTATGCTGTAACCCTTCTCGAGCAACATCCCACGATGGCTTTTTCCTTTGAAAATTGATATAATGCCTTGCTGGATTGAGATTTTTCAAAGAATTCATAAAATACTTACAAATAAATTTCATTTTGCAATTTGGAGTCGAAAAAAGATTCGACAGCATTCTCGGGATTCAAATCAAATTTTCCATAGACTCCAAGTCTCAACGTGGGCTTTTTGCGAGGCATCTTTTGCACAATACAAAGAAGACAAAGGAAGATATTGAAATATCTCTGAAATTCAATTTGAGACAATGAATTTTCAAGGAACGTTTGATCGATAAAATATCACAATAAATGATGCATCCAGGGTAACCTCACTAGAATGTCAAGAAGTAAGAATTCGGCAAATTTCAAGAAAACATTCATTTATATTTTTATAATATATACTTTTTATTTAATGATTTTTCTAAAATATTTCTTGTTGGTTTTTTGTTGTTGATCCATCATAATTAGAAAGAAAAAACTATGTTTAATTGAAAATAAGGATAATTTACACAATAATTCGTAAATATATATTTTTTTAGGGTTTTTTTTGTAATTTTCCATTTAATAACAATTAATATTTAATTATTTACTTGATTTCTTTAAATTTTTCTTTAAAATCGTTGAAGATTTTAAGGGGCTGCTCATAAATAACCCCTCCAAGAATATTAAATTATAAACATGATTTCATTTCGAACGAATGTCGGCAAATCGTTAGTAATTTAATAATTAATAATCCTTGTTATCAGAAAAAGAACCTTTAGATTTAATGTTTCAACACTTAATGCTTTAATTATACCATTTTTCTTTAAAATTATATTTAGAAAATACAGCGCGCAAAAAAAAATTGTTAATTTAATTAATTTAAAAGTATAAAAAGGAATGCAATCTTATCATTGTGTTTCTACGCAAAAAGGACGAAAGAGGGGGCAAATTTGCTTCCAAACAGAATACTGAATTCTTGAATCTCAGTGAATCAATCAACAAAATCAATTAATTTACCAATTTGATTGCAAAATTAAATTTGAGTTAATTTGAATTTTTTCCAAAGTATCCTTTGATTGCAATTCTGTATTTTACGTAATTCTGTGTTTGTATTTGTATGTATGGGTGTGTTAGTAAAATTTTCACTGAATCCCGCACGGTTTTAACTTCATTGAATCCTACTTTTAATGAAAAAAATAAATCCACAAAGCTATTTATAGGTTAAATTTATGGTTTAAGCGATTTCTATACAAAACATGTCCTCAAATTGTCTTAATTAAAACGTCCTCTAATTCTTCAAGGGTTTCAAGTATTCTTATACATGCGGGGAAAAGTCTAATTATTGTTCTCAAAATTTTCAAATTTTCAATTTATCTAAAAAGAGTTTGTCCTTTTCTAGTCCGAGAAATCTTTGATCTACTCTAATCTTGAACCTTCCTTTAATGTTCCTTAGTACTTTAATCGTTTTCTTTGTAAATATGTACAGTATTTCTTTGATTAATAATTTAAATGTATTTTTGTTTTTTGATTTTTTGTGAAATTTGTTTGGATTTTATAGATTTTGATAAACATGCACGACAAACGAGGAATATAATGCGGCCGCTTTCATGTTGGATGCAAATGCTGCTTAATATAGTATCTGTAATTAATATACAACTAGTTAATAATATTCATAACACAAGACAGACATTTCAACTCACCATAACCTCGTTTAACATAATATTTTCACAGGAATCCCTTCGGAATACCCCAATTGCTTGTAAACCATTTAAAGAAGAGTGAAGTGTGATTAATGTAATTAGTAGTCGAAGAGCAAGAGTGTGTAGCAACAGGAGATTTGCTCGTTTGCAAAAATAAATAATTAGTTGTGTCCATTTTACATGCCACCATATCCTTGACCTAGAAAAAGAAAGTTAGGATTTCATTAGATTTCTCAAATATTTTCTAACAAACCTCCATAGGGCATGTTGGGCGCATAGCCTGTTGGTGCTCCGCCGGTGTATTGAGGGGCGCCATATGAGTAGGCAGGGCCGGCAGTCAGCATCAGTTGTGGCTCGGGCAGAATCATTGGTTTGTGTTCAGAATCTTCGCCCTCCTTTTGTCGCTCCGCGTCTGCTGCTTCCAGTTTGTCTACTTTGCTGGTATATTCGCGGGTAACCTGAAAGCAGAAGAAATGTTAGTCAAATTTATTTCAATAGACTTAATAAATAATTCTTACCTGAATCAAGTACGGCATTGCAAAGTCCATAATGTTGTGTCGCCAAGCTAACTCGAGAATAACATCAGGTCTCAGCAGGTCATAGCACTAAAATTAATACAAAATGCGTCAAAACAGATTTAAAAATAATATTTTTATCAAAACTAACCTGGAACAAACAAGCAGCGAAGCAATCAAATGCATTTCGCTCCAAGAACCATTGCAGGAGTTCTTCGGCAATTTCTTGTTGGTGTGATTCTGCGGCGTATTCCATAGCATCCTTGAACAAACGGTCCTTTTTGCACAATTCCACGCTCTGCTTCCAGCGATTGTTGCCTAATAAATATGTAACATATTTAGTTTAAAGAATTTTTTATTATATAATTAAATGCAAAGCTCACCTTTGTATAAATAGGCAGCAATGCGTCTGAATTCGGTGAGTTCGTGCTTCTCCAGCTTCTGTGCGAGTCCTATGTTGTCAAAGTTGTCAAAGGCGTCAATGGATGTTCTGAGTCCTTGGTAGTCTTCCTCGTCAATCAACAGTCCATTTAAGGCTTCATTAATTGCCTTATTGTTCAAACTCTGCACGGATCTCAAATACGGCTTCACAAGCTGTAAATGTCCAGTTTTGGCGAAGAAACTGACGGATCTTGTATGATCCATGCGAGGTGTGAGGACCAAAAGCATATCGTTCAACAAAAGCGGTTTGTAGTCAAGATAGAATTGAATAGCCTTGTAGTAGAGCTCAATGTTGGCCACCTTTGTCACAATATCCTTAAAGTGACCCTCCCGCCAAGCTTCCGTTGGATGAGCCATCATAGCCAAAACGGCGTTATCGTACTCCTCGTATTTGTCGTATAAGAATACTAGCTCTGACCACAAATGGGCAGATTCTGCGGCACGAAGGACCTTAAAAATTTAAAACATGTTAAAAAATATATTCAAGTTTAGTTTTCTCAAAATCCTTACCTTGGGTATGTTAACTCGACTCCAGAACAGCTCCAAATGCTCGCGCATCTTAGCTGGCTTGTACTTGCTGTACAAAATTGCCAATTCAGTAAACATTCCCATATGAGCTCTTTCCAATCCCAAAGCAGCTTCCAGTAATCCAATTAGCTCCTCAAAGTGTCCACGATCTTGATAGTAGTTGATCAGGTCCTCCAATTCATCAGCATGCACGACAATATGCAATCCACACATCTGCGCCAAGCGGAACTCTTGAGCGTCCACGCAAGCGAAGCAAACTTCTTTCCACGTACGAGTGGAGTTGGCTTTACGGGCTCCATCAACAGCTCCCTGGAACTCTTTCAAGTGTACCAAAGTAATGGCCAAGCGGGCAAAATTGCTAACGTTGTTATACAAAAGTTTAGCAGCCTCGTACATTTTGTCGTTGAAGCAGCGGTCTCCGATTTTTTGGATGTCTGCGTGATTTGGTCCAGACACAAATTCTTCAAGATCGGCCAAGCGTCCAGTGCGAGCATAAGCGTAGATCAATTCGCTCTCGATGTAGCTTTCTCGTGCCTTCTTGCGGGCCATTTGGAGATAACGAACCAAATCTTCCCACGATTCATTTCCGGCTGCGACTTCAACAACATCAATGTATGCTGAAGGATCATCAGCTTTGATGTAACTGTCGATGGCTTCTTTAACTAAGCCTTGTTGAAGTTGTGCTTTGCCTGTGAATTGAAAGAGTTTAATAAAATGTCAAATAATTTATGATTTTTCAATGAATCTTACCCAATTGTGACCACACTGCTGGCTCATTGCATCTCTCGGCAAACTCGTAAGCCCTCTCCAAATCCTTCAAATGCTCTATAACCACCTGAATAGCGGAAGTGTTGACCTCAAACTTCTTGAAAATAGCGAAAGCTTCCTCGTACAGATGACTGTTAATAGCTATGTTTGCAATATCAGGTGCATCATAATTGTCCAAACGGTTGATGTAATCCATAACGCGAGTGCAATCGGCCTTAATGGCAGTCAATATAAGCAAATTTTGCAAGTTGCGATGGTCAGAAAAGACGGACGAGTCCAGAACAATTTTCTCGAGGAGTTCAATAAGCTCGTTTGGCAAATCAGCGGCCATGAAAGCTTTGACAGTCACGGAAATGTCATCAGTGTCTTGGGTCTCAGAAAGAGCTGTTTGCACTACCTGATCAATGAGTTGCCTCTTGTAAGGATTCTCTTCAGAAAGAACTTCCGCCCACAACTCAGCATCCCTGCGTTTCACCAAATATCTGGCTTCGGTCTTGAACAGTGAGTTCTCGTTGCAGACCGCAATTAACTCGCGATCGCATTGACCTCTCTCGTAAGCCACGCAAGCCAAATGTGGATCGCGTTTCTCGCAATATTTGCCAACAACTTGGCTGTCATAGTATTGATTTTCCTTCAAGAATCGTTCAGGGTTGTTGTTTGAATCGATGTAAATTTTAGCAAGAGCATTGTGAGTTGCTGGCTCGATGCATCCTTCATGAACACGCGACTCTAACCAGGGCAACAAAAGCTTCAAGCGATTACGCTTTTCAACTTCTTCAACCAGCTCGTCGGTTGAGAATTGTCCTTTTACGACGAGAATCAAGTTCTTTATGATGTCTTCAGAACAGTCAACGTCCAAGAGTCCGCCGACTACAACTGGAAGTCTGGATGGATTCACTTTCTGTACATAGATTTCAATATACTTCTGCAAGCTATTTCTATACAAATACAGGACCAAATCATGGACAAAGTCGAAACGATCACACACGATTATCAGTGGCAATTGATCTGTCAATTTGGCTTCCTTCAAGAAGTTCTTAACGCGCTCGGGATGATAACAGTTGCTCTCTCTGCAAATTCTCTCCACCTCCTTAATCTGGTTGGTCTTGCAAGCAGCCTGAATGTACTTGAAATGAACCTCAGCATCTTGGCTGAAATTCACAATTGATCCCAAAAAGTAGAACAATCCTTCGTAGCTCTTAAATCCTTCGAACAAGTCAATCAAAGACTTTGTAGAAAGCTGTTCGTGATACTTGGTAGCAATTTGCACGCAAATCTGCAAATTTTGACGAATGTTGGCAGTCAGCATAGCTTTCAGACACTCCAGTGAGTCTTCAACCGACAAAGTGCCGAAGAAAGCAACAAGCCAGTCACCGTTTAACAATTGAGTGTGAACAACGGCTCTCTTGATGTCATAAAGATCCGTGTAGTGTTCAAGAGCACGCTGAAGTAATCCAGCTTTCTCACAAAGCTGGGCAATGTGAGCGCGGTCGTAGTGAGTGAACATAGCGTTACCCAAAATTGCATCGGCAACTTGTGGAGCCGACATCAAGTTCATCTCAAGTAACCTCGTCTGCAAGGCTCCCTCATTTGGCCTGTTATGCTTCAAGGCGTCCAAAAGGAAAGCAGTGCATTGCTGCACCATATTTTGCTCCATAAAAATATCCACGATCTGGTTTATATCAGCCAGAGGTTCTTCATCAGCGACAAGCATACCAGCAAATCCAGCTCCCTGTTCAGGGTTTGTACGCATAACTGAACGCAGCAGGAAAACATAGTCTGGTGTATAGTTGACTTTCTTAGCGTAGAGCACAATCTTTTGGAACTGGCCAGTTTCGGCAAAGCATTGGATGACCTAAAATGATGATTATTTTTATGTGCGGCTCAAAATATTAACAAAAAATTAAAACTCACCTTATTGGGCACATTGGATCTCAAGTAAATGGACAAAGCAAGAGTTGGATCGGTTGGCTTAACCAAATCTCCCAACTCCTCGCTACACTCGAGCTTTTCTTCCTTTAACCACTTCTCACAAAGCTGTTTTCTTCCTTGCAGCAAAACTGGACGACAAAGCTCCAAAGATTCGTACTTGTTGAGCTTGCCTTGATCCAAAAGAATACCAAAGTACTGCAAAAGAGGTGGTGAAGTCGATCCCGGAGGTGGTTGAACTTGTTGAAACTTTTGTATAGTAGCTGGAGTTCTCAAAATTCCTTTAGGCGCAACAGCAGCGACCTTAGCGGCTTCAGCGTACTGTGCGTTCTGGAAAAGTTGATTGAATTTCCTAACAAACAAATCTTCTGCACCAGCCAAGTTGTTTCTAACGGCCATTCTTAAGGCCAAGTCTGGGTTTTGGAGAACCGTCGTAATGTAAGGAATTATTTGTTCCTCGTCAACAGTCACACTAAGAACTTGTCCCTTGCGATTTACTCCAATTATTCCACCGCTAGCGTCATGAGGAGCTGTCACGAAAATGGTGTCGGCTGAAATACGATTCATGTATATACATGTGCCAGTCTCAATATCGTACAGATGAATGTAACCGTACTTAGTTATCAGGTAAATCACGTCGTACTTGGGAGAAACCTGTAAAAAAAAATGGATTTAGTTATTATATAATTCTTTTAGAAAAATTTTTCAAATTCTTTAATTACCTGCATTGCGACTGGAAAATCGTTACCAGCCTCTGGTGGGAAAAACACATCTACAGTCTTCTTGGTGAAAGGCTGATTGTCAGTTGGAGTTGTGCCTACTTCAATGATGTGCAATTTTCCGCCAGCTGGAGTGCGAACTGCAAAGCAGAAAATGGTGGAGGGCTCCTTGTTGCCTTCTAGTTGGAATGTGGCAAAAGATGCAGCGTGTCCTTCGATGGCCTAAAAAATAAATGAGGTAAATAAACATCCTTCATAAAATTTAATTCAATTTAAATTTACCTGCGAGCACTTGCGATCTACCGAGTACAGCTGCATTGCACCTACAACTCTATTCTGCTGTGCAGAAATTCCCACTAAAAGGAGCCATCCCTGTTTAGCGTCAGTTCGATAATTTATAATCTGACAATTGTTCAAAGAAGAATGACGTTCAAACATCTTAACAGGTTGGGAGTCTCCTTCCATGGACCAATGGTACACAGATGTTTCAGTAACCAACGCCAAAGAATTCAGCGAGATCCACTTCCAGAACACTACATCCTCAGTCATAGCATGCGCCTTCATCTTGCTCTTCATCTCGATGTTGAAAATTTGCAGCGTCTTTTGCGCTTTGAGGGCGATAACTTTGCTAGCTGGATTCATGATTGCAGAGTCAGCGCTGATTGGGCGTCTTATCGGATTTGCCGAATCGCTCATGTCAATAATAACCACTTGAGCCGTCTCGCCCACTTTCTCGCGGATGCAGATGAATTTATCCGACTCCATGGTGAGGTTGCTGAAGGAGATGGAAGTTGCTTGGATGCCGACATTTGTGAGCTAAAACAAAAATAAAATCGATTTAGTGGAAACTTCTTAGAAATGTTTACATATTTGATAATTTTTAATAATTCCGAAACAACATGTTGTGGACTCCAATCAACTCAAAACAATTTATAAATGTCAACAGAATAATCGGTCTATTGATTAAAAATTCAATTTATTTTTCCACGCAACAATCAACCATATAAAATCAGTTCATTCTTCATCAATTCATTAATAATTCAATTCATACATAATTCCCAATCAGAGTGCAATCTCATCAAAATGTCCACACATCACGCTAAATTCAGCTTTCATTCCTGTTTCTGCGCATTTCTTATTTATTTTTATTATTAGAGTATCAACAACCCATAAAGATCAGCCGCGAAAACATGTCCATGACCTCTAGATACACACCAATACTACTGCTATTCGGCGACTTAATAATAGCACAGCTTGCCAGTGTTTAAAATGAATTGTAGAATAAATAAAAAATCATGAAAGAAAATCAGAAATGTTCCCACTTCCTTTGTGCCGCGCAATTTATAAAGTCTTTTTCTTCTGGCTATGCATTAATTTTGGCATCGTCATAAGCTCATCGAGTTCTTTGTGCACCAGAAGGCCTGATATTTCCAAATGATACCATAGAAATTGTAGCCGGATTTTATCAGATAGCACTTTACTTATTTTATTTTATTTCGGTGAATTTTTGTTTGGCCATAAGCTGAAAATAAAACTCTGAACAAAAGTGATAACGAAGCCAATTTATCGCGAGTTGTTTGCGTTTTCCAAGCAATAATGAAATTTGTTAAAATGTTTTTTGAAACTCATTGACGCGCAGCGTGGTTGCCGCTTTGTTGGTGAATCATCATAATTTCAAATCTCTTCTCTATCTGTGGTCGAGAGGCAGAAAGCAGACAGGAACTGGAAGTGCTTTTACTGTTTTTTGTTTGTTTGTTTTGGGATTTTTCGAGATGCGGAGATTATACGAATATTGGGAATGTTTATTTGAAGGACTATGTGGGAAGTTTCAATAAATTTGAAGCAAATATAAATTTTTAAAACGTGGAAAATCATAATCTTTATTTGATTGAATAAAAAGTTATTTTTCTAAGATTTAATCAATAAGTAGTTTGGTCTAGACTACCGACAATATTATACTACGATTTACGCATAGTATTTCCATTTAGATATATCTCTAATTTATTTTGCTTGGAGTGTTTTTAAATTAATTCAATCAATAAAGCCAACAATAAGTGAAATAGCCAAGCAAAAATGGAAAATATGAAAATTTATGAATTTCCCGCAACTATGTATTACAACTATATTCAATTAAATTAAATTACATAGGATGGAATGTCAAGGTTACATTTCATAACATGTCAACTAGAACATAAAACCAAGTTTTTCAAAAGTGATAGCAAACGCACAAAAAGGCTCGTGATTTCTTACAATTAAAATGAATCATGAAATTACCACTTTTGTATTATCTTATCTTGATGTTGAATCACCTCAATTACATCATTGTAACCATGGCCAAGAAATCCTACAAATGATGACCAATTAGGAGTCAAAACCTTCAATTCATTTATAAAAATTCTTTTCAACACAAAACATGTAGAGAGCAATAATCTTCCGAATTTCTCAAAAAGCCGAAAACCCCACAAAAACCAATCAAAAGTTCATTCAACAAAGGAGCAAAGCCCCGTTTCCCTGAGCCAACTATTCAAGACATTTAGTAAGCAAAAGCTGCTTCGGTCTCTGTTCAGTGAATATGAAATGGTTTCCATCTACTTTATCATTTTTGGTGTCCATCACTCAAACCATAAAAGTATAAAATCATTAAAATGTATGAAAGCATAAATTATCAAGGTAATATTTTGCTCAATTTCTCAACACACAACAATCAAGTAGAAAGAAGTAAATGTAGCAGAAATTTAAAAAAAAAGTACAGCAGACATGCAAGTGAAACAGCATAAAATTTTATAAACTTTGTTGAAAAAGTTACACGACTTTGCAACTTTTGAGCAAATATGAGATTTTTCATTCATTATTTCCAAATCGTCAAGTTCTTAAGACAATAAGTACAATAAATAAATGAAAAGACAATTAAAGAGTGGCTGGAAAAAGTTGGTATTGAGTATAGAGAATTGTAAAAACAGACACTAGAGCGTTAAAAACCGGAATTTTTGAGGAATCGGTTAAGACAGATACCTAAGAAGTTATTGTTAAATATTTCATTATTTATTTGAGCAATTGAGAGAAAGTTTTGACGGTGGGCAAGAGGTGGGCTTTTATGATTCACAGTAGAATGCAAATTTTGTATGCACAATCTTTTCACAACTTTAAATGGGCACGTGAATAAATTATAAAATTTGTCACCAGATTCTGAGAACTTGAAGATTTCATAAGATTTTTGGAAGATCTCAAAGATTTTATATGGATATCAAAGTCAAACGATAAAAAAAGCAACCAAGCAAAATCTCCCTTTATCAAGCTCCCTAACAACTTCTCCAAGCTTCAACTGATCAAATGAGAGAACAATCGATTATCCACATGAAGTAGCAATCTTATCTGAGTAACGCTATCTATCTTTCTTCAAAGTTTATTCAAGTTTATTGAATTAAATTGCATAGATTTGCGTTCAATCGATCAAAAATGTGGAGTAGACGTTGCGCAATTATTTCCGATTTATGGGAAAACTATTTTTATTGTTTTACACAGATTTGATATAGTTTTCTATAATTTTTACAATTTTTCGCTGAATCGACCTTTTCCGTTTGTCAATGAAAATTTAATTTAAATCAATGAAACTTTTTGGTAGATAGTGAAGTAGATTATAATGACAAAATCAATTCATTTATGGAAATTTATGAAATGTTTCATTGTCAATGAAATGAGTGAATTCTAGAATTTTTGTTCTGTTCTGTGGGTATTCAAATAGCTCATAAATATATATTGAATATGAATAACACTAGCATTATTACACATTCATCAGTAATGTTCAGAAACTTATAAAATTGTCAATACATTGATTCAAGTTCCCATCACTTAGGAATATTAGTGAATTGAGTGAGTTATACGTGTTAACAAAAAATAATTAACAAAACTTCTCATAACCATCATCATCGCTCAGTTTTCTTCATTTTTTATTAGTTCGTTCTGCATTTTCTCAAGCTCTTCAATAATCATCATAATCATTTTGCGGAGCTTGGACAAATTACTGTATTAAAGTGTTGCTTGATGTTTAGTTAGACAGCTAAAAATAGTAACATAAACTCTGGAGTTTGTGCAAAAATCTGAGCTAAAACAAATTGAAATTATTTATAATTGACATCCAGACTGTAAAATAAATGCAAATGCAGCACTTAATTGCAATAATTGCATTCAAACATTCATTTCTATAGTCCAAAGCAAAAGTCGTATTTTCTATGGAACTATGACCAATGACAAACAACTGAACATAACCAGAACACTGCCTGTGAATCATTAAAATATTTAAATTAAATTTAAAAAAACTTCCCATAGCTCTATACAGCAGAGATTCCGTCAGATTAAACAATTTATAAGTTTCTGGATAAAGATAACAAGCCAAGAAAGGTGTGGGATTTAATTCAAGCAGTTTGAAGTCATGAAACAGATGATGTCACAATAGAATGCAGAGAATTTCTGAGAATGTTTTATTTGAGTTGGGGCTGTTGTTTAATTCTGTCTAGATAATTAATTGTGTTTTCCACCGATTTTGTTTAGATAGCGAAGCTGATTTAAAGGACTACAACTTGACTCAAACAGCCTTCCAAAAAAAGACATCATGTCTTTCCGTCCCTTTGAAACAAACAAATTGCTTCAATGCTGCTTAGCACTTCAACTCTCGAGTATATTTACTCAAAGTTCAAACACAATGGCACGTCAAAAAAGCAGAAAGCAGAAAGATCATGCCAATATAAACTTTATTCAATTAATTTAATTAAATTGGTCTTGCTGCGTGCCTTTGTGATTTAGAGTGATCGATCTTCTGAAGTTTTATTTGGTCAATGGAGTCAGTTATTTTGTCAGTTTTGTGTTAAAAAACATTGAAAAGCTCAAAAAACTTATAGACAACATTGAAATATGAAAATTTGATGAATTTTTGTGTAAATCCGCAAAACTAAAACTTTTTTCACTAATTGCCTTTTGAATAAATATACGTTGAAGCAATTCCATAATTCCATATATTGAATAATTAATTCAGAAATTACATATTTATGCCTTAATTAACTTTCAACATTAAACTCAAAAACACCAGCAAAAAATAAATAATTCATTCTTAAGCATAAAAAAACTGAATATTCTTCCTTCAACTTGATTCTCAAACCAAAGAAATTCTAACCTTAAAGAATGCCAAAAATTCGCAAGAACCTTGAAATTGTCGAGAAAAGCCGGCAAATCCGCTGTAACATCTAAACAGTTTAAAACCTCTAAACCATGTTTTGCTTTCGACTCGAACTTTAAAGAAAATTTAGTCGTAAACCGGTTTCCACAATGCTGAGTGTGTAAATGTTTTAAATGAATCACCGAGAGCAGCACATACCGATCAAAAATAAGCTACAAGTACGCTTAGACAATCTTATACGTGAAATTATTCAATTATTTCTAGTAATTGTGGTTTCTTCCAGAACTCAAAAGAGGTTTCTAGGGCAGGGTCTTAATTTAATCAAATTACAACTGTAAATAATGCCTGCGAGATATGTAAAATTGAAAAAATTATAAATTTCGAAGATTAAAGTGATACAAACTGAAGATTTGAAAAGAAAGCCCTGCTCAATTACCAACTTAATTTCAAAGTGTATCAAAATATATCAAAATAAATTAAATGATCAAACTGTAAACAATCAAGTTGCATCATTCATGCATTATTCAATTCACAAATAAAATAATTTTTCATTTTCTGGTCGGTAGATGACGTCATTAATTTCAATTCATAGTTGCCGATTTTATTTTTTAAATATTAATGAATCATCTGTTTTAAACAAAAATATTTAATTCATGTTATTTTCAATTTAGAAATAAATCAAAATTTTTAATTTAGATCGAAATGAAACCCCAATAAAACAAATTACTCCTTGAAGCTTTTGTCTTATGGCAAAGCAACAAAAAACTACAAAAACTACAATCCCAGCAATCAAGAAAGTTCAACCTTGACCTCAAAGCTTGAAAAAATCAATGTTCTACCTTATTACATTACAATCTATCATCACAGGGACTTCAATCTCTCTGCAGCATGTAAAATCTTGTCATAGAATTATCATAAACACAAATTTACAAAAATACTGTAATAATGGTAATACAACCGATTTATATCATTTTCAATTGAATCCGAAAGAAACTAAACAGGTTCCATTGTGCAAGCATTCCAATAATTCTATTAAAGCGGTTAGCTTACTGCTCATACAGCAGATAGTAGATAGCATACAGCAGATAAACAGAAAAGATAGCATGTCCAACAACTTTATCTGGTGCCATTTCACTCTTGACTGATTATATGTATGAAAATTGAGTTAAAAATTTCTCCGAAGTCCAAGAATAATGATGAACTGTTTGCGGACTTCTTGGAATTAATCAATAGTCATGCTCAACCTTCTAAAAATCACAAACTCATCCATTCAGTACTCATATTCAGCACGACACAATTTACCAACATTTGGCTCGCGAGGGAGGGAAATCGATAATTTCACAGCCCACATAAAATAGTAGCTGCAACATTTATTTGAACTGATAACAGCGACTAGAAAACAATAGCACTGTAAGGCCAGTATCAAGAGTAATTTGGAAAAGGGGCGGTTATGTTCTAACATTGATATTTTAATTGATTTTAAGGTGGATCAATCACAATTGTATGAATTTTGCTCCAATTTCCAGAAAGAAATTATTTTGTTGTTGTTTTCGCGCATGGTGACCAGATTTAAGCATTTTCTTAGCTTTCTATTCATAAATTATAGGTACAAGGCACTTGGTATTCGTTATCACACCATTATTGAACCAATTAAGAGGATCACAAAGTAACAAAAGAGAAATTTCTTTGGAAAAATCGACTAAATGACAAAATATTTGTTGGTGTGAGAATGATTTGATCAGTATGTTAATCAAATTATCGATCAATCTTCACTTTAAGAACTGGTAATCTTTAACATTCTTTAGTTTCCGGTGCTATAACTACTCCCTCGTCAGCTACAGTAACCAAGAGCGTCACGAAAAATTATTTTACCTGCAAATGCTCCTGAAAGCGGATCGGTAGTGCCTGCGTCATGGTTTCAATCCTGTGGCCGGGCCTTTGCGTATCCTGAATGCAAATTACAGCAACTTGCGACGATCGTTTGCACTAGAAATCAGTAAATATTTTATTTTTTCACTCGACACTAAACTTTTTGACTTGCGAAAATTGCCACTAGTACAATTCGGAGCCACTTGCACAAAATGGAAGAACCAGAGATGTTCGTCGAGGTTTAAAAAGCTAGGCTGTTATGTATTTTTTTAAAACTAGTTATTGCTTTATAGATAATTAGATATTAAGATATTAAACAATTGGTAGAAAACAATCGAGGTTAGAATTAAAATCATATTGATAAGGAAAATTCCAGCTCAGCCATTAAAAACCTCGCCCTACATCTCTTTATTTTATTTTAGCGAAATCATTCTTTAGAAGCTTAAGATGATTAACCTTCCACTGATCCACTAAGTAGCACTATCTATGCGTTTTCCACTTGATAAATGAGTCAAATAATCTGTAAATACGAACCAATTAAGCAATTAAAATATGCCACATCATACTCAGGATTTAATGCTTTTCACATTGATTTGATCTCTTATATGAATTAAAACTTGCTAGTTATCGGATAATTAACTTATAAGATGACTAATTGGTTGCTTTCTGAACGTATTTGCAATATTATTTAACCAAAATATTTTATCGGAATTCCTTTCAATTTCATCTTATTAATTGTTGCAACTTACAAATTAATGAATAATATTGTCTATTTTAAGTTAAACCACTAATTCATAAAGGTTTTGATCCCGATATCGAAAGATTTTCTATAAATTGGGGTATTTGTTTTGTAACTTTTGAAAATAGACTTGAAAGTGAGGCAGACCAAAACTATGATGTCACAATATTTGACATTTTGATGCAGGGACATTGATCAACATTAATCTTTCTTTTCGTGAAAATTCCCGAAGAATTAAGACGTGCATCCTCCGTTTCGTGTCTAGAAATAAATTCTTTTGACTTAAAGTAAGTAATAAGATGACACTAAGTGATGATCTAGAGGAATAGCATGGAGGGAGCTTGAAGGAATGTGTTTGGAAAGTTATTAATTTGTTGAGTCAAATATAACCTCACATTTTTCCATGCTGATGCCTATTACTTGTTATGTTCCACTTACTCTTAAACATGTTATAATTGATTCATCCTCTTGTAGATGCGTTACGTAGCTGCATACCTTTTGGCCGTTTTGGGTGGAAATGCTTCCCCATCTAATGCTGATATCGAGAAAATCCTGAGCTCTGTGGGAGTCGAGGTTGATGCCGCTCGCGTCACCAAAGTTGTTGGTGAGCTCAAGGGCAAGAGCATCGATGAACTCATCGCTCAAGGCAAAGAGAAGTTGTCCTCCATGCCATCAGGAGGTGGAGCCGTTGCTGCCGCCCCAGCTGCTGCAGCTGCTGAGAAGAAGGAAGAAAAGAAAGAGGCCAAGAAAGAGGAATCCGAGGAAGAGGAGGATGATGACATGGGCTTCGGTTTGTTCGAATAAGTTCATTCCACCCGCGAAACAGGTAAGAGATCGTAATGTGCCTACAAAGTTTTTACTAAAGATTATTATGATGATTCAAATTATCACCATCTTTCGAATGAAATCAATGATTATATATAATTTGCTATCTGACAAGTCTTTTAAATTTATCCTTGAAATTGTGTTTCACAAATGTTATTAAATTCATTAAATCATTTTTTTCTTTTTCCAGGCTCCAGTACATCAAAATTTGAAGAACCACCTCCAGAATGTACAAAACCAGGAACTGTTTTTATTTCTATGAAATAAAGTAAATTTTTTTCAAGAAAACAACTGATTGTGTCCTTTTTTCATTCAATTTAGTTTTGTTAGCTTCAGGTCCTCAAGCAAAATATTGTTGTCTTTTTTATAACTTACGTTAACTTTTGAGTTGACTTGATTTATTGTCAATGCTGGTAGTTCCACTTTGTTGTTATTTCATCACATTTTTTAGGTCTTCTCTTCACAGTCAAATCAAAGTGATGTAAGTTAAGCAAGTATTTTAAATAATATTAAATACTCACAAGTTTACAATTTATTTTTAGATCCGTGGCTTCCAGATTCATTTCCGAATTGAAATAGGTAAATATTTCGCTTTTTATAGTTTTAATTAGCTTCTTAAATGATGATTTAAATTATCACCATCTTTCGAATGAAAATTTATGATTATGTATAATTTGCTATCTGACAAAAAGTTTGATTTATTTTAAACTTCCATCCAACTTTTTGACATTTTTATTAAAATATTTTTCCTCATATTTTCAGGATCCGATAGAATAACATTCTACAATATCGTAGTTGAATCGTGCAGTTCATCAAAGTCAGGTAAATAAGAATTTTGATTGAAATTACCTGACTCATTTATATGATGATCTAAATTATCACCATCTTTCGAATGAAATCAATGATTATATATAATTTGCTATCTGACAACAATCCAAAACTGTTGATGAAGATCTAATATTGATTAAATTGACTAATTATTCTTACTTTTTATTATTGCAGGTTACAGATGTACAGAGGAAGTTCTACTAGATACCTTATAAAAATTGAAAATGTACAAAAATCCTTGAATAAAGTTGATTTTTGTTGGAAAAAAAAAGTTAACTGTGTTTATTTGATTTCTTCAAAATTATTCGTCGTAATAAAAAACAATTTGTTGCTAAGAATCTAATTTGACTTTATTTATGTAACATTTACTACTTAATTTAAATTCTTATTTATCCTTCTTTATATGAGTTTCAAACTCTTCTTCGAGATAATCATCATCGTCATATTTTTTGTTAACTTCAATATCTTCATCCCAGTCTTTACCATTCAAATCTCCATCTTTTCTAGCTCGTTTTCTTTCTGGGGTATTCTTTTTACCAAATTGCTTCCTATCTAAATATTTCACAAAATTATCCCTTAAAGTCTCTTCCTCGTTGAGCTTGTCAATAGATTTATTGATGTCATTCACTTTCTTTTCAAACTCTGGGCCGTCAGCTGATTTATTTTCATATTGGTCCCAAGCTAATTTGCTTTGCTTCATGTTTTTGGTGATTTTCTTCATGATGGCTGAGTGATCGATTCCGAAGATGTCATTTCTCATAGGAGGCAACTCTTGCTCCTCCTCAAATTCATTTGAACTTTCCAGCTCTGCAATTTTGGTTACAACATCAGGCGAAAGTTTCATTTCTAGTTTTAGGCTTGATCTCATGAAAAGCGTTGGGTCAGTAGGAGTCCAGTCGTCAGTGTCTCCAAAGTCTGCTTTTCTAAGGAGAATATCGATTTCTGTTGCTTTTGAGTAGACCCTATCTCTGATGAAAGAAATTCTAGGAACTTCTCCCATTAATCTAAGTTGAGACAACTCATGTCTCAAAGATCCAGATATTGATTTCAGAGCCACGTCTACCACAGTATCTTCTTGATCTCCAGTTGCGATCCAATATACGTTGATCCCTTGAAAGTCTGGAGTTACTCTCACATGAGAAATTTGAATTCCTTTTCCTGAAATCGCCGTAGCAAAATCTCCAGTACTCATCAGATCAGTAATATTTTTCATAAACAATTTGTTTAGGACTGACACTCTACGATTGGATTCTTTTCCTTGCCCTTTTACAGAACTCAATCTGGAAGCAGGAAGTGATTTTGGAAGCTCATCTGAATTGATCCATCGGCGTTTACCTAAAAATATCGGTTATGCGCAATTTAGATATAAATAACTTTTTTATAAACAACTTCTCATTAACTGACTATTAATTAAGATATAGGGGTTCTTAAACAATAGTTATTTCGAATGATCATCTTGAAATCAACTGGTGGATCAGGAAAGATCAACGAAATCATGGAGACCAATTAAATTAATTGAACAAACCTTTATCTCTTCCAGCCATTATTTTCTGAAGCATCTTCACTTGCTTCTGGTTTGTTCTTAGCGCTGGAGTTTCTGAAAACGCTCGTCTTGCCATAAGGGTCCATCTAATTCCTCTAGGATTAAACATTTTTTTTTGTTTATTTTGGAAGCGATTTAGTCGCATTAAAAAAGTCATAACAAGCGATTGATTTTTAATTAGTAATGCATTCAGTGAATTAATGGCTTTCAAATGATTTATCAGTATCATAATATTGCTTGAAGCCATGCAACCATCCTCTCCAGTCTCCAAACTATGGAAAGTTGATCGTATGTATTAGAAAATTTGATTTATGAATAATATTGTTGTTATGACCTAATTTAAAACAATTTTACTTTAATTGATTAGTGTTCAAGATACAACTAGAGGCTCCCGCGCCCAATCCGATAAAATGTAATAATAATATAAGCGATAGACCTTTGTTTTATGAGGATGATTATCATGGAGAGGTAATAATTTGTTATACCGACTCGATTCATATTAATTAGAATATCATTTCCTAGATCAACCACAAGAAAACGGAAGAAATCCTAAAGACGGAAGTAGATGGTTCATATTTAGTGAGAAAAAGCCCCGGAAGTGAGAACAATTTCTACACATTAAGCTTACGATTCGACAACAAAACCAAGCACTACAAGATTTATTACAACAATGGACATTTTCTGAAAGAAGATTTCAAAACTTTTGAAACATTAAAAGAGCTGGTAGCAGATGGTCTCGTAAACTTTTACATGCAAAAACATGCGGCCCCGATAATACAGCAAATGATGTCGCAAACAACCAAAAACTGTTATCAGCAAAGTCCGTACATGACATTAAATCGTCGGAAGCTCCGAGCAATTTCACATGAAATGAGAAAATCTTTAAAACTTCAAGAGATCATCGACCAAAACTGTGACAACAACAATCACATTTCCGTAAATGAAGATGAAAAGGCGCTTTTAATTCCTCAAGAAGATCATATTGAAATTGAGTTGGGATCTAATGTGAATAACAACTATAGTCCGAATGAATCACTGCAAGAAGAAGACCAACCACTTCCAGAGAAACATCACGAATTTAAAATTAATAATTTTAAAGGTTTTTTTTGGTGTGAGTTGTGTGCAAATTTCTTGTGGGGATTTACGGCTCAAGGAGTTAAATGTGATCACTGTGGTAAGTAAAGCTCTACGATAAATTCGCAACGATTTATTTATTTTTAAATTTTAAATGTCTTCGAGTTTACATTTTTTGCAACTTTTTAGGCTTCATTGCACATAAAAAGTGTTCTGAAGTGGTGCCGCCGAATTGCATACCCGTTCTAAAACGTATCCGAGGAATATTTGGAACTGACCTTACCACTATCGTCTCCCTTTTGGAGACACCCGTCCCATTCATTGTCAAAAAGTGTGTAGAAGAAGTTGAGCTTCGTGGTTTACTACAAGAAGGAATTTACAGGATTTCCGGCTTTGCAGATGAAATTGAAACGTTAAAATTGACTCTGGATAAAGAAGGAGAGAATGCTGATATCAGTGAAACAGCTTATTCCAATATTAATGTAGTGGCGGGAACTTTGAAACTTTATTTAAGACTTCTTCCCATTCCGTTAATTACTTTCCAAGCATATCAAATTTTCATGGATACCACCAAATCTGGTAATGATAGTGATATGGTGATTGCTTTGAGGAGTGCTGTCCAACAATTACCACCTGCTCACATCAATTGTTTGAAGTTTGTTATCGAGCACCTTAATCGGTAAGAATTTTGTTTATAATATTAATGATTATAGTTTTAATTCATTTTTTTTTCAAATTCCACAGGGTTGCTGCAAATCAACACAGCAACAAAATGACAGAATACAACTTATCTACAGTGTTTTCGCCTACTCTTATAGGAATGCCAACAAGCAACCTAACTGATCTTTCTCAAGAAATTTTTATGCTAGCAACTTTAATCACACATTGCCAAGCAGTTTTCTTGTGAATTCGTTGAGAATTCTGTCAGTACCAGTTAATACAATATGATCTTTTTTTTCTAACAAATGTTATGATTACTAATTTTAGTTCTGAGATTAATGGTATTTAAAAAATGTTTTTTTGATAACATTTGATTTAAATTTTAAACAGAATATATTGATTTTAAGTAAAATATGTAAAACGTCCCACTGAAACATGGCGTCATCAGTATTGTAATCACAATAGTGAGATATTCTTGAGTTTATTTGAAGATGACGTCAACTGACCAAAAGTTAAACATTTTATGTTATTTATATAAAAAAACGTACTACCGTATTATCATATTTCATTATTCCTTTCTTGCACAAATTCATATACAAAAAAAATTGCACTTTTTCCAACTTCTTGGAAAAAAAATTTACAGTGAAATTAATTTTTAGACATAATATGTAGTTTATCAGTAAATTATTTGATTCACATAATGTGTTCAAGACGGAAACTGAAAAATTCAGAATAATTTTTACTGTAGGTAGTTGATTAAACTAAAAAGTTCTATTTAAATTTCAAAATTACTTATGGTTTTGATTAACACGTAAATTGTTGAAATTAGAGCGGATAATTCAGGGAGATTATAAAATATTTATTAAATTGTGAGAATTCCAGTGGAAAACTTTGTAATTAAAGCTTTTAACACTATCTATTTAAATGATTAAACTTTATGTTTAAGAGAAATTTTAAAGAAAAATCTGAGACAGAATTAAAGAAATGTATTCAAATTCGAAAAATGTGATAATATTTTGAGAAAAAAAAATAAATCTTTGAATTTATTGTTATTTGGCTACTTGAAAAATTTTTATAGAATCATCAGAATTCATCACATTTTACTTATCTTAGTTTTTATGCAATTGGAAAATTATCAATTTGGAGAAATTTGAGAAATTTGCGAAATTTGAGAAATAAACAAAATATATTTAGAGGCACTTATAATATTATTCTTATATCTAGTATTTGTATTAAAACTAATTTTTACTCAAATTTAGGTAATAAAATTATAAAATACATTTTTGTCATGTTTTTTTAAACCTTATTTGATATCAGTCTCGTTTGATATCAAAAACCAAATACCATCATCTCTTACTCTTTGCCCAAATGAGTATTCACTATACATTAAAACTCGTATAGGATTCAAGATTCACAAAGAACCAATAATATTGTAAACAACGAGTTATTTCAATAATAATTACCCAATTATTCCTAATTTGATATTCAATCTTTGGTTTAAAAAAAACAGAGATTTATCCTTTGTTCATTACGGCAACATCTTGGATTGGCCTAAAATAAAATATTCTTTATCTATTCTAGGAATATTCCAGAATGAAGATCTACGTATTAACTATGGACGGGGAAGCTTTGCACAACAAAATAGTAGGAAATTAAGAAGTTAGATTTTTATATTTGAAAATGCACAGATGATTCGATAATATTCAAGATGGAGATTATTTAAAGACTTACTGCAGCACATTTAATTCTTAGAAGATGCTGGAAATGCAATAAACGAGACAAGAGATGTCTAGAACAGTTATCTAAAAACATGTTCTTGATTGCAATTTGCAAATTTACAGCTCTACAAATTACCGTTTTTTATACTTCCAATTTATATAATTAAAGATAAGTAATAAATTTTTATACAATAATATTCTCCAAGTATTTCATATTAATTTTATTCATTTATCAGTCAAATTCATTAAAAGAAATAACAGTGTTTAATGATAAATGCTACAGAGAAAATAACATCGCTTTTCTCATTAGGTGAACACATTTTTTGATTAAGTTTAATTTTAGTTAAATTTCATCGGTTGATAAAATCTGGAATGGCACATTTGGCGCTTAATTCAGTTCTTCAGACTTCTTATGAAAACTGCAAATGAACTCTTCATCTGGTTTAATCTGGTTCTTTTTAAATCCTACACAAGTAAGGTGGTACCATTTATTACATCCGCAATCACATTGAACCCAATTCACGTGTTTACCTAATAAAGAATTGGTTTAATTTAGAATAATTTGATTTTAACTGTTTTGTATAAGAATCACCTTTTGGTCGCTTGCAATGCTCCATCTCGCAAGTATCATCTTGTTTATTCAAACTATTTTTAATTTTTCTAGGCCTTCCTGGTTTTCTCTTTGTCTCTGTTTCCTTCTCAGTCTTGGCCAGTTTTTCTTTTTGAAGCTTTTTAATTTTTACGATTTCCTTGGTCAACTTAATTTTTTTTCTGTTGATGACAGGCAATTTGGATTTCTTGCGTTTTCGAGGATTTTTCTCTTCATCAGACGATTCGGAAGCACTTTCAGTGCCTTCAGTATCACCCTTGTGCCCATCCTTGGTGAGTTTCAATTTTTGTTGCCGAATGGTCATCATCTAAAAAATATTTATTTATTGATTAATCTGTGGTTTTTATTTTATTACTCAGCATTGTACTAACTTTTTCTTCCAAATGAGAAGATGTTACAGAAGCCGGATTATCAATACAGGTTGATGGCTCATCATCTGCAGTGTCTGAATTTTCCAATTGCAACAGAAACTTTTCAAAAATGGGATAGCTTGGTAACTGACAATTGATTGCATCTCCTTTCTAAAAGTATTAATGGTTTTAAGAATTTCATATCAAATAACGAATAATTTGAAAGTACCTTTAGGGCGCCTTGGACATTTTCAATTGTCATAAATTCCTTCTGTTCGAGCCAGCTGCAAGCCATTTCCTCCCAATCAGAACCTTTCAGAATGATATCTTGCAATTCAACTAATTGCTTCTCAATAAAATGATCTGGAACCAACAGCATTCCTCCACGAAGAAGACGTTTCAAAGTAACACAAGTTTGTCTTATCGGATCATCAAGAAGATCCTTGGTTTTAAGCCACCAAAGAACATGTTCGAGTCGAGCTTCCAATTTATTCATGTGTGGTAGCTCAAAGCAGAGTAGTTTTCCTTCTTTGATCAAAGTTGTAAGCACATCTGGGTTATTGCTGTTAATTAATTCTTTAAGCAATAAAATTGACTTTTGGTGAAATTCCTTTCCTTTCTCCAAAAGTTCCAACACAAATCCTCTCTCTGGGATGCTGCAAGGTAAATCATCAACAAATGCAACAAACTCTGTGAGCTCATTTAGAGTGAGTTTCAATTTCTGAGAACGTCTCGTCTTAAGAATTATCTCGTCAATGATGAGAACGCACTTCTTCATGTCAATGATCAAAGATCGCAAGCGGTTGAAAATAGGACACGCTGGAAATTTATTTCGTTCAGCTTCCAGTACCAGATTTTCCACTTCAGCAAAAGTGATCTAAAAATTTACTCAATTTGAATTAGAAACGTTGAAAGGAAATGTTATAATTGATGTACCTTATCATTATACTCCTTTTTAGTTTCATCTAGGGCTCCTCGCACTTTTTTCAGCCAATTTTCATAAAGTTCTGCTTTTTTCTTTAATTTCAACAAAATCAAACTTAGCTCATCCATGCTGTAGCGATATTTAAGCACGTGCTTCTTAGGTGGACATTTGCAAAGCTCCTTCGAGTGACGCAAACACACAATCCTGTCTTCCGAGCACTTGCAAGCGAGTGCAGATAAAAAGCAAGTCGTGTTGCAAAATTTACATTGCCGCTTATCGTCTGGCACCAGTTCAAACACTTCTCGTTCAGCTTTAGTTACACCAGCTAGAAGAAGACTTTTGCGGAGTGTTTTCTCAGTTCCAAACATCGTGACCATGTCAACGTATGAAGCGACTGTAAGGCCTAAAAAATTTTATGTAATTAAGTTGCAAAAATAATAATAACCGATAAAGAATAATTACCAAAATCCAATCTCTCAACTTGTAGAGCCATCCTACAAATCAGCTCATCATGCGAGAAAACGCAAAAACGCTTCAGTTCGATGGACTTATCGACGTATTCTCTCCCTTTCTTGATCCAATCTGCTGGAGCGAAGTTCACAGCCTCCGCAAAGTTATATCCTTGATTAAAACCAGCATGATAAGCTCTGGGGAAGGTAACAATGAATTCACCTGCACATTGATCAGTGCGATAAACAGGTACTCCAGCGGACATAAGAATGTTCGGATTGATGTTTGTAACAAGTTGGTTGAGAAGATCTGGCTCAGTTCGGAAGAGTTCTGGGGCAGTTTTTTTAATGGTGTCTTCGAAAATGTCAGCAGATGATCCAGGAACACCGTACCAGGTTTTAGGCTCGCCTTTAATTAAAAGCATCAAATAAGAAAAGCCCTGTGATAAAAAATTGTGTAAAAGTAACTAACCCCAATGCAAATAGTTGATTCCATACGTCCAATGATCCTCTGTGTGCCAGCAAAAAGCAGAAAAGCACATTCCAATATAAATCCATGGAATTTTTACTCCAGAAATTTCTCCATGTAAGTAGGCAAGTGCACTCTCCTTCAAAACTGGCAAATTGTTCAAATTCCAAGGACTCTGCTCATATAGTTGGTCATCAGGCAAGAATATATCATTTTTTTGAAATTGCAAATCCGCTCCGTACTCCACTGTAACATCTTCATCGATACTGGAAGTTATACGCCAGAACTCCTTCTCGACAAGATCCAGAGGCACCAAGTGCACGGGCATGTTGAAGTAATTTGCTTTGAAGTGATCAGCCATTTTACCAAATTGAGGCAAATTGTACTCTCGATCAGCATTTGAAAAACCGAATGATTCATCAAGATTGGCGATTTCCGTATGAACACATTTGGGACAACGCCACACTCCTGGAGGAACTTTCAATAGCTTGGGTACCAAACAAAAAGTATGGTAGCTGGCGTCGCAATTATTGCAGATTAAAATCGACTTATCATTATCACCTCGTTTGCAAGTTATGCACACATCTTTCCCAATTTCATATGGAGAAATTTTTGCATCCTTCAGATCCCAAAAAAAGAAAAATTGTATTAATTCCGTCAAATATGTTAAAGCTCTGTAAAAAACATACCTTCTTGATCCACTCCTTTAAATAGGCATCAAAAGGAAAGAGAATGCGTTCGTAATGGCTCTTCAGGGCACCAGCAAAAACTTTATTATACCCCATTTTCACAGCGACATTACTCCAAAACTTTTTACCTGAATCCATTTTACGGACACAATTATGCAGTGCGTAGAGATCTAGTGCTCTGCCATTCACCTTGGGAATCTTTATAGATTTGTTTTGATGATTCCAAAATTTAAAGATTCGATCCAAAAAATTGAGTTTTATGCGAGTCTTGGCCTCCAATTCATTGAGGCGCTGAACACGGGGTGTGAAAGTTTTATTACTGATATCCAAATTGAAAGGAGGACCCCAATCACTAGGAGGCTTGATCCTACAGATACCAAATTTCTCAGCAAGAGGACGGATTTTGCTAATATACAGCAACGGATTCTTGAACTCTTCACTGGTGGGAGTGAAAATTGGTGCCTCTTCGGGTTTTTCGAACTCATACTCAATATGAGAACCCAACTTAGAGAGCAATTGTGGATCGTGCTGTGAGTTACTTTATGAAAATAGGGTTAGAATAAACAATACAACTTTTTTCACAAAATAATAGGTTACCTTGAACTTTCTGTATCTTGAGACATTCCCGAGCTGGTGCTAAACTTTTCTCCAGCGATTTTTTTCTTTTTGAAGTTGTTCTGCCTTTATTAAACACAGTTATCTAATTAAAATCTCAAAAGTATTTATCTCGATGATTTAATTACTTCTTATTTATGTGAGAACTATATTCACAAAAGCCATATTCAGTTGCGATTAATCACTAAACCGTTTAAATTTGCTTTTCTTTAATATGTTGATTCCGAGGTTGATTCCACTCAGTTATAGCCATTATTTTTTGTTATATGCTGTAGAATGTAGATTCTAGAAAAATCACGCTTGCTCACGCTTGTTCACAATAATTTGATTTGATATGGATATGTTTTTTTGTAGCGCTCAATTTGAACAATCTTTAGCCGATAATAATTTTTTCCAAGAGTTTTATTTTTATGGAACTAACTACTAATTTACACATAATCAACACTATTTACTTTCAGTAAATTTAAAATATACTCATTAATGTTATAACTATTGTATTATACCATATATTCTTCTACATTAAACGAGTAAGATCCACAACAAACGACGCTGAAATTTCGAATAATCTGAAGGATAAAAAAAATCAAATGAGCCGTGCAAAATCAGAGATCGGAACCAATGGCAAGAGATGGATAAGAGCGAGATTTTCGGTTGCTGATAATAATATTAAAAGATAGAGATTAAGAAAAATTTTACATGTACTTTATTAACGAATTAATATTTTTTAAACAAAAATTTCTTACATTCTTCATGCATAAGTATCTATTGAGAAATGTATCATAATTCTAAATTAAATTTGATTACCGAATTTCAGTATAATGAATCAATTACTTCTCGACAACTTCAATTTTACATTCAATCTCTCCTAGAGAAGTAACAAACAAATCAAAGATCAAACGCTTATAACAACTATCAAAGACTCTAATGAGTTTAATGAGCTTGCAAGTCAAGCACAAACTTTTCATGTTCTCAAATGTTGAAATTTTCAAGTCTGAGGACATAATAATCAAAGTTTCCAACTTCTTTAACTTTGAGAGCTCCTCAAATATTCCATCAAACAAAGTACTATCATTAATCTTCAAGAACCGAATATTAGGGTTGTTATCAACAAACTGAGCCCACTCTCTCACGGTAGCCATGGATCCGTCCACAGTCACCTCAGACTCAGAATTCTTGATGAAAAGTCTAGGTAACACCTCCAAAAAGTAATTCAAGAACACCGAAAATGTTTGGAGTTCCTTAAAATGCTGAATTATCAGGTTTTCCTTGAGAGGTCCAAGCATCAAGGTCAGGTGAAGGTGTCGTACGTTAGGAAAGCACTCGATGAATTTCTGCAACATTTCCAGATTCCAATCTCCACAGAAATCTCCATCCAGACCGACGATTAAAGTCTCCACACTAGTGTATTTATGGTCAAGCAGCTGCTGGTCAACAAATAATGGTTCAGTCAGATCAACATCCAGACGCTTAAGTTTTTTCAAAGCAAGTAGAATTTTTCGCAAGGAAAATGAGTCGATTTTGGTCTAAAAATGTAAATTAAATATGTTAATTTATAAATAAAACACGATTAAAAAATCGAAAACTTATAAACTTAAATCAACTTGTGCAAAATATATGCTTTAATTCAATTAAATAATACTGATGTTAACATTTCATCAACGGTTAATTTGCTTCAAATATTTGAAAATGCGAGTTTTCCAATATTCGAGGGGAACACGGGGTTAAAGTTTTATTAAATCAAATTGAAAGGAGGACCCCAATCACTAGGACTTGATCCTACAGATACCAAATTTCTCAGACAGGATTTTGCGGCAAGACAGTCAAAAATTGGTGCCTTCAAACTCATAAAATATGAGAACCATAAATATATTTTATTGGAAAAATAGGGTTAGAATAAACAATGTTTTTTCACAAAATAATAGGTTACCTTGAACTTTCTGTATCTTAATAAGCTGGATGTCAACTTTTCTCCAGCGATTTTTTTTTTGAATGTTCTGAAAACACAGTTATCTAATTAAAATCTCAAAAGTATTTATCTCGATGATTTAATTACTTTTATTTATGTGAGAACTATATTCACAAAAGCCATATTCAGTTGCGATTTCACTAAACCGTTTAAATTTGTTTTCTTTAATATGTTGATTCCGAATTCCACTCAGTTATAGCCATTATTTTTTTGTTATATAAAGAATGTAGATTCTAGAAAAATCACGGCTCACGCTTGTTCACAATAATTTGAATATGGATATGTTTTTTTGTAGCTAATTTGAACAATCTTTAGCCGATAATAATTTTTTCCAAGGTTTTATTTTTATGGAACCAACTACTAATTTACACATAATCAACACTATTTACTTTCAGTAAATTTAAAATATACTCATTAATGTTTAACTATTGTAATATACCATATATTCTTTACATTAAACGAAAGATCCACAACAAACGACGCTGAAATTTCTAATTGAAGGGATAAAAAAAATCAAATGAGCCGTTTGCAAAATCAGAGATCGGAACCAATGGCAAGAGATGGATAAGAGCGAATTTTCGGTTGCTGATGATAATATTAAAAGATAGAGATTAAAAAAAATTTTACATGTACTTTATTAACGAATTAATATTTTTAAACAAAAATTTTTACATTCTTCATGCATCAGTATCTATTGAGAAATGTATCATAATTCTAAATTAAATTTGATTACCGAATTTCAAATAATGAATCAAAACAACTTCAATTTTACATTCAATCTCTCCTAGAGAAGTAACAAACAAATCAAAGATCAAACGCTTATAGCAACTATCAAAGACTCTAATGAGTTTAATGAGCTTGCAAGTCAAGCACAAACTTTTCATGTTCTCAAATGTTGAAATTTTCAAGTCTGAGGACATAATAATCAAAGTTTCCAACTTCTTTAACTTTGAGAGCTCCTCAAATATTCCATCAAACAAAGTACTATCATTAATCTTCAAGAACCGAATATTAGGGTTGTTATCAACAAACTGAGTCCACTCTCTCACGGTAGCCATGGATCCGTCAACAGTCACCTCAGACTCAGAATTCTTTATGAAAAGTCTAGGTAACACCTCCAAAAAGTAATTCATGAACACCGAAAATGTTTGAAGTTGCTTGAAATGCTGAATTATCAGGTTTTCTTTGAGAGGTCCAAGCATCAAGGTCAGGTGAAGGTGTCGTACGTTAGGAAAGCACTCGATGAATTTCTGCAACATTTCCAGATTCCAATCTCCACAAAAATCTCCATCCAGCCCGACGATTAAAGTCTCCACACTAGTGTATTTATGGTCAAGCAGCTGCTGGTCAACAAATAATGGTTCAGTCAGATCAACATCCAGACGCTTAAGTTTTTTCAAAGCAAGTAGAATTTTTCGCAAGGAAAATGAGTCGATTTTGGTCTAAAAATGTAAATTAATTATGTTGATTTATAAAAAAGGTTAATGAATTAAACTTGGAAGAAATTTTCAAATAAACTTACCGATCGAAACAGTTTTCCAGTTAAAGTAACTTCTTTTAAATCTTTCTGCCCGCAAATAAACTCTGTAAAATTATTCATTTTCTTTTCATCCAAGAAACTCAAAGGCTGATCGACATAAGCAAACGAGAACTTTTCCAACTGGAAATCGATGTGCTTCGAAAAATCGTATTTGAACAGTTCACATTCATGAAGATCAAAAAGCTCCAGCTCTTTGAGGTTCTTTTGTCTCAATAAGAATAATGCTGTTGGAGAGGAGCACGAGAGTTTCTTTATGTTTTTGGCTTTCTTGAAAAGATTGATCAAAGTAATTGCACCACGGAGCTGCAAATCCTCTAAGTGATCGAAAGAAGGAAGTTCCCAATCTTCAAGCAAAAGCTCGTGAGACCAAAAGAGGCAAGAAGTTGTAATACGTTGCAGTCCAGTCATCGCTCCAAGTAGTTGAGCCAAAATATAGTTTTCAATGTTGAGATTGAAAATGTATAATTCTTGGATGTGTTCAGCGAATGGACGAACAAGAGTGTCAAGACTGTACATCATGATCTGGTTACTTAAGAGAACAGTTTTAAATTTTCGGTCTGGGTTGACGATAAGCTTGGTGGTCGAAGTCTTTTCTGTAATCTTAAACCAAAACTTGCTCCACAGTATTCGATTATTAATGATTAATTTATAGAATCTGTTGCAAACTAAACTGACTGCACATAGAGTATTTATATCAAGAGACTTGAAGATATAAACAAGCATCTCATCAGGCATATCCTGAATATTTTTATTTATTTGATCAGGAACCATCCTGTAAAATAGAAAAAATTATTATAATATGTATTATCACTGATTATCACATAAAAACAAATTAATGCTAGAGATTACCTTGCAATTCTCAGATGAACCAAATAATGTCTTGAATGATCTTGAAATGGGAACTCAATTGAATGGAGCGTTTTAATAGTTTTGAAGGTATATTTTAATTAAAATATTATTTGATATTTTTGTTCTTAATGAATTCAGATATCTGCGAATAAATTCTTAGTGAATACTACTTTGGTCCATTATTGTTTTGATTTGTTTTTTTCACTATTTTAATTGCTAGAAGCCAGTTTACTTTAAAAAAGGAATAAATCACTTATTGTTTAAATAAAAACCTGGTGAATGTCGCTCGAGTATACGATGTCGAGGTAATCTAGTTGAAAAGAGTATTTAAGACTTACAATTTCAAATTATCAAACTAAAATATTGTATTCTTTTCACAGGCCCTCTTTCGAATCAACAATTGATGTAGTGAACCCAGAGTCATAGAAGCCAGAATCTCGCAGATCAACGAGAACATGTTTTATGATTTTGTTCTTTCTTTGGGAAAAGATAGACTGCGGAGTCCAAAAAAGGTAGGTTTGTTTTTATTTTGAAATTACGCTATAGAAAACAAATTAGCATAACTCACTTGTTGATGCTTAGAAAACTGAAACATGTATAAATCAAATCAGAACAAAATTAAGTTCAAGATTGAACGATCATAATATGAGCTCACTGTTAAAAGCACATCCACACTAAATGCATTGTGATAAAGCTATTATATTTTCTAAACAGCTGTGAAACCAAGCACATGTTTGATAAAACATCATTAAATATCGTCACCAGTATAAAATATGGAGCATAAATTAGTAATGTCCATGTGTAACTCAATGTTCTCTCATATCCTTATCAAATATTAGTTTTTAAAACATTAACATCAACGTTTAGTCATTCAGCAAGTTAAGAGAAGGGAAGAACTCACTTTTGGTTGAAAAAAAAATAAAATGTATTACCCGTACAAAAAATCCCCTCAATTTATTTACGCATTTATTGGCAAGTATTTCTAGAAAAACTTCATTTTATTAATTATTTAATAGTTTTACTAATATACTTCAGCTAATGGAGGTGCTTTCTCAATGGGAATTCTGTTAGCTTGGTCTGCAATAGCTGGTCCATTTCTCACTTCTTTCAAAAACAAAAAGTTCCAAGTAGACGAGTTATCCTTTTCTTTTGTGGTGGCTTTAATGCCCCTAGGAGGTGCTTTTTCATCAATTTTCAGCGGTTGGTTGAGGAACAAAATTGGCACTAGAATTATTTTATTTTTTGCTGGACTCGTCATCATTGGGGGTTGGGTTTTCCTAATAAAAAGTGAAAGTGTAAAAATGCTGTTGCTCGGAAGATTTTTTACAGGAATATCAGCTGGTATTTTTTGCAACGTGATCCCTTTGTATATTGGAGAAATAGCTGCAACGGAAATCAGAGGAATTCTATTATGCACATTTCAGTTGTCAGTGTCTATAGGATCATTATCAGTTTTTGTGTTAGGATATTATTTGACTCTGCTGGATATGAACTGGATTTTTGGCGGCATTGCTGTGCTTCAAACTATCGCGTTTTTGTTCATACCTGAATCACCAAGCTTTTTGGTAAGTTTTTATCATTAAAATAATTATAAGAATTAAGTCGCTAAAGTTTGATAAAGTTTGATAAAAATAAATCATAGGTAGGGAAAACAAAAATCGAAGCTGCAGAAGAGTCAATGAAGAAATTGCGAGGCAAAAACTATGACATAGAAGAAGAAATGAGAGAAATAAAATCAGTTCATCGACAAATGGTGGCTCAAAACAAAACTTTCAAGGAGATTTTCACGGATGAGGCTAATCAACGAGCTACCATTATTATGGCTGGTATGTGGTTCTTTTTCCAAATGACTGGGATAAATGCTGTTTTCTTTTACATCATTGAAATTTTCAAGGTGAGTCAAATGACGGTTAGAAATTTAAAGATAATTAATTTAATTTTTTTTCAGGATACAAATTTGAACATTGATGCTACTTTTGCTTCGATAATAGTGGGAATTCTACCAATATTTGGAACTCTTATCTCAGTATTTTTAGTGGAAAGATTTGGAAGAAAAATCCTCCTTTTAATTGGAATCATCTTCATGACCCTCAGTTTAGTTTCTATTGGAGTTTACTTCCAAATTCTAGATATCTCTAGCAATTACGTGCAAAATCTTAGATTTGTGCCAATAATCTCAATAGGTGTTTTCGTGACTTCTTTTGCCATTGGGATTGGACCGATTTCCTACATTTTGCATGGCGAAATTTTCTCTTATCAAGCAAAACCTTACGCGGCGCCACTAGGGCAAATAATAAGTTTCTTCTTTTCATTTGTAATTGCTCTCGCGTTTGTTGATATGAAGGACTTACTTGGCGAAGCATCCACATTTTATGTTTTTGCTATTATTTGTGAACTCGCCATTATTTTTATTGTTTTAAAAGTTAAAGAAACTAAAGGCAAAGGATTTCAGGAAATTCAAGAAATGCTGAAGTATCCGAACATGTTTGATACAGAGTTCTAATTCGTTTTGAGTTATACAATAATAATTGCATATATTTTTGTTTTGTAAGATAATTTTATTACTTGATAAATGATGATTTTGATAATACAGTTACGTCTATTAATGAATGATTCATTACAATACAACAACATATCAAAGTCGAAACATCGTTTGTTGGGAAATCATCAATAATTATTAATTAGATTAAGTTGAAGTTAATTAAACTTTTTTTAGCACAAATTTGTTTGCACTTGAGTTTGTGTTGTGGCCCAAAGAAAAAAAAGATAAAAAGTCGAACTGTAAAGTGATTTCGAATTGGTTGTGAATTGCTTGAGTTCTTATCAATACTGATCAACGTTGTTCCTTTATCATAAATTACAATACGTAATAGATAGATTCATAAATTCAGTAGCTCAAAATATACTTAACAATTACTTAAAACAGTTATCAGCTCATAAAACTTTTTTTAAGTCCTTAATCTCCAATTTGTCTCATACGAATGATAAGACTGGCTGCGATCAATATATAGGATAGTTTTTTTTTATCATCATATATGATGAATTTTTGGTATCTGTGCGGTATTTTAAAAGAAGATACCTATCACAATTCCTGGCATCTAATCAACTTTATTGAAGTGTGTGCTCCCTCGTAAAGATAATATACTCAAATCGCGAGAAACGTTAAAAATGATCAGTTCCAAAACAAACTTTTGGAGAAAAACACCTAAAAATGTCTTCAGAATATAAAAAATTTCCACAATTTTTGGTGGCGTTTATTGGTTTGTATTTTTTCATTAATTAAATAAATTCATTAATTTCTATTAATATTTTTTGTTTATAGTAAACGGAGGTGCTTTCTCACTCGGATCTCTTTTATCTTGGTCAGCAGTTGCTGGTCCATATTTGACTTCATCAGAAAATGATTATGATATCAGTTTGAGAACATTTTCTTTCGTGGTGGGAATGTTACCATTGGGAGGAGCCCTATTCTCCATCGTTATCGGTTGGTTGAGAAATTTAGTTGGAACTAGACAAATTTTGATCATTTCAAGCTTAATACTGATTGTTGCCTGGATTTTGATTACATTGGCCCAAAATGTCTGGATGCTCTTGGTTGGAAGATTTTTGGCTGGATTTACAGCGGCGGCAGTTTCAAATGTGATTCCAATTTATATTGGGGAGATTGCATCAACAGAGATCAGAGGAATTCTTTTGATAACGTTCCAACTGACACTATCTTTAGGAACGACTTTTGTTTTCATTGTCAGCTATTTTTGGAGCTTATTTGTGATTAACTTAATTTTTTTGGCAATTGCTGTTATCAACACAATTGGTTTTTTCCTCATACCTGAATCACCAAGCTTTTTGGTGAGTTTGTTACTTAACTTATTTATATAAATCTCAACTGATTGATGAAATTTCGTGCAGATTTATAAATCAAGAAAAGAAGAAGCAGAACGATCAATCCAGAGATTACGTGGAAAAGATTACAACTACCAAGAAGAGATGAAAATGTTAGTGTTAATTCATGACAAGATGGTAGAAGAAAATGAGACTTTTAAAGAAATCATATCAGACAAGGCTACTCAACGAGCCACATTAATCATGTCTGGACTTTTCTTCTTCTTTCAAATGACTGGCATCACAGCCATTTTATTCTATGCTGTTGATATTTTTGAGGTGGGTTCTAGTTTTATTTTAGCGCCAAAATTAAATTCTTATTTTTTTTAGGCAGCAAATTTGGGAATCAACGCAACATTAGCATCAATATTGATTGGAGGACTTCCAATTGTTGGTACCATTATATCTGCACTATCGATTGAGAAACTAGGCCGAAAGATGCTCCTTTTAATTGGCATAATTCCGATGATCGTTTGCTTGTCAATTCTTGGAACCTACTTTAGTTTAATGAACGCTGATCCTGCTCAAGTCAAGAATATCGGCTTTCTACCCGTGTTAGCACTTTCTCTCTATGTTTTAACATTTTCAATTGGTCTAGGACCAATTGTATACGTTCTTCATGGTGAAATCTTCTCGAATCAAGCAAAACCTTTTGCAGCTCCAATGGGGAGATTCGTAAATTTTTTCTTTTCTTTTGTTATAGCGATTGCCTTTGTGCAGTTAAGAGATGCAATTGGAGATGGTCCTACGTTCTTTTTATTTGCATTTGTTTCATTTTTAGCTACATTATTTATTTTGATTTTCGTTAAAGAGACCAGAGGCAAAAGCTTCCCTGAGATTCAAGAATTGTTGAGGGAACCGGTAAATTTAAAATGTTGTAGCAAAAAATATAATGAATAAAATATAATTAATAAATAAAATACTTTCTAATAAATAATAAAATACTAATAAAGTACTTTCTGTTAGTATCTTCAGTATTTCAAATCTTTGGTTTGTCATAAACTCGACTTAGACGAGACTTAGAGATATTTTTGGCGCCAAAGAAATACAACGCGATTGATCGCATACTTTTAATCAGGTCGCGATTCTTACGCATGCATTTATTATTGAAAAATTATTTGACGGAAAATTTCAAAGAAAAAACTAAATTCATAAATAAATTCAATTTGGTGGAAAATTAATCTCAAATTAGTGTAGAATCACTTAATAAGTTATCTCAGTGTTCCTCACGTTAAAGGATCAAGCGTAAAAGTCTTCAAAATGTTGAAATATCTTGTTGGGCAAAGTAAGTGTTATATTTTTGTTTTTAAATATCAATGGGATTCAGTTCAGCTTTGAGATCAGAAAAAGAAGTGGTTGAGTGACATACATCCAAAATAAACCCTTAAACTTTCAAACATCAAGTGTATTCAACAAATTGATTGCTTCATTCTACGCCCACTTTCTTCAAAATCAATAACTTTAATTTGTATGATTCATTGTTATGAAAGGTTTTGGTTTGATTTCTGGATTTTCACTAATCCAGCTACTTGATGGTCGAATCCATCCAAGTCGTAGTCTCCTTGAAACTTGTCATGATGCAAAAATGTGAAAAAGTATTGATTTTTAGGATATACTTTGCCGAGTTGCGCAAACGAAAACACATGACGTCATTTTTTGTTTACTTCCGATTTCCTTATCATTTAACAAGTAGTTCCTTTGAGACTGACTAATTTCATGATAAATAATGTTTTTAATGCAAATACCTCAACTGACAACTAACCAGAATGTATTTATTCGTGTTTTTAGAAATTATGAATGAGGTCGTCAAGTACAAGGGACCTCAGAAAAAAGCAGCTGCCGGAAAAACGGCTCAAGCTGTTGAATGGAGAGTGTTGGTGGTGGACAAACTATCTATGAGGATGGTGTCTGCTTGCACCAAGATGCACGATCTTTCAGCTGAAGGTATCACTAGTGAGTATAAGTTTTGTACACAAAATCTTTTAAAAATATTTACTTACAATTATTAAAAACTAATATAACACTTTTAGTTGTCGAGGACATCCACAAAAAGCGTGAACCATTGGGTACCATGGAAGCTGTCTATTTGATCACTCCATCAGAGGACTCTGTTCGAGGTTTGATTCGTGACTTCGAGAGCCCCAATCGTCCAATGTACAAGGGCGCCCACGTCTTTTTCACCGAAGGTATGAAATCCTTAAGTGTTTTCATGTTTGCACACCTCGCAATAATTTCCTCAAATTTGAAATGCAATAATTAGAAAAAAGCTATTAATATCGATTTTCTTGAAGCCAAAGGACGAAAAATTTTATTGAAAGGTCAAGCAAAATATTGATTAAAAACCACCTCCAGCTCTAAATTCTAGAAACATTTCAAATTCTTTATTGAGTTCAGATGAAAAAATTTTCTTTTGAAATTTTACCACTTCCTAATATGATCTATTATTCATTGAATTGTTTTCTGATTGAATTCAGCGCTGAAAGACGATTTATTTGAGATTCTGAAGCGCTCAGCGGCTGTTAAGTACATGAAAGCTTGCTCAGAAATCAATATTGCATTTATTCCGTACGAGAGACAGGTGAAGACCATTTTTGTTAGAAATTAACCTATTTAAACATGCAAATTGTAAAGTCATGTCTAACATATAAAAATATCCTGGTGGTGGTTTCTCCTTCTAACAGCTAATCTCTCGCTGCGCTTCTTCATTCTTCAAGTAAAATAACCCAAACTATCCTAAAACATGGAATTTGGTGTGCCACTAATATACTGTACATTTGATATTAATCCAACTAACCTAAACTAATCTTAGCCCACTAAATGTTAATTTGCAGTGTGTCCCGAGGAGCTCTTCAACGACATCTGCAAGTCGTGCGCCGCGCGTAAAATCAAAACGCTCAAAGAGATCAACATCGCTTTTCTACCCTATGAGTGTCAGGTGTGTGTTGTTTATCAACTCACCTAATTTTTATCCGCCTGCTGCCCCTTTTGGAGAATGGCACTGTTGAAAGTATTTTTTTGTTGTTTTTGTGGATGGTTTTCAAGGATTTGATGAAATTTTGGATTAAGCAGGGTTTCTAGGCGATTTTTATCTTGGAAAAATGACTTGAAGCCTAGGAGGGTGATATCAGTCCTTCTAAAAGTGTAAAATTACCTGGAAACTTTTGTAAAACCATTTTTTTGACTCTCTAAAATAATGGAAGGATATTGAATGGTTTTTTGTTATTTGTGCTCGATAAGAATGATTTTAAACTTAGAAATGTGATACCGATCATTTGAAGAGTGTAAATTGCTATTTAATCATGGAAAACCTTTCTTCTTGTTAAATATCAATGATGAGAAGGATTTTACTGATTTACTCTTGAAAAAAAGAATTTCAAGCCAAAAGGGCGACACCAATCCTTTGAAAAGTGTAAAATAGTCTCAAATTGATGAAATTTCATCTTTGGGTCGTAAGAATCCTCAGTGCTCCATATTTGGAAGCTAGTTTTGTAAATATTCTCCACAATTGTAAATAACTAAAAAATTATCCAAAATAATTCGCAAAAAACCTCAAAAAACCATATAAACTTTCGACAGTGCCATTTTGTTTGGTTTTTGTTAAATGTCTCACTGATTGTTTTTTCCTGTTTGGACTAATTCACTAATTCATTGACTAATTGATTAATTTACACCTGGTTTGAAAATATTTGCAGTAATTTGAAATAATTGAAGTAATGTGAAGTAATATTTGATATATTTGGTATTTGGGTTCTTGTTTTTGTGTTCGCAGCCCGGCCGCATGCTTTAAAATTGTTTTGGAAATTGTTGGGGTGCGGGTTTTGGTCTAGGGCTCAGTTCTTTGGGGTTTTTGGGCAATTTATTGAATAAATTTTTGTGTGTCATAATTTTAACTTTTTGAATATCTAAGGTGTAATACACCAATAAATTTATCAATGGATTTTGATGTACAAGATTTATTTTCAAAGCACTTTTTATACTTCTTTGTGTTATGATCGTTAGAACTGTTAGTATGTCATCATCTGGTTTATCAAAACCTTGACTGAATGGTGTAAATCTGGTGTAAATATTGTAAAAATATATTATTCCTTTTTTTTTTTCACTTTTTGTGTTTATTTGAATTTTTTTGGCGCCAATTATCATCCTTAAATCAGTTAAGGAATTTTCAGCTAAATCAAAGATTTTTAGTAGCTCAAAAGCTTTACATGAATTTTAATAAAATGTATTTGATTTTTTGGCGCCATTTCTTGCATATTGTTACATTCTCACAATCTCCCTTTTCAAAACTAAAAGCACCAAAAATCCTGCATTGAAAACCCTCTGACCATCAAATCTGCACCTCCACTTCCACATAAAACCTAAAAACTTCCTAGTCTTGCAAAAACTAACCAAACAATGAAAATGCATCACCTTCTATCTCTGTTCTCTGTTGTACAAAAAAATTACATTATTCTGTGTGTCACAAGCCCACAAATTGCCGTTTCTAATTGCTCTCTCTTCCGTTCGTGGTGCAATTCGCGCTCGTCGCCCCTCAAAACACTCTTACAGGTTTTCTCGCTGGATTCTCCGGAAACATTCCAATGCAGTTACTCGCCAGCTTTGGCTAGCGCCCGTCTCGGCAACATGGAGCGAATTGCCGAGCAAGTGGCCACACTTTGCGCCACTCTGGGCGAGTATCCATCCGTACGTTACCGCAGCGATTGGGAGCGCAATGTGGAACTGGCCCAGCTAATTCAGCAGAAGCTGGACGCCTACAAGGCCGATGAACCAACAATGGGTGAGGGTCCCGAAAAGGCGCGCTCACAATTGTTGATTCTGGATCGTGGCTTTGATTGCGTTTCTCCATTGCTGCACGAGTTAACGCTACAAGCGATGGCCTACGACTTGCTGCCCATTGTCAATGATGTGTACAAGTTTACGGCAGACGCCCAGGGCACCGAGAAGGAAGTGCTTTTGGACGAGAATGATGAGCTGTGGACCGAGTTGAGGCATCAACATATTGCTGTTGTTAGCACCAGTGTCACTGGCAAGTTGAAGAGCTTCACTGAGAGCAAGAGGATGACTAGCACTGATAAGGCGAGCATGAGGGATTTGTCACAGCTGATCAAGAAGATGCCGCAGCATCAGAAGGAGTTGAGCAAGTACTCGACGCACTTGCATTTGGCAGAAGATTGCATGAAGTCGTATCAGGTGGGTTTTTCTGAAAGGGTGGGATATTTGCAAAATTAACTATTTTGAAAGATTTAGATTTTTAAAATATTTTAGAAGATTTTTGTTATATTTTTCAATACTTAAGTCATATTTAGCAAATTTTTATAAAACTAGATAATTTCAGAAACATTTAAAAAAGAAAATTTGATAATATACCATAAATCAAAATATCATTTAACGACAAATTTCATAAATTGAAATGAAGTAAAAAATGCACTCTTCAAACCATTTATAAACATCTTACAATAATCCTTGTGCCACTTAATTTTCATTCAACAGGGATACGTTGACAAGTTGTGCCGCGTTGAACAAGATTTGGCAATGGGAACAGATGCTGAAGGCGAGAAAATCAAGGATCATATGCGCAACATCGTGCCAATCCTTTTGGACACCAGCATCTCTAACTACGACAAGGTTCGAATCATCGCTTTGTATGTGATGACAAAGAACGGAATCACTGAGGAGAATTTCACAAAATTGGTTACTCACGCTCAAATTGAGCCCAGAGAGAAAGAAATGGTTTTGAATTTGGCCAATTTGGGAATCAATGTGCTTTCTGATGTGAGTATAAAATAAAATAATTTTAGCATTATATTATATGAATTTGAACAATTTTATTTTATAGAGCAACCGCAAGAAACAATATGTCATCCCACGTAAAGAACGCATCACTGAGCACACCTACCAGATGTCTCGTTGGACCCCAGTGATCAAGGATCTCATTGAGGATGCAATTGAGGAAAAACTTGACCAGAAGCATTTCCCATTTTTGTCTGGCGGTCGCTCTCAAAATACATCTTTCGCTGCTCCAACCAGCGCTCGTTATGGACACTGGCACAAGGAGAAATCTCAAGCAGCCATGAAGAACGTCCCAAGGCTGATTGTCTTTGTGGTTGGTGGAATGAGCTTCTCCGAAATGAGATGTGCTTACGAAGTCACCAACGCGATCAAGAACTGGGAAGTTATTATTGGATCTTCACACATTCTTACACCAGAAAGCTTCTTGAGTGATCTTGGCGCCATCTCTAAGGATGATTAAGCTGTTTGAACAAGTTTTGAGGTTAAATATGAAGTGGACGTTTTTTTATTTATTTTGTTAAGAAGATTCTATTTTTGCTGTGTTTTTTGATGCAATTAACCAAAAATAATTTTTATTATGGCGGGAAAGTTGAAATCTCTCCTGGAATTATTACGATGCATCACACATTGATTAGGTTTTATTTTTAAAGTCCAGTGTTCAATGAAGTATTTACACCAGTTTCCCGCCAAAAACATGATTTTCAGCTTTTTTGGTTAAAAGCTTAATTTTTAGTAAAATAGTTTGAATATTTTATGATAAGTCATTTATTAAAAAGATTGTTGTTTGAAAAGTTATTAGTCCAGAAAGTGAAACTATTTATTTCATGTGAAAGATTTGGTTTATTCAATTTAAATAAAAAATTTAATAAATCAAATTCTCCACAAAGAGCATGTTAAATATTCAATTTAAAACTCAAAGTAAATTAAGAAGTACTTTTTCATATGAATGGCATTTAGAGTTTTCAAAGAAAAGTCGCTTTTCCATTTTTCTCTTGAACATTTAAAAAAAAATTGCTGAACTACTAACAAAAATTAGTAAAAGAAGCTTTTCATTAAAATTTTCATTCAATAACATAAACAACAATTAAGTTTCGCTAATAAACTCTCGTTGTAATTATTTTTGTAGCTATTTTGACATTTAATCAATTAAAAGATTAAAAACATTTAAGATATAGTTGGAAGGATCCTTTGAGGGTCCTTAAAGTCTAGGCAAGAAAATTATGTTTTTTTGATCTTCGTCTATAAGTCTATACCTAAATGTTACGCAGAAAACTTACTCTTCGTACCTTTTCCTATAAAACTGTAAAATTCCTATTATAGGAGTGCTTCCGTGAAATGTGTCTTTAAATTAATACTGGACATAAATTATGGAAGCCCCCTAAATCCTGTATTATTTTCTGTTAGATGATCCACTCAGTAAAAGTGGAAGAAACTTTAGGTAGGAACACATTTTAAAATCAATAAATCAAAATATTTAAACGAAATTATTGTTTCAACCATTTAAAACTTGTGACGTCATAATATAAATGTTTGAAAAACTACGCAACTATTTTAGTTCAAAATTCAGCAGAATATGTCTATTATACGATAAATGCATTCTTGCTTAGATGTGATTTTAAGTAAAACTTGTAAAATGTAGCGTTAGAGCAATAAAACCTTAATTAAAAGCGAAGAAAGTTAGACGTGCAGTGATTTACTAGAGAAGGTATCAAGAAAGATTCAGTTGAGCTAAGAAAGATCATGTAGAAGATCAGTTATAATAAGCTAAAAAAGAAGATTTGTTTCTCGGAAAGCAAAAAAAAAGAATTGATAAAGAGTAAATTTGAGTATTTTGCGAAAAAGATAATGTCAATTTGATTTATTTCTATATTTAAACAAAGTTATAACTTAAATTTAAGAAAAAATTATATATTAATCAGTTGACGCAATGTAAGTTGAGCGAGTATTAAACACCAAAAAACACAAAAAATATTTCTCTGATAGTCGAAAAATTAAGGATGCGGCAAAATAACAAAACAAACCACATATTAAACAATTATTAAAGTTTACTAAGCATTACAGAAATTTAAACGGTATTGCATTATATTGAAGAATTTCGAGAGTAAGAATAAAAAAAAATCTTAGAAAAACATAGAAAATTGTTGTTTTGATTGTAATTTTTTTTTTCATGATTTTGAGCTATTTTGAGATGTTTTGGTTTTTTATCAAGAATAAGCTGTTTTTGCATTAAGAGACATTATTTACATTTTTTAGATTAGAGCTTTTTGTCCGTTGTTTTTTTTAAGGGGCAGGATTTAAATTTTCCAAAACTTGGAATGTCAATATTTTACCATTAAAGTTCTCAAAACCAAGACAATACCTGTAAGCAATAGCGTTAAAACATGAACCCCCTAACTGCCGCCCAGCACTGATAACCTTTGCCAAATCTGTTTCAAAATATTTTAATAATACGTGTAGTGGAGCCAATGCTTTTAATCATCTTCTTTCTCTCCGTTCGATTGGATCGTTTCATTTAGCTCCTAAATTTCTTGAAGTTTAATCAGAAAAATCTTCAGAAAAAATGTCTTCAACAAAAGAAAAAGTTTTGCTTGCCTATTCTGGAGGCTTGGATACATCTTGTATATTGTTGTGGTTGCTAGAAAAGAATTATGAAGTGATTTGTTTCATGGCCGACGTTGGGCAGGTGGAAGATTTTGACGCTGCTAGAGCAAAAGCATTGAAGATTGGAGCTACTGACGTGAGTTTTTGAATTTTTATTGAGAACCAAGTCCGATTACTTGAAGATATTAAAATTTCTAAAATAAGCTACAAAAAAAAGCTTCATTTCGTTCGTATCAGGAATTTTTATATTTAGGTAGAGATATTCAAATTTATAAAATCAGCTTCTAAAATTCTGAGAGTTATGAACTATATGAACTATATACTACTGGAAACAATTTTAATTAAACTGCTTTTGAATTCAAAATAGAAGAAAAATCTAAGGAATTTCTTAACTCTAATCATCAGTTTTCTAGTTCAAGGTAATGGTTAAAGCAAATATTTCATTCACATCAACATTGTTTAGAGCAATTACTTAATTTGTTTGCTAATGTGTGATAAGAATTATTATGCTTATTCAAAAATCTGTCCCCAGAGAGAAATATTTGAACTACAAGCTCCGTGTCAACAGTAATCGTTTTATTAAAAGTAATCGCTTTATTAATAAATAATTAAAATAATTAATTTGAATGTTCAATTTGTCATTAAAATTGTTTTGGTTGGAGATTAATCAAAAATGTTGATTTGTTTGCGAATTGTTTGTAGTGTTAGAGGTTGTTGATTATCTGCACTTAAGTAAGATTGTTACGGATCTTTTTCCTCATTATATAATTATGTTATGCAATCTCTGTTTATGTTTAAAAAAACATTTCAAAGCTTCTTGAGCAGAATTTTTACAATAGAAAGTTTTGTTTGAAGATTCCAGTGAAAACAATATTTGCTTTAAAAATACTTATATTTGTTCAAGATATCAACATTTAATCAAAAAACAACAAAATTCCTTCAACATATCCTAAACAGTACATTTTTTCCATGCCTTTAGGTCATTGTCAAAGATTTGAAACGTTTTTTCGTGGAACGATTTGTTTGGCCATCAATTCAAATGGGATTGCTTTACGAGAATCGTTACTTGTTGGGAACTTCTCTTGCTCGGCCATGTATTACCTCCAGTTTGATTGACGTAGCAAAAGAAACTGGATGTAATTACATCTCTCATGGAGCCACAGGAAAAGGAAATGATCAAATAAGGTTCGAGCTAAGCGCATATGCCTTATTTCCAGAGATTAAGGTAAGATTTTTAACTTAAAATGGTTTACCCTAAAATGAAACCAAGTGAACTAAAACCTTTTAGCTAAACACAATACTTTTTTTAAATCATAGGTTATTGCCCCATGGCGTAACGTTGAATTTTGTGAGCGCTTCCAAGGTCGCAATGATCTCCTGGAATATGCCAAAGTAAACGGTATTCCAGTCCCAGTAACTTTGAAGGCACCATGGTCAATGGATGCCAATATCGTTCACATCAGCTACGAATCAGGTATTCTTGAAGATCCGGCACAAATTGCTCCACCAGAAATGTTCATGATGACTCAAAGCCCTCAGTCTGGCCCTGATAATCCAACAAAACTTGAAATTGTTTTCTCTAATGGGTTACCAGTCCGTTGTTCAGAATTATTGTCAGGAAAGACTCTTGAGCAGCCAATTGACATCATGAGCTACTTAAATATGGTTGGAGGACAACATGGTGTTGGAAGAATTGATATTGTGGAGAATCGATTCATTGGATTGAAATCCAGAGGAGTTTATGAGACACCGGGGTGTACCATCTTATTTGCAGCTCATCAAGATCTTGAGATCTTCTGTATGGACAAGGAAGTGTTGAGAGTTAAGAACTACTTGGCTGTTAAGATGGCAGATTATGTTTATAACGGATTTTGGTTCAGGTGAGGCAATTTGTATTTTATTCTTATAAATTTGCGTGTTCACAATTAAATCCTAACAAAAAATTATTCAACTATAATTGTTCAATTCCAACTTGGTGATAACTCTGGCGATTATAAGTGATAACTGTGGAAAGACATTCGTGATATTTTCACAAATCAACAATTCACTTATTTTCCTTTGGCAAAGAATTGACATCATGAATGATTTTATTTTAAATTGTCCATAATCCAAGGTAAATAGTAAGATACATTAGTATACACAGCAGGAAGGGCATATTTTCCACAAGAAGGAACACCAACTGATACCAAACCAAGCAAATAATAGCGAGGCTCGTCGATGTCAGAACCCATTACTTTCATTAATGGTCCACCTAAAGATAATTGATATGCATGATGTTTTTATGATAAATAATTGTATAATAACTATAAGTTATAACTAACCTGAGTCTCCATTGCAAGAATCTTTGCCTTCGACTCCTCCTACACAAATCTGTCCATCTGTGAATTCATACGTTTTCAGTTGTTCAATTCTGTGGCATTCATTAAGCTCAACAATTGGAAGCTGAAAAAATTGGTGATCAGCTAATTTTAATGAGCAGAGCGTTTTTGAAGCTTTTCAGGAAATTAAATCAAATATTCTTACTACGACAGCTTGAAGTACAGAAGAAGTTTTTGGATTGTCAATATCGAAATATCCCCAGCCTAAATTTTATTTATCATGAGATATTGTTCATAAGATACTTTATATGCTACTTGCCTGCAACCTCAATATTTTCACTGAAAATTTTAATATACTATAATATCCCGAAAAATAAATTATAAATCTAACCTGACAAAGCTCTTCCTCAACTGATGAGCTTGTAGCAAGCAAATTGGTGCAACCCAATGCGAGAAAACGGCTGCTTCATTTAACTCAATCAAAGCAATATCATTCTTGAGAGTCTTTTCTTCATATTCTTGGGGGATGATAATTCTCTTGGGATACCTTATTTGAGGAGGGTCTGCACAGTTACTTCCTTCACAATCTTCCAGGGTGTTCAAATTATGCTCGCCAAGCTTTATTGTAACACTGTAGGGAGTTGAAGTAGATTGTTGACAATATACTTATCATATATTTTGTACTCACATTGACTCGGGAGCTTTCAAACCATATACGCAGTGACTAGCTGTTATCACATATCTGATGATAAGAAATATTATTAAAGATCAAATTGTATTCGAGATTTTACCTTTCATGAATTAGTGATGCTCCACACTCATAGCTCAATTTCAAACCTTCTTCATCTCCTTGTAATTTTTAATTAATGGAACAGTGAACAACAATTGGCGTTAAATAAGATTTTAATTTCAATAATTTTGGCTTAACTAATTACAAAGAAAATCAATTTGTAACAACAAATTTTTTAAAACTTAGGTTTAATAGAGGTTTTTTTCGACCTGATACTTATTTAAAATTCTGTTTAATTTTGATGGTTTTTAAAGTAGATTCTAAAAGCTAAATCTTACTTATAAATCCAAGATGAGCGATCCATGGATACTGCCCCAAAGCCGCATTTTTACCACCAATAATTCGATCACTATAAGAATGTCCACATACTTCTTTTGTTTTTGGCCAATTCGGATGACTAAAAGGATCATTCGATTCAACGAGTAAAACCAACACGAATTGGATTAAAAGTATTGAAAATTTCATTTAACTCGGGAATTCGTAAGCAGTTCACCTGTTTAAGTAACAAATGTTTCTGATGATTGAAACAAAATATTAACTACTGAATTTTTTTTATTAACGAAATCAATGCGCAAAAAATTGGCATGACAAAATTTGTAATTTGGAAGTTGAGAGATATTTTACCTTATCAGCTTTTTTCAAATAGAAATCAAAAAGCTCGAAACGCTTTCAGACTAATTGATTTTTTTAAAAATAATTTTCATAAATTTAATTTTTCAGCCCCGAAGCAGAGTTTGTCAAGAAATGTTTAGAAGACTCTCAAAAGTTTGTTTCCGGAAAAGTTGTTTTGGAAATCTACAAAGGCAGCATTTCAGTGGCTTCTCGTGAATCATTAACCACAAACTATAATCAAGAGCTCTCGTCTATGAACGTGCATGGTACTTTAAGTCCTTACGCAGCCACAGGATTCATCGAGATCAACGCGATCAGATTGAAGGAATGGTATCGAGTTCAAGGAAATGCAGCAAACTTTATCAACATGAAGGGATTAACTAAAGGATTTTCAAATGTTCAATTCAACTTGTAAAGTAAAAAAAAAAGATAAACTGGATTTTGTTGATCAAATAAAGAACTAAAAAACTTTAAATTTTATCTGATTCTAATAATTATTTGTAAACATTATAATCTGCGGAGATTAATTTAAAAATATTTTTTGAAAAATCTGTATGATTCCAAAAAGTTGGTGACCGGTTTACAAACCAGCAAGTCAATATCAGTCTTCATAAATAATGTGACTTTGAATATAACATACATCTAATAAAAATAACATTTGTTTTCACAACCACATTTGGACCATGGTCGGCATTCAGGAAGGACAAAAATCCTGACCGTTCCTGGACTCATATCGTGTCGTCTGTGCTCTTTGGCAGCTAATTAGGTTTAATTAATGTTGATCGACAGCCAGTTTTCACAGTTAAGTAGAACAATGAGCGCTATCGTTCGTAATCCGTAAGCAATCCAAACAGAATCTTATCTATATATGCTTATTTGAGCTCATATAACTGTGGTGGAATAAAAGTTTGAATTTGTTTGAAATAAAAGTTTCAATTAGATTGACGGGAGCTAGAATAGTGAAAAGACTTGTTTTTCTACAAAAATAATGTCTTCAAATTGTAAAAAGTATCCACAATTTTTATATACGTTCTGTGGTAAGCTTAATGTTCATCCGTTGCATATATTGATAATAATTATTGTTTTTTCAGTTAATGGCGGCGCTTTTTCCCTGGGAATATTACTTGCTTGGTCAGCTGTGGCTGGTCCGGAGTTGACAGCAGAAGGGAATGCTTTAAAGATGGATTGGCCAACTTTTGCGATTATTGTGGCCATGATGCCACTTGGAGGAGCATTCATATCAATTTTTATTAGCTATGTGAACAGCATAATTGGTACTCGATTAACGCTGATAATTGCTGGTGTGGTTCTTATTGTTGGATGGATACTCATAACTTTTGCTAACAGTATTTGGATGCTCATGCTTGGAAGATTTTTAACTGGATGTGCAGGAGCCACGGCTTGCAACACAGTTCCACTTTATGTTGGAGAGATCGCATCAACAGAAATTAGAGGAATTCTTTTGAGCATATTTCAGCTTTTTCTATCGTTCGGTACATTTTTTGTTTTCATCCTGGGATATTTTTGGAGTTTATTCGTGATCAATCTAGTCTTTGGCGGTGTCGCTGTTTTACAAACAATTGCACTAATTTTCATTCCTGAATCTCCCACATTTTTAGTAAGTTTTGAATTTCGATACATTTTTGAAGAATATCTAATCGTAAAAATATATTTATTTTTAAGGTTAGTAAAGCAAAAATGAAAAGTGTTGAATTTTCACTACAAAAACTACGTGGGAAACACTTTGACTACCAAGAAGAGGTTAAAATGCTGCAATCAGAAAATGATCGTTCAATCGTAGGTAAATCATCTTTCAAAGAAGTGTTTACAGACAAAGCCACTCAAAAAGCCTCAGTGATCATGTTTGGATTGTGGTTCTTCTTCCAAATGACTGGTATTAATGCCATTTTCTTCTACACTGTCGATATATTCGAGGTTATTCGATATTACTTAATACAGTAATGAAGTATAATTTTAATTCAAATTATTTTTTAGGCAGCACACATTCAACTTGACCCTAAAATAGCAACCATAATCATCGGAATACTACCAATCGTTGGAGTGTTAGTATCAGGATTTTCCCTAGAAAGATTCGGCAGGAAAATCTTATTGATCGTTGGATTGATCGCTATGACCATCAGTTTGTTAGCAATTGGAATCTACTTTCATTTGCTGAGTATAGATCCCAATTATGTCAAAAATTTCAGCTTTGTACCAGTTTTATCATTAAGCACGTTTGTGTTATTCTTTTCTGTCGGAATTGGTCCCGTAACTTACGTTCTGCATGGGGAAATATTCGCAAATCAAGCTAAAGTTTATGCAGGCGCTATAGGACAAGTTATCAGTTTTGTCCTTACATTTTTCCTTGCAATTGCATTCGTTCAGTTGAGAGAAGCCATGGGAGATGGACCTTGTTTTTATATTTTTGCATTCATCTCATTAGTTTCAGTCTGGTTTGTTCACATTTTTGTACAAGAAACTAAAGGCAAGACCTTAAATGAAATTCAAGATATGTTAAGAGATTCGTGATTCGATTTGGTCAAATTGTAGAAAATATTATAATAGAGCTCGAATCAGTTGGCCCACCGCTTTATCTGAATTTATTATCTTAACACAGTCATAAAGAAGGCAATCTAAACTTTTCGAATTTCTTATCTGTATACGGTAACTTGGAAGTAAAATGTCATAACATAAATTTAATCTTATCAATATTGTTCTCCATTATGATGCAGTATACTCACTACTCATATCATACTGGTAACTTCTTAGCTTTAAGTACGATGGATAAATGAAAATCCTTAAAAGCTTTCTTGATTATCCAAAAATTGTAAATCTATTTTTAAAACTCCTTTAATCCACAAAAGTTTATTCAGAAACTAGGAAAATAAATTAAAATGAAACACTAAACGCATTTTTTTCATTATTTCTTTCGAAATCTTTGTACAATTTACCATTTTTTATTATTTTTCAGCGTAAAAAATAAAGTTTTAACAAAGTTCTTCTGACAGTTCATGCTTCACAATCAAAATATCAGTTATCAGTTATTATTTGCAGTTCGATCACTCAACGTGACTTAAATTTATAAATGTATGTAGAATAGTAAGTAGTAATTTTACAAAATTATATTGTGGAAAGAACAAAAAATTCCAAAACAAAAAAATTTTAATTTCCATTCAAATTGTATCAAAAATTATAATATAGCTTCCCCAGCTACAAGCCAATAATTTTTTAAGCTGGAGAAACTCTAGAAACTTTAATTTTAAATTTAATTTAACTTTTTTTAGCACACTGTTTAAATTTATGAGCTATAACAGTATTAGCAGTTTATATCTTAATATTTTGGGTTCGTTCAAAAATGACGTCACATTCTGCTTAGATAATAAAACAAAATGTGCAGGCCGTTGAAAAAATACACAAGTTCTTAATAAACAATAAAAGAAATAATGGAAGTGACATCACGAAAGAATTTCCATAAAATTTCCAAGGTCAAGGTATGAAAATTAGGTGTCGTCGTAGTAGCACTATTTAAATGTTCATTCAAATCAAGTATAATAAAACATATACATAATAATAACTCCAAAATGTCACTCTTCATGAGTGATGATCGACACCTGCTCATAACATACCTTAACATATATTAAACAGAGTTAACGTAAACATTTAACGAATAATTCAGCTTATTCGACGTCTTCTTGAGAAATCAGATTGTTGTAGCACATTTTTAAATCTTTTTTTTGGAATGAGCTGTGATTCAAAAAATTCCTTAACTTTCCAATCCCTAGCAACAGTTCAGCTATTCATAATTCAGTAGCGTAATTCATCAGTCCATCCTTTATCACAATCTCTTTTTTTTAGTTCTTTTCATAATTTTTACCACTTTTCACCATTTCCATAATTTTAAACCAGTTTTCTGAAGTTCTAGATGAATGTTTATTAATTGCAGGCTAGAATCTCAAGAGGTTGTAATACTATTTTGTCATAGAATCCTTCACACTTTCAGGCTGTACAAGACTGGGATCCTATTCTATTAACTTACAAGTACTTAAAAGTACTTAGCTGTACAATGGAGGTACTTTGGGGTACATGAGTGTACTAGGGGGTAGGAGTATACATAGGAGGACGCTACTGTCTATTGAATCCATTGTTGAACTGGTTGTTTGTCGGTCGATTTGTGGGAGGAGCCTGACCGCCGGGCCGACTAGAGTAATTAAATTAAGAAATAAAACAAAGGAAATTATAAATAATGAAAAAATAAAATTTACACAAAACTAACTGAAAATACTACTTAAGGGAATAAAATCAGGTGACGACATTTTATTTAATTTTTGGCACCTGATATTTACAACCTTGGTCTAAATACTTAAAATATTTCAAAAAAAACTAAAAAGCAAAGTAAGAGCATTCTCAGATACAAGCAAAATAAGTTAAATCGACTATTGTGCATAAGAAAATCTGAAATTCAAAATTTTTTCGAAGTGTTTTTATTTCAAATAAAAGCTGAAAAATCGCTAAATGTCGCTAAAGTTCAAGCTAAAATCAAAGCAAATGTCAAATAACAAAAAAAATCATGCGACCAAAATGCCCAAAGCTTAAATAAAAGCAATAAATAATTAATTAGCATTCTTCATCAAACTCAGTGTGTAGTTTTTCAATCATCTTTAATGTTATATTCCCCTTTATTTCATTAATTATCATTTTTAATCATTAAAGTATTTTATTTGTTGTATATTAATGTTTTTTATATATATATATTTTGCTCATATAATGATTAAAATTATACTTGATGGCCATTTAGCCAGCACTCTCTTCAGTTGATTACTCTATTAGTCTAAAATTGTATTACTTGTCTCAATATTATTTTTAATTTAACATGAACTACTGCGAATTAAATATATTTATGAATAAAATATCTTTTACTTGCTTCTGTTCGATTTTTCAATTGAAATTGCTTTTGAAATCAAATTTAAGTTAAATACAATGATTTTAATTGAGCTTAAAGGATTATTCTGGTCAGTATAGTTTTTGGTACTTCAATTTACCATTTTGAACTGAATAATCTTCAAAACCTTTGAAAGCTGTAAAGTAACACAAAACTTTAAATTAAAATTGAATTTTCCAATATTTTTACACAAAAAGTGAGAATCAAAATAATTTCCAATTCGTTGCAATTTTACAACAAAGTAAAACTAGTAAAATACGTACATGAAACCAAGGAGTATATAATAAAGTATGTTATTATAAACTCCTTGCATGAATCTGGAAAACCATGAGCTTAGAAACGAAATGACTTGCTAGAACGCTATTCTATGTACAATCTTTATAATATATGCAATCCTTACTAAATACTCTTAGCTTTAAAATGTTTAGTTAAATGTTTGCTAAATAAATGCCACAGGGGTTAATGTAGAACAAGAGAGTGATTGAAATATGATAAAATGGTTGAATGACTGTTTGGCATAAATTTAGACATTTAATTCATACAAGTTTTGTCATTAAACACTAGAGAAAGAAATTTGAGGAGAAATTTCAGCGGAAAAGCTTTTTAGAATTTTTTCTTTGAAGTACACCTCAAAACATACATGAATGATTACATACAATGAAGTTAACCATCAAAGCAGTTTCTGACATGTATATTTATTAGATATTTCATTTTTTCGTGCATTTTTCCTCTTTTTTAACAAACTAAACAATTTATCGAATTACGATAAACGTTTTGACTTTTTAACAATTATATAATGATTCTCCATTCAAAGATTAACAATAATTATAGCTTTCTGGGTACAACAGCAAATATATATCGTGGGGGATATCTTTTTTACACATTTATGTTGTGAGGGGTAGTGTTATTGCGAGAAAATTATCAAAAATATTTTATTTTATTTTAATGCAAAGTGATCGCAAGTGATCGTAGGGTAGTTGAAGGTGATCGCGTGATGTTTTTTTGTTCATACTTCAAGAATCAAGATAGATCAATTGATTTACTGATTTAAACGCGAACTACAATCAAATGAAGGTGGTCACAACCGATCACAAAGCAGAAATGCATTTTAAAGAAATCAAAGAGAATTGAAATGTTTAATTTAATTTTAATTTTTACAAAGCCGTGCCATTATTATTTAACTGACACTTATATATTTGTTTTGAAAGATTGCTCTGTGGTAGCGTGCAAATACACCAATTTACTAGACATTGAGTGCAGTTTGCATGGGAAATCAGGACTGTCGCGATATAATACTGATTTTTTTATTCAATTGAATCAAACTCAATTTTCGCTAAAATTTCGAAATATATCCGAAAAGCATCTTTTAAATATTTTCTTTAAATCGATTATAATTTGTCAACAAGGCTATCGCTACAATTTTTAAATATATATTCTCTGCGTAATGTTTTTAAGTGTTAATTTTTCTTTGAACTCATCTACTTAATCAGGTCAACCATTTGTAGGAAAAACAGGTCATTTCAGAGCGATTTTCCTGCAAACGGAAGTTTGTTTTGTAAAATAGACATTTATAGTGGATTTTAAATGCTTTTCTGATTAGATCTTTCCGTCTTAATTAAAATTCATCTTAAGTTATTGGTTCCACAATCTGTTTTTCACTCGGGATTTTCGAGTATATTCCAGTTTATTCGATTTTTATTTACTTTTATCGATATTAAAGACTTCCTACCACTCGAGATCAATCTAGGGAGATTTTGCTAAACATCTTCTTTTAAAAATTTGAATTTACACTCGAGATTAACTCAGTTTAACTGAGGTTTACTCTACGGTAAACTTCAAAAGCTTGGAAAACTACTAAAAGCAAAATCTCCCCTTTTATTCCGGATCTATCGATCATTTATGGTATATCTTTATGGTATTTTAGACTTGTGTTTTTAGTAAAGCTAGCGTAACATTGAGATGTTCGAAATTTTTGTTGCCATGTTGGGGGATTAAAATATGCAATGAACTTTAATTATACAATTTTAGACATTTAGGGGGAATTAAAAATCTTTTCCATGAATTATCGTTTATCTTGTTGGTAGTAAAAATACTTTGGAAGGTTTTCAGTTTTTTTTGAGTTAAAAGTTAATTGATTAAGTAACTAAAATTTTGTAAAAAATTAATTTAAAGGACTTTTAATTGTTAAAATTAAATTTGTGCGCATTTTAAATGTTTAAATTAATGTAATCAAAATTTTAAGATGATTTTGCCAAATAAAGTTAATTATAATTTTGCGAGGCTAAATAGGAAATAATTTTGGAGGATTATATTGGGTTTTTCACAGTAGCGTAAATAAAAATCTTCGCCACTGTAAAGTCCCAAAAAGCTTAAAAATAAAAAATGATAAAAATGATAACCAAAAAAAATCCGAGTAGTTCTAGCACACTTTAGCAATCGATATCAATAAGAATCTTTAGACACATGAGAATTAGTTACCAATGCATTTTTGAGTTAAGTTAGTTAATTGACATTCTGCTCATCCATGATTAATTTGCAACATCCATGAAAGCGAAAAATGAATTATTGCCACATATACAATTACAACACAAAAGTCGATATGTTAATCAATTATTTGAATATCTCAATTTGCTGGTTAAATTGCTCTTAAATTCTACGGGTTTTACTGCTTTTGCTTAATAGTTTCCCCTCGGGACAATGCTTTTGCACGCTATTCATAATATTATATGTGTTCGGTAAATAATGAGAGCTTTACTTGAACTTGCTGGCGAAGACGTTCGTCAGCTCACTGGTAACTGCGTTTGTAACCGCCTGGCCCACTGCCTGATTGATTTGTTGACGCATTTGTGCTGGCATCTGCAAACCTCCGCCGGCATTGCGACTTAAAATTAAAAGGGTTTTTATGTTTTACTTCAATTATTAGAATTTAGAATCTTTTTTTGCTTGTCTTGGAGCGTACCCGGAATTTTTCTCGAATTTTTTGGTAAAAATGAAAATTATATAAAAAAATTTGCAGGGAAATTGTGAATTTTTGGAGGGAACTTTTTTTAGATTCTTGGGTTCAAATTCGCTTTTCAGGAATGTCGAAAAACTTATTGTTCTGCCAATTTTTCCAAGTTGCCAGAAATTGAAAAAATGTCAAACCAATAAAATTATATTTTTTTCTTAAAAGTTCATGTAAGTTTTCAAAAAGCTCAATATCTTCAAAAGCGCGATTCCAACCCAAAAATCTTAAAATAAATCAAAGAAATTCAAATAAATCCGATAAAATGTCAAAAATTTTGGATGAAAAAAGGGCGATTAATGATCCTACTCCGAAACTATTCAACTAGAAGCCTGCGGGTGCCTTCGAAGACTTTTCACGTGGGCTCAATTTCTATGTAAATACATTTTTTATATAATTTCCATATTCTGTTACTTGTAAGGTTGTGTCTAAATTCTTTAATCTTTTTAATGTCATTTAATGCATAATTACTTTTAGTTTAAACTTTAAAGTTAATCGTTTTTCCATAGTAATTAATTTTTTTGAGAGTACTTTTTTGCATTTTGATTAGTTTTTGGTTAAGTTTTTTTTATAAAGTGTGTTTTTTTTTTGTTCAATGGTTTATTTAACGTCGCCTGGAAATAATTGTTGAAACACAATAAAAATGTAAAATTACGGTCTATATGACAAAACCAAAATGAATAATGAAAAATGAGGATGAGTTTGAGGGTAGAGGGGAGAACAATTAATTATGTTTAAAGGTTATGGCTATTTATGAGTGTTATTTACTGTTTTAGTTGGGCTAATGACTTTACTTTTGTTAAAAATCGGATTAAATTTGCTTAAAATTAGTTTCAACAAGGACCTTGATCGTATATATACTTTAGAAAACTATAATTACACATGCTCATGAAAAAAGATAATAATTGGAGCGATAAAATTTGTTTATTCAAATTATTAACAATTAAATTATTAATTAAATTAATAAGTAAAAATTATTTAAACAGGGACCCGAACCTTTAAAAATTATTTTTTTTAAATTTTAGTTGATATTTGGCGAGATATTTGGTTGAGCTTGTTTGTTCAATTCGAATGTTTTGAGAGCTTGAATTCAGTCTAAAATTTACAATTATGTTGAAGTCCAGAGAATATTTTCACAAATTTTTTAAAAAAAGTGTTGAAATTATTTTGTGCACTATTCAGAATAAATTATCCCACTTCTGTTTTAGTGAATTGAATTGAGATCTAAAAAATAATTAAAAATGTTAAAATTCAAAAAGTCAGTGTATTTGTTTGTTGTTGTCGCCATTGTTCAAGTTTATGAAGTGAAGCTCAAAGAAAGTACTAAGAAGATTGAAGTTTCACTGCAAGTTTAGCCCAAAGTTCTTCATATATTGGAGATATTGTGGAAATAATGAAAAAACGCGAGACCTACTCAAACAGTTTATTGTTCTCCCCTCGAAAAATCGTCAATACATCAAAATTATTAGGAAAATGTTAAAATAAAGTAAAAGGTTAATAATAAATTAGTGAAAAGAAAAAGTCTCAAAGATTTCCTTTAGGAATTTCCAAAAAATCCAAAACCAAGAACAAAACCAAAAAACCATGAACCACTTTGAGCTCTTTTTCCATGGCATGAGTAAATGATTTAAAAAATAATCAAATAATTGAAAAAAATTAAAAACTACACAACAAAAATCCAGAAAGACAAACAAAAGAATGGAAACAAGTCTGGAGAGAAATAATAAAATGTTAAATTTTGAAAATGCTTACGATGGAATGAGAGGTGCTGGCAGAGCTTGTCCAGGGCCGGGTCGACCCCCTGGTAATGGTGGGCCGCCGCCGCCGGGTCTGTTAGGAATTGCGGGCGCTGGACGGCCTGTGGCTGGAGCTGGGGGAGGGCCACGACCACCTTGACTGCCAATCGAGGTCTAAAAAGTTAATTATTTGTTAATTTTCACTTTTGGTGGAAAATATTCAAAATTAAAAAATATCATTGAGTAATCAGATGTTCAATTAATCCAATTAGAATTTTAACACAGTTATAAAATGCATACTTGTTGCACGGGAGCCGCTTTACGTGGTCCACCTGGGCTAGGCGGCGAAAGTCTTGGATTTTCACCCCCAGTTGGGAGCCAATCGTTCTTGATTGGTGGTGGAACGGGGGTGGTGAAAGTAGCCATTGAAACGTCACCTAAAAATAGAAATCATGTTTTAATTTACCAAACTATGGCCTAGATTTTTTTTCAAGGACTCACCAATTATCCTCAAAGCTTCTTTGCAAGCGTGATACATGCGCAGCATCTCTTCTCGTTTGGTGGCTGCTTCAGCGCTCTCCTCCATCATTGAAGACTGAAAGTTTGAAGGAAAAATTATTTACATGAAAATACTGAAAAAATATTTTAAGTTTAATTCAGGTTATTGAAAATGTAATTTCAAGAGATGTAGGTGTTTTATCCATGGAAAATTAATCTCGAGTTTAAATCTCAGTTTTGAATGTGTAAGTTACGGCTGTAAGTTGTTTGATATTTGTTTTTGCCCACCTGATCTCCGCTGGCATACAAATGCGCTAACAACTCGCCGTTAATAAAGTCCTTTGCATTATTGATGACCAGCATCATGATAGCTTTGGGCACCATATCGCGTGTTGTCTTGGTGACAATTTTCATGTATGAGTCAACCAAATTGCGTATCGTCTCGACTTGACGTTCCAGCTGTGGGTCCAGAGAGCTTTGAGCGCTGGCTTCTGCTTCCTATTTGTTTTTGGAGGAGGAGAAAAAAGGCAAAATGTTAGCTCGAAAGTCGTGTTTTTAGAGTTTGGGTTCAAAGAATAAGCTTTGGTGGTCAGCGATTCTCTACGCGGTTTCATTGAGACCAGTAAAGAGAAAAGCTAACTTTTTATATTGAAATTTTGCTCGAAAGTTTGCTTGAAAACAATTTATTGAAATAATTGAAATTTTTGATTAAAATGTGAACAAAGTTTGAATAAATTTTGAAAATAAATGAGGATGATTACATGGTATTATTTTAAAGTCAAGATCATGAAAATTTATGGACAATCTCATGATTTGAAAATCAAATCATCGTTCCATATTTATTTAATTCTTTTATTAGTTATGGAATATTTTTAAATTTATTGTAATTTAAATCTGTTAAAAAATATTCCCATGTAACATCTCCCCAGCAACCAATAAGAAATTTTAATAAAGTGCCAATAAAATAATTAATTCAATAATTCATTGAAAATGCGAGCGTTTTAAAAAAAAATCTACTTAAAAATAATCAAAAAATTGTAACTCCAACACTAAAGTTAGTTTGATTCGAAGCGAGTTTTGATGGAAAAGTGTAGCTGTGTAGTGGGATAGTAGTGCGGCGAGTGGCCCAGGAAGCATCCTTGAAATTTAGATAGCACCCAAAGCCACCCCTAGTGTTCTCTAGACTATTGTTACATTCTGTAATCTCTTTGTTATTTGTTACTCATGTGGCGACCTATATTTGTCTATTTATTAGCCTATTGTGTCTTATATACTTTTTTTTCTATATGAAAATATATTATGCAACTCTATATGATCCATTTAACGATACACTCAACTAATTCGCAAAATTGGCCTTACAAAAATATAAGACAGTACAAGTTCAACAGATATTGATCGAACATTTAATGTAGTTAAACATATTCAAGTGTATTTAATAGTTGTTCACGTCTACCGAAATATACATTGAAATTAAATCGAATTATATCGAGCCAATTCACGTAATTTTTTATTCAAATTAACGATTTTGCGGGAAACATAAAAAAATACAGAATATATTTATTGACTGTGATAACTCAATAAATTTGTACATTTTATGACGCGTCTAGCATAATTCGATAAAATTGCCGCTCCGATATTTTTCTTCATGATTCAAATTTTCTGTTTTCTTTATGAATTTCTACAAAAATTCCATAAATGATTAAATAATCAAGTGTTTCTAAAATTCTATACATCATTTACACATTTCTAAACTTTCTACCTTATTTTTCTAAAAATACTTTGAATGATTCTGAATGAATAATTTGGTGAGAGTCTGAATGAAACGTGGAATTCATGAATGAAAGCTCCAATTAAAAGTTTGCGTCATATTCATAATTATCCTAATGGTATATCCCAAAAATACTCTGAAAACACAAATAGCTCGAAATGCTTGAATTACTTGAAAATACTTGAAATACTTGATACGGCATACTGAAAAAACACGATTATACATGGAAATCAATTTGGAGCTAAAAATAGGAACTACAGTCGAGTTGTAATAAAAATTGTTGTGCAGGGAAAAGGTTGTTTGGAAAATTGGTGGTTGATGATGATAGAGGTGAATAATTTAGTTATGAAAATGGGAGGAGAGCCCAATATAAAACATATTTCCTGCGGGATTCATATTTCACTTTTTAATGGGAAAATAATTGTTTTTGTAATGTTTGTGGCATTTTCAATTGAAATAAAATATTTGAGTTCATGGAGAAACCAAAAGTTTGAATAGAAAGTATTTGTACCGATCTAGTATTCTTTCAGAGATTCATAACTTGATTTAAAAATTAAAAATTTAAATAAAAATCAATGTTTTTAATTACAAAAACTAAATAATTTTCCTAGTTTTCCAAGTACTTGACATAAAAACAGCTTTGATTGGGCCAAAGGACAAACACTACGCAGTAGAGCGGTAGGCACAATATTGTGCACAGTTAGAGTCTATATTGACATAATTTCATTTCACTGATGGTATCGTTGCTATATTGGACAACTGACAGTATATTGAAATTATTGTCATTATTGGCACCATTGGATCTATTAAAGTGCTAGCTTGCAATAACATCCATACTACAAACCAATAAGCCCGAAATAGCTGGTCAAGGGAAATTTTGACTATGATTGCTCCGGTGTAGTTTTTTTTTTGGCAAATCATCAATGAAAACAGGTTGAAGTTTGAACAAATGCATTTTCAGGATACCTAGTTTATAGAGCAAGGACCGTTTTAGATAATTAATTCTGCCTGTATTTCAAAAGGTGCTCAACACCAATAAAGTTTTCCAAAAAATAAAATATGCAAGTATGCCACAACCAACTCTTAATCAAAATAATAAAATGTGTAATTTGGTAAGTCATGCCTCAAAACTTTCCAATTAATAAAACAATCGTGTAAATGCAACTTTACAAGTACAAGTAGGAACTGTAATCATTTATCCAAGCATATACGTGTGTTGTTCGAGATTACTGAGGCAAAGTCGTTTGTAATATGTTTTTGACGTGAAACACTGATATACTATAATGTGAACCAAAAAATGGCAAAACCAACATGCATCAACTTGAAGTAAAAGTATATTAAAACTGTTAAATATTATCAGGAGTTTATCTAACTTTATGTAAATTTTAAATTGTGTATTTCATAAATTCAAGGAATAAATGGAAAAAACGAGAAAATAACTGAAATCATAGACAACTGCGGAAAAGGAGGATTTACGTAAGATTTTTGGAATTTGATCGAATCTGCTTTCCATTAAAATTATATTTATGACTTAATCAACGATTCTATAGAATATTTTCCTTTCGATCAAATCTCTCATCCTGCGTTAGGGTGATTCATTCTGCATACTTTGTTGAAAAAGGATGCTCCAGTTACTATTTTTGGTTCCTTTTTAAAATCTAAGAATTTTGGTAAATTTTTTTTTTTTTTTTATTGGGCCTAAGTGGGTGCGCTGACCAATCAAAGATTTGAAAACTTTGGAAAAAGTGATACTTTGAAGCCCAAATCCCGAATTTTAAGGAAATCGATAATTTTTATAATTTAAATAAATTCTAGACTCTTTAAGCTTTAAAATGATGTGTGTGAATTTTTTTTACTGTTATTGGTTAAGACTTAAATCTTATAAGGAATGGTAAAACTTTTAAGCTTCATCGAACCGTTGAAATGGCTCAAATACCCAATATATCGACTGAAGATTTTTTTTTGGAATTAAGACATCTTACTAGACTAAATCGAAGCTGCTGAATCCAAATCCGGGCTTAATTGTGGTCTAAAACTTCAGGTTTTCCGTGAAAATTGACCCGAGTGAAAAATACGTTATTTCAAAAAAACTAAATAATTTGACAAAATTGATAAAATTTTATGAGTTTTTTATGAATATTTTCAGAAGTTTAATGAGAAACTGAATTTATTGGTTCAAATTATATGGTAAATTGAAAAATTTCTTAGTAATTTTGAAAAAATTTATTTTTCACTCGGGTCAATTTTCACGGAAAACCTGAAGTTTTAGACCACAATTAAGCCCGGATTTGGATTCAGCAGCTTCGATTTAGTCTAGTAAGATGTCTTAATTCCAAAAAAAAATCTTCAGTCGATATATTGGGTATTTGAGCCATTTCAACGGTTCGATGAAGCTTAAAAGTTTTACCATTCCTTATAAGATTTAAGTCTTAACCAATAACAGTAAAAAAATTTCACACACATCATTTTAAAGCTTAAAGAGTCTAGAATTTATTTAAATTATAATAATTATCGATTTCCTTAAAATTCGGGATTTGGGCTTCAAAGTATCACTTTTTCCAAAGTTTTCAAATCTTTGATTGGTCAGCGCACCCACTTAGGCCCAATAAAAAAAAAAAAAAAATTTACCAAAATTCTTAGATTTTAAAAAGGAACCAAAAATAGTAACTGGAGCATCCTTTTTCAACAAAGTATGCAGAATGAATCACCCTAATCCTGCGTATATCCTCCCTTGAAAGCAAATGTAGCGAATAATATAAATGTGTCGAATGCAGCAAACAAAATGGAATGTAAATATATGTAAATTCTGTGCTTTTACTAAAGTGTTAATTGAGTTAATTTGAGGAGTGTGCTCTTCACAAAGAGTGGTTTGCTTAATTAGTTACCCAAACCAAACAAGTAATTCTAAAAAACCAAAAAACCATGAAAAGTTAGTTAATCAACAAGTCGACCAAAATGCCAGATTAACCTTTTGCATTGCTGTTGAGGGAAATTAAAAAAAAAATCATTTTGAGCTTTTTTATTTTCTGAAAGGTCAGAACCAAGAAAATCAATTTTAAATGAAAGATTGACAGTTCCAAATGAAAATGTATAGTTTTTGATAAAAACTGTTAAACACTGAAAAGCTCAAAAATCATTTTTAGAAATTTCACCCAAAAGCTCATCAAAAGCTTAATTGATGCAAGAATATTAGTCATAACTTTGAAAAACCACATTGGTCTAAACTTCTAAAAACTTTTAATAAACTCTAAAATTAGTCAAAAAGTGGAAGAAAACGGAAACGCCAAAGAAACTCATAAGAAAACGAATACAAAATTACATCTGTAAAATTATGAATTACATCATCAGAATTTACCTCCGCGCGATCTCCCTGAATAAAAATTGGTCAAGAGAAAGAAGGTATTAAGTATTTTATTGTCAATAAAAAGTCCTAATTAGATAAAGTTCTTAAAGATGTTTGCTTGCTTGCGCTGCGCCGACGTGAACATCGTCGCTTCAGTTCGTTAATTGAAGAAGAGTGTTTGCAGATTATTGCAGGTAATTGAGAAGGTGCACTTAATCGTTCTTAAATTTGGTTTCACTTACTTATAAACATTAATTAGAGGGGGATAAGGAGAGGCCACTACAAACAGCTACATAATACTCACATCGTCGCCACTGTTGGCGTTGTCTTTTTCTGGGTAGACACCGGCACGCAAGAAAGAGGCTTTCCACGAGTCTACTTCATCAGTGTTCTCGCAAGACAGCTCCAGTTGTTTGTAGTCCTGAAGAAATGGAATGTTAAAAGTTTTAATATATCTCGGATAAAATGAACAAACAAACGCAAAATCAGATGAATCGATAATAACAAAAGAATCTTTCAAAAAGCTCACCTTATACACATTCCTTCCCTCTGGGTTGAACAATGCAAAAGTATGGCGACGCGACATGAATCCTTGCTCAATGTCACGCAATTTGAGGCCGTCCAGGGGCAGCATAAACTTCTTCTCCTTCTCATCTTCATCCTTGTACCAGGAAATATTTTCCGAGGTCAACACAAACCAATACGGGCGAGAGCCACCTAAAATTGAAAAAAGAAGCAAACAATCAAGATAAAAATATAAATGTTTGAAAAATGGGATTTTCATGCATCAAAATTCGAAATGTTCTAATTGTTAGTCATGAGAGCGTTAAAAATGTGATGATGGAGGGAGTTTTGCAATTTTTGGCAGTCAAAAGTGGTGCAATTATAAATGATAGTTTTTTATGTTAGATCAAATATAATTGTGACACTTTTGATTGCCGCAGAGGCTCGTGCTATACACACCAGTCAACTGCCGCAGGAAGACCCAAAAGGCTACATAACACAAAATAATTGGCCACTACTTGTTAACTCAAAAATATAAATAAATGTTTTACTACACAATTATACATAAAATGGACGAATTAATACACAATAAAATTTATTAAGTTTGATTCGGATGGTGATTCAAAAATGATTAATTTATTCTTTTTGATTGTATTGAAAAATTATATTAAAAAATTCTTTGCGATTGTAAGAAAATATTAAAAATCTTAAAATCGCCATCTAAATAACTCGAAAAAAAATAATTTAAAACTGAAGATATTTTAGTAACAAATTTACATACCTTTCATTATACCCAAATTCTGAATGCACATATGACCCTTGCGAATAACTTGGTTGCCCAAACTACGAGTGCCCGTTTTGTTTTGATTCTCCGTCTTGTTTTGAGCGCTGGAATTAGAGAGTGAGCTATTTAAAAGAAAATGAGATTCTACGCTAATGCTACGAAAACTTACTTGGCGAAGCCGATAAAGTCCTCGTGGTTGGTGTTCATGTAGGCCAGCTCAAAGTCAATCAACAGCACCAGTTGCTCTTTGCATTTTTGCTCGCACGTGCGGATGTGAGTGCTGATGATGCCTTCAGTCATCTCGCGCAATCGAGGATAACGGTTCATCTGGAGAATTAAGAAAAATTTGAAATGGTGATATTTTAAAAATATTTAAAAATTAAATTACTAACCTTTTCTGCGCACATCCTGACTACATTCGATAATTCTATAACCACAAGGTCCACGCATTTAAGGACGGGCTCCTTCAAGCCGCCAATTTGTCGCTTAGTAATGGCCTCGAAGGCCATGTCTGGAGTGAAAAGACCCACTCGTATACCGTGAATGTTGCGAATTGCAAAGGATATCTCGCGACGCAACTCCTTCTCATCACAGGACATTTTGACGATCTCGAAGCGTAACCTAATGAAAGAAATCCAGAATTTTAGTGATTAAGCCACTAATTTAATTCATTGAATTCCCTCACCTCTCATGGAATATGCGATTTATCTTAGCGCCACCAGAAAGCTCATTAGTATTGACAAGAGCTGATCCAGAACCCTCTATGGTTCTTTCAAAGTCAGATTGCAGCTGTTGAATCATCTGCAACATAGCCTTGGTCTTGAGACTGGGGTCATTAGGCTGGAAGTGCTTGTATTCAGCAACATCTTTTTCCAGCGCCAACATTTGTCGTTGCAGTTTGTCTCGCAGAGCGGGCAGCGTGTCTCGAATGTGATTGGTCAGCTGTTGGTTCAGCGCTTTCTGCAAGTAGGGTGTACCCAGTCGCTCAGCAATATGCCGATAAGCTGGGTGGCTGAGGAAGAATTTGCGCTCGGCCGCCAAAGCCGCGTTGATGTCTTTGCGACCTTCAATGTCCTGAGAAGGAAAAAGTTAAATATTTTAAAGAAGTTTGATACAAAAATAAAATGGCGCCAAAAATTTTACTTACCTTCTGTGAACGATTCACCACACCAATATAACCTCGTCGCAGAGGCAACAGTTTGTTTTCCAGAATTTCTTTGGCATCTGTACCTTCATCCATCAAATCAAGTTTAGTAATAACACCGATGGTACGCACTCCCTGTGGATCCACCTCTTTGGCCAGTTTCAACGCATCCGAGTTAGCCAAATCTGTATTGGCTGGAGTCACGGCCAAAATGAGACACGTGTCCTTACGAATAAACTGGTTTATCATTCCACGGATTTGCGCTTCTATGTCAATCGGCTGATCGCCGATGGGAACTTTTGTCAAGCCCGGCAAATCAATGAGGGTCAAGTTGAGGACTGAAATGACAAGAAAATAATTAGAATAAGGATCAAGTTAGAGTTCAAAAGAATTTAAATTTACCATTTGGTGAGTAAACCCGTAAATTAATGGGTATGTTAGATATTCCCTTATTTCCCCCAGTAACGCGATCCGTTTCATCTTCGATCTCCTTCCTAATCTCATCAAAGTTGGAAAACTTCCTTCCTTTACAATGCAAGAATTCTCCCCATTCCACGGGTCCATTGATCAGCTGTAGGATCAGCGGACGACGCGTAACAATTCCAGAACCTCGCGGCAAAAAATCTCTGTGAAAATTAAGAAGCAGAAAACCAGTTAGTAAGTGCGCCGTGTGGTATGTCAAGGTCAGCGAGAGTGAGCGAATCGGCAAAAATCGGAGAATCGGCGCGAATCATAACCAACAACACGCAACCATCACAATCATCCATCATCATCAGCGATGCTTTAATTCTTTGTCGGTTGCGGAGCGATTTTTTTTGTTGTTGGTGATTTTGGTGGCAAATATCGTTATGTTTCAATGTTTACAGTATTTCGTGAGATTTTTGAGATAAACATTTTATAGGGTGTTGTATTTCTTCGAGTGGAAATCGGCGGAAAATCATTAATCTTTGATTCTTTGTTGAGATTTTGTGGAAAAGAGAAAATTTTAAGTTGAATGAAGCTTAAGTTCGTTTTAAATGTTATTTGATAATAAAGCGATACAGCAATTGCTATTTACTATCTTTCAACTTACAACATACTTGTTTTTTTAATTGTAAAGTATAGAAACATCTTTTATTACATTTGAAATTACAAAGAACTCTCTTCATATTTCCATTGACCATTCCTAAATGAATGCAATATACATAAACTTTATATAGACAAACACAATATCAATGTAATTTAAATATGTTATTATCTTAATTATGTATGTCTCACTGTCTCCTATGGAACTCGGATTAAACAGAAGCGTTCAAAACTGGCAAAACAAAGGGTTCGCTTTCATGAAATAAATCCACATTTTGGATTAAATTGTTCTGAATCATTTATATTGCATTTAGTTAGAGGGGGAATGTAGACGCTACTTAGCTAGTTTGTCTCAGATTTTCAAATTGTCTTTCAGTAATTTTGACTTTTAATATTCCTCTCAGTAAATATCCTAAAAATCTCGATTATTCATCAATACACGCAAGAAATCAAAATCTAATTAAAACTTCAAGCTACGGTATTCTATAATTTGAATCAAAATAGAACACACTCCAAAATCTACCCCCCTATCTTTTCACATCACCCAATTCCATAAATTCCACCCATCTCCCCTGCAGTCACACTTCATGCCTTTAATGTGCTTTATCAAACAAAATGCGTCACAATTTTCATTTAAAACTGGAAGAAATTGAATAAGAGTAAATTTGTTCTACCCAACTCCATGAGCTCCGCACACTTTTCAGTATTATAAAAAAATTGGAACATAAATTTGAATAAAAGCTGCAAAAGCCATGAAAGTCGACTGCAGATCAACCTTTGACCTTTTATCTTATTTTCGTGAATTATCGAGTATTTTTGGTCTTCTCGTCTTCTATTAAAGGAACATTCCGTGTTTATTTTATCATATATAGGTTATACGGTGCTTGAGTTGTGGAATAGTATTTTGGGTTATTGTGTAACGCTTTTAAGGATTCATAAAAGGAACATGGGATTTGAACAAAAATGTTTTGGGTTTGAAGATCATAAATGAAGCCGTTGAGACAAAAAAGCTTCAAAAATTCTGTAAATGCTTTCAAAAAGCCGATTTTCTGTTAATCTCAAAATAATTGAAATATCATAAATTTTTAAAGATGAGTGATTTAAGAACTCAACCACCGACAAAAAATAATCCTTTTCCTCGAAAAATGCCTGGAAATTTCGTGTAAAATCGTCACGATGCCGTACAATATTTTGATAAAATGCGAGCAAACATATTACGGCATTGAAAGCTGTTGTGCTCGATAGATTTTTGGATTTTGCCTTTTCACGCGTTAAAAATTCAATTTCGTCTTCACACAGATTTTTCAACTTGTTGGGTAAATCTGCGCAATTTTCACTTTTAACTCTTCATTTAATGCTTCTTTTCATGGCGTTAAGGTTTGGAGGTTTTTCAAGTATCTGAGTTTCTGTGCTTTCAGTTTTAAATTCGTGTTAATTAATAATGTGAGTAATATCAAGTAACACGTTGTTTTATATGGAACTATGTTAGATAAATAGTTAATCTGAGTTAATCATCATATGGGAGCGATTAAACCATTTTCATTTTCAGCTTTAAGTAAACAATTAGCTACGAGTAAATGAATAAATAAATGACGTCACTCTATGCTAGGAAATTCCAAAATTTAGTTTTGCACCTGTTTGATTACTTGAATGAGTATTTTCGTAAATTATTCTTTGTTCATTTTTGGAGAATATTGCTGGTAATTAAATTTTAGTGGGTTTCGAATTTCGATGAAGATTTTCTGTACAATAAATCAAATTTTAAATAAAATTTTTAGATAAAAATGAACAAAAAAACTTTCAATAGTAAACTTTTGTTTTTAATAAAATCGTTTCAAAACAAATAAATCCTATAAAACCCAAACCAATTACATAAATCTACTTTCCAATCTAAATCGATTTTAACTTCTATAAATTTACAGACCAATTCCTCATAATAACGTAGAATGTATCAAAAACCCCAAGAGATTCTTCCAAAAATAAAAAAATATTAGAAAATACCCGGAATACACAATAAACATCATCTGTTTCTACTGTTTCTTGGATTCTCTAGATTTCTAGTAGAAAAAAAAACTTCGATAGAAAATCAATACAATTAAAGAATATTTTATAGCCACTTGTTAAACGAACAAAAAAAAAGTTTTTGGCTGCGAAATCCCACCGCCAGCAGAATTTATATTTTTATTGATTTTGCGATAAGACGAGCTCAAGGAGCCAAAATGATTCAAAATATAAATTTATTTCAAAAAGTTCCAATTAATTATTGAACTATGAAAGAATAATTTTTCTACAAAGCTGAAAATATAAACCGGAGTTTCATTTTGAAACAATTAATTAAAATTTTAGAGTTCTGTTTGAAATGAGGGCAGTTTGGGTTCTGAGCGGTTCATAAATATGTACGAGCGAAACTCATCATGGAAAGGTCAAGAATAATAGCTTTTCTACCTTATTATGTTGCCTTCCTCAACTCAACAACTACATCAAAAAAAATCTAAACCAATCCTCAAAAAATACCATGCAGCGCAATCTCATCAAGTATGATATCATCTCATGATTATAATGAGACAGCACAAATTATCATCCAGCAAAGCCAGCCAATCTGCCAATTCTACCATTAAAAGAATTTTTTGCTGCGCGCCATAAGCGTTGCATCATAATATTAGTTTGAGTTTTGGCTAGGTTGGCTTTAGAAGTTTTTGTGGATTTTCTCAATGATATCGAACATTTTGAGACAAAAACTAACAAAATCTGCAAAAATTCCAGCAGAAGTTTCTGAGCAAGCTTTATCGGGTTATGTAATGCTTTGAAGCTGTTCTTATGTGGATTTTGGCTTTTTCGAGAGTATTAAATGATTAAATTATAGGAGTCAAATACTTTTCGGTGATCTAGTAGTATAAAAGAGTTCAATAATCTATATTTGAACATGAACATAAAATAATTGATAAATATATGGTTAAACTAGACTCAATAGAATAAATTTCAATGACTTTAAAAACTTCTTGGAAAAAAATTCACAGGGCCCTAACTTCCCCCAAAAACCATTCACCAAATCTCTTCAATCAATAAGCCATCAAAATCCCCAAAGAACGCCAAAACTCACAAAAGATGAACCAAAAACTCAAATTCTTTCTCCAAAAACACTGCACAACCATTTTTGTCGTGGGAGTATTGTAATAATGTTGCTTTTATCCAAAAAACAGAAAAAAGAAAAATGATTTCAACAAATTATCGATTTTCACCAGTTCATATGACAAGAGCAGCCAGAAAACCATGAAATACATTTAATTTCAATATTGAAATTCTGTTAAAATTTGAAGAACAATTTAATCAAATTATTTAAAAGTGTTTTGAAGTGATAAATGGTTAAATGATATGAGCAATATTCATAAGAATAAGAAAAGCAGCTTGCTCACATTAAAATAAAAATTACATAACTCTTCACTGAATGCTTGAGTTTGCTGCATTATTGAAAGCTCATTCTTGGAATCGATCTATTACGACATTCCTTGTAATAACTGCATTAATTAATCGATGAAAATATTTTCAACATTCTTTTATCCTTCTCTTATCAATTAAGACCCTAATTTTGTTACTTTTGTTACCTCATATGCCATGAGCAGAGCATTTATAATAATAAGTACGAGTATTTTGTTTATCTAATCAATTCAGTCCAACTTGCTCAAGGAATCAAAGTCAAGAAAAATTAATTATTTATGAAAACTCATGAATTCACAAATTCACTAATTGGTTGAGCATCCATTGCTTTGCTTGTTGAGTTGATGGCATAACATTTGTTTTATTGAGTTTTACTTTTTCTTGTTGGTTTTATCGAGCTTATCAGTAAAACAGATTACATCCTCCCCAGGGAGATAAAAAATTATGGAAAAGAGCTGTGTGTACTCCGAGTATACTCTGTTTTGTTATTTATCAGTAATTTAAGTAGCTAATAGCTGAATCAATTTGGGAATGGAACTGGGTATTAAGGGGTATTTACATTAGGAATTTGTTTTTGCGTTTTTTGCTCGGAATATGTTATATTTCGGTAGTTGTAAAATTTTCATTAAAGTTTCTCTTGTCTATAAAGATATATTATTACTTATATCAATAGGCTAAGCAAGTAATATTTCTAAACAAGGTAATTGATTTGAAATATATTCACATAAAAATTATCCATTTACAGACTATGAAATTGTTATAATTGGTTTTGGTTATAAAAAGTGTTTATGGGCTTATCAACACCATTTAATTAAAAAAAATTATGATATTTTCAGTCCACTGAAGTTCAATAACATTATTTATGAATTAAAATGTTAATACCGAGGAAGCTTAAAGACATTACCTAATGTAAACAGACCTCAATAATAAGAAATTCAGGTGATTCATAAAATATTTAAGCAATTTCTTATCAACTTATATCAATCAGTAATTCTAATGCAAAATTTCGACAAATTTTAACAATTTGTCAATCCAAAATAAATTTTCATTGAATTATGATTGCAGATCGTTGAAATAGTTTAAAATAGTTGACAAACTAGTCAAGGAAAACTATTTTCTATAATTTTCCAGTGTAAAACTTGAATGAACTTTGGCTGTTATTGAATTTTCCATTTTCCACTACCTATTTTTCATTAAATCAATACATAATTATCTCAAACCTCTGCTTTGGATGTGCTGAGACTTTAACAGACACATAACATAGATACTCTAATTCATTGCCAATTAGCCTTAACCCCTAATTCATTGGATTTTGCCAATTGATTCCAAGGGGGGCTGATATTTGTTCCAAGAGGCACCAACACTACCATTCTCATCGATTTTCTTTGCACACACTCCCATAACAATGTCGATTAGTCATTCGACCAGCTCCTGGCTTACTTTCCCACAAAGTTCTCAAGCACAGAACTTTTGCCTGCTGACTGACCACCGACCACAGCGATCTGGGGCAGATCGATTTGCATATGCACGCCCATAGATGTAAACGCATCTTGTAATTTGTTGACTATCGGAATTAAGGATTCCATCCCATTATTGCCCGCAGCCATGGTTAGCTAGTTGGCCACTGAACACTTGTCTTAATCACTTAGCTCGATAATTGGTCTCCTTGAGCTGCTTTTTCCGCGAATTGAACGTCTTTAAACTTTATCCGAGTTTCAACTATATTATTTTCCTGAAATTTATTGATTTTACGCCTCGTATAAATCGCAGTTCCAGTTAGTTTATAGACGTCAAATTACCCAGTGAATAAAAATGTTGAAGTTTAGATGAAAAACAGCACTGAAATATTTAGTCGTTTGCTACGATTTATGAATTATAAATCATATGTTCAAAAATTGTGAAAGCAATATCCAAGCTGTGATTAATATAAACATTTATCAAACCGAAGATATTTTGTTTTTTTCAAGAATAAAACATATTATATATCACTACTGAATTTGAAGAATATAAATATACTTCAATGGAGCTTTTTGGTTACACAAGCTCACTGGGTATAGATTAAATGAGCTGTCATTATTGCGACTAATCGCACTTATCGCAAGTATTTTCTTCATAAATTATCAAATTTTCCTTGTAATCCTCGTATGGATGTTTATTTGAGTGCTTAATTAAGTTCTTAATCATTCATTGACCTTTACAAGTATACAAATATTAGAGCTGGCTCTTTAGAATGTGAAAATAAGAAATTTTCATAATAATTCCAGATCATCAATATTTTTCCGAAGAAAGTGCTAAACATTTACAATTTCACTTCCCACCTAGCTTATTATCAAGCTACTTCATCTTCATCTACTTCACCTAATACTTCATAATGGTAAATATTGATTTCCTGCTCAAGTGTCCTGCTCTTCAACATTTCTTGATTGTTTTTCTTCCTTACTTGCAGGATAAAATCTTGAGCTTATTAGCTCGGCCCAGCGACGGGCCTGCGGATGACACTCCATGGTACCTCAAGTATGGTGGTCGAGTGCTTGGTATTGTGGGAGCTTTCTTCGCCATTCTTTTTGGTCTATGGAATTGCGTGAGCATCTTGCTGGCCAACGTAAGCTGTTTAGTGTCCGGTATCCTTCAAATGATGGCCGGTTTCGTGGTAATGGCGCTAGAAGCACCATTCTGCTGCATGTTCATCGATCATGTCCAAACGCTAGCAGGCAAAGTGGACACCAAGCCGGTGTACATGAAGGGGGCTCTTTATTGCGCGTGAGTATTATTTTAGAATTACATCGACTAGTCAAAAATTATGAATGTACTTACAAATTAGTAATTTTAATCAATTTATATTATCACTAATTCGAGTAATGAATCATTGATTATTAATCATAAGTTAATTTTTGATGCACCTTCTGTAATGTAAAAAAAATCTGCTCAATTCAAAACCAATTTTCAAAATTTTTAGAAACTTACATATTTTTCGATGGTCAAAAGTCAATTCTTCTTGAATTTTTAAGAACATTAACTGATAAAGTATGTTTAAAAAAAGTGCGTTAGAAATTTTTTATTTTTTTTTTAAAGTTCTAATCTTTGATTTTTTCTTTACATTTATTCCACTTTAAAATGATAGTGCCCCGACTTTAAAATATAATCTTAATTCCTTCTGCAATATATAAAGTTTATTCTCTATTTTAGTATCGCCATTCCTCCTGTCATCCTTTGTCCTGGTTTGGGTAGCATATTCGGTTGTGGTTTGATCTTCGCCACTGGAGTCATCTATGGAATGATTGGTTTGGGCAAAAAGTGAGTAAAACTTCTGTTTTAGGTTTTGGATCTTTATTGACTGACATTATAAGAAAAAAACTATTATATCCTTGAGAATCATCGTCCTCAATAATATTCTATCGGAGATTTAAATTAAAATTTCGTTCCTGATTTTGGGAGTTTTGTTTGTTTAAACAATATCAACAGAAAAAATAACCAAAAAAAAAAACTACCAAAATCTATAATACATCCCATAAACCCCAAGAACTAACAATCTTTGTTCTTTCTCTGTGTGTATTCTCTAATTTTCTCTTCCTGCTTGACTAATGCGATTCCTTAGGGGTTCACAAGCGGATATGATGGCCGTTGCCTCACCTACTTCACAGGGCCAACCAGGAATGCCACCGAGTACCGACCAACACGTCACTTTAATGGAGGATCCTGACGTTTGGAGACCAACATAAATGCCATAAACAATTACTTTCATTCTAACAACAACAAAATTTTCTCCACGCATTAATTATCACATAATCATTCCAAAACTGTTTAAAATACTCATTAACCGACAAACAAGGCAAATACCGATTTCTTACTACTTTTTTGCTCATGTTTATAGCTTTTTTAGAGGGATTTAAACTGAGGAAACATGTTTTGAAATATTGATCATTATTAATTTCGTATAACTTGTCTCCATATTTTTGCAAAAAAAACTACATCAAAGTTCATTCTTAAATTCAATTAGATATTTAAAAAAATCTCTGAAGTTCGTGGAACTGAAACGATGATTATTTCAGTGAAAAATGATTCATAAGTTGATTTCATCATTTTATTGTTGCATTTGATTAAAAATTACCATAGAATTTAATGATTTCCTCGGTGTAAACACCCTTATAGAAAATTGTCCAGTTTAGTCTCGAATTTAGTGATTTTTAGCTGATGATGAATTATATTTACTCATTAGAATATTTTAGAGTTTTTTAGATGAGATTTGTTTTGTGATTTGAGTTGCGTTTGTCGAGCTTATGGTAGAAACATTTGCTGTTTTTAGCGATTCACCAGCGTATTTTGCAATCGATCTGATTTTATGAACTTTTCGGTTGATAGTCTATTTATTGTGCACGAATATTTAAGCTTTCTTTGGTGGGGGTTGACTGTGAATTGTGGTTAATTTGTTTATGAATACGATTAATTTTATTGATAATTGATATTGTAATTTATTATTTATTTGGGTAATATTCCCATTTCTACTGATGCAAACTGTGTTCTCAGATTTTAGTGTGTATTCATGTCAATTTATTTAAAATAGGTATTCATGGTAATTAGTTCTTAAAATTTTAAATTACCAACAATTCACAACCAACTCGTCACTAATTTATATTTTCTGTCGAAAACATTTTCTCTATCGTTAGAAATTCCACAAAATCGTCTATTTCAAATGCCCCTTACCTAACTTATTCCATATTCTCTCATTTTAGGGCCCCAGCGGATGAAATGCGAAGAGCGGCTGCTGCTCAACAACAACAACAAACGCCTAGCAATCCTAAAAGTTTCTTCTCCAGCTCGTCCAACGACACAGCCTCGATCGCAAACAACGTGTCGCCGATTGGAAAAACAAATCCGCCTGCAAAATCACCCTTTGATAGCAACGTTTGAAAGCTCCTGGATTGCATGTATTCAGATACCTGTATTCTGGTATTTTCTAAAATTTTGTTAAAAGCGGGACTTTTTTTTATAAAATATAATTAAAATTATTCCGCTGTCGGAACGATATCAACATTTAAGACTAAATGTATTATTTTAGAGAGAAAGTATATATACTATGAGAACTATTATCCTATTCAGCTAATTATGCTAATTAACGGCTTATCAATTAATCAAATTAAGTTGCAAAAAGTATATTATTTTTGGGATTTTTCTGACCAAAACTCAAAAAATTTAGGTTTTTGCCCACAAATATGTTTTATTTTGATAAACAATCATTTTTTTTTGTTTTTTGAATTCTTTGACATTTTCAAATTTTTTGCGATTATTTCAAAGATTTGAGGGAATTTAAATAGTTTCCAATAACTTTTGTTTTGATTGAGAATTACGAATTTACGCGAAATTTCTGACTAAATAATTTGACTTTTTTCGGCTTTTGCAGTCTGGAAAATTTCTGTTTCAATTCTTTATCGGCAAATTTGCGATAATTTGTTAAAAAATGTTGAAAACACATGCAAAGAGATAAAATGGCAAAAATATTGTATTCAATTATATATATATATTAAATTTAGCGTTAAAGTTTACATAAATTATTGAAAAAAAAACACAAGAATAGTAGGAATAAATCGGCAGAAAAATACAATTGAATAAATAAGTATCGATGTTGTGTAACGTATTGCAAATTATATACAATGAAGATGAGGGAAAGTGAAGTTTTGAAGGTTAGGGGTAGTTTTGTTGATAGTTTTTTAAGTAAATATGGGATTTAGTCTGGATTATCATGAAGTAAATCAGAATAAGGATTAAAGACATCACTCTGAGTGCAATTTATAATCATATAAATAATTATTCTCAAGTTTTAAGAAATTGTATCCATATTGGAAATACATCTTGGTTCCCACATATCAAAATCAATTTTTTTTCTGTTTTTGAGAAAATTTTCATATTCAACTCCCCGCTAAAATCCAAATTTAATGTTAAATCCAACATAATCCCCAGTCGTCAAAAACTCACCTACCTGAGCATTTAAATGGAAACATTACATAAAACAAAATAGATAAAACTGATAACAAAAATAATGGAATAATAAATCACAGCAACCGAAAAGAGTTCATCGCCAATTATTTTCAGACGGATTTATGATTACGGAAAGACCTCCAATTTACAACTTAACTGATTTATTAGAAACAATTTTTCCAAAAAAACAGGTTATTTGAAGCTACGTATGCTAAGTCTACTAATATTTTGTAGAAATATTTATCAGGAGATTGCTTAGATTAATCTGATTTTCAATTAGTTTGTTCGATGATTTTGCTCAAAGTCGCTAGACCAATGTAATTAAATAAATCTTTGATTAGACTAACTATTGGATTAGTTTTAAGTTGGCTTATAATTGACTAAGAGTTAATTTGAAGTTGGAGTAAACTAATATAGAAGGTTGACTTGAAATTATTTATTTGCCAACTTTTATTAAAATATACCCTTACTTAGCCGATAATCCATAACTTAGTTAACTTCATAGTTAAATTAAAGTTAAATTGGAGTTAAATCCAAAATAAACTCAATAAAAGTAAATTAAAATCAGGAGATTGCATGTAGATTGATGTTTTGAGGTGTTTAGCGGCTTAATTTTCTGTCCGTGCAGGAACTGCAAATGATGTAGAAGAACTTAGAAGCAAGAGACGTAAAAGAGTATTGAAATTTTGCAGCTTCTTTTGATAAAATATTAATTTTGATAAATTTTTGATTAGTTGATTTCTTGCAGTTTCTTTTAAAAGATATTTTGATATTCTTAATTTATTAAATGAATTTAAATGAGATTTAATTTTAACTAGTTTGATTTTTGTTAAGAGATCGTTGGATGTGCTTGAAGTTTTTAATGGAATATATTATGATTTTTGCTGTACAGGAGCTGTTCGTAGATTACAAATTTATAATAAGACTAACAAAACAGCTGCTTGAAAAGTCAATGACGTAAGACTTCCATTTTAACAATTTTTCGAACACTTTAAATTTGCTAATAGCAAATTTAATTCAACGATAATTTTTCTTTTGTTTTTGTTATTTTTTTTATTAATTCTTAATAACAATAATTTTTTGAGTAATTTTGAAAATTGAAATCAACTTATTTTTGAGTGGAAATATGATTTAGTGAAAATTTTAAGTGATATTTTGAGACATTTCCAAAAGAATAAAAAATACAAAATTTAACAAAAAACAACACATAATAATAATATAAATATAATTATAGTAAATGTACTAAAGTAATTGAAATAAAGTATAAAAAGTAATTGTATAACGTTGATGAATTTTAAGGTGTTTTAATTTCCTTCAAAGCTTTAGGTTTCAGACATTGAAAACGATGTTTAAACATGTAATTTGATTCTTTACAAATTCATAATACAAAAAATGCCAAGTCTAGACAACTACAAAAGGAAGCCATAATCAAGAAAATCACACATTTTGTTCATTTATTTATTATTAAACATTTATTTCGCAATAATAAAATTCAATAATACTAAGGCTGAAAAATAAAAGATTGGCGGATATACAAGTCACGATAATATGTAAATAAAAAAAAACAGATAAGCTACAAAAAGTATGGAGTGATGCGTTGAGCGGGAATGACTCTCTCAGTGTCCGGCACCGCTTTAAAGATTTTGACGTCTCTCTCATGGGCAGCATTCAATCCCAAAATGCTGGCTACGTTTCCACAACGATAGCAGTAATTTGGAGCAGACCACACAGTGACCAGCTTTTCGTTGAACATATATTTTATGCCTTCGTGCACCAGCTGATGAGCTCGACAGATTAACTCCAAGTTATTACCTTCCATGAAGTCAGCCGTCACTAGAGAGCCAAAAAGCCAACCCGCACCTCGAGGACTTTCAGACCAAGTATCTAGATCTTCAGGGTCTGACCACACTAAGTCACAGAAAGCACCTTTATGAGGAATTTCTTGGTTCCTGGAAGATATTTCAGAGTTCCGTTAGGTTAATAATAATAAATTTATAAGTAAACTCACCTATCAATTGTCCTAATTTGGTCCAGTGTTTTGATGTCTGGACTCAACCCTCCATGAACACAAAGAATAGACTCATCTATGATAGCAGCAATTGTGAGAAGATCGAAGACTCGGCAACAATACTTCCATGCGTTCACATTTCCGTATTTGGTAAAACATTCATCGTAAAAGCCATAAACTTTGGTAATTTGCCTGGATTCGTGATTTCCTCTAAGCAGAGTAATTCTGCTGGGATAGCGAGCCTAAAATATGATTGAATTAGCTTATTTTAAATATTTTGAAACTAGATCTGGTGCCTTACCTTAAGAGTAAGCAGCCTGGTTAAGGTTTCCAAGGAATAATATCCTCGATCTACAAAATCTCCCATAAAGATGTAATTCGTGTCGGGAACCTGACCGCCCGTCCTAAAAAGCTCTTCTAGATCATAGAACTGAAAATATTAAAAGATTAGTAGGTAATAATTATGATAAGAAGAGTATCAGTATCAGAGATTAAAGTTTACAATCAACAAAAAATACTGATTGAATGTTCGAAATCCAATCAGCTAAGATCAGAAACTTTAATTTAAGCGATCATACTTGTCCATGAATGTCTCCCACAGCACATACTGGAGTAGATACGGGCTGTACATTAGATTCTTCCAAGAGCAAGTCACAAACAATGTCGCACAGCTTTTTTAAGTCATTTTCTGGCAGATATTTACAGTTCTTGGCAATTTCCAGCCAGTTGTCTAGATCCCCAGCCATGTGTGATGCTTGTCTTGCAAATAGGAACCTTAAAATCAATTTAAATCACAAAGTGAAATAATAAAAAATAATTTTTTCTTTGTTTATTTTTAATGCGATAAATCGCTTCATGTGGCGTATTTATTTGAATTTTATTGCGCGAAAAAAAAAAAAATTACATAGTAACCACTTAAATCTACTTCAATCTCTTTTGTTGACGCAATCTGTAAATATCATGAGTAGGTGGCGCTGTGGCTGTCCCTTCATCATCTGAATCATCTCCTCCTGGAACAATTCTTCTTCGTTTTAAGCCACTTCCTCCATCATTAGTGTATTGACTTTCATCAACGATCCAGTGAACAGATTTGGCCAGGTCAAAGAGTTTCGTCTCGCAACCATTCTCACCAGCTTGAGGAGTGGGTGCTGCAAAAAAAGAATATAACATTCAATCCTCAAAGTACATTAGTATCAAGAAATAACTAACCATCAGGCAATTGAATTCGATTAAAGATGTCCATGAGCTTATCAACCGACACAAAAGGTCCTCTGAAGCATTGAGGAGGAGGCAAAATACCGCAAAGTTGTGCTAAAGCTGGTGGCTGAGGGAAAGTTCCACCTCCCAGAGGATGCTCACCAGGATACGCGTTTGCCTTAGGTTTGTAAGGGATCATTTGAGAGAAGTCAGGTCTAAAAATAGAGAACAATGATTACAAATTGACTTTCAAAATCCAATAAAAATTAAATTACCTCGGTATAATAGTCTGCGTCTCTGTTTCTTCTTGCGGTTGTGTAGCTCTACTAGCATTTCCAGTCATAACGCCACAAACCTCATTATATCCAATTGACCTCAGCTCAGTATGGGTGCAAGGATAAAGATCAAGGAACTTGTAACGATCCACTAGTTGAGCAGTTTCTTTTCCTTCAAACTCTTTAAGGTTCTCCAAAACAACTGTTCGTCTGCGCTCGACTTTTACGATACTAGAGAGATCTCCAATGTTTGATTCAAACTCCAAGAATTTGTTCCAGACCTAAAAAAGGAAGATTTAGTTTGATTAATATTTTTATAGAGATTTTAACTAAAAAATAACTCACTTCAACAGAAAGCTGTGGTGTCAAACCCCCGCTCGACAAAACTCTCTCAAACAACACTCTCGTGTTATTATCTTCGTTCAAATGCGACAAGTAGTCGATGTAACACATTACATATTCAGGTGATCCTCCAAACCGCTTTAATCCCAACTCAAAAATACGGAAAGCAATGTCCTTATCCTTACTGCAATAATATTCCATCAAAGCGGCAGCCACAAAAACGTGGTAACGGGATCGAATATCTTCGCGAGCTTTTTTGAACACTCCTCGAGCTGATTTTATACCTTCAGCGCGACGAGCAAACTTCATGTATTGGACATAGGCCTAAAAAAATGTAGTGGTTGTATTTAATATGTTGAAAATAATATAATAGCTAGCAACAAAAAATAAAATAATTGAATTGTAGTTAATAACTTGGGATTTGAACCCAGGCTATATTTTGAATAAAATGATCAGTTTACTGATATCTCATAAGCTTTTTGAAACATAACAACTCACCAAAGTAGGATCAATATCCGGGATGCTCAAAAACTTGTTGTACATGGTGTGAACTCGATCATATTTCAACCTTCCTTCCTCAAAATCAGCAAATGCAAAATACAACAAAGCGTTCCTGCTCAAAACTCCAGAAATAGCGCGTTCCAAAATGTTTGAAGCTTCATCGTAGAAAATCTTGGCTGCATTTGTGTCCTAAAATAAATTTTATTGATTAGGGATATTGTAAAATTAGTAAAATTAATTTAAATCAGAGTAAAACACATTCAGGGGCCAGAAGCTGAAGTTGTGGATGGAATTCTGGTTATTTAGCTAATTTACTTCATTCAATTTAAAAAAAAGTTTAACAGAAATTTAGAATATTGAAAATTTTTCTAGTATTTTAAGATGTTTTGAAGCAGTTCCATCCACGCATCGCCTCTAACCCACAAAGTTTTCAAGTATGAAATAAAAGTGATTCTGGTTTAAGTTTTTTTGGCAAAGCAACATTTTTGATATGATTTATTCACAATGCGCTTTTCTATTGATTCAGTATATTAATTCCTTATTTTTACAAAATCCTAGAAATTTTAAAAAATTTCAAAATATTCAATAAACTAAATTAGATTTTCTTTTTGGCGGGAAAAGTTTTGGCAGGTTCTTATCACAGATTTTTTATCACAAATTGATATTCAAGTAGCTAAAATAGAAAATGTAACTAAAGGAGTGCATTTAGCGTTAGTTGAATTCCTCTATGAGGTTCACAGCCTCCAACAAACCCAAAAATACTCAGACTGAGAATACGCACTGCTTTTTCGGTGAGAAGTTTTGCAGTTTGATCAAGATACTGTGCGGCTTGATGCCAAACTGCTGGGTGATGTGTTAAGACAAGCAGGCACTGCTCAGTGCCAAACATGACCCGTCTGGTGACTAAAGTTGTGTCTTCGGAGCGAAGAGGATTCGATTTCTCGAATGTGATGTACTTTCGCCAAAATTCAACCTTGAGATGTTCAAAAGTGAGATTACTCAAAATATATTTTTTTAACGTTGAACCATAAGTAAAACTGCCTCAAAAATCTTACCTGCTTAAACTCTTCTTTAGTCAAAGTTGGTGGGACAGCTGGCAGATTCCTATTCAATCCTTTGGTGACATTTTCAAGTTCCTTGGCAACCCTTCTAGCATTCATATAGTCCCTGGATCTTTCCAAGCTCATTTTCTCTGATATAACTGGATTGATGTTGTACTCGAACTGTATGTACTCCTTCCAAAGATGCTCTATGCCCAGAATTGGAGTCAAGACTGCTTTTTGATAAACCTTTAAACAAATTAACAAGTTAATGATGGTAATAATAGCCAAATTAGCGGACAAACCTTCCGAACAGCAGTGATTTTTTGGTTTTCGGCATAACTTCCAATAGCTTCGACTCCTTTGAGAAACTGAATATAATCCGACCAGATGGAGTAAGAGTGTAAGTCCATTCCTATTTTCTCCAAAGCAAAATCATAAGCTTGTGCTAGCTTTTCCCTTCAAGATTACAAATTATTAGTTTTTCAAACATATCGTACATGCAACAATAAACATACTTATGAGTACTTAGTCCAGCTTTAGTTTCCTTAACATAAGTAAGATAAAGCTTCCAGAGATCAATATTCAAAATTTTCACAAGGCATCTCTGAAAAAGTTTTTCCACTCTTTCATAGTTCCTCGCTTTCATTTCTTGTTCGATGTAGATCTTCCAGTAGCGGGCGGTTGTTGGAAAAACGCTAATCAGAGACTCATACAGAGAGCGTACCTCGTTAACGTGCCTAGATTGACCTTCTCGAATCAAAACAGACCAAGACTCGATATCATAAGGTCGCAACTCGACTGTTTGTTGTGCACGAACAAGACGCTCGTGACCCCATTCCTTAATTAAGTAGAAGGTAAAGATCAGATCAATAAATAAAGGATATAAATATTATTTGCTCACAATATCAAATTTCAGGTCTTGCGGCTTCATTTTAATGTACTTTTGGTGTCTAGAACACTGGCCACACTTATTGTATGATGTTTATACTTTTATTAAAACTTTTATGCTTCTAAACTTCTTAATTGATTAATTAAGATTAAATTAATTTATTTCTAATGCCGGCGATTTATTTCAATGCGATTAATCGCTTACTTGACATCTGTCAAACGAGGGGCAGAAAATATTTTTGAATTATTTTTGTTTTTGTTTTGAACATTTTTAAACCGAAATATTACATTTTATCGTCGTTTTTCAATTATCAGCCATGGATTCTACTAATCACTTTGAAAAAACAGTGTACCATTCCATCAGCAGCGAGGAGCTGAAGAAAATATACGATAAAGAGTTCAAAACATACTTAAAGAATCAAATTATTCTAGATGCATTAAAAAACATTAAGGTTGAGGAAATTGAAGGACTCAATGACAATAAAAATGTAGAGAATGCTTTGATTGCAGTACAGATCAGTAACCACATCGATTTGAATGCCAACAAATTACTTGGTTAGTAGCTTTTCTATTGTTATCAGATCACATTTTAACTATTCATCTCATTTTAGGTCTAGACGACTTTGATGTTTCTAAGATTAATCTCTCTTACACAGAAAAGAAGCAAATCAGAGCCTTAGTAGAAGAAGATCTCTTGGAAAACATCAAACCTCTAAATATAGACCTTCAAGCCATAGAAAAGTCCCGCAATCTCATGATCCAGAAAGAAAAGGAACGTCGAGATCTCACTGAAAAACTAGCTCATCTTAAGAAAAAGAAACTAGAGCTGACAAACGAATGTGCTGAAATTCGAGTTGGATGTAACCAGATTGATTCAGTGAATAAGATATGGCAGGATTCATTGATGACTGAGGTTACTTTGAAAGGATTTAAAAATACAATGGTGCAAAACTTGAAGGAAGATTTATACTTGAGAGCTGCTAAACAAGTGGAAAATAATATTGATGTGCTGATTGAGAAGCAAGGGAGCAAATAGATTCCTGCAACTGTACTTCCTAAAAAATAATAATAAAATACAATAATTTATAATTTTATTTTGAAGCATTTTTATTTATTCAATGTTTTTCCATTTAAATGTTGTACAATTTAAATCTTTATGTTTTTCAAAAAGAATAAGAATAGGTTCGAGTAATTTTGGTATTTTTGCTGCTTCTCTACCGATCATTCGATAATGTTCGCATTTTTTGTCGTGGATTACATTTATTAATTTGTCAGCTCATTAATTAATTTATTATTTAATTTATTTTACTTTATCGGAATTGGATACTGAATCCTTTCTCTTTAATTTAACATTTGAGTGTTTTTACATGTAGTTTGATGTAATTGTTGTAAATTGTTCATCTTTGAGTGCTTTTGCCTTATTGGTATAGTAAGCTGAAGGTAAATACAAGAAATACAGGAGTTGAAGGGAATACAAGAGTTTAAGAGTTTTCCTTAATTCAAGCAATTTTTAACATTTTAAGTGCCAAATTTTGGTTTTTCTTTCTTATAAATTAATTTTTATCCTTTTATTTCTTGATTTATTTCTTGAGGGCTTCAAAGCTTTGTAGCTGAGTATTTTTTTATTATTATTTTCTGATTTATTTTCAGGGTGTTGTATTCAGATTGCGACTCACTAAAATTTTTCAAAACTTTCATGCATATTTTTGTTGATAAAATAGTATTAGTAAATCGGAACCTAAATAGAATACCTTGATTTTACTTATTTTCTTAAATTTTAGTTCAATGTTCTTTATTTTTGTCAAAAATGAAGCTAATAAGCAAATCAGCAGTCGCAAATCAATAAATTACGCAAAAATACATGTTTCCAAAATATTAAATATTCATTTCCAGAGTTGGTGAGTCTTTGATCATGAAAGTGCGGCGATATAAAAAATAAAAGACTATATATTTATTCTTTAGAATATTTTAGATACTACAAATTACAAATTAATTGAATAAAAGTTTCTCATTAAATGTATGGCAAGTGATTTGTTCTTATTGCACGATTTTTGGAGCAAAATGTGCGTATCTTTAAATAATGAAGCTTTAAAAAAAGATTCCCGTTTTTTTAACTTTTCCAGCTTTTCCGGGCTTTTTGGATTTATAGGAATTTTCCAACAAAAAAATTTGAAGCAAAAACATCAATTTTCTTTTAATAATGATTAATATTACAAATATTCGACAAACATTCTTCTTTATGGTTGTACACGTAAATTACAAGTAAATTTAATATTTGCTACTCATTTCTATCCTTTTCACTTACAATTCAGTTTATATTTCACTTAATTCAGTTTTCCTGCAGGATTTTAGTTAAATGTCTTGCAATTTACAATTTGTTTAGATTAAGCGTCGAGTGTATTCGAAAGAAGCACAACCAAAACTGGTTTTAGTAAAGTTAGAGCAAATCAATGGAACTTAAAATATAATTGAACATTTATATACAAAATAAAATAAATTGTCGAATTATTTCACTTGAAGTTTTTAACGTTAAATATTTAATTTAGCGCCAAATCCTGAAAAATCTATTTTCCTCGCTAGAATCTTGTCGTTTTGTCTTATAAACAGGTTCGTGAACTTAAAAGTAACTAAAATTATAATATCACACAATAAATCATATTTAAATAGTTATTTATTCCAAGAAAGCTCATTTTCGTCTATTTTGTAGGTTATTCATTGATTGCCCGCCAAAAGTCTGTATATTTTGGAAATCTTCTGTGGTAATCTTGTAGTTTAACGAAAAGTGGTTTTTAAAAACTTTTTTTTGTGAATAAACGCGTAAAAGTTAGTCCTTGGTTGCTGGAACATCAAGTCGTAGATAAAGCTGGCCTGGACTCTATTTGGGGCATAGAACCTTGAGAATGTAGTCGGTGAGGAGAGTGGGCACCGTTGGGCTGTCCTCGTTTATCGCCTTGAGGACTGTGAAGAGAAATTGATAAAATTATTAAAAAACAAGAATTTTTCATTTTAAAGGATGGACATATTTGTCTTTAGAATTTTATATGAAGAGTCATAAAATCAATACTTACTCTTAATGATAACCTGGAGAGCTTGATTGTCAGGTGGACCCGAATCTAAATGATATGGAATGACGGTAGTTAAATATTTGGGGTCTGTGGACGATCCGCTGGTCTTTTGACCATTTTGTCCACCGTTCAAAGACTGAGTAGATGAGGTCATGGACGAAGTCATCTTGCTCTTCTTTTTGTCCACATGGAACTGTCGGCGACGGTTCTGCACTGCTAGCAACAAAGAGATGAAAGTGTTTTTCAATTCTTTCTCGTATTCAAGCTCATCCCTTAGGGCCAGCTCGTTAATCAGCGTCTCTGAGAACTCTTGAATCAATACTTCCATTTCCACGTACAAGTCGTTCAGTTGAGCAGTTGAAAGGGCTTGAAGTTCTATAAAGGAAAAAATTATTTTGATTGATAAAATAAAAATATAAGAGAGGCAAGAAATAACCTCCAAGAAAAAAGTTCATAATAGGGAGTTGAACCAACCATTTATTTCATGAATTTACAATACTAGTCTGACTACTTATTATCAGATAATGTCTTTAGATACTGATTTGGAAAATTTAAATTGAATCTACTCACTATCTTCATACAACGGTGACTGCAGCACATCTTTAGCTTTCTCCATCACTTCATTTTCTACAGTATCTCCTTCTGATGGCGTTTGCTCGTCCATAATATCATCAATCTCTTTCATCACTTCTTCAGCTGTCTGAATGTGACCATTGTCTGTTGTCTGCAAGCCTCCCAGTATCAGAGCATGCATATCCAAGTCATTTGCCACCTGCTCATCTTCAGAGCTCAAATCTTCAATTTCATCGTCTGGTGTCTCAGCTGGACGTTCTCCTAGCTTTAGGGTTGGCATATGCATTTGCCGCGCAAACGACTTGGACCAGTCAATGGGCAAAATGTTGCCAAAGTTGCCAGTGATTGTCCAAAACATTCTGGAAAGGAGTAAAAGAGGAAATTTAGTCTTTGATTGTTTTTGGTTTTTAATAATTTTTTAAATTACAAATATTTTCAAAAATATGAGAAAATAATAATTGTAAAGCGTTCCATAAACTTTCTTTTTATGAATTAAGATTCAATGCACCTAAGCTTCAGAGTATAAAGTAAAAAATCAGCGACAATATGCACTCAAAACGAGCTCCTACCTATAAAACCTCTTTTATTGAAGTCAAATAAAAATTTAAACAAAAAAAACTGTTCATGAAGTATAAAGAATGTAAGCTTTAAGTTAAAGGTGCTTCCTCTCCAGTGTCTCAAGCTAAACTGCTTAATTTCTTTGCAGATCCCATACACTCCATCCACACAATCCTCATCGATTAATTGCCTTTTCAATGCCACCAATGCCACACTTTGTCTTTCGTTTATTTGATGTTTTGCTAGGCAATTGTGTAATAATTGAATTCAGCTTAAATGGCCTGAGCAAGTTGATACTATTTGCATATAGAGGCACATAGAGAGGCTGACAAAAAGGCGGAAAGTGGATTTTTCCATGTAAATTGTTGTTTTGAGTGCTGTTGTCTGATAGTTTTGATATTTTTGTTTGATTTGCTGTGTAATAATGTGAGCAATTGTCAGCTTTTTATGATAATTTAAGTTTGGATTGTTTTTAAATTGATGGCATTGTCTTTGGGTATGTGCTGGATTTGTAGTTAAGTGGTGACGTTGAGGTAGTAGGTGGATATGATGTCATTATAAGTTACACTGGATTACACATGCTTTTGAATTTTTTTTGATGGTTTATGAAGGGCAATTCGATAATTTGATCTATTTTGAAGGCAAAGTTAATTTCAATGCATGTATCTGTTTGTCTGTAATGACTTTAAAATATATCAATAAGAAAGTGAAAGACCGTCTACCTCCCCAATGATACTCATAACAAATAAATAGTTTTCCCGCAATTTCCACGGAATTTTCCTCTAGTATTAATAAAAATTTAAATAATCAAAAAACCATAAACATGATAAATACTACACACACATCAAACATCAGCACTCCGACCCACTCGCCTACTCGAACTACTGCTGATAAAATATAAGTCAAGAGCAGTTCTTGACAAGTGGATGCAGAGTTGCGTTATGTGATCGCTTAACGGAATGTGGAATTTTTGTGAATTAGAAATTTGCATTTGCTGAGAGCTGTAAATTATATCTGAACCATTTTAAATTGAACGCTTCTGTTTATGCGCTTAAGCAATGAGTAAACACTCAGTAGTAAACATTTGAACACTTTCTGCTAATGATTGAGTAAATAGTCATCGAGTTATTGTTTTATTTGGCTTACCAAAATAATGAGAGGATTATTTGTTAAAGAAGCTTGTTAGTTTTGAATTATTCAATGATTTGTCTATTGGATCTAGTAATTACTTCAAGGTTTTATGATAGTTTTATGAATGTGTAATGAGCCACTGCCATAATTTTTTTTGGAATTGATCATACTATTCAAACTATTAGAGAAACATGTTGAAATATTTACAAAATCCTAAAGGCCCTTTAATGCAGATACGGAAATCTTTAATTTATTTTCAAGAATTCTTAAGAATTTGAACAATTTTAACGATTTGTTTGCTTTACAAACAATAAAAACTCGGTTAAAGCATCGATAAACTTATTATTTCGCAAAAGTTAATGTTTGTTTGGTTTTCAAATTGTTTGAATTTGCTAGAAATTGCTTCAAAATTTGTTTATTTTGCAATTGTGAGAATAACGGATTAATTCGAATAATTAAAAATGAATCTGATAAGTTGCAGTTGGTCAGTGGTGGGTGGAAGAGCGCATTGGACTTTTAAATTTAAATAATTAAAAAGCGAAATACTACACCAAAATTATACTACCGACTGTAACTTTCTAAAACTTAAATTAAAAAATTTAAATAACTTTTCCAACAAAAAGATCTATTACAATTGAGAGTTTGAAATTTAATCTTCTTTATAGTTTTTTTTTCAACTCCCAAAAGTTTTCCCAAAGCGTCCTTCTTTACCAAATCGGTCCACTGTACGTCGAAATCTATTATATAGTCAGTGCATCTAACCAATAAATTATCGAATAATGCAATCTCTGATTCACGTTATTATATTTTCACATTACAGTTTCCAAAGTTTAATGCATTGTTTCAAGATCTTTCGATTTTTATTTTTATTATATTTTATTATATTTTTCTTGAAGTTTAAAAGCAAGCTGGCAAAACTTGTAAGACTGAAAAACAAACAGAAATCTCTCAAAAATCCAAACAAGTACACAAAACTTTGGAGCAACATTCCATATAAATCATTTATGTAAAACTTCAAACAGCACAATGGAAAATTGCATAAAATATTGATTTTTTGCTTATGGATCTTTGAATTTTTGAATCGTTGAGTGCTTGGAAACTATGAATCTGTGTAATTTGACGTGAATAAAATATGGAATCTAGAAATAGTTTTTCTTTGGATGATTTAAGCATAAAAATGCATCTATGTTGAGTTTTTATCAGTTTTTAGATTTCTCTTGGTTATCTATTATTTTTTCTTGATGCTCAGATATTTTATAAAGACCAAAAAAGTTAGAATTGTACTAACAGACAATCAATGGTAGGTATTTTCAAATATAACCAGATATAACATATGAAATTGAATCTAAGTACCAAAATAAAGACGAATAATTCATATTATATCACTTTAAATTGTACATATTATTATGTAACAATATAATATTGAACATTAAATAAACAACAAATATGTTTCAGCTCAGTTGTGTAAATGTTAGCTGCGAGCTTTATCACGTTAAAGCTCATTCATTGATTTATAAAGGCAGTTGATAAGGCAAATGTAAAACCACAACATAAGTATTCATCAAATGTTGCAGAGATATCATGTTGTTAGCATATCAATAAGTTTTCTTGAATCTTATGATTTCTCAATTCTTCCTTGAAGACAAGCTCGTTGATTTGTGAATATGTTAGAAACATCTTTTCCAATAAAAAGTTATCACATATTTAAAAATTAACAAACTATTCAAATAATTTATCTAAACACATTTTCCATCACATCGGATCGCAGCCATAATAATGCTAAACAATGGAAATTTGGATGCCTTTTACGTTTTTCAGTTGTTTAGTATCAATTCAAATTGTTTTCAAGTTTATAAATTAATTTTATTTCTACAAAATCCATGAAAAATAAAGCTGTTAATAAATTTTTAATATTTTTAATATTTGTAGTGTTTCCGTCCATTATATCATTTTTGCCATATTTAAAGTGCTTTTGTTCGGTTTTTGGTTTTCCAACTGATTTCAATTCATTATCATTTGCTTAAAATGCAAATTATTATGGAATATTCGCTCATAAACATCGCAATGTGAATACTAATTGCGTAGTTATCGCAATTTTCAGTTCAATTAATTATTATGAGGTGGTAGATTTAGGAGGAACTGGTTGGGTGGTTGGTGGAAAAGGTGAATTTGAGTACATCAGTTTATTTTTTACATAATCTTGTATTTTCATAAGAAATTAATTGTAAAAGATTTCTAATTAAATAATGGTAACATGAAAACTGAGTCCACTCCTTCAAATATTTGAGTTCAAAATGTTTTCTAAATTAAATGCACTCAAACGCTTTTGCAAATATCTAAAACCAAATAATAATTTAATTGCGCATTTTTAGCAAAATTGTGTTTGGTCTCGCCTGTGTAGACTTGATAAGTAATGTGTTTATTCGCAGGTGTTTAAATTCCGAACAAGTCGCATCGCTATTTCTTTTTGAGCTTCCCGCCATATTTCCCCTATAAATCATAAACCGAGCAAAAAACTGCTCCAAGCTAAGTTTTAAAATATTCAGGCATTTTACAACTTTCAAAATAAAATATTGATATTAGAAAATCTGCGGTAGGAACGAGGAAAACATCAAAAACATTAAAACTGTCTTATTCGTTAAAATCCAAAATTTTCCATTTTTAGAATATTAAATTTCCATATTTTCCAAAAACCCAACAAAAAGCAACAAATACAGAAACAACAAAGGTTATCCAACTTCCCCCTTGAGGCTCCCTATTGTATGCATTAAACACGACATCGCCACACTAATTGAGTGACCACGCAAGACTAGCTAGCTAGCTTGAGTTTCTAGTATTGCTTATTCTGCTATTGCTGTTATTGCCAGTATTGATTAAATAAATTATTATAAGTGCAGTTTAGCTGGGAAAGTGGTCGGAAAACTGGAAATGTGTGCTCTAGAACAATAGTAGTGTATGGAGAACTATGGCGTCAGCGATATTGAAAAACTGGGGCTCGGATTGTTGCAATTAGTTTCGAGTGGGTGATTATTTAGGGGAGAAATTGATTAATAGATTCTTTAGGTGTTGAAGACGTTCATTGAATCAATTTAACAAAATGAAATTGTTCAACATAATTAATCATATTTTCAAATCCAATTCAGTCAAAACATCAATTTTAAAGTTACAACAAACTATTTAACCATCAAATTATGATTTCATATCTCTCCAATCACCAACTCCATTTCATTGCGTGAAAATCGGTAGTCGATGCTACCGTAAAATTCCGGAAATTGCTGTCCAAACAGAATTAATTAAATACTTGAAATTCTCACCAAATATATACAAATGGATACTCGAAAAACTTGAAATAGCTTAGAAAACTAAAAAAACCATAAAAACCATTATATTACAAAAAACTTCGCGATGAATAAATTTAACAAAATATGTTTTGAGAAATTTATTGGGAATTTTAAGAATTCTTACAATTTTACTATTTATCAAAAATAGATTTTTTCATTCATAACTTCAAGAAATATAGGCAAGTAGGCAAATAGACTTAAAAAATACTTAAATAAAGAATATTTAAAAAACAAGAATACATTCAGAGAATCGGAGAGAAACTGAATAATTGGCGCTTAATGAATCTTAATTGGCCAAACAAAAATATTCACTAACAATACTCTAGACACAGTTATTGAATTATCGGCTACTCAACGACTCATTCAAAATTCCAAGAATCATTCAAAGTTTTAAAAAAAATCTGAAATCATTGAAATTATCGACAGTTTTTTAAAAATTTTGTTCAGATATTTCTGCTGATTTAACTGGAAAATTGAAATTTGTGTCACAACAAATATTGAATTGACACTTTTTGCCATTATTCTTCTAGTTTTTATTGCTTATAGCTAGTTTTATTGGTATGTTCTGCCGTTTTCGCTATTTTTTGCCTTTTTGCTATTTTATGATTATTTGTTCAATTTTTGATGACTTGTCCGTATTTTAATGTAGATACTTTTATGTATTTTTTGATCAAATAAAATAATTTGTATGAATATTGAATTTTATTTCGAGTATTTGAATTGTATGTTGGCATCATTAGAAATTTAAATACGTTAGAGCACGAAAGTGGATCTAATTGAGAACAATAATTTTAGATTGCTTGTTTTTTGGTGTTAATACTTTTTTTATGACTTTTTGTTTGAATTTCATAAAAGTGATCTCCTATCATTTAGAAAATCTAAATAAAATGTTTTGTTTAACGTTTTCAAATTAAATATTTGGTCAATTCATAATATTTTTTTTTTTTTTTTATAAAATAGAATAATAAATATAAGTATTTGTATTTATGATTTCCAGATGTGATTTAATTACAGCGAAACAACAAAATTGAAGAAAAACTTTTGATCGTGGTTCAAATCCGTTAATATAAAGTTTTCGAGTACAGCTATTTTACTTATCAAAAAAATAGTTTTTTGCAATATTTTTACTAGATTTAACAAAAAACCCCTTATAAACCAAGAGTTTTTTTTTCCAAAATTCGGCCACCGTCAATTACTTGTGATTTTACGGCTTCTTTCAGGTGAAAATGCATAGCAAATCGACCATAACCTTCATGTGGCTTCACCAAATTACCCAAAAGCTTCCAAAAACTTCAAAACTCAGATAATTTATAAATTCCAAAGAAATTCCAAACATAATCCAACAAAACTCGAGCCAACTCCAACCAATCTCCAAAAATACTCCAAAACACACTAAAATGATATTCAAGTATAATCAAGTATGAAAGTGAACCCGATGAGCATGAAATTTTCTAATTTTATTGATTTTCTTGATACAAGTGAATTTTTAGAGTTTTCCGTTTCATCGGTGGAAAACACTTTTTCTTGTTTTTCTCACTTTTCAAATATTTTCCAACTTTATTTTACTATTTTTAACAACCAAAACAATATAAGCGGCGCAACATGGTTTAATGATTTTAATGAATTTAATGAGAAAAGTCGTGTAAACAAAAGCGAGCCAAAGTTTACGTTCAATATGGATTTTTGGTTGCTTTTCCATTTTTTTGGTGAGAAAAATGGAAAACTTGGAATAAAATTAACTGAGAGATTTCCTCGCTCTATTCCGAGAATGTTTTTGGTGTTTTCTATGGTGACGTCATTAGCAGTACATGATTGCATGTGGAGATGTCATTTTATTTGGAAAATGCGTTGTTTGGTTTTTTTGTTGATTTTGTATTCGTTTTGTGTGTTTAATTAATTGACTTAATATTGAGTTTGCTGCTTTAATATGAAGTTTGTTTTAAGATAATTACAATATGTTCCTCTTAATTTAGGTAATTTTGGTAATTTGTCGAAATGTTTGATAATTTAAGCAGTTTCATGAGTCAAGTCTCTTTAACGTCACAACAGCTAATTTTCAATGCTAATGAAGAAGAAACTCTATGAATAATGCAACATTTCTTTTGATCTCTGAGACTGTGTTGTTATTTAAGAAAACTAGAATGAAGCTCCAGTGTTATGAATTATTTTTTTATTTGGTGGAAATTTCAAATTATGTGTGCTTACTGCTTAGTTATTTCTCAGATATACCACGTACATTTAACCAACAAACAGAAAAGCCCCACAACTACCAAATTTTGAGAAAATTCATTGACTTCGCAAATCTATCCACAACTCATGCGTTATATAGTATCTTGGGAACTAAACTAGGTGATGAAAGAATCCACTAATTACCGCAAAGAAATTTGCACATAGAATTTTTTCAAGCAAATGAACAAAAAATTAGCGGGAAAGTCAGCAAAAATCAATTTCAATCAGTTTTAATCTGCTTCAACTACGTCTAAGTATTTTAAAGCAGCTCGAGCTTAAAGAATTTGTGTTATTTAAGATTGTTGCAAAAAAGACACATATTTGCAAATTGTAAAAGTACTTAAAATACTTTCATGGGAAAATTACACAAAGTCATAAAAGTTACGCATTTCTTTTATTTCTTCAGTGCCTCCAATTTCTTTAAGTTCCCTGAGCAATTTCTATGGGCTTTTAAAGATAGTAATTGAAGATCATTGAAGATTGTTTAATATTGTTGAATCTACATCACTAAAAAAAACTTCAAGACTGAAGATTTGTTTAATGTTTATCCGCAAGAAGAAAACTAGATATTTTACTTTCTAAATACTGAAGATGGTAGAGGAAACATTTCAATCCACTTTTGTCTCATTTTTATTTATGTTATCTTTTATAGTTTGTTGATATTTTTCATATTTTAGGTTTTTCTTTCCAAGTTTTTTCAATAATTTGGATGATTCAGATAGTTTGCATGGCACTGCTTTATATCTCTTTTAGTCTTTTCCCCCAAAATTAGGAAAACGTTAAAAAAACTTCAGAAAAAGCTATTAATTATCTGTTTATTCGAAAAACGAAGAAAAAGTTGCTGTCGTCAATAAAATAACCATTTGGATAATATAAACCAAAGTTTACTTATAATACTTAATAGATGATACAAACAAGAAGGAGTATATCTATCTGCGCCGAATTAATTGAGTCATTGGACTGTATATAATCTAGTGTTCAACGGCATTTCCAAATTTAGATGCGACACTTTCCACAGATCCATAGATTCATTTTAGCTTTATGAGATTAAATGGCAACAAAAATTAAATTCAATAAAAAAGCAATAAACTGAGAGCTAATTAAATTAACAAATTTAAATTGTTTTAAGGTATGTTCCCAAAATTTGCTTGAAATTTATGTATTGCTTGCTGATGGAAAATGGAAAAAGTTTAAATTTAGCGAACTTAAGATTTTATTGATCTTGATTTATTATTTGATCTTTTGGAACGAACTAGAACAAATGGACCATTTTTTTTGTAATACTTCCGTCCCCATTTCCTCGCACAACTCTAACCACAAAATAGCTGAAACAACCAAACCGCATTGAATTAATGTATATGGAGTGTTAAAAGTTTATGAAATAAATTAATATTATACATGATGCCAAAAATGAGTGAAGAATGTGCGGAGAAAATTGTAACGCCTCCATGTAACTTTAAACTTTGCAGCAGAGGCAGCAGAAATATTTTCGGTGGATCGTGTTAGGGCCATAAAACTTTTTTTTGGTTATATGTTTAAATGTTTTAGTTACATTTTCTTTGAAATGCTTACAATTCCTTGGATGTTGTTCAAATTAACAAACTTGACAATTTTGTGTAGTTTAGGTTTGGTTTAGTGTAATTTTGAAATTTTTTCGATCATAAAAGTGATTTATTGATGGAAGATGGTTTTTGGTCTTTAACACCTCGCCTTAAGATATGTTTTTGTGGTTTTTGGGTAATGTTTCGCTGTTTTTAAAATAAATGTTTCATTTAGTTTTAGTGTTATCAATTTTTGTGGAAATAAAACATTTGAGTAAATTATACCAATTATAAAGTGAATTAACTTCTTGTCAATTACCGTTTGTTGATATCACCATATATTTATAAAGTTTAAGAACACTTACTCAAAACTATTTTTCTACTGATACCTCCCCATTTTCATCACCATTTCCTGTTTATTATGAAAACCTAAAGTTTCCTCCACCAATTATTTAATTGAAATTTCTTCCTAAAGTCACGTGGCTGTGCAACATTTCATTCATTAACAACTTACAACATTACATCATAAAAACATTACATTTATTCGACACTTTTATAGAAATTTTGTACAAAAACTGCATAAATTACAATGAATTTAGATTTAATTGTGATTTATGATTTGAGGTATCGCTAATGAGTAAATTTCAGGAACATTGTATAGTTTTTCATGAGCATAAGCAAGTGCACAAAAAAACATAATTCACTTCATGGGAAGCTTTTTTCCGTAGTTTTCATAACTGCTGTAATTTTAAGTTTTTGCATCGTAATTCAAACACATTAATGGAAACATATTAAAGTTAAAAAAAATGGTAATTTTAACTATATTTATATTATACCACAATTACTTGCATTGCTTGGCTTAAGGAATTTTATGGAACATTATGGAATTTATTTATTAGTTTTATGTTTATTAAATGTTGTAGTGGTTTCATCATTTATTCAATTATTAATATGTTTCTTGCATTTGATTGCATTTAAAGTTTTGCTGTTTTGCTAAAACTTATTGAGTTTACTCGCAAATTCACCAAACATGTTTTGTTTTACAAAAACACATAAATCATTATTAATGAATTTTCTGCTATTTACAGAGCAAGTTTTTGTGAAATATCTGGGGATGCAGTTGTTACTTGCCTTACGAGAGGGTTGCTCCTTGAATATTTCTTTATGTAAAATACATTAAAGTATATTTTAAATAAAAAGTTGCATTTCTGATGGGTGATTTTGGCTAAGTTAGAGCAAAATTTCTGTTACTAAATATTTAGAATAAAATTATATTTTATTTGAAAGCATTCACGAGCAGCTCTCAGTAAAAAGTATTACCAAATGGCTTCGGTTCAACTAAATGCAGTTTTATAATTAAAATGAATATTTTATGTAAATTCCAAGGAATGATGTGCAAATAATGTTTATGGGTTTAGTTATAAAAGTTTTTTTTTCCACCATTTGTCGGATTTAACTTAATTTAAGTGCCCATTGTATGTGCATTCATATCCATAAAAAAATAAATTATAGATGAAAATTATTTAAAAAAACTTAAAGAAAACATAATTATTATGCAAGCCAGATTTCAGTTTCATCGATTTAATTTCAATGCAGGTAAAGTAGGGATAATAACTTTTTTGCATAATTCAATAAGCTCGATGTTTAACTCTGCATATAACTATTCAAATTATGAATTATTTCAGGAAACCCCGCAGCTAAACTGTGTCACACGCAAATACAATCCATACAAACCATGATAATCAAGAATACAAAACCAGAATAACAAGCAAATTAAATATTAAAATCGATTAAAGTGTCTTTAAGTGCATTAAAATGCTTTTTAATCAGACATTTCATTAAACTTTCATAGGAAACAAAAAATAGAATTTTTATTGAATATTGCAGAGTTTTTGCAGAATCGATTGCCACGATGCTCATGCTGCATTTTAATTAAATTGCCCTAGATTCCATTTCTATTTCTGTATTTCATGATAAAGAAGTCCTTAGAGGATATTGCTAAGGGATATTGGCTTTCAACGAGTATTTCTGCGTCTTTTTTTTGTCTTTTTATGCATTTATCAAGGAAATTAAAGAAGTAATCGAGAAAATCTGAAGTTATAAATACTCTCTGTTAATTGAATTTTTCAGACTGAGCGTCGCCCAGAAGCTTTAAAACATGTAGAATGTTCCCATACAAAGCCTTAAAAAGAAGACCAAGTTCCAAGAAACCAGGAAAGTTAGTTCAAAGCAATTTATGTGAAAGTCAAACAAAGCCTTCAACTTGCTAAAACTTTCTTTAACTTTCCTTCAACCCTTCTCATTAAAATGATTTTAGGATAATATACAAATATATTTGATACTAACATGCAAATAGGTATAAAGGAAGGAAACCGCGTCCATATTTAATAACATTTCTGTTGTAAATATATTTTATGCAGATGCTAATCAGCTAATTAAAATAAATCAATATGCGGTAAACATTTCCTCTCATTTGCTTTTTCTCCACTCATTTTTCATTTGCTAGCAAGTCAAATTATTTTGATTTGCCGAGAAAATAAAAAATGCTAATTTTAATTAAGAGATAAGTCAATTGGAGCATTTTATAAAAATCTAATTTTGTATAATTTTAATGGAAAACTTAGCATGACTATGGAAAATCTATAAAAAGTAAAATCCGAACATCTTTAATGCTTTATAAAGTGAAGACTATCGTGATTCTCTTAGTACCGCAAGCTCCAATTGATGTTTTGAACTGAGATTGACGAATTGTTAATGATATAGTCAGCTACAAAGAAACTGTGCTCACGTACGATTATATTCAGCGATTTAATTGAATGTTTCGCTTGATTGTGATGTTTGAGTTGCTGATTAGAGTTTTGCATATGAATGCAAATTTGGGTTCATCAGAGATTTTACAATTCATGATTGACAACATATGATTTAAAGTTATTGTAGGTCATTGTTGGTCTTAAAAAATATTTTAAAAGCTACGAGAATAATTAAGTTAAATAGTTAAAGTTTAATAGCACTTAATAGTAAATTTCCATTTAATCAATGCTTTAAATCAAACAAAAAACTCAACCACTCCACTTTTCCCACGAGCTCGTTAAAAAACGAAAGCACGTGATCTATTCAAGAAGGTGATTAACTCATGAGGTCATCACAATCTGGTTTAAAATGAATTCACTTATCATCTCCATTAAACTTTTTTCCATCATTAAATAAATAAATCAACTTCTCGGTTGCAGTTGCTGAGTTGTTCGTTGTTCGGTGTTCAGAAAAATACAGAAGTCAAAATCAGCAATTTCTTGGAACGAACATCTATGTCTCCACAAATACAAAGCCCTGAGGAGGCCAGGCCCAAAAATAATACAGACCTTTGCTCCAGCGTCACCTATGGTGACGTTATCTACAAAAAGCATGCACCAATTTTCATTTGATCACCTCTCTATCAATGATTCGCAAGAAAAACCATTACACAAGCGTAAAGCTTTACATAAATTACAGTTATCAACAGCATTAATTGCAATAATTGCAATCTAAGCTGCCAATTACCATTTTTTGCTTATTATTTCAAGTTCTCCCGACTTTTTGCTGTTATTCTTCGTGTCTTTGCAGTTTATGTATAGTTTAAAATAAAATTTTGTTACATTTTTAGTTTATTCCGTTGCAACAATTTATAAGCGATTTAAAATATTTCAAAAATTCAATATTTTCATGCAATCAAATAGGATTAATCAAGATGAAATTTGTTTTTTATGGCTCGTGATAGTTTGCGGGTTTGCGAGTCCGCTGGTTTGCAGCCAATTAATGCGAATAAAATGTTGAATTAATGAATTGCAAACTGAAAATGCTCAATTTTAATTCACTTGATTGAACTTGATTACACTTGATTGATTAGTTTGAATACAAATCCTTAATTGGTTGAATAGCTGGATGGTGAATCATGCAGTTGCGAGCTTCAATTGATTTGTCGCATGGAGAGCAAAAAATTCGAGGAATTTTGGTTGATGGTAAATTGTTTATTTGCAGTAATTTATTCTTATTTGAAAACAAATCATGTAGAGGATGTTCATAAATATTTTTACTATCTAGATTTATTTAAATTTTGCGTGCTTTCACGCTTAAATATAGCACACAAATTGCTGCTTTTATGCTCACATTTTCAGCCCAAACGTAAAAAGATGAGCATAAATATGATGATTATATAAATTATCTGAACATTTCAGCAAAATAAAGCCTCTGGGGTCAATACATAAATTACGACAGTACACAAACAATTCATTTTAAAATATGAAAGTTTACTTTACTTTTAAAAGTTTAATAAAACATAAGCAAAGACTCCAAACTTGTCACTTTGCTAAAGGTAAAACATTCTTCATGTCACATCCTTCCAAGCTAATTCATAAGGGATCGATATGCACTCAACTTCAGTCTGCAGAAAATAAATTATCCTTTCTTCAGATAACCACACTTGGTAAATGTGTCAATTTCCTTCTAAAAACAATTCATAAGAAAAAAAATTTCCATAAATTCCCATGAAAATTGCCTGTGGCTCAACTTGATTGATTTTAAGGGAAAGGCCGACAACCCATCAAATTTCATTGTGCGACAACAGCCATAAAATGTGGTATTGGCCTTGTTAACATAGGAATAGCCAGAAAGCCTACCAAACACCATGCAAACCTCATGATGACCATAAAAACTCATAAACTCTAATTAAAGCGTTCGCCATAGCAAACCATAGGTCAGGTTGTCGTAAAACCTGGTGGAACTATGCTTAAGCTAAAACTATGTTTAATGAAAGCTTAATGAAAGCTTTGCAAAACCTACTGAAAGCTTCTAAAAGAGCAAACATGTTGGATTTTCTGGTAATGACTTTTAATCCTTATTATAATCCTGTATAATCAGTAAAATGGTTGGTTGATTTCTTTTAGCACTTATCTCAATTTTTAGTTTTCCGATTCACACATGGTTTCTAGTCAAAACAAGCTCACAACAAAATTTAGGAATAAAATGATTTTCAAGTAAAATCTCTCTATAAATTTACAATTATTTGACGATAATACCCCAAATATTACAGTATCCCATGGAATTCATGAATACAACAAGAGTTTATGAAATATGCAACCATATCCAACCATGTTTATGATAATGAGCCGCCAAAAATAAACCAAAAACTATAAAAATACTGAAAAGCAACAACATTCAACAATATCCCGCATGTAATCCTGCAACATATTGAGTAAAACATAAAAAATATGGAAATGAAGAAACTACGTTGTTCAAATAAAAATATCCTTAAAGTATGACGCCTGCGCTTATCTGTGAATTCTAGTATCCATGATGGCCTTTTACTCATTTGTTTGTAATGTTTTGTGATGTTTTTGTTAAAAAATTGTTTGAATTTGTAAAGCCAGCAATAAATTGTCCCTTAATACATACTTTCAACTGTTTCCTTTGGGGACAAGCTAATGAAAATTAATCATGCTACTTTGGCAGTGCACGAGAAGTGGCGACACGCGCAAAGTTGATATTAATACATGAATATACTTCGCGGGACAAATTGGGCAACGTCGCTTTTCTTTGCAGTTCTTGGCAATTTCTTTCGATTTTCTTTGCAACTCTTTGCGTTTTTTGCGACTTTTCTTCATAATTCTGTACGATTCGTCATATTTCGCAGTTTTTGCAATCTTTGTAGGCGAAGATTGCTATTTTCGTTTTTTCGTTTTTGTTTTAGCTAAAAAACTAATGAAGGCCAACTTAGACTTTTCAATGACATGGTCAATTGCTGCATGGCAATTTCTTTTCTTGGACTTGGCAATAAATTATGGATTTATGGAATATGGACCGAGTGGATTACTCATAAATTTTTTGTTATTGAATATTGACTCGAAAAGATACTGTTTATGGTAGTCTGAATGAAAAGACAATGGTCTCATTTTGAGCTATGGTTTTTTTGGAGTTTAATGATGAATCTCTGATTTAATTTTGAAACTCGGTTAAACATGGATTAAAAAGTTAAAAATTTATTGAGTACAATCAGGTAACTCTATCAGGTCTTAAAGTTCGCCGCAATTTACTTTGGGGAACCAATAAAAATAAAGGAAAAAAAAAAAAGTATGGAAAAGAGAACAACTATTGTTTTTGTGAGAACGATAGAATTAACGGATGTCAATTGAAATTTATACATTTTAATTTTAATTTATTAAACTGTTAAGCCATCCTCTCCACAAGCCTTACAAAATTAATCAACAAACATTTTTTGCTCCACAATCTCAATCCAACACTTAAAACGAGATGATCTGTTCATTTTCTTCTTTACAAAATTTTTAATTGCCATGGCAAAGATCCCGCTACTTGTAAATTAAACAAATTCGAGAAAAGTTCAACCAAACTCAAGAAAATTCGCAATATCCGCAGAATTTTCACAAATTTTACTAAGAGCTGAGAAAACACTGAAAAAACTTTATATCCTAAGGGAAGGCAAAAAACAAGAAAAACTGCTGTATTTTTCTATATCCGAACTCAATTAAAGACATCATCAGTTCTCAAATCTTCTAAATTTTTTCGCATGTGGTCCATAAGACTGCACATTTCTCAAGATTTTTTTGAGATATTTTTTGCTAGTGACGATTCATCGAGTTCATTATTTGTTGTAATTTTCTTCGCAGATTTCGCTCTGGCTCAACTTTTCAGACTTTTCTCAGTTTTTTCTTCATGTATTTTTTGTTTGTGCGTTTTTCATCAATTTATACAGAAAAAATGTTTATGTTGTTTTATGTTGTTTTTGTAGCTTTTTATGTTTGTCAAAGGTCAACTTTTTGTTCTCATGAATTTGTGAGCGAGAAAAAATTAATTAATGGAGCAAGATAGCGCTTCGACACTTACTGGTTTAAATTACTTTAGAAGTTTTTTTGCTTTGAGTAGGCAGTAAAACATCTTTGATTAAATATTTAGATTAGGTGTCGCTTAGAATTGAAGAATTTGTGAAAGGGAGGGCGTAAAAGTTGTTGCTCAAAAGATTTTTTTAAGATTCATGTTTGGATTAAAACAATTTATCAAATAAAAATGGGAAGTCGTCAAAGTGACCAAAACAAGATGCAACACTCTAAAAGAAACTTCGTACGCTTCAAAATTGAAAACATTCACATTTCACAACATTTTGATTAATTTATGATTAATTCATATTTAACACATCAATGTATAATTCACCGTGAACTCAAAGCCCTTTAGCTTGCTTTACTCGCTCTGATCGCTCTGAAAAGCCCACAGCCTCATTTTAACACGTAAAACTATCAAAAACACTTCAATTCCAAGAAAGCTGTTTTAGCTGAATGAATCAAAATGATTAATTGCTCAACAAATATTATTTTAAATCACAGAGTTACTAATTTAAAATCCAAAAGACAACGATAAATTTACTTTCTCAACCTATAAATATCAAAAAAAAGATATTTAAGAAATCATACAAAATGCTGAAAAGCTTGAAAAAACTGAAAAACTGAAATGAAATAAATTAATAACATTTTTTTTAGGTAGATAAAACTTAATATTTGATATTTTCTTACAAACTTTTGGTATTTACGATATTTACGAGATATTTATGTCTCTTGGGAATGAAACATTTAAAGTGGCAAATGTTTTTCTGATGTTATATCTGTTAATGTTTTTTTGCTGCTTATGCTGCTCAAATACATATTTTCTTATGCTGCTGATGTCACTGATGCAGTGACAGTGTAGCTTGTGTCAAAACAATTATTAAGAAATCATTCACAATTTATGAGATACGCATTTAGAATTGTTTGCGTTAAGAAATGTGTAGATTGTAAGTTGAAAATTGTAGAGGAGTTTAAGAATTTGTGGCAAATGATAGAAATGGCGCAATTTGAACGAGTCTTTTAAGCTCTAATTAAAGTCTTCAGACTTTCATTAGCATTTCCATGAAAAATTTTAATTTGTTACAAAAATTCAAGACTTTATATTCTAGATTATATGAATTTTATAAGATTTCTTTGAAATTTTTTCAAGCTGTTTTAAATTCTCAAGATTTCTATGAATTCTATGTTTTCTGTGTTTTCTATGATTTGGAACAAAAATGATGATAAGTGAGAGTTGAGTATAGCAATCAAAAAACACTTCAAAAGCTTGTAATCTTTAGTCAATTAATGTTAATTAAGAAACTTAAATGATTTATGTTTTCTTCTATAATCATAGATGTCAGGGGTTGAAATATATGCAATGTTTGGCTTATTGCGAGATTCTTTATTCTTGAAATCTGATGACTTTGATTTGCTTCTGTTAACTTCTGTTCTTCTTCTGTTTAAAGAAAACCTCTCAACAATTAAATGAAATAGTCATGATTTTCCAACTTGTACATGGAGAAGTCTGTTCAAAAAACATAAATAAAAGAAGTAATCAAATTAAAAATAAAGATATACTTCAAGATATCATTCTATTTTAATGTTACGTTTGCACCTGCTTGTACCAATACAAATTTGTTGGAAAACAATCTACAAAATTTGTACAACTTTCAAAGTTGAAAATTGTTCAAGCATATTGCGTTTAAGAAAATCATCCTTAAGCATATATCTAAATGAAAAGGTAATCATAATCAAGAAAGGAAGTTTAAACTTTCTCAAACACAACAACATAAAATATATAACAAAGGAAAAATCCCAAATTTTCACCTATTTCCAATAACTCGAAAGTATATTCCATTTTCCGGTAAATTAAGTACAAAAGTTTGACAAAAGTTCAAAAAAAGGAAAAGCACTAAAACTGAATTCCTTCCGATTTTACTTGATGTTCTTCATTTTTTCGATAGCATCGATTTCCCATCTTGATCTTCTCTCGCAATTTAAGGGCAACCGTAAAAAAGGAAGTAGCAGAAAAATCTACATAAAAAGCTAATAACCTTATTCTATCCTTCATCTGATCCAGAAAAGCCAGCAGAAATTTGCCAAAAATGCTCGGAGCAGCTCAGAGTGTAGAAATCTTGCCTTTTCTTTTCAAATTAAGATTGGTACGTGATAAAATTTAATAATTCAACAAACGAGCAGAGCTTTTTTAAAGAGATTTTGCATGACTCTTTTGTTTTTGCGTTTTCCTTCAAAATACAATATCTAGTCGCTAGACTTTTCTTAAGGAAATGAAGAAACTGTTTTCTTTGGGTTTATAGTGAGTTTTCTTGTGATTGTGTTTTTCTTGAGTTTTGTTGGTTGTTGGAGTTTCTCACCTTGTCAGGTAAAGATATTTTATTTCCCAAGCAAAATGGGAATGATAGAAAATACAACTAATTTGCATTTTATGCTTTTGTTTAGCTTTGAAAATAGAGTTTATTGCAAAGAAAGGAAATATTTGCATAAGAAATTATTTAGGTATTTCTTGGAGAGGTTGATATTTCGAATCTAGGTGTTTGTGTGATTTGGTTTTTAAATTAATGGAGTGGAGATCAGAAAATTTGCATTAAAATATTTTGAAAGAAATTGTTGATGTTGATAAGCTCCATAGTAAATTTTTGTTTATTTTTGGTGAGAAAATTTGATAAAAATTACAGGCGCTTGAACTTTTCAACCATAATTCTACAAAATAACTCAGCAAACCAAAGTTTCATTGCTTTGAATTTGAAGCCACCAAAAATAATATTTGTCTAAATTAAACTTTATTTATTCAATTCGTTAGTTTTGTGTAGTTTTCAACTTAATTCTGTATTTTATTATACGTCTCTCTTTATCGTTGAGTTTTTGATGTTGACAAAATTACTCGCATCATAAAAAGTATTTCGGAAATGAAGCAACGCTAGTTCTTATCTGAATGTATTTAATTCCACTACTTAAAGCATTCTGCTCCTGAGAATACATACTGCATCGTATTTATTCTTCCATTCAGAAGTTCAGCTTTTGATGACTTTGAAAAGGTTTTTATTTTCGTTTTTTATTAGTTTGTTTGAAGTTATTTGATGCAGACTACTTGAAATATTTCCGTTTGAACATTGATCTTTGTATGAGATATTCAGGAATATAAATGTCAAATAGTGTTGCTAGGTTTTTATCAAATTGACTTCGAGAAAATGTTCCATCAAATGTAGATGAATAAATAATGATTCTAATAAAGCTTTTCTCTATTTTTATCAATTTCGAGCTCAACTTGCGGTTTATCATTACCAGACAACACACATAACATATTATAATGTGATTGCTAGTTAAAAGAATAAAAATACAGAGCAGATTGCCAAAATATTCCAGAACAGACAACAAAGAATTTGGAACTTCTGTAAGCTCACACAAAAAACCACAGTTCATTAAGTTTAAAAGCTCTGCCAAAATTTTCCAGACTTTCGGGACAAAAACACGCAAAAAATAGGAAACCTTTTTATTGTTTATATTTTTTTCGCTCTGTTTGTTTTGCAGACTTTACATACATGAAACAGCTTAAAAATTGTATACAAAGTTTTCATGAAGATTCATTGCTTTTTCCAGCAATTTAAAAGATGAAAACATGTGTAGCCATGACGTCAAGAAGTCTCTTCCTGCTTTCCGTTTTATTTCCTACTCTAATCTGAACAACTTGGATATGTTCTCATTATTCTCTGTTTCAACTATTTCAGTAGATATCCAATTTATCTTTCTTATGCAATAGCTCGTGTTTCTATTTATTTTTATCAGTTGCTTGGTTATAACACACAAAGTGGGCGAGTTTGTACTTTAAACTTTAATTTGAGTGAAAACTCTCCAAAGCTTTATACAAAGGTTAGCTGTTATAGTGTTATACCATTTAACTTTATAATGGATATTTTCAATATCAACAATTCGTCCACCTCTGCTCAAAACAATACAATACAAAACTTCCAAGCAATCATAATATTTTATGATAATATCTTGCTGAAATTTATGATTCCATACTTTCTGATGAGATAATATTGTCTGACATCCAGGAAATTGTTTGTTTAGGAAATTGTCCTTGAGACACAGGAAAAAGATGATTGGGGGATGATAACTGAACATTTGAAAGCAAATTGATGGGATCTAGAGATATTTGAATTGATGTCTGCTCTTTTCATGAGCTTCCAAACAATTCGAAATAATATATTCAGACAGTTATTGGCGAAAAAAATGTAGATTTACATTTTTTTGATTAAAAAAAGAACATCTTAAAAATTCGTGGAAATCCAATTTCAAATTTGATTCGATCTTGTGAAATTCCTTTCAAACGCTTTTTGATTAAATCGCAGTCTGTAGCTCACTGTTTGAAGCATGTCTTGAATGTCTTGTAATTCTTTGGTTGGATCATCTGTACTTACCTAGAAGAAAAATAAAAAGTGGTTAGAAAAATGTTGCAATCAATTATTATATATATATAATATTCAAAAAAGTTTCTGAGTCTCGAGGAAACTACAATGGCAACCAAAAACCACCTATCAAACCATCAAATGTAATTCAACTCAAATACATATCATTGACCACTCCAAACCAAATCTCTAATCCATCTAATCGCAGCCATCACAATTCCATTTCTGTCTCAACGAATACTCACAGCTCCATAATAAACGAGCTCAAAATGTTTATCTTTGCGTTAGTATAGTTTTGTTTTGGAAAAGCATGTCATTGTCATGATTATCCATTTTTCCATCGCAATTTTATTGAGTTTAAAATTGTTCAACTTTTCAAAAAGAACGAAAGACAAACAGACAAAGTCACACAAACAAATTAACAAATTTTTTTACCGAAACATAAAAAAACCAAAAAGTCTTATTAATAAAATTTAAAATGTGTATCATATTTCATTCATTCAACTTTAATGAAAAATCATCAAAATTCATTAAACTCAATAATTTTTGTAAACTCAGTAGATTCAGTAGATTAATTCACTAAACTAAATCGTATGGTTTCGATAATTCTTCGTGATTAATTCCCATAATTCATAGAGTTTCAGTGTCTTTATTGTAATTATTCAAGTTATTGTTGTGTTTGATATTTTGTGCTCTCTTTTCGCAATTTGCTTTTATATTTTTAATTCAAATTTAATACTTTTCAAATAATTTTAAATACTTTACACTGCTTTGAATAAGTGATGAGATTAGTTTTGATGATTATTTGAAATTTGAATGGAAACACAAAAAAGGCAACTTGTCGTATTTGATGAATCATTTGCACAGTTTATTTGGATCAATTAATTGTTGAACGAGATTGAAATTGAAAGCTTGAAAAGCTGTAAATTTTTTAATAAACACAAATAGACGAGATCCGACAGTCGTTAATACAAAATAGAAGTAATATCGAAGAATTAGAAGAAATAGAGTAAAGTAAATTGATCTACCACCATTATTCATCAATTCATTATTCATTAAATTTGAATATTAAGATTGAAATTTTTTAAAGAAGAGAATAATAATTATAATTGTGTTCAATTCTTTAATTTTTCTCGCGGTTCTTCTAGTTCCTCTAGTTTTCTTAATTTTTTCAAAATTTTAATTCAAAAGAAGCGAGAAGTTGATGTTTAAAGATGATTTGAGATGGTGTGAGGAGTGTTTTCTGGATTGGATTCGGTGTTTCAGATTTATTCGGTGTTTTGGAGCAAAAAGTGATACAGTTCAATTCATAAAATTTGAAAAGTAAACGAAGTGGATCGGAGAGAATTAGAATGTCGCTCGGCTTTGATCTACAAAATCAGATTTATGTCTTCATTCTGTTTTACATTTTGCTTTACGAAAATTATTTTAGTGCAGAAATAGAAACACTTTTTGATTTATGAGTCGATTGTAGATAACTATTGTATGATAGTCGATTGAATATATTGTTACAAAGTGAAATATCTCTATATTTCCATATTCTTTCAAATTCAGTAAAACTCCGATATCTTCCAAACCTCAAAAAAATTCTTTAAGAGCAACAATCTCACAAGATAATAAAAATCTAGGTCAATGTTACGCAATCTTGATAAAAACTGCGTGATTCTTTCCATTCTATTTTTCCATTTCTGTCAACATTCCAAAACATTAAAAAAAAACACAAAATGTGGCAAAAAGCTGTTCGACCTCGATATCTTATCGGGCAAAAACCCAAAACATAAGAAATCAAAATCCCATACAATAATTGATGATAATCAGATGAGATCACAAATTTATAAATCTCAATCATAGATCTCGATGTTGTTGCAAAAATTTGAGTATTTTTGAATAATGTCGATATTGAGAAAATATTTTTGCGAAATTTTCGCATGAAATCTTGAATTCAGTCCAAGAATTAAAATTGGCAGAATAATAATTTATGGGTGATTCGTGATTTAGTTAGTAAATATATACGCCATTACGCCAACTGTTTTATACACCCACAATGTGTTGGAATGCATGTTAAATTCGGAGGAACTGAGATGAATAGTATCGTATCTTGAAAATTTTCCAATAAAAGAGGAATGGTCTGTGTGTTTACTCGCCGTAACATAATATATTTATTTACGCTGTTAGTAAATGGATATTTTATTTGGAGAACTTTATTGTCTTTTTTTTGGAAGGATTTAAAAAGGAACCATTTTGACCATTTATCTGAATAGCCCCAAAAAAATATGGTATGTTATTGTAAAGCAAGATTTAAATTCAAACTCCCGCCATGGTTTTCAAAACCACTTCCTTAGTACCGCCGTAAAACAATATCGTTAATTTCCGTCGACACTGAAACTATTGAATCAGACAAACATAATCTGCTCTAGCACAGCCAATGTAGTAAAACACTGAATATTCTGAGAAGGCAAAATAGCGAACTAAATAAATGTTAATTCGAACTGAAAGCATTAAAGTATCAAGCACAAGCAATATCGGTAGAAATAGTTACGGGAATCAGCAAAAATACAAGTTCAATGCTTATGTATTCTATTTTTATGTTTTATGGTGCAGTTCTCTGTATATTTCTATTCGCGCCGTCTAAAAGCAAATCCAATAATGAGTCGCCTCAAGTGTTTTGCAGTTAAAATGAGTATCAAAGTTGCAATAACTTAATTGAAAATGAAGCACTTGGTGAGCCGAGCTCAAGTATATGGGCCAGGGACATGTTTATCATAAAAATTAACATAATGGAGGATAATTTTGCATTTTACTTGCATTATTCTGCATTATTTGTTGGGTATTGTGCAATATTCTGTAAAATTGTGCATGTCTTTTATGAGTTGATGTCAAGCCGTTCTTTTCACAGAAAATGGAAAATAATCCTCTTGTCACTTGTGCTGGTATTAACTGACAATGTTACAGATGGTGATGTATTAGAACTTTTTGTCAAAGCAAAACATGAATAGTTTTCTATTTAGGAATGATATGGAATAAGGATGGTTTAAAATTGAGGATGAGCAATGTTCAACAGATTTACATTACTTTTGAATAGATAAAAATTGGTTCCACTATTGATCATCATCATAATAACATCTTAAAACTATTCTTCAGAATAGTTTAGCTACTTATCACTATCCTTGATTAGTAAAATCCTTGTGAATAATGCTGAAAGACAATTTCACAAGTCATCGTATACAATTTGTGTTTGAGCCATGTTTGAGCAAAAAAGCTTAGGGATAACACTATCGTATTAATATATGACTTGCTTGTTGCTTCCTTTTTAAAATTGAAAAGAATAACTTTTTCATTAGAAAAATTATAACAAAAACATGCAAATAAGCTGAAATATTGTGAAAAGGCAGAATATCCTATTTTGAAAGGGAGCCCATAGAAAGCTAAAAAAACTAAACTAACACAGAGTTAGTAGAAAATGTACGGAAAATGTAGAAAGACTCGATAAATTGATGAAAAACATGAAAAGAAGGTTTTTGCTCCTTTTATCAGTAAAAACATTAAAAAAAACCATTCAGTTTAAAGCTCTCATTATTTTTGCATAAAATATGAAAAGCTCCTCACAAAAGCAAAAACTGTCGAGCAGTTGAGATAAAATTCCTCTACAATGTACACAGAATTACTGTCTAAAATACTATGGCGAGCACAGATAGTTACGAAAACCCTTATTTTTTCTGCGTCACAATATTCCAGCTCAGTGTTTTGTATGTTTGTTGTTCACTCCCTAGAAAAAAAAACCTGGCAGCCTCATAACTGGGTCATAAAAAATTATTGATTCTCGTCGCAATTACATATGAAAGCATTTTGCTGCCTTTTCATACAAAACCATACTAGAGTAGTTTCTTAGGAATATTTTAATAACGAGTTTTGGTTTATAATAAATTATATAAATTATTAAATTGTGCAGAAAGAGGTTGCCTGCATTATTGTTGCAATAAATTGATTTAGTTTTGGGGGCTGGTTGCAGTTTTTTTATTACAATTGATACAGAAAATTCTTCTGACTAAAGGAATGTATGACCAACCCCAGAACCTCTCATCTTGTATTTTAATGCAGCAACTATAAAAATTAAATATGTATGATTGATAATAAAGTAAGTCCATTTTATGATTTTAACATTATTTTGCTGGTTATTATATACTAGAGTATTACCCGTGAAGGATCACAGGATTTGTTGCACAAAGTATCAAAGTCGTTATTGTTTTTTTTTTGGTTTATATGTCAATGGATGGAGCTAAGAATTATAAAATCAAATTATAAAGTGTTAATCTGAAGCTTCAAAATTCTCAATTGTGGAGCTTGGACCAACCCGTATTGCAACATACAACTCAGTTTATAATCCCGAAAAAAAATGAAAATGAAAAATTTTAATATATGAATGTTTGGACTCAAAAAGCCACCAGGTTATGCCATTTTGGATCAACCCGTGGTATTCAAAACTCAGCTTATCATCCCAAACCCAAACAATTTAACTAAAGACACGGAAACTGTATATTCAGCCGTTCTCGACTTCTGAAAACATCAGGTAGTGGAAAATGAATAAATAATCCAAGTAATTCTAAAATTATAATTGGTTTTCCGAACGAATTGTTACTTTTTTCTGATAAATGTGTCCAAAGCCACCAGGTCATGCTAATAGATGGTGCTGGACCAACCCGTGACACAAAAACAAACTTAAATCAGCCCAAACAATTTTTACCAAGACACGGAAACTGTATTTTAAACTGTTTTCAAGTTTTGAAAGTACCACCAGGTAGAACATGGATAAATATTCCAAGTGGTTATTAAAATAATTTACTTGGCTTTTTTTTTTTTTGATTGTGGGAAAGACTTTTCTAAAAAATTAGTCCAAAGTCACCAGGTCATGCCATTAGATGGATGGACCAACCCGTTACGCACAAACAAACTTTTAATACTATTTTAACTTTACGGAAGCTGTATCTTCAGCCGTTCTCGAGTTGTGGTTTGCATAAACCAGGTAGGGGCACCTGGATAAAAGTCCTCACTTCCATTAATGATATACTTGGTTTTTGAACGAATTGAGGGATTCTAAGACTTTTCTAAAAAATTTGTCCAAAACCACCAGGTCATGCTAATAAATGCTGGACCAACCCGTGATAGTTAAAAAACAAACTAAGATTATTTTCCCAAACAATTTTTACCAAAACACAAGCTGTATCTTAAACCGTTTTCAAGTTTTGAAAAAACCACCAGGTGGGGGCACATGGATAAGTTGTCCAAGTGATTGCAAAATGATTTACTTGGTTTTCTGGACGAATCGTGAGGTTATAAGGTTTTTCAAAAAAAAAAATTCCATAGCCAAAAACTCATTCATATGGACCAACTTGTCACCCTGAACATTTTTTCTCATGAAAGCAAAACTCCAACTCGACCAAAACTGTCAGTATATGGTGAAATATACTTGAAACATGTCTTGCTGCACCCTGGCTGGTGACCAGGAGGGTTGTGGAACTGGTCCAAAAATCATACAGATCAAATTCTGTGACATGGATGAACCTTTTGAGACTAAGATGCCCATACATAAGTCTTCAGGTTTTCGAACTATTAGAGCTCAGTTAGCGTTACGCAGAAATAAATATATAAATAAACAAAACTTGCTCTTTATATTATGTAATAATTTATTGAATGAAACCGTAAAACTCCCAAGAAGCATACAAGATTGGAAGCTGCGCTGTTTTTGATTGAAACTCCCGTTCGGAATTGATTAATATTATTATTATTTTATTGACTGTATGGGCGTCAGATGGTTTTGGAGCAAATTATGATTGTAAATTAATAAAATTATTTATTTCAAGATTAAAAAGATTTTATTGGTCTATTTTATGGATCAATTAAAATATTTTGCCAACAGCACACCAACAACAATAATTATGTTCTGCCATCAATAAATGACAAAAAATCTCAAAAAATGTATTTAATCAAAACAAGATCAATTAAATTCCATCAAAAAACCATCCAGCAATTAAGATAATTCAGAAAATTGGACAAATAAAGGAAATTAAAAGATTACACAAAACCAAAAATCAAATCTCGATTAAAATCTTGTTGTAAATGTCAAAAATTGGCCTTAACCAAATTTATGAGGCGTCGAAATTTAATCCGAAATTTTTTAGATCAATCAATATGCTTCTAATGTTAGTCAATGTTTTAGGACGGTTTTGAGCAAGAAAGGCATTAAATCAACAAACCAGTTGAAATATTCAACTGATTTCAGTCATTCAATACGTTTGATGGATGATTATTAATGGAACCCAGTGACATTCTAGCACACTAAACTTTATCTTCAGCAAGCAAATTAGGCCGCGAGCCATTAATTTATTTTCCTCGGCTATTTTTATGCTTTTAAATGTTCTCTTAATGTTAAGTTAATGTTTCTCATACAATCATAATTTCTCCAAAAGGGTAATTGTGCAAAAAATTAGCAAATTTAGCACATTCACTGAATTGAAAAATTATGGTTGAAATGGCAGAAAATATCCCAAAAGTCTCGAGAATTTCTAGAGCCTTGAATATGTATTTTATGTTAAAATGTAAATTGAAAACAAGAAGTACAATTGTTTTATTGGATTCTAGCCAATCCATTTAAAATGTGGAATTTTTGGATGAATTGAAATTATTCCAAGAATTTCTTATTATTCACAATTTTAAACAAAATGTAGAGCCAAAATCTCAGAAAACGTGGAGAACTTTTATTCTACATTTTCTGATGCATTTTCCAGTTTTTTTTCTCACAAAACGTCGACAAAACGGGACAATTCTATTTATAAAAATTTCAAAAAAAAAAAAGTCTTTAAGAATTATTATTCATGAAACCTGTTCGTATCTACTGAATTCATTCTATTTTGAGATTTTTCAAAATATACAGCAAGCAATAATAATAATAGTTTTTATTACAAAATTCTTTTTTATCTGAACTTAGTGACATTCAGTAGAACCCAGTGGAGCTCTTTAAATTTCAGTTTATTCACTAAAGTGATTCAACTGATTCAAATAACTTGCGTGGAAAATCTTCTAATGTTACATGTCTTCTTACATGTCGTAACTTATGCTCAAAGATGCGTTACACGTTCATTGTCCTCATTTAGACGAACATTTTTTTTATTACATGGCAGTTTATCGAGTGACATGTAAGAATATGAAGATAAATTTATTCTCACATTGTTTATAAAATAAGCTAGAAGAATATTGATAAGGGCTCATCCAAATTTTATTGCAAATTTTTTTAGATTTTGGTTCTAAAACCGTAAAAAGAGCTCCTAAGTTTAAACTTATTTCTAACGTAAGCTCGTCACAAAGCTCCAATCAATCTTTGTCGGTCTATTATGAGTATATCCATAAAATATAGCTGAAAGAAATATCGTGTTATAGCTGGTTATAGGCTTGGCTTTTAATCATTATCTTATCTACTATATGTTTTTATTTTGGGAGATTAAAGATTTGTCAACCTGCAATGCGGTTAACTATTATTATAATCAATTTTACAAGTATGGTATCAAAGTTCATGTTTATGTTTGATCTTATATAAAATACTACACAGAAATCATTCACAACTAACCATTGACAAAAAGAACAACAAAAATTCCAAGCATTAATGTACTCTGTTATTAAACATTATTCAAATTCCAAGTGAGTACACCTAAAATACGATTAGTGAAAATGAAGTTAATGATGCAAAGATAATAATTTTTGCTTTAAACATTCCTCGTGTGACAGCAAAATCTAATTAAAATACCGAAAACAAAAGTTTTTAATTAAAATGATAACGAGGAATATTATTCCATTGTTTGTTTAAATATTTTTTGTGAGTTTATTCGTTTGTATATAATTAAACTCGAATACACCACGAATACACTTGAATTGATCCAAATTAAATAGACAAACAATGACGCAAGTGCTAATTACTTAATTATGTAATTAATAGCAGTAATATAGTTGGAATAACTGAGCTACAAGAAAATAGTAAAATTGTTTTAAACTGTTGCTCATTTGGATGGAACAATAATTTTCGCAAATATTTTTTGTTTGCAAATCGTCGAGCTGTTTCTTTAACGTGAGTTGAATGGTCCATTAGCAAGTTCTTAATTATTGCCCCATAATATACGTCAAAATATGAACCAACCGACGATCAACCAATTTTTAATAAATCACGTAACGATCCAAAAAACTTAAAGCAATTTCATAAATTATCCATGGCGACTAGCAAGACATCAAATAAATAATTGCAATTAAATTATTTAACTGAACGCTCTTTCCGTTTTAAGCATAATTTTCTTAGCAATTTAAATAATTTCAATTTTATTCACTGTATACAAAATCATTAGCAGTTTTATGAATTCTGCAGATTAAAAAGATATTAGTTTATTCATATAACATCGCTGGAGATATGCATCGGATTTCCATTTCAAAATAAACACTTTTAGTTTTTTTAGAAATCCTATTTAATGTTGAAAACTTTTTTTAATGTTATGCATTTTTATTCAACTTCATAATGATAAAGTTTCAAATTTAAATTGAAATATTATTCAAGATAACTTTTTCTTTCTTCGAATTGCCTAGATCTGTTAATATGCTTACTTTGCTTATTTATCTTAATTAATAAAGTAATGGAGAGCTCGTAGCTTTTTAGATTGATAACTCCATGATAAATTAATTAATTAGTTTTGAGTGCTTTGGTATCGCAAGTTTATGTTGGAAAGCGCATTGAATTGAAAGACGTCGATTATTATTAAACGAATGATTGATTTTGAGTTGATTAAGAAATTGAAAGAAAGTTAACCTTTGGCAAATTTGCTAATGCCTGCAGTATAACTTTGAAGCAATAAAAATAGTCTCTCATAACTTTTCATAAAATTTAAATTTAAGCCTGAAGGTCAATATACAGTGAGATTCTGGGAGGTTTTTAATCATTAGATCGAACTTGACAAACTCTTCCATCACGTTTTGTGCTCAAAAGCCACTTGAATCTCAAGTTTTATTATATTTGAAGGCCAACCGGCCATAAAATTTATCTTTCAATCTCAAAGTTGCATCAAACTATCTATTGAAGTACACTTCGAATATTTCAAGCTGTTGAATTGCGAGAGACAACTGCAGTGAGTACTTGAAGCATTGAAAGTGTCTTAAAACCTCTCCAAGTTTTCGAAGTGCTTCAAAGTATTTAAAAGCATTCTCAGTTGTTGAGGCTCCTTAATTATATTGTATTAGTTTTTTTAAATGAAAAACAAAACAAGACAATGATTGATTTCAACCAAAAATGCGTTTTGCAATCATCTCTACAATAACTTAGATATAAATACTTAAAGTTAAAAATCACAAAAACTTACATAAAAATTTGAAATCATTAAACAAAATACTCAACCGAGTGTGAACAAGCACTTTTTCGAGTCCACTAGACATAAAATCAACAAACTCATCAGATTTCACTGATTTAACTGATGCAACTTCGTTTCTCTGGGTTATCTAAAATACTGTAGTTCTGTTCAATTCTGTTGATTTCGAGCTAAATTGATTTGTGTTTATTTTTCCCAAATGCTTGGATTCTTTAAATAAACTAAGAAAATATTTTTGAATTGGAGCGTCTAACGTGTTTTAGAGCGACAACCTATTTGATTCGGAATTACTGGGGGGATTGCATTGGGATTTTGATGGATTTCGTTTTTTAAATGCATTTCAATAATTTTTAAGGAATAACATTTCGTGCTTTCTAACTAAGAATCTGGCTTTTTGAATAAAAATTTTCATCAAATAACTTTCAGGCTCGATCCTAGAGCTGAGTTAAATTCTTTTAAACTATGTACATGGACAGAGCTGGTTTTTTATATGTTCAAACTTTAAAACTGAAATATTTGTTTTGCTATTTCCCTGAGCATGTTTATTGTAAACCAACAAACACTTCTTGGGAAACGCATAATCTATATTTAACGATTTTACAAAAATTCTTTCAAATTCATAGAAACTAAAACAAAAGAAGAAATGTTGAAAAACTGATGTATAACTGAGCAAATAAATAACCAAACTACAAAGACAGCAGAAAGCATCTTTAATCACCGTCATTCACTATCATCTCTCCATTATTTGCTTGTCATTTAGAAATTTCTTCAATTCAAATATTTCACGGAAGAAAATACAAAACTCTCAAAAAGCTGCAAGATTGGCGGTTTAAAATGCTCCAAAAGCTTCAACCAATTTAAACATATCTATCTAAACCATTCCACTCGTATTTCAGTGAATGTGAAGTCTCATAACATATAGTGGATCTGTGGTTCATAAATCTCAATGCGAGTAACTGTTACTCTGCAGTTACTTTGGAAAATATAACAGACTTTTGTGAGATTCAATGAAAACCTGCAATCACTCTTGAGACTTTGAACTCGAGCCGGCAAAAAGTGCCAATTTAAAAAACTCCGCCAATTTAACAAATTTCGCTCGATTTGCGATCTTCCAAGCGAATCTCTGTCGAGTATTTGAGCTGGTTTTGAGGCTTTGAAGTGTTTCCAAGCAATCAAGAATCTACTGCATTCTCAAATGTTTCACACAACTAGCAGGTATTCCCTATTCATTAAAAAAAATGTTTAAAGTATACAAGCATAACATATACGAGTCTGTTTCTCTCAGCTTTTGTCTCTAATGCTGTGTTAAATATTTATCTGTATGCTTGAATTGTTTTTGCAGCAAGACTTAAAAATGTAAAAATATCATGAAATGCAGCAAAAATATTCTTTTCTCCATTTAGGGTATGAAATTGTGTTTTTATAAGGATTGTTTGTTGTTTTCAGCAAGTTCGCATGTTTTTTTAAAGATTTATTTATTTGTTCAAGGGGCAGTTACGTGGTGTCAAGGTGAGATATGGAGAGGTGACATTAAATTGTATTTTCATTCATTTAAACGCAGTTGAATTTTAAACAAATTAAGAAAACAGAGAAATAAATAAAAAGCATAATTTACTGATCTTTTGATTAGATGTAACCTCACCTTCTCATTATAAAATTTAAAAAAGGTTCCAACAACAGTTTTGCAGGTTTTCGTCGTTTCTTTGCCATTTAAATGATTCTCTTACAAAAAAAATGCATTTTATTTCTTTAACAACATGCTTTTTATGTTTTCTTGTCTTTTTTTGTATTTTACTTGTTCCTCATTTAGTTTTCAGTTTCTTAAGATTTTTAATTTGATTTTTGAGTTTTTGTTTTCTTTCACAGTTTCTTGGAATATTTTTAGTTGCATGCATGCAAGAGAGTTTCGAGTTTTCTTGATAATAAATCTTTGGATTTTCTTTTACCTTCTTCCAGTTTTTAAGTAAATTTTTTTCAGCTCAACTTTGAGATGAAATGAAGAACTTGTATGGTTTTGGCTTCTTTTTATGTTTTATGAGTTTAAATCTTTAGAGCATATTGAAAGAAAGAAGAATCAGACCAAGAGTCGCTTAAACAGAATATCTGGAAATTGCGAGCAATTTAAGATTGTAAAGGTAGAAAAAGAAATTAAAAGGTAAGACGTGATCTTCTATTTGATCTTCATATTACTTTATTTGCATCTTCATTCTTCAAGCATCTCCGTATAAATTTATATTTATAATAACAACTCTTTTGTGAAATCTTCGATGTGCCTTATGGCGGTCGTTGAAGCATCTACCCGCATTAACTAAACTGTTAAACATTCGTGTCTATGCTTATGCTAACTTAACGATTTGTTTTACATGATTTAACTAACTAACTTTATCCAATTTAAAAGTAATTTAACGACTGCGCAAACCATTTCTAGTAAAAATCTTCATAGTTTATGTTTTATATGTTTTATTGTTTCGTTAAGATTGTAAGGGAATGAGTTCACGCATAAATCCAACATAATTCCATTACTTGAAGCGGGCCCATTTGCTCATAAAACTCAAACTTATGTGGGACTTAATTCAGCTTCAATCAAACTTCATATAAATTTGATAAAAAATAAATTCAAAAAACTTATTAAAAATTCAAAGACACGGCACAAAAGCACATAAAATTTTTAACTGTTCCAAAAATACAAAAACACAAATTTGCCTTTGACCAAGCTTTTAGTGATTTCTTGACCCATTAAAAAACAATTAACAGTGAATTAACTTGCAATTGTCGTGGTTGATTGTGAGAAATCCTTTCATAAAACCAAAAAATAAAATCCTATTAAATCTATCGAAAATCTAATAAAAAATCAAATCAAGTCTCTTAAAGTAAAAGTTGAATTTTTAATGTGCATACTTCATATACGAAATTGCTTGAATATTTTTTGCCAATGTTTTATGGATTTCTCAGCAATTTTTAGATAATTTCGGGTGTTGAGCAATTTTTCTTTCCAATTTTATTTTAATGATTTTGGAAATTGAAAGTGAATGGGACATGTGGTGTGATTAATAGATTTTTGATTGGAAAATTATGGAATCTAGTTTAGTTTTTGATTTATTGATTTGTGTGTTAGTTGATTGCTTGTCAATCAAAGCGATAAATCAATGCTTTCAAGCATTTTAATTAAAATAAAAACATTTCAATTAATTTTTTTTGGGAATGGCCTTAAAGACAACTGTTGTTTTAGAGAAGTTTTGTAACATCTTAAGTGTTTTCATTCACTCCATTATAGACATTTCAGATATTCAAGTGTTTTACCAGAAATATGATTGATGACCGAACAAATGTACTTTATATGATATAAATAACATTTATGTAAACTCCAAAACACGTTTTCACTAATCTGAAGAAAAATAATTGCTTCCATCACTGTCTCGCATTCAATAAATCTGTCTGCATGCCCAACCTGCTTTTGATGTACTTAATGCTTAGTCCTACTTTATTTATCTCTTTGATTTCTCATCATGATGATATCCACAACATAGAAACATAAAAACGCCATTAAAAAATATCGAAGGTATTAGATAACGCCATAAAAAGAAATGTGATGGCATCTCACACGTTCTCCAGGAATCTCTGGATATTCTTAGATTAAAGGTTCGTTTCATGGATTCATGATTTATTTCTGTGTTCTTTAATGCTATTTTATGTTGTTTTATGCTTTTTTATGTTTGTTGTTACGAAAGTCGAGAGAACTTGAAGAAATACTTCAGAAAACTAATAAAACTAAGAAACTCGAGAAAGTACTAAAACAGAAGGTTCTTATTCCTGATTTTTCAAAATTGACGTTGTCTTGCTTCAAAATGTCTCAAGAATATTTTAAAATTCAACGAAATGCACCTAAAGCAGATCAAACTACAAATTACAGTCTACAAATTACTACCTTCACCATATTTTGATCCCTTTTATCGATTTAATCTGATATACAATGTTAAGCCTCCAACGCCACAAAATCATAACCATTAATTTTAATATAGCTGCGTGAAACACTGAAAACAAATAATTTTTAGTTCTTTGTTTTAAATGAATATGTTGGAGTATGGATATTGGATAGCATACAGCAAATTATTCCCTGAGTGAAAGCAAATCCCAAGAAAAACCACAAAGGTCCAAACGAATAAATAACCGTATTGAATAGAATCCATAACATGAAATGTTAATGCGGCAGTTTATTTATCAACAAAAACAGAAGAATAAGCCGCAACTTCTCTTTTTTCGCCTTTTAATTAAAAGAAACGAGAAAAAGTTGGGAAAGACTATAAGAAAAATCAGAGAAAGTGGGATAGATATTAAGATCTATTTAGAATAAGATGAAAATATGAAGAGAATTTGAATAAATATGAAAATGGTGATAATGGACAAATCTATTCATTCTTTTTAGTAGATTATGTTTATAGATAGTTTTAGTAGATTATGATTATGTTTAAGATTATGCTTATAAGAAGATTTATTCACGATTTTATAATATTTCAAGTTTAAAAGCCAATAAGCTTTTTCAATTATATTTAATGTGTTTTAGTATAATAATCTTGGAATGAAGAAAACTCCAAGAAATCACAAGAAGGTTCAATAAAATCACTCAAAGAATGTCGTATTGCCTGATAAATGTTGTCTGATAAAATTACAACCAAAAACCGGTTGAAAGTCTTCTCCTTTATTTAAAATTGTAAAATGCGTTACTCACTGCTTCTGATACCTTTTCTTTATACTTACTTCAATTAACTTCAAATGCAAACTATAAGGAAGCTATTTAAGAGTCTTAAGTATTCTCTAAGTATTCTTCAAAAATTGTTAAAGCAATTCAACGAGAATCAAACGAGAAGTTTAAATTCCTCTTAAATACTTTGGAGCTCCCTTTTCTCAACACTTTCAGACACTTTTACGAGCAACATTAACCCGAAATTCCATAAAGAGAGGACTTTAAAATTTTGAATATAACAGGTCTACCCGAATAGATTAAACCATTTAAAAATTTAACCACAGTTCTTAGTAATATTCATACAAAGTGAATCACTGCTCCATATTTGACTAAGAAAGTAATTTAAAAGTATAATAACTTGTGGAATTGGTGCGAAAATAAATTACATCACAACTTGACGCCAATTTGAGCCGAACTTTATTATTATTGTCGGCAATATTTTGACAATATTAGATTTCTGGTCGCTTTATAAGGCAATCCTCCAAGAAATGATTTATGAGATGTTAATAATTTTAAACTATGAAAGATGTAATTTTTTTCAAATTTCAATAATTTTTCAAATTTAAATAATTTGAACGCCCATGCGAGCCAAATTTGAATAATTCTATGCCATAATTCCGGACACTAAAAATGTTCAACTCATCATTTTAATACTACGAGTTTCTATTCTGGCTTTACCAGGAAGAAACAATACATTTTGTTCTTTTGAAAAGATCAATGAACACTTTACCAATTCACAGTTTCACACCAAACATCTGGAAGTTTGGCAACAATGCTGAGGGAAATGGTACTGATTTTGGTGGTTTGCAAAGTTGTTAATAGTTAAATCCATATCGGGGATGATTCATGAAGAGTTTTATTAGTGTTATTGTAGGTTCTATATGTACACTATGAATATAAGGAGTGGTTTTGTCATAATGGTTTTATTAATTTCGAGGAAATATTATTAATAACAAGCATTATTAAATTCCCACTAAAATTTTGAATAATTTAAGATTCCTAGAAAAACTTAAAAAATTCATTTATTCATTCATTTAAGCAGCTGAATTGTTCAATCAATTGATAACAAAGGCTCATAAAATATTTTTAATCGATATTTCTCAATTTCACTGACAAATACTCTCAAAATGTGAACAAAAAGCATGTATTAACGCCCTGAACAAGCTGGTAATTAAAATGCAATGGATTTCTTTCACAATGGCCATTGACCATCCCAGCAACAATGCCTCAAATCCCCGTGACGTCATTTTCCATCCATTCCTCCCCAATTCAGAATAAATTATTAATTGCCGCTTTTGTGTCTTCCCTGTTGTCTGCATTTCTGCCCGCATTTTGAGAACGATATTTCAAATTTATTCCGAAATTATTTTATTTATTTAATCCATTTCAAACATTTTGAGCATTTCACGATTTTTAATGCAATTACAAAAATATCATACATTTCCAAAGCAAAATCCATAAATTTCCATATTTCTATTATTCTTCAAAAAGCAACAATAAAGCAATTGAATCAGAATCATATCCTAAAGACTCCCTAAATCATTCAAAGCCATTGAGAACGCATTGCGAGATTAATACGCAAAATAAACCCGAGAACCCGAAAAAAACTTTTATCCTTTTGCTCCATAAAAGTATGGAATAGGGTGCGATTCGCTGAAATGTTCAAGTGAGGATGAATCACTCCGACTTCCCTTAAATAAGTTGCAAAGAGAGTTTTCCAACATTTCTCGGCTTTTCTTTGGCTTCGTGTCAAAACAAACATGGATCCATATTTTCCATATACTTTACATGTTTTTGTGTACTTTTTGTGTATTTTTGGCAGGAAAATGTGAAAATGTTTTCCCTCACCAACACTTGCAACCACTTTCGTGTGATTATTGATTTTTAGCGCAAAAAACGAATTAAGCAAGAGAGAAATTTTTCCATGTCACAAAAATATAGAGAAGGAGAACGTATGAACGCCATGATTACGTTACAACTTTAATAGAAGCATGCGCACTTGTCTGGTGATGAATTTATATGCTTGTTTTGAATGCTGTAGAGAGGTACTGCTGGCTACAAATATTTTGATAAAATGTTTGCATTAATTTAAATAAAATTGTTAAAATCTCCAGTTTTTTTAAAAGAAAGTTTTTTTGGGTGGATTTAAATAAAAAATTCATTGTCAACATTTCAAAAATCTACAGACTTTGCATAAATTACAATGAATCGAACCCGTTGATATTTAAGAGTTTTAATAATAAAAACATAATTAAGATAAATAGCGAGATCAGTTATCTCAAAACTCTCCTCCAAAGGATGAAAAGAAGTCTTTTCGGACATCTGGACACTTTCTCCGCCACATCTCACCTCCAAAAAAGCAGCCACCAAATCCATAATCAAGAGTAAATTCGCTATCAACTTCATATTGCCTCGGTATTGTGTCGGCGAAATTAATGACTCAATCCCCGCTGCTTTGGTTAATTTTCATGAATTCAGCGCGTAATCCACCGCCACTTTAACATATTACATGATATTATACTTTTGATATTGCTTTGAATTACCGAATTTATTGAAAATTATTCGATTTTAATTTGATTTCAAGAGATACTAGACATTGATAGATATTATTGAATATTACGAAAAATTCACTTCCTAACTGAAAATACAAAAGGCAAAACAAAATTAGCTGAAATCAGCCGAAACAGTTAACCAAGCTGTCTGAGCCTCAATCGATATTTACTATTCATTTCTTCAATTTCTTCATCAAATATTAATTTTTCATGATATTCACGTTATTTCGGTTGCGTATTTCAGTATTTTGGCGTGTTTTCGGTATACTTTGGCTATCAGTCGTGATTTTGCTATTTTATGATATTTGGAGTTTTTTTGGCATTTTGGACAATGAGTCGAAAGGTGATTGAACTTGCGCTAATTAATTTCGACAAAAAGGAAACGCAATCAAATGTTTTGGAAAGTTTACAGTTTTTTGCGCTTATTGACTGTATTTGATGATTGGGAAAGGTTTTGGCTGGAGTCAGGGATTGAGAGTTCATTAAGAATGTAATTTCTTATTTTAACTCGCTAAATATGATAAATGCTTTCAAGATATTAAAGTGGCATTTCAACAACTTTAGCAAACAATCCTTCTCAACCCCTGCTCCCATTCAAAACCATCAACTATGCAAACCATTGTCTGCTCACTTAAGTGAAACTAGATTGAAAGCAACGTCGCAAAAAGGCCAAAGCCTACCCTCAATGGTCATAAAGTCCATAAAGTTCGATAAAGCCGTCTCTTTTTGCTTTTACTGCAATATTCTTGAGGAAATACCAAAACACTGAAATATAGCAGAAACGTTCTTTTTGGGCGTTTTTGCAGTAACCAAGAACCAAAAGAAAATTTAGCCAAAATTGGAATTAAGGGAATTTTACGAGGATTTTTGCAAACTCGAGCATATTTAATGTGTTTTTGAGTTTTGCCAATTTTTGCACAAAAGTCTGACATAAATGAATACGCCAAAAAAACAACAGAGGCAATTTGCAATGACAATATTTGCGCTGTAATTTAATGTTATTGAAGTAATTTAAATTTTTTTATGTATGTAGAACAGCAAAATATTCAAATTACTGGCCGGCTTTAAACATTTAATTTAATTTTAGAGCATTTAGCTGAACCATTTGTTTTAACATATTTAATTTTTTTCTTCTGCTTTTTTTTTTGATTTACAATAACATAAACATTATTTCGGATTTTTGAGGAAAATTTGTGTACGATTTGCTTAATTAATCGTTTGTATTTTTAGGTATTTTTAGAAATGTTTAGTTTTTTCAGTCAAATTTTCATTAGTTTTTTTTGGCAACCGGTCGCGAAAAGTTTTATTAGATGAAATATTTAGAAAACGTTTGAAATGTAGTGAGAAATACGTAAGTCCTATGAGCAATGTATTTTTATTGGATTCATCGTTGTTTGGTTTAGGTACTGGTCTGACGAATTATTCAATAAATGGTGCGCTTGAGCTTTGAAAATTAGTTCACATTCTGTCAAAGTCAGCAGTTTAATTCTCACGATTTCACTAGTTATTTAACATTACTTGCTTCTCGAATAATTATTTTTTTTGGCGACAATTTAATTTAAAAACTCTGCAGTTAAATGAATATATCCCATTAAAAAAATCGCGTAGGTGTCACTGCAGTAAAATTGTACAATAACTGCATTTTGCTGCGGTTGACTCACTACAATAATATTAAAACAAATAACACTCACTGGCATTCATTCATGATTTCTTCCTGGGAGCGAATCTGGACGGGTGCCAGCTCCTCCACGCTCTGCTCGTAATTCCCAAAGCATTTGGTGATCTTGTCATCTTTAAATAACAACAAGAAATTAGATCAAATCACCGTCTTTTAATATAGAAGGACTAACCAAAGGAGTGCACTAAATCCTCCAGACTTCCACTGAAAGTCTCATTGAAGTTGTCTACCGTATCCTTGGTGAGCAGCTTCTTCAAGTTACCAACATTTGGCGCAAAACCTTTCAAATTATCCAAACTGTCAATATTATTGTTGTTCAAATTGTTGTTATTGTTCTCAATAGCCAGCAAGTTTTCCTTTAAACTGGTGAGACTCAAAGTGTCATTGATGGCCGCCTTCAAATTGAGATTGGCTTGGGACACGGAGGACTGAAAATCAATGGGACCCCACTCGTCCTCAAACTGGGCCAACGGCGCCTCGAACTTCAACTCAGCCATTGGTTTGCCAAGGTCACGCATTGCAGGTCACGCACAAATTGGTAATCTACCAAGCACTATCCACTTTCTCCTCTAGCCGCACACGAATAAAATTCGTTCGCTAAAATTTATATTTTTTTCACCGGAGAAAAGGATCAGACCGACTGATATTTTCAGATATTATGGATTTTTCTTGGATTTCGTGAATATTTTGGGGCTGAAGGCCTCACCAAAGAAGGAAATCCCACTTTATAAATGCAAAATCAACTTTTCTCTTTTTTTGCACAATTTTTTTTTTATTTGCAATAATTTTTGGGATCACCCGAATCTTATGCACTTTTTCAACAATAAATCGCGAGGACTGAATCGACACGTCTTTACTGAACAAAAAACTACTAGCGACTGGCGAGAGATGTGATGATTGTGCTCTGGGAGCAAGAGAATGGATTGTTTTAAGGGGAAGTGATATGTTTTGATAAACTGCTGGTAGAGAAGATGAAAGTGGATGAGGATTGGAAAAGAGAAGAAATTGCTGCATGTTTCGGTGGAATTAAATGGACATTGGATAAGAAGAAAGTCTATGTAATTGATAAGGATTAATATATATTGAAATTTTAAATCAATTATTGGATGGTTTTAGGATCTTTTATGGTTTTAATGTACTTGATAGAAGAATTTTATTGAAAAAATGTATAAAAATAGCATTTTAATGGGTTTTGGTAAAATCAACTTGAAAAGAGAGAATTGAGAGCAGAAGCTTGTGTGTATTAGAGCAATTAGAGTTACCAGATGCTGAATAATTAAGCATTCATAATAAAACTTTCGATTAAAGTCTTTCAAATGCTTAAACAATTCAAAAAGTTGAAAATTAACCTTAAAATAAAATTCAAGAGTCAACTGCTAATATATTTAAGCCATTATAAAATCACCATGCACGTATAATTTTTAGTATAATTTATTTATATGTTTAAATAATTTCTAATTATTTGGAAGCAAAAGAATTTTTAACAGATCACTTAACGATCATGTATGCTAACGATAAAATCAAAAAAACAAAAATCAACGAACCACTCATAAAAAATCTCTGCACATCAGGCACACTTTTGTTTCGTGAATGCTTCAGTTTCTTCACTTGCCAGCCAGTCGTCCGCAGGCTGATCAAAATAAATTAATTGGAATTCAGGAAAAATCGGAAAAAATGCAAGTTAAGTGGTTTGCAAAGCCCTTAATTACATTAATTTGTGTTCATTTAGTGTAGGAGTCTGCATTGTGTCGTTTCTAGCAGTTTTTAGTGCGTAAATACGGAAAATTAAAGAGCTGGAGTGAAATTGAAAGTGCTTGATAGAGTGTTAAAAGTTCTTCATTTTCTATTGCAACATTTTTTTACCAACCAAAGAAATTATAAAATTAGCATATTGGATCGATAAATTAGTTTAATTGTAAAGAATTGTTTTCAATTGTGTGATCAGTGGTGTTCTTTGTACTTTATAGTATAAAGAACGTTTTAATAAGCAGCCCGTTGGTCTCATAAGCCATAAAAGCCTTCAAATGGCAGATTTATGTAGTCTGTTGAACCAGATGAGTTCTGTCTTTAATGAGACCAAGAAAACAGACTCTATTAATTTAAATGACGACAAAACTGTCAAGTGGAAGTCTTTAATAAATAATTCTTTTGCCAAGAAAGAAGGTAAAGATGGTAAAAAGCCTAAAGGAAAAAGTTTTTTGAAGCACACTAGAAAATCACGAAGTAAATCACAACAAGAGCCGGAGGAGGAAGAAACAACAGAATCTTCAGCCGATATAGATATCAAGGAAATTAAAATCAAAGAAACGACATCAACATCACCACCAGAAATCAGTGAGGTAAAAGCCGAGCCCGTTGGTCTAAAAATAGAGAGTGCAGCACCGAGCGACTTCGAAGAGCAAATTGACTTAATTAACAGGCAACCGCCGCAACTTGTGGATGTGCTAGTTGTGGAGACTTCTGATAAGCCCCAACAATGTGTTGGTGATATTGGTGCTGCGTCTGGTAGTCTGGGTGTGCTTGACGATAAGAAATCAGCAACTTCAGTTATCGAACCAACAGCGAGCGTTCCAGTTGTTGTGAGAAGTTTGCGGAGCAAGGCCATAGTGCCAAGTGTTACAAAAATGGCTGGAGATGAAGTGGAATTGGGCAGCATTGAAAATGGAGATTTAGGGTCGCCCAAGAAAGGTAGAGGTCGCCCAAGACTGGATGAAGCAATTACAACAAAATCGAAAGACTTGAAGGGACCAGTACAGGAAAAAGAGGAGTTAGAGGCTCCAAAAGATAGTGAGGGTGAAGAAAAGTTGAAAAGAGGTGGTAGACGGAGCAAGAAGAATCCTGAAGATGAAGATCTGCAGAAAATTGAAAAAACTGTTGAAGTAAAGGAAGTTAAAGACGTTGATGTAAAAGTTGAATCGGATGAGCTGCCCAAACGTCGTGGTAGGTCAAGAAAAATGCATGAGGAGTCTGGTAACTCCAGTAAAACAGAAGAGATTGTAGAAGATTCATCGAAAGATATCAAAGAAGTTGAAAAATCAGATAAATCTGAAAATTCTCAATTAGAGACTGACGATTCTCCAAAACGTAAACGAGGAAGGTCAAAAAAGTCAAATGAGCCTTCCGAAGCCGGTGATGACGAAACAGAAAAGCCCCGGTTGATAATGACAATTCGTACTGATAAAATACCAAAAATTATTAATCCAGCAACTGAAGAGCCTGAGCTGGAAGCAAAATTCGCAAAAAAACGAGGACGACGACCAAAACTTATTGGTATAAATAAACCACTTCAAGCGCAAATAAAAAAATCTCCAAGGCTCACAAAAGATGGTGGTGAAAGTATTATGGCTTCCGCAATTGCTAGACGAGAAAAAATCAATCAACAATTGCCACCACCAGCTTTACCTGGTAGAGAACGATCGTTAAGGAGAATTAAACCAACTGCTAAGATTTTAGCGAATGATGAATTGAGGCAGGGCTTTGAATTACAAAATTGTGTTCGATTAAGTATCAGTAGCGATAATATGGATCATTCTCCAATCAAATCATCACAAGAAGAAGTCAAGCCAGCTGAAATTGCTGTTGAACCAAAAAAAGTCTCACCCAAGTCATCGCCACCACGCAAATCCTCAATTGCTGTTCCAATACTCGAAAATATATTTCCAGTCCCTAAACCTTGCAAAGATCCTCAACAGTTCCTACAAGAAATTAAAACTGCCAATTTGGGAACCAATAAATCACCAGAAGATAACAAAAAGTTGAATAAGAAGCAGCAACGTCGACTTTTTAAACTCAAAGAGAAACATTTTAGTATGCTTGGTTTGCGGCGAAGCAAACCAAACGAGGATGACTCATCGACAGAGGAATCTGATATTGAAGAGTTTATTCCAAAAAATCGAATTGATGTCGGTAAGCCAAGTCTTACACTTCGTTTGAGAAATCAAAAATTACCAAGCCCTGCTCCTGTGGCTAAAAGAAATTCAGGCAACGCGAGAAAGAGAAAGGAACAAAGTCAGATGATGCCAGCTTTAAAGAAAATTAATTTGACGGTGGAACCCCAAAAATATCAGAGCTCACAGGATATGAGTGATGACGATTGCTTGATCATTGATGAGGTGAGGAATTTTTGTGAATTTCTGAGAAAGTGATAAAATAAAGCAATAAAAGATTAAATCAGACTTATTGTGAGAAGAAACAAATTTTTGTTTTATCTTTTTCAGAAAATTACCGATTTAAAATATTTCCAGAAAAGATTATCAAATTGTAGAGTTAAAAAAAAAAATGGAATTTGCATATTGGAATATTTGCTCTAGCTAAATTTGTATTAAAAATTTTAGAAATATTCTCGTTTAATATCGATTTTATGACCAGTAAAAAAAACTTTTTACTAAACCGTTTTTAATTTTTAGCAACTTTACGAGCCACCAACCATCACCAACGGCAACAAGGAAAATCACGGACAAGATAATTTAATTTGTCTCTGCCAGCAAAAAACGAAATTCTTTGTAAAACATCAACAGAAGCTGGCAGAATCTTCAGATGGTCGAGTTTACTGCCATGCGGTAGATGAAATTGAACATAAACTTGTTGGATGTAACAATGAACTCACCGAGCCACTACTCAACCTACTCAGACCAAGTGCTAAAGTCAGCTACACTATTTTGTGTTTGAGCCACAAAAAACGTTTAATTCGTCATAATTGTTGCGCAGGTTGCGGCGTTTTTTTGACTCAAGGAGATTTTGCTGTTTGCCCAAATAAACACTTTTTTCATCGAGATTGTGCCATCAAGTACATTATGACAACTCCATATGAACCAAATAATCCTCATTATGCTGGACCATCACTTGTCCTGAAGTGTCCACATTGTCAAGTTGATGCACCAAACTTTGATTTTAGAGTAACCATGAGATGTGATAATTTTCCACTTTTTATGGATCACCGTCAGCATTTACCGTAAGTATTTTTGTTTTAATAAAAATAAGAATTTTCCGAGAATTTTCGGAATATCTAACAAAAGCCTGCTTTGTTTTAGTAAACCCGCGAAAATGAGCGTAACTGGAGCCCGTAATCAACCTTCGAACAGCTTACTAGCAAACTTGGAGAAATTAATCCCCGACAGTGTTGTGAATCTTCTTCGTAATGCTTGTGCAAAACTGCGAATTCAAGAAATGCAACCCTCATCGTCATCAGCTGTCCGCACGTTCTCACCTAAAGATTTTTACATTGCTATTCAAGGACCAAAAGAGGAAGGAGACGAAAAAGTAGCAGATATTATCGCGTCAGGATTTAATTTGCTGACACCTTTTAAGGAATTGCACAATGGAACTTGTTTGCATTTGGTTGCTAATTTTGGCACGCTCAATATGGCCTATTTAATTTTATGCAGAGCTAATTCTCAGGACTTTGTTGACGTTATGGATAAGCAACTAAGAACGGCAACTATGTGTGCAGTAGCTGGCGGGAAATCAGATATTGTGAAACTTTTGGTTCAATGTGGTTGTGACGTCACAATCAAAGGTCTAGATGGCATGACCGCACTTCATCTCGCCGCTAAAATTGGCAACTTTGTAATTGTTCAAATTATTCTCGAGCATTTCCGGCAGGTAGCTTCTGTGTCACAATTTGAGAAGTTTATAAATGGTACGGATTCAGGACACTGGACTCCACTAGTTTGGGCTGCTGAAAATGGACACAATGAGGTTGTTAGCTATTTATTGAGCTTGGGAGCTGATGCAAATATTTGCGATGCTGAGAATAATACTGTTGTCCATTGGGCAGCTCTTTCAGGTAATAATTTGCCATCTGAACGATGAAATAGATCACTAAACACCTCTTTAAATTTTTTAGGTCGGTTGGAGGCAATTTTCCCGTTGATCAGAAACTGTGACGTCAACATCCAGAATGTTCACGGAGACACAGCTCTACATATTGCCAGCAGAGAAGCAAACACAAAAATCTGCATGCTTTTACTCAGCAATGGCGCGCATTTAAGCATTAGAAACCTGAATGGGGAACTGCCATTTGATTGTGTTCCTGATAAAAACGGACAATGTGGAAGGTTGATTAAGTTTAACTTGGATTTACGTAAAATCGGCATTGGAGGATCGAGTAAGGTTCCAGAAAAGATTGTTTTGTGCAAGTGAGTATTAATAGTGTAAAAAAGTTTTAATCAAATTTTAATGTTTAATAAATTTTTAGTGATCTTTCCAATGGCCGCGAACTCTATCCAATCCAACTGTTAAAGAGTCATGTGCATCACGATGAAGAAACAATCCATCCTGACTTCAAATACATCACTAAGAACATTTTACTGCAAAACAGTATTCAGATTGATCAAAGAGTTTCAAATATGCGCATTTGTGATTGTTCAGACAAGTAAGTTATTAAATTTCTTTTTGATGTTTTCTGACAAAATGTTTTCTCATCAAAATGTTAGCTGCATCTCAGACAACTGCCATTGTGGTCAGGTTTCACTACAAATCTTTTACAACGTGGATGGCCGCCTGATCGATAACTTCAACTATGAAGATCCTCCAATGCTGTTTGAGTGCAATGACGTATGTGGATGCAATAAACTCATGTGCAAAAATCGAGTGGTGCAAAATGGGAGTAAAAGCCGATTGGCTGTCTTCGAATGTGACGATAAGGTCAAAGGATTTGGCGTTCGATGTTTGAACAAAATTTTGAGAGGAAGTTTTGTCGCTCAATATTGCGGAGAGATTTTGCTGGATCAAGAAGCGGATCGAAGGACTAATGACAGTTACTTCTTTGATTTGGGAGCTTCAGATGTAAGCTTAGAGTTTTGGATAAGGGTTTTGTTTGATTTAAATTTAATTTTTAATTCAGCAGTCATTTATTTTTATTAAAACTTTATATCATTATCCAAGTGCTCCGGCCATTCCAATGGCTTTTTTAGCAATTTCGCCAACAGTTTTATTCCGTGCCCCATTAAGTAATTTTTTTCCGGCCTCCGCAATTTTGTTGATCACTGCGGGTATTTGAGAATCCGATTGACATTCGTAGAGGCCCTAGAATAATCAAATGATTTTACTGCTTCACGTTTTACTAACTTAGTTTTACTTACAAAGAGGCAAACTGCTATCAAAAGTATTAATAGAATTTTCATCTTAAAATGATTCGTTAATTTTAATCAATAATTTAAAGTTGTTGAGCATTTTTATAGCAAAATGCACTACATTAAAATTCCATGAAATTTGCTATCACTCCGACTTAACGCTTCACACTTAAAGGTCTGGATTATTTAGTTTGATGATTCGATTCGATTTAGTGACAAACAAATTTTAAATGAAATTAGTTAAAAATTAGTATAATTATTGTGTTAATTTGACGATATCTAACAAAACTGAATTTAACGATAACAAGTGAAGATAAAATTTTCAATTAAATTATTTTCAGCATTGCATTGACGCAAATTTCTACGGAAATGTGAGCCGCTTTTTCAATCACTCCTGCAATCCGAACATTGTAGCAGTTCGCGTTTACTTCGACCATCAAGACCTGCGTTTCCCTAAAATTGCCTTCTTTGCCTTACGAGATATCGAAGCTGGAGAGGAGATATCGTAAGTTTTTTTTGAATAAAAAATTTGAAGAATGTTCTATAACGATAACATTTTTTAGATTCGACTACGGAGAAAAGTTCTGGATGGTAAAGTGTAAGTTTTTCACGTGCTGGTGCCGATCGCCAAAGTGTCGGTTTTCCAGTGAAACAATCGATAAGACTGTTGATGAATTCAACCAAAGAAATGTCAACTGAATTCAATTATGTTAACCAAAAATAATAACTAAAGAAGAAATTTTCTATTTTCATGATGGTAAAGCAGTTTTTGAAAATATTTGAAGATCCGTGTAAAATTTTAATTTGTTAAATTGTAAATTTGATATTAAGTTACACATCACAATTGCGCAACCTCTTTTGTTGGTCATAAGCCAGAGCATAAAAAATCAATTAGTAGAGCTAAATTATCCAAATCTAAATTTGTAAAATGAAACTAGTCATAAGTTTGTCAAATTTGCGTTGATTTTGTGATTTTGTCTGAAAACCAGTTAAAATTTGCTTGCCATTTTTAATCAGTTAAATCATTTACAATTGTATCGATAATAAATATTAATTAATTTATGCCATTACCCTAGATTTAAGAAACGTTTGCAAAGTTTTTGCTGGAAGAGTTAGAGTGCATATATTTATTATTTTTGAACAAATTATTGAAGCAACATATTTTATAATACAATTAGGAAACACACGATTGATACATTTAAGGTATATTACATATGAAATCCAAAAATCTGATGAAATTTAAAGAATTCAAAGCACTGCCTTGAAAAATTAAAACCATATTAGAAAATTTTCTTTTCCTGCTGAATAATTTTGGTTATCAAGTTATATGGGTGAAGATAGACGCCAACACTTTTAGTGCGGGTGCTCCTTTAAACGTCTATCATTAAAGCTTAACCTGAAAACTGATCGAGTTTGCAGAAAATGCATATGCAAGATTTTTGAGCCAATAAGTCGGTGCCGCTGTCATCACCTCAAGCCTGTGTAAAGGGACCGAAATGTGAACACCACCAGGATTGAATCAAGATGGAACAGTAATCTGAGCTTCTACTACCAGAAGAGGAAGCAAATAAAATTTGTGGAGACTACTGAGTGTTTGAAGATGACTCAAGGAGAATGTGTAATTTTCAATTAATTCATATTATTGCAATATGGAAATTCGTCAATAAAGAGCATTAGAAAGAAAAAAAAATATTAGAAAATTCAGTTTAGTCATATTTTGCCATCAAAAATTTTTGTTGAAAGATTTTTAGTCAAATTTGTACATTTTATTATTTAAACCTTTACTAGCAACAAAAATTCCTAATTTTTTAATTAAACCAAAGGAATTTCAAATCAATACATAAATTTAAGAGATTATAGATATACCGTACCTATTTTATCCATTCAATTAATATTAATATCTTTAACTAATTGAAAGAAAAAAATTTCAATCTTTTGAATTTTAAATTAAGAACTATACTTTACAACTTAGTTTGTTAAGTACATTTACATGATTTCAATTAGACAAGCAGGAATATTTGAACTGAAAGTTCTAGTTAATGAAAAACAAATCATTGATTTTATATAAATCAATTTAGAAACCAAAAAATGTGTAGAATTGTCAGCAATATTTGTATAGCGTACTGAGTAAAATAAAAAAATAACACTATTTTAATTTCAAAACACATTAATTTGTTTTGACTTTTTTGAACATATTTGTATAATTCTTCAATTGCAGGGGTTCGGAATGGATTGGTAAGTTTATTTTTTAAATTTAATTTTTTTATATCTTACAATCTTGCAGACCGTCCAAAAACTTGAACCAACAACACTGATCTATGAAATTGAGAGTCCTGGAATTATTTCACCAAATTCAAATTCAACATCAGATCTGTATTTTCATATTTTCTTTATTATCAATTTTATTTACATTGTTATATTAACTAATCAATTTCATTTCTTCCATTTATTAATCTGTGCTAAATTTTTTATTTTCTCATGTATCCAAAACGCATAATTTACTCTATTAAACTCAAATTTAGTTGATCAAAAATTATAAATTTTTAATTAGTATTGCTGTGGGGTTTCCACTTTTTGAAGGAATCTAAGAATTTTGTTACACTGAAATCTCCTATTTAATCATAATTATTAGTTTATGCATTTTTTAAGTTAACCCTACTTTCTTCTAATGCAACAATCTCTATGTAAGTTGATGATTAAAGAAAAAACTGTACTAAAAGCAGATTATCATATTTCTCAATTCTTCAATCCACAACTCCATAGAAAGTGCCATTTCAAGTTTAATTTTAACTATTTTCGTGTTTAAATTTACCTAAAACTTAAACAAAACTTTCAAATTTATATTTTAGTCCAAAGCTCTGCCAGTCACGGACCTTACAAGGACCCTGGACCTTGTATCCCCCGAAAAAACAAGAATAATTTACGTAATTCTAAAAATCTTTAAAAAGTCTTTTTGTTCGATGATCTCCACTGTCGGTTACGTCTGGTGATTCTTACAAATTAAAAGTATTAAATGCTAATTTTTGCGAATTTTGATGCTATGGCCCTGTCTAAGCCATCATCTTGTGTGGTGACATCCATTTTTTCGTGTAGTAGCAGAAAAGGGTGGATAAGTACACAAAGATCATCAATGCGCAGGTGACAGCTAAAGCTAAGACTGATGTTTTGGTCGGACAAGGTTCGATGATTGTCACTGTTTTGTCTAGAAAAACATCAAAGTGTTAAAAACTTTTACCATCTTCACAGCAAAAAACTCACCTTTACCAAAATCTGTGCTGGGATCTGAGCTCCTAAGGAAGTCTCTATTGTGCTCATCACCGAAGTCAAGCACCAAAATCTCTTGAGAAATGTTCATCTCATCTTCATTTGTCTCCTCATTGGTCTCGTTGCCAATAGAACGACGCTTCCTGCCCCAAGATTCAACTGAATCACGTCCCCATTCGCACACTGCTGGCTCACATGGTCCCAGGCAATACTTAACGTTACATTGGAAGATGACTCCGTAGCTCTCTGTGAATCTGAAAGCTTCATACACTGATTGAAGGGCGTTACCATCTGGAGAGAAAGCTGGGAAGATGCTAGGGTCGACCGGGCAACTAAAATGAGAGCGATCAATGATGTTAGATTTTGATTCTTAATTTTAATCAAATTTTAATTTAACATCGAGCTTGATCGTTAAGAGGGAAAAAGTATATCTTACCCATCATCATCGATAATCTGGAAAGTACTTTTGGAATCCTTCGCCATGGCCACACAAGATCTGGCGAAAATTCCGTATGGAGCTGGAAGAGATACATAATCGTTAGCTTCTACCCCATCTACATCTATTCGCTGCTTACTGTCTTCAGGAATTTCAATACGGAAAGTAAGCCGGTCTCCAATACGCACAGTCTCGACCTCGCGGTTCCTGGCGTCCAAAATGCGAATACGTGGTGGGGGTGCCTCGGGTGAAGAGTTGATGTGAATCATTTCCTGGTCTCTGATTGGTGTCATACCGAATGTAATATTCTTGGAACTCATATCGTAAGTGCATTTAACCTTAGATTTTTAAAAATTTATTGTTTTTGTATGTCATATCATGTGGTTATCAATTTATTACCTTATAAATCTTATCAGCTTTAGTCATAACAACATTATGATGCTGGAGAACAACTGTGTTTGTGTAGATTCCAGTAGCAGAGGCAGTGTTACAGTCTTGACCACCCATTGTGAGGTCCAATCGGAAAGCATCGGAATTGATTACATCAATGTTGCAAGTCTCTGATCTTCCCAAAGCATAAATACGTCCATTGAAAGGTTTGTTTGTTCTTACTTGCACAGCAATTCTTGTGTCCTTGCAGTGAACGGACACTATATTTTTTAAATATAAAGAACAGTTTATATTTAAACGAACGAGATAATTAAAAACTATAGTAAAAACTTACCATCATAACAAGTTCCAGTTTTATCACAGTTGGCATCCGTTCGAGTTAAGTTGTTAATAGTGGGATCTTCAGTGGAGTCAAAAACAACAGGCAAATTTTCTGGGCCATTTGGTGGAGTTTCTATAACATAATAAATTAATATATAAATGCATCTTTAAAAAAAATTATATTACTCTCGCAGAAGTTCTCCATGTAAGTTCCAGTTGGCTCGCCAACATCGATCAAAGGTCGCTCAACGTTCAAATATGTTGATGGTCCATCAGGTAAAGTCTTATGATCCAAATGATACAGCCTGCAGTTATAAGCCTGTCCAACGGGTAATCCAAGATACAAGAATGAGCGGCACAAGAATTCATTTTCAATTTCGCAGGCAAGTTTGCAGGCGGCTTCTGAAGTAACTTGCAGTTCCTTATCGGTGTAGTAATGTAGTCCAACATATTGGGCAACTTTGTCTTCTGAGACTCCAAAACGAGGAGCTTGGAGCACGCGGTTATATTTGCAAGCTTGAGTTGACTTAAGGCACAAATTCTCAAAATAGTCGATTCCTTGTGCGTCTACAAGTTGGACGTATTGGCCAGTGGATCGACGATCAGCATCGCTGAGCACGCATTTCATATTGTTGTAGTCATATTCAACCGATCGGCAGACAAAGTGACGCTGAAATTTTATATTAAAAGTAACGATCAATACTACGATCGCTGGAATATATGAAAGATCATCTTACCTCATTTAAGCACGCAGAAAGGCAAGCTTCTTTAGTACTAGTGTAGATCAGTGCGTTGTCTAAACCGCGAATGATCTTGTTTGGTACACGCTCAAAAGTCCATGGTCTCATACAAACATTTTCAGATCTAATATTCATCTTAACCATATAATACATGCTATTTGACCTCTGAGCCGTAGCTGAGGGATTCAAAGCTTGTGTTTCATTCTGGAGTTGACACAAAGTCTCTTGTTCGGGTGTAAGAGGGTTGACTACAAAACTAAAGGCAGCTGCTTGGCAGTCGGCTTCCTGATTACACCATCCTTGACATTCGTAAAGGGAAAGATTTTTTACACTGTAATAGGTAGTGCCGGCAAAGTCGTAGTCTGTCAGCTTCTCAAAGGCAGTTTTTGCGCAAACTGTGGCCGCTAGGAGCAGCACTATCGCAGCCTTAAGGCTCAGCGATCGAAGGTTTGTCATTTTGCTGGAAAAATGAGAAAATTTGATGAATTAATAAAAGGTGATAAAAAAAAATTAGCGCTTTATCAACTAATTGCAATTTATTTAAGATTGTAAATACATAAGACAAAATAATCATGCAGTTTTAATTAATGGCTGCTTAAGTAGTAAAGCTTGCTTCTTAATTGCCCTTACCAAGTGTTCAATTGAGTGTTAAACTTTTTAATTAATAAATTTCAGTTTTTTCTTCTTCCTTTGCTACTAAATAAACCAAAAAAAAATCAAGAATGACGAGCATGTTTTCTTTGCTGTATTTTTGTATTACCATTTCCGTTCCAATATTGTAAAAAGTTACTGATTACTTTTTTTCAAATTTTAATACAGAGTATTCTGAAATTTTGTTGTTGATTTGAATTGTTCTGAAGAGTTTTTCGAATGATTGGAATGCTTCGATTTGCCTGATGGCTGAACAATTGCTAAGTAAAGTTCACGAAAGCAACGAGGCGATGATTTGACTTTGTTGCAATTTTATCTAAAAAATCATTCATGGTAATTTTCTGGATATTCATTGGAAATATTAGAGAGGAGATTACACTTTTTTGTTGAAGAGGATTAGTGCCAAGATCAAGTTATTTTTTCAAGAGATGTTATCTAAAAGTTATGAGTTTTTAATCAGGTTATTTAGTTCACAATGGGATGAAGAAACTTTTGCTAATAAAATTAAAAGTTCTTAAAATCCTTCAAACATCTTATAATAACTCAAATGAATTGAATTAAATTATTCTACAATCGAAGAATATTATAATTCTTTAATGCTCCACCAGACTTTTCCATCAGGTTCTACATTTCCTATCATGACTTCATTCCACTTTATTGTTCATTATTCAACCACCGTAAAATTAAAAATTATCGATAGACATAATCTCAAAGAGCTTGCACTGTTCTCTAGGTATTCATTTCCAATCATCGACTCAATGAAATAACAATCAAACAACAATCACAGCATTCAAATGTATTCAAAAACACTCGGAGCTAAGTCCGCAACTCTAACTCGAAGATTTTATAGACTGGGAAATGTTTTTATGCAACGACTGAAAAATCATTTTCCATTAATGCTCAAAAAGATATAATTTGAAGAATTTAAATTAAAGTGCAGGTGGATGCTGAAGACAAAATCCTTACATTCAAGAAACTCTATTTTGGATCACTTATAATACTCGTATAATGCTCAGAAATCCCTTATATATTATCAATAAATTCCGACAATAAAATAAATCCTATCTTGCATTCAAATGGCTTAAGGAAAGCAGCAGAAAATTCTACATTGTTATGATATAATTGCTTTTGATTTTGCAACGATTGCACTGTCTTTCCAATTGCCATTTTTGCGAGATGCCATCAGTTTCAGATTTAAGTCTTCCAGGCAGTTGCATCATGTTGAAGGCTCTTTACCTTGATAATTCTATCAGCTAGAGAAGGTAAACCAAGTTATAAAGAGCTGCATCATTAAGAAGTTCAAGGTTGATTCATTTTATATTTCTCATTTAATTGTCCAATTGCATCAATCGTATGTGAATGGCATTAGATTGACCGAAGAAGATGTCTGGCAAAAGATACTAGACTGTGATGCTGAACTCATAATGGTCGCTAGATTCAATCGGGCTTTTCTCAAGTATTTCTGAAGTATGAGATTTAACGGAGACGATAGTGAATCATGATAGTTCCAGTAAATATGGGAGGAATGATACTTGATGTATTTAACAGCGTAATAACATTTATTTAAAAGGAAGTTTGATTGAAGTCAATTGCGAAATGAATGTTTTGCCTCGTAATGACGGTCAATTTGAATTAAAAATTAAAAGGTAATGCAGATTATATTGCTATTGTGACTTAGAATTAAATAGGCAGGGTTTGGAAGTGGCAGGAAAGGATGTAGTAGTGTTTGAGCTAAATTACTTCTAAATGAAGAAAATTACATAAAATATATTTTTCATTACCCTGAATAATCTAGACAAAAATACCGCCTCTTGCCTGCCTATAATTCAATTAATTATGCTTATTAACTTGTTGAAATATTTGATTTATTGCGTATCTTGATCTTAAGCTAGATTGCATTCTTCAGCACTTCATTCATTTTACAGCACTTCACAGCATTCTATGATATATTCCTTGCTATTCATACATTCTTTGCTGATTCTTAATCATTATTAAATATTCTCCAGAGAAAGAATAGAATAAAAAAGTAGCAAACCAGCAAAAAATGGCATAGAATAGTGAATCTGATCTAAGCTTCTTTTTAGATTCTTAAATTTTATTAGCAGATAAATTAAAAATTATATAGAAGTTGTAAAGAAAAATCCAAGAACTCTCCAATTCTAATTTGAAAAGCACCGTAATTTCCGTTTGTCCATTTGCTGCTAGTGAGCTTAAGTTCTTTCTTCCACGAGATCAGATCGCGAGCTATATCTCAAGATCGCAAGAGGTCAACGTGCAGCGGAAACTGAGAAAGTAAGAATACTGCATGCAGAGTAAAAAGATTCGGAAACAAAATATAAGAGGCGAGATCATTAATCTTTCAACTGATGACAGGCTCCTGCCTCCAGGCAAATTTTACACGCTTTTACTTCTTTTGAAGAACTTAATCCAACTAAAGAATCAATTTATTTTTATCAAACTTGACTGGGTGCGCCTCTTCCACCTGTTTGCTTGGCTTGCTCGAGTTACTCTGTTTGAGCTTACCGATATGCCAGAAACACCAGAAACACCAAAGAATGGTTAAAATGGAAGCGAAAGCAAATAAATTGTCGATTTTCGGTGGCCACAAAATGATAAATTGTAATCTTTTATTAAATGTTTTTTGTTCCTTTTCCATTTGAGATAATGAATTGAGGGTATTAACTGAATTTAATGAACTGTGAAGATGTTCAGGGATGTCGTTTATGAACTTTTAGATAATATTTATACAATTTTATACACATGATAATAATTTATTATATTTTTAACTTTTTAAAGTACTCGCCAAAAAACTCTCATTCATCCAAAAATGGTATTCTTGTAGCTTCCTCTTTCATCATCAGAGGATTAAATTGTAATCCTCCAGATAATTGAAATCAATTTATGTACGAAACAAAAAAGACTAATTAAGATTTATCGGAAAGTTGACCACACAACCTGGGCTCAGTGTGTGATTTTTCATCATCAAACATTTTTTTTGTGCATAAAGAAGTTGCGAATTCTGCGATTTTCTTCAATTTCTGAATTCTTCTGAATACTTCTGAATTTTCGTGTTTCTTTACATCTTTTTCACGTTAACATGAAAATATTAAAAAGCAATAAATTGGCCGCCTTTGTGGCTCTCAATGTGTTATTCAATTGAATGAATAAATTGAATAAATATTATGTCTTACAATAAATCAAATGAAAGAATAAGTTTTGCGATAATGTCAATTTATCAAGAATATCAATAAATCCATTTGTATGTTAGATAATTTGTTTGTTTTTTTTGTTTATTTAGCGTATATAGTGGTAATGCAATTAAGACAACGCCTTTTTAAAGATAAATATTTTGCTGGCTGTCAATCTCACAGTGTTGTTATGATTACTTTTGCATAAATTATGAATCTTATTAAGATATCTTGTCAAAAAATTATTTTGTTTTTCATTGTGAAAATCTCATTATGCTGATCTTATTATGTTCTCAATTATTGCTCAACCATAACTTTTCGATAAAAATTCTCTTGTAAAATACTATCAAGCCTTCCTGAGAGCTGCTTTAAAATTTCTCGTCTAAGATGACATACTCCAGATTATTTTATTACTCTAAAGTTCCTTCCTTGGAAGTTGCGGTTTCTTTCAAGCACGCAAAGAAACCCAGAGAGAACCTAAAAACCGCAAATTGAAATTAAACGTTTTTTTGTTTGATTAAGTTTTACACCAGACAAATAATTTTAAAATTATTAAAATGGCATAGAAAAGCATGGAAAACATTAAGCAAAAACTCGGCAAAAACATTAAAATTCATAAACGGCTCACACTGTTCAGGCAATCTAAAAGTCATTTAAAGTAACTTGGTGTAATTTCCAGCGAATATAACATAAGCCTCTTCAATGCTCTAATGCTCTCTTAATTATCCCGCCATTGCTTGATTTCCTTAAGCCATTGAATAGCGCAAACAATTTAATAAACAATTTTCTTAACCATTAACTTTGGAGCCGTTTTGTTCTTGGCTTTAGTTGCTGGTCAGTTGCCTGCAACATGCAATTCATTGGAAAATTTTATTAATTCAACAGAATTTTAAATGCAGAGATTTGTTTCTGAAAAAGTTCTAACTCATAAACTCTGCAAATCAGAAAGTCATAAAGCATAAAAAAGTAAATTGATGGTTTATTCTTGAGCACCAATCCAGAATTTATGCGATCCGGCAAACTTGTATTTATTTTATTTGCAATTTCCTATTTTTTCGATATTTTTAGTTTTTGCTGTTGAACGTTTAGATAATTTGAATATTTCTTCTGAATTGTAATAAATTGTTGTGAGAGGCTTAAATGATAAATTCTTGCATGAATATTTGTGAGTTATATGTTATTTCATGGCAATTACAGAAATGTTCAAAAATGCTGAAGAATCTACTGGAACTGGAATTCTTTATAGATGTTGTGATTTTGCTCGGTATTGGCTGGAAATTTGTTTTGAATTGGTTGAGCTTTGATGATTTATGTTTTCTAGCCTGGAGACTTTCATTTTTTAATGAAATTTCAAGATTATAGTATAGTATGAAATCTTTCATGGATGTTGTCATCGGCTTGCAATTTGAATAATTTTATGCAAAAGCTATTAAATCATATCCGAAATGTTCTGTGGGAGGAATTTTGATTAATTTTATTTTCTACTCAAAATTTTGACAACCAAATGATTTTTTCCTGTCTTGATGATAATAATAAATAATAAACCAATTAAAACTTTTAATCTGGTAGAGATAAACTCCAACTTCCATATAGTCTTAAAAAACCAGATAAATCAACAAGACAACAAAAAGTGCATGATTCTACTTTACACATTCTCGTTCAATATAAATAAATTAAAATAACTCAAAAACGAAAAAAACCAAAATATTCAATAATTCAAATATTTCTAAATAATTCACATATTTTAAGTAGAGAACAAAACAAAAACTAAAAACATTCACTTTTTTCTTCAGTTTCTTCTTCATTTCCAACCAAGTTCTTCAACAATTTATCGTGTTAGCATGTTTTGATGTAGCTGAGAACATTCCCTGCATTTCAATTGACTTTCTAGTTTCTACAGTTTTCTGGCTTATTACTTGCAAGTATTTTTGTATTTATGAGTCTACAGTAGAAGTAAAAAACGAATACTTCTGATGATAGGCTCAGGTGTTGCTCGAAAACTCAAAAAACTTGTGAATCTATTTGTTTTAATATTTTGTTGAACAGATTATTCATTTTTTTACTGTTCCAAGTTTTTACAGAAATTCCTAGAACTCTCAATTTATGTAATTTTACTCCGTTTTTCTAGAACAAAATTACAAAAGGAATAAATTTCTATTTACAAACAAAACATTGTTCGTGAAAACTTGTGAAAAGTTAAATCTAAAGCAAACAAGAAAATAGCCTAGAGAGGTCAAGAAACACATTTAAACTAATTGTGTTAATTGTGGGATTAAAACTAAACTGAAGTAACATAAAAGTGCATAATTTCTTTTTTCTCAAATCTGCATAATGCTTTAAAGCTTTGTAGAAAAACTAAAAAACGGAACAAGTCCATAAAAATATTTAATGTTTTAATGAGAACTTCTCGCCAAGTACCATTTCTTACTATTTGTTACACTTTTTTCAAACTTTCATTAGTTATTTCAGACATCAACAATTTTTAATGAGCAAATGGATAAATTACTTCAATTCATTTGTTGGCAGCTTTTGAAACAGTTTGAAGTGTTTGAAGTTTTTTTCTGTAAAGTTTGCTGCACACAATTCATAGTTTAAAAATTTTATAAATAAATTAAGTTTAACGAGCTCTTCATAAAAGATCAAGCAAAAAAAGGTTGAAACCCGGGAATAGAAGAAATTAATAGAAAAAGTGATAGTTTTTTGGGAACAAGAGCAAAATACCGAATCGCAAACAGGATTTGCGTTTTTGCCGGATTCTTTTAGTTTTTGTTTCACATTTTTAATTGCCAATCGGTGTTGAAAGCAATTTTTCAAGTTATTTTATATAATGCAAAATAATTTAAAAGCGATTTGCTTTAAATTAGTTCTAACTTTTTTTTTCAAGACTCTCAGCGGCGAGACAAAATAATTGAAGCTGATTTGCATGAAAAACTACGAAAATTGACTAAATAGGTTTTTTAAGGAGAAAAAAGTTGGATTAGAATTTTGGCAAATTATCGCAATAACATTTTTTCGAATATTTCAACAAAAAAAATCTGGATACATTTTTTAAACAATATTTTAATCTTTTTGGTGATTTCAAGCTTAAGTTGTTGTGATTTGAAATTGCTTCTAGATAGAAGTCTAATTTCCCTGTATCAACTAAATTTTCAGCTCAAAAAGCTCAAAAATAAAATAAAATCTTGTATGTGTCATAAATCATCCTCTCCATCTAAGTTCCCCTTCAAAGACTCCAAACTACAATAAACCACACTACGGGTATTAAAGAAATTAAGAAATTATTAAAATTATAAAATCTAAACAAATTATCATAGCTCGGTTGAACTGCCTACAGCTAAATGTTCGCATAATTTTAACAGTCTCAGTGAACATCCAGAAAATACCCTTGCCGCCAAATCTTACCCAAAGTATACTTTTTCGATACTATTTTTATACTTACCCTTTGGGTATACTAATGCAATAGTATACTATCAGTAAACGAAAATTACTCTGAATCGATACCTTTCGTATGTTTTCTGCCATACCCGAGTAGTAATACCCCTGTAGTAAAGTTTTAGTATACTGATAGTATACGTTCAAAGTAGATTTGTGGTAAAATATTTTAGTACAATTTTAGTATACTTTTCGAATAGTATAAAAAGGGTAGGATTATAGAACGTCCCGTATGAAAAAAGTATACTAAAAGTTTTTGTTTTTATACTGTTTGTATAACTTTAGTATACTTTTTTACTACTAGAATTTTCTTCAAAATAATATTAAAATTCAATCAATTTTGTTTGCAAACTATTTTTTTATTAATTTGAAAATTTCTTTTAAAATGCTACAACAGCCTAAAAGCTACTGAGAACTCATGATACTTTGCTTTACAAATTAAGCACACTAACTTTTATCAAGTATTTGAGAAAATAACAAAGTATCATGAAGTCCCATATATACATCCTATAACTTATTTATACTTAATACATATTTTGATCAACAAATTTGCACTTTCATCTTCCTTTGTAATTCATCTACTCAAGAGAAAACGAATTATTTAATAACTGGCTCCATCAACGCTGTTCACAGAAGCGTTGAAATCAATGATTACCTTGAATATATGGAAATAAATGCAATTAATATTAAGAAATTTTAAGTATGAAAATAGTAAATGAACAGTACTGGAAAAGTAAATCAAAAATTTTACCAAAATAATCTTTATTTATCTCGAACCAACTTGCTCTAGTCTTTCGTCTCCATTTGCTGATGCTTAATGATGACCAGAGGATCACTTTTATCACTTATTTCACTTCAATATCCAAATATTTCATTAATTATCAGGAAAAATAAAATTTTCGTGTCTGCAAAAATTTTGACAGAAAAACAATTGTACAGAGTGAAGTTATTCGGAAATCAGTCTTGTACTATTTGGGTATAGCTTTGGTATACAGAATGTATACTGTTTTCGTTAACAAAACGTATACTATTTGAGTAGAACTGTAGTATACAAAACGTATACTACTTTTGATAACTAAACGTATACTTTTTGGGTATAAATATAGTAAACATAATTTGTTCTATTTTCGTCAGAAAAAAGTATACTACTATGAGTAAAAGAAAAGTAAAATTTCTGTATACTCTCTAAGTTGAAAAAATGTATACTATTTTTAGTACACTTTCCGTTCAACGAAGGGTATTGAAAAAGTAAACAAAAAGTAAGGGTAAAGAAAAAGTATGAAAAAGTATAAAAAAGGTAAGATCCCCAATAGTATACCCAAAGGGTATATACCCATTTGGCGGCAAGGGATATTCAGAATACTTTAGAAGAATACATAGAATAGTTAACACAGTAGCTAAACAACTCCTTATCTTATTAATTTGATTTCACGGTGCTTATGAAGCTCACAATACCAACTTAGAACAAACATAGCATTTATCCACATTTCTCAGCATTCGTGTAATTATGACGAAATAACTCCATCTTTACTTTAATCAGAAACTAGAATTGGATTTATTTTTATAAATTTTGTTATCAGGGCTGGGTCCAGTGTTATTTATTATTTTATTGTTTACGAAGTATCTTTTCAGCAATCAAAGTTTACGTGTGGTCAACACTTTTATAATAACAAATGTCATAAATTGTGAATTTTTTCAACAAAAAAAGAGAAAAAACCATATAAATGAAAACAAATGAACAAAAATGAATAAAACACACTCGTTAAGATGCTTTAAAAGAATGGTGAAGTGAGAACCGTTACATCAAAGGCAACTGCACTTGTGTTGCACCGTATTTCAAGAGTATTTCAAGAGTATTTCAAGAATAATGAAAGTATTGCGAGTATTACGAGTTGTTACACTGTTTACACACACATTGTTTCGTTAAGTGTTATAAATTCTTTTTTTATAGCATAAAATATGTGTTGATGCACTTGCGTGAACCTTTCCGTTTTGTTTTTGAATGCTTTTAAATTAGGTTGGTGCAGGAATTTTTTGGGTAATTGAAATATATTAAAAGAAGTTTTATTGCTGAGACCTTTTTGATTGCTTGTTATGTGGTATGTGGAACGTTTAATTTGGTTTAATTTGGTTTAATTTGGTTAATGATGGGTACTGTTTCCTTATTATAAAAATAAAGGTTTATTATACTGAGATATTGTTTATTTGGTATTCAAAATATATTTTAGTCAAAAGTATCAAAAAATGGTAGAATAATATCATTTAAGCGTGACAACTTCAATAAAGATTTTTGAATATTCCTGTCACATAAAACCTTACATTAAAACATCTCCAACGGTTTCCAAGCACTTAGTCGCAAAGTTCTTGCCGAAACTCGAAAAATGTGTAATAAAAAAAACCTGATAATTTGAATTCTCACAAAATTAATTGAATTTAATATTGCTCGTGTTTTATGCAAATTTCTTTATAGTTCACGATTTTTTTTAAATATTATGCAAGACATATTGAAGACAAAAAATGCCACAACTCCACGCAATTCCACGTAATACTGATGTAACCACGATCTTCGTCCAGAAAAACAAGAAAAAAAAAATACAAAACGAATTTTGAAAAACACTTTTTACAGCTTATTTTTGAGGTTAAGACGAGCACGGCGAGCAATCAATTCAATTACTTTCAGAAATTTCTGTAATAGTTTTATAGTTTTGGCCAGACAGCTGAAATTAAAGAATTTAAACATAACTGTTCGGTCAGAGCAAAAATATTGAACAGAAAATTGAATTTGATGGATTTAACTTAGCATAGTTTATTTGTCTATGTGTTTTCAGTGGAATTGATTAGGTATAGTTGGATTTAACGAAGGTGGAGCTGATTAAGTTTAGACTTTGAATGAATAATTTGAATGAATTCTGTAATGTCTAGGTAAAACATTTTTCTCTACTAAGTTAGATAATATCTTTGAAAAACCAGATCAGTTTCTTTGTAAATTCTAAATTATTCTAATAACGGTGATAACCCTAATTAATTATGAACTGAATAATTTATAAAATTTAATATTAATTTATTTGCCAAATACGCATAACTTTCCCATAAAATTATAAGTTTTCTGGAATATACTTTATTTAATTCGCAAAAAATGCTCATAAATATTATATGCTCATAATTGGCCTTCATGTTTTGCTCTTCACCATGGGCTTCTTCGGATTCGTAATTTTAATGCTTGTCATCATCGCGCAAAGCTCCAGAAATGTCAAGTGAGCTTTACAAAAATTATGAAAACAAGAAAAATAACAAAAACTACAAAGAAATCATGGAGAGCAGCTCACATGGTAGTTTATTTAGCATTTAGTTGTAAGGAGCGCCACATAATTATTTTAAGCCCGTCAAGAATCAACAAAGCAAACTTGAACTGACAGTCTCCTCACGCTATATGGAGAGCATTCTGTTAATACAAAGTAGCTCATAAAATGCTAATTTCTCCTCTATAAACTCAGTTTTCGTATATTTTAAAATAATTAACTATTTTATGGTCATTTTCTCTATTTTAACAGTTTTGATGGTTGAGAAAATACTTCAAAAACTTCTTGACATCGTGAAAAAGAAAATTAGCTGAATTTATGGTGCAATTAAGTTCAGGTTGATAGTTTTGACACAATTTCGTGGATGACATATATTTCTTTAACTATCGCCAACTTTTGCAAAAAAATTTTTGCGAAAAATTTATTTTGAACCGAACTCAAATTATTGAAATAGTATCTTCTTTTTATCTTAAATCACTGCGATTCATGCAACTTAACGGACTTATAACCGAGAACATCTCAAATCAATTGAACTCACCTCAAAACAAAATCTTCCGATTAATTAATCCGCTCGTTGGTCACAAATCTGTAAAATCAAACAAAAAACAGGAAATTAGTTTCATCTTAAAGTTCCAAGAAATAGTAAAAAAAATTCACAAAATCATACAGAAATTACGCAATATCAGAGAATCTAATAAATCTTGAAATTTTCTTTAAAATGTAATAATCGATGATGTCAATGCTCTCAATTAAAGATCCAGCAATTTGAAGAATATTGAAAAAAATCCATGATTTCTTTGCAAAAGCTTTTAAATCCTCCAAAAGACCCAGAGAGTGGCATTCATACTTTACTATTCCCGGCACAATCGAAACTGTATCGCTGGTTTTTTCCTAAGGCTGAATTCTTGATCTTTATTGTTGCAGATTTAATTGGAAAAACCTCTTAAAGCCGTCTTAACGTAACTTAAAGCCTAAAACTTCATAGATTCAAATAGATGTGCTTCGATAACTTGGCGGTACAAAGCGCAAACAATCTGTTGAGCACACAAAGCCATTTGTAATTGATGTCATATTTCATTCTTTATGGCATTTTCGGAGTTTTTGAACGCATTTATTAGAGACTTTGTGGATTAGAGCGAAATTAAGAACAATGTCTCGGAAGAAATTTTCTCAGCTACACAAAGTTTAAGCAAACTGCGGCAAATTTTGGAGAACAATTAAAAGATGAATAGAAGATTCGGATCAAGCGCAACAATTAAACATTTGTAAAAGATCTTGCTGTGAAAGAAAGCCGTTACATAAGACTAAAATACAGAGACTAAGACTAAGATGGGAACAATTATTATACTTTAAGAGCTGAGAATTGAATCAAAAGGCTTGAAATGTTCTCTTGACTTGGCAAATTCAGTTAAATTTGGATTATATTTTTATTAATATCCGCAAGCAGAATAAACTGTCGTTTTATGTTGTTGGCACTGTTGAAACTTATTTGAGTGTGATTGCATTTTTGCAATCAACATAACATTTTTGTTGAATTTTAGATAAGAATCGCTCAAAATGTATTAATATTTTCTATGCTTGTGATTAAATTGCAAAATAGACTTAACAGTGCCCTTCCATTAAAAATGCGGGTAATTCTACCGTTCTTCTTCGATATAACGTTGCAGCCAAATCAAAATTGACTTTCCGAGTCGCTGAACTGCGTGAGCATTTTTATAGTTTTTGACGAAATAAAACATTATTAATCATTATTAAGCTTTTTTATGGTTTTTGGAGCTCCAAACGCTGAACTCATCAAACCAATCATATCTTTATCAGTCACCCTAGATCGTCACGCCAACACAAAGCAAATAGAAGCACACTATAAGCAAAGATTGCTGTAATGCCATGTCAAGTTCATCGCAAGCAAACTGAAATGGGTTATGCAGTTTTTTTGAAAGTCATAGTCAGATCTTCGTTTAGTATTGTGAGAATTCTGGCGTGGTACTTTCTCCTCTGCAGGTTTTCTTTGCCTTTATCGAATTTCTTTGGATTTCTTAAACGTTTGAAGATATGTTTACAAATTTTTCAAATTTCACCAAATTTTACAGTTTGTGGAAATAAATAAAGCTAAATATGGTTAAATATACTGTAAGTAAGAGGGAGGAGCGGCTTCTTGAGGTAAACATCTAAATTACAAAAAGCAGACACTTGAAAGATCTTGGAGATTGTAAATGAGATGTTTATGGTGGGTTTATTGATTTTTAAGGTGTTTGAAGTTATTTTTCGGACACTTATATCGAATTTGACAGTATTTATTTGGATTCATCAGTTTTGAACCCACATGGGTTGGAAGTTTTGAGGTTTAGTCAATTTCTTGTAATTTTACGCTGTATTTATATTTTTACAGTAATTTTTGATTGTTTTGGATAATTATCAGTATTCATCTATTTTAGATTGATAATGTAAAATTTTTAAGATCAGAAAAAACCACATGATACAACTTCCAGGATATGTATTTGGTAAATTTTTGCAATCAAATTTATTATTTAATAATATAATCAACTGCAAAACTGTATAAATTGTATCATTTATATGGTCTTCCAGAATAACATCTCAATCTTTTGTAACCATATACTCAAAGTCCAATAAAATAAAAAGAAGCCGTTAAAAATCACAGCTCATTTCATCAATAAACCATAAATTCAAAGTCTTCAATAAATTCTATAAAACATCAATAAATTCTTAGAAATAATTTCCCACATGGCCTCAAATTTCGAGGTTAAACTTATAAACCTCTGCATAAACAGAACAAATCAGCTGACACAATATAAAAATCTCGTTAAACTCTTGTCTTTGCCTCGTGTAAAGTATCTTACAAGATATGTGCCAAGATATGCTAAGAAGATTTCCAGTTATTTATTAGGTTTCGCGTCATTTGCGCTTTTATCTGATATTTTATCAGCTTGAGACTAAGCTGAGGAAACTGTAGAAAAATTTACAAATCTGACTAAAAAGAAAGCGAAAAAGAATTTATGATCATGTTAATGGAACTGCAATCACATTATTCGCAGTATGAACGAATTGGTATAGAATCTATCTGAGGCCAGAAATCATACAATGACCATGTGCTAAAATGAAGGATTGTGTTTGGAATATTGTGCTTTTTAATCTCAGGATCTCTTGGATAGATTTATTAGGAAGTTATGAACTTTGAAAATATGTTGAGAAAAAGTAAAATCTGATTAATCTTGAAAATATGAAAAGAATGTGTTGGAAAATGTAAAAAATTTATGTTGTTTTTATTATGTTTTTACTGCCGCAATAGTTGCTTATTATTTGAGTTACTTAGGCTTTCCGAGTCCTACTTTCCAGCCTAACCAGAGAACCAGAAGGAGGTTAACTTCAGCACAGCGCTATTATTCATGCTTTACATGCATTTTCAATGCATCAATGCATTCTTTTATTAAAATATATTATAATATATGTTAGTAAAGTATTCCGAACACTTCAAGTGTTCCAGAACTCAAAGAAACGTTGATTCTGTATCATAAAATAAATTTTTTCATTTTCTATGATGAAACATATGATCTGGAATTTATTTCTAATTCAAGGTCAAGAAAATCGCAGGTCGACAAAATCAAGTAACTAACAAAACATTCCAAGTGTACTAAAATATTTCATAACAATTTCGCGCAAAATCACAGCGACATCAAGATAGTTCCAAGTTAATGGAAAATAATTGGCAGATAAAATACTTTTGACCTTTTTCACGGAGTAGTTGAGTGCCCTGATAAAAATTTCTAGGCAAACTGTCGTCCAAAACAATTTTAAGTGGTTCCGCTATATTACTATAATATTCCATAGTACTCCGCAATACTCTACGATACAGTTCTTTATAGTCACTTATCGGATGCAAGGGAGTCCATTTAAGGAATTTCAAATGAGCCAATTTTATTCTTAAAGTATCGTTGAAGTATGCAAGTCAGAAGCTTTATCGCATTGGAAGTTTATGGTCTCATTGTTTTAGAATGTTCAAATGGGACTTAAGAGATTAGAAGGAAGTTTAATAGTCGTAGGTCTATTTTTATAGCCAATATATTTTGTTTCGAGGAAGTTTGTTGTGTTATAAAGTTTTGAATTTCTTTTATACTGTTGCATCATTTTTAAAGAATGAAAATTTTTCAATTTGATTAAATTTAGTAGATTCTGTGTACAGTTTTCGTATCTTATAACCATGAACCATTTAATTTAATTTATATTATCTACTCGAATAGCTGCATACGTTTCCACGTAATTTATATTTTTTCAAATGTTAAATTTTCCACCAATTTGAAGATAATGTGAAATAATTAGAAATAATAACCTCAAGCAATATAGTTTGAAATCTTTACCTTGTTTCTTCTTGTATTAGATTATAGTATTATACCGAAAAAATTAAGATTTTAGAAGCATCAAATTTTTATTTAATAAAACAATTGAAATTAATTTACTGGTGCTTTATATGCTAATAGTCCAGAAACTTCTTCAACCAATTAAATTCTATCACTTTTCAAAGATCTCCCAGTTTGGTTCTTTAACTAGCAGTTAGCTTTTGGAAATGTGGAAGGCTGGTATAGTCTAGTCTAGTGGAAAAATCTTGTAGACTTGTAATGTTTTAATGTTGTAATCGAAAACAATAAATTAACATAAAAAATCGCTTGTGAGGTGATTCTCTCGCATAAAGCTCACTTGAGACTCGTTAAGACCTAAACAGTTATTTCTTAATTTGATGTATTTATAAATTCTTCTAATTTTCTTCCAATTCAGCTAATTTATTTGAGGCCTCTTAATTTATTAATGAATATTTGAAATTAATGAATTTTTAAGTTACATAAAATTTTATTTACTTAGTTAATTTTATTGTTTTCAATAATTAAATGTTTTCCAATGTGAAGATTTTTTGAAGTTTTTTTTTTGAAGTTTTAATCACTTTAATGACTATAAGTTGTTTATGGATGCAATCGTTAAGATTTATGTGGAATTCTTAATTATCTTCTTTTTAATTAAAATGGACAGAGATGCATCAACAAGAAGAAAGCATAAATTATGTAATCATGTAATTGGTAGAAAGAATCCAAAAGTGAATTTTTTTTGCTGATTAATTGCTTCGAGGAATGCAACAATTAATTTTTTTGAAGTATTTTAATCGATTCTGATGAATTTTTATCTTGTCTTATAAAAATTTGAAGATTCAATTTTAATGACAATTCTTCAAAATATATTTTTGTTAATTGTCTTACAATTAGTGGTAGTTTATTTAAAGTTTCTCATAGGGGTCAGTCCTACTCCATTAACAAAACACGCGCAAGGAATTGAGATTGAGATATTCTCCACTTAGTTTGTATTGTTTTTACAATTTTCTACAACTTTTTATATTTTTATTCATTTATTGTTAATTAATTTCCTCTAGAAACGATAGTAAAAGAGCATTGTCTGCTATCTGCAGATATCTCCACTTTTATATGCTGTTTGATCGACTTTAAACGGTGCTTTGCGTTAATTTATTACGGCAATTGACCTTGAATTGAATATACGGTTCTCTCAAGTTCCATTGGATGTCTTGCAATGTCTTTTACAACTTCTTTTTAGTAGTTTTGTGCAAAGCTTTAAGCTGCAGAAAAGAAAGAGGTTGCCATTAATACTTGAATTTAATTTATATTTTCGCCTGGCGAGACAAATTGCCATGTGATTGATTAATTGAGGCTGTGATTTGTTAGCATGTTAGAATGTGTCACTTTGTATGTTTGATGAACTTGATACGGGTCTGATTAATTTCATAATTTCAATAGATGGAAGTGGCTCTAATGGGCTTTAATGTGATTTTGGCTTCTGACATAATTTCAGGTTTTCTTGAAGTTTTGAGTGAGATGTCTTGGGAGCGGAGATTGAAGGGGAAAGGAAATTTGTTTTTCAGTATATTTTTTTTCTCATTGGTATTTGAAGAATTTTGAATATATTCGTTGTTTGTGATTTTTGCTTATGATAAATTTTAAAGAATTGTGAAGATTTTTCAAATTAAAATGTTGATTATTTGAGAGTATTTGTTGATTTAAATTGAAACTTTCTTGTATCAAATACTAGCTTAAATGTTTCTTTTGATTTTTTCATAACTCAAATCGAGTTATTTACAATCAATCTGCATTCGAGATTGTTATTTTATATTATTTGATTTATTATTGATTTATCTTCCCCTTGAACTTCTAACCCAGTATTTTTAACCACAAAGCCCACAATATTTTTTCTCTGATTCAAATAAAAACTGCAGATGCTCTTGATTAATTTTTAAAACACAATAAATTGTATAAAACGGTCTAAAAATTGATTAACGACCAGAAAAACTAAACGACTTCCGCCCAAATTTTAAGATTTTGAAATCACAAATTTTTACCAAACTAAAATAACTAATAATAAATAAAAAGCTCAAAAAACACACTTTACAGTTAAAAGTAAGCTTAATCGCTTAATACCTTTTAGAAGAGCCACGAAAACCCGCAATCTCTTCGGTTCTTTGATTAGACTATTATAGTGTTTAAAGTTGCATCATTTTCGAACATAAGAATTTATTTCCCGGTTATATCATTCAAATTGATTGCCGTTTTATACCGATATCCCAAGAAATCATTATATGTTTACCGATTTTATTAGATAATTTATTTACTATATTTGGTTTTATTTAGAACATCGTACCACATAGGAAAAAAACTGATAAACCTGCAAAACCATCTAAAATCTCCGAGAATTGGAGAATTGAAGAATTTTGTTCCCGTTGTGCTTTCTCGGGTGGAAGAAATTATGATAATTTACCGGTATTTAAGATTAGAGCAAAAAATTGGATATTTATCGATTTCTGCTGAAATCCTCAAAACTGCCAATACAACATAAAACGCTATAAAGAAGAAAATACGAAATTGAAGAAACTTCGAATTAATAAGCGATTAGCCCAAAGAACAAATCAAATAAACTCAGGAAATTGAAGAAATTCATAAGAAATTCAATCTAATAGTCAAATTAAAAAAAAAATCTACAAAAAACGTTTCTGCTTCTTTTTTTTTGATTATTGTGTTTTTGCTGCCTGAACGACTGAAAACATCTGAATCTTTATCAATTTTCTGCAATCAAAAATTTAAATCAATGCTGCTGATTTTATGTATTTTATTTTAATTTTGGCCTATGGCTTATTAATCTCGCTAGTTAACCTAATTAGTTATGATAGCATTTTTATGTTTAGATTCTACCGAAATTATTAATTTTGGCTTTTAAATGGCTATTAACTTAATTACTAAGATATCCAATCACTTTATCAATTTTCTGCAATCAAAAATTTAAATCAATGCTGCTGATTTTATGTATTATTAATTTTCCTTGATTCATCTGATTTCAAATTAAATTTAATTGTAAGTTTTTTCTTGAACTTTTGTAGACTCATTTTGAAAAGATTCTTATAAATATAAATGAAACTAAATAGCTGACACCAGCGGTAAGTTTGCCAAAATATCAAAAAATCATCAAAACTGCTAAATATGCTATTACCATTTACTCCATAAATGTAAATTTATTTAAATTGTGCTCCAAATCATGTTCAAACATACATTCGTGTCGTATGAATTTTAATAATGTAAAATTTAACACATACATTTTTTATTCATTAATCTTGCGGTGATCTAAGATATCTCATAAAATTTGCATTAAGATGATTTATTCTCTATATCCATTTTAATGCAAATTCAGTAAAGTTTGAACTCATTCGGTAAAAGCTTTGTTTTTTTCAAAACTGTATTTTGAATATTCTGACAATTTTAGACAAGTTTATGAATCATAAATTTTTTCAATAATTTCAGCCAATAAATAATAAAAGAGGATTTTGACAGTAATATGTTATTGAATGAGTGTTCACCTTTTGATGCAAAAAACTGAAGAAAATTTTCTTTATTTATCGGAATGGAATGTCTTCATTTTATTTACTTTATCTTGTTACAGTTTTACTATTCCAGTAGAACGCATGAATTGCATGACATAATTATTATCGATATAAATGCAACAATTAAAGTGAAATGCACCTCCATCTGCATCAATAGAAAAATATTTTATAAGGGGTCTAGTATTGTTAAAACTCCATTAATTACCATTTAATCGGAGTTTAATAAAGTTTTATGCAAAATAGACTAGTGTCACCAATTAACACATTTTACAATAACAACAAGTACCCTCATTTTTCATAATTGCACATTTGTATAATTTTCACCGGCCTTTCTCCATTCAAATTTGCATTCAAATCAAATTTTCTCATAATTTGTGTTTTTGGTTTCAAACATTACAAATAAAGTAGTCAACAAATATTGGTCTTCCAAAACATACTTTACGTTTTTACCAAAAAAAACCAGCCAAAATATAAAAAAAAAATTACAACATCGTCGAACATCAAATTTAGTGCGGTACTGCGGTCTCACACATAAAACAGCACTAAAGCAACCTCAAACAACAAAATTGAAAACATAAAAAAAAATGAAAAACTTCAAGCAGAATTTTTTATAAGCGCGATATATATTTTTTTAGGCCACATAACGGAGAATTTGCTAGCAGTTTTATTTTTCATTATTTTTATTATTTACAATAAATAAAATATATTCTATTTATGTGTATCGCTGAATGGGAATTGTGTATCATATTCGATATGTTGCACAGACATAGTTTTTACGAGAAAAAAAATTATAATTTGCCCAACAATGGCATGAATAGACAAGAATAGGCAAACAAAACGATACTGTTTGTGGACTATTTTATCGCGAACATCTTTGGTTTTGGACGCTTCGGAGGTATCGAGTGAATCGACTTTGTGTGCGCTTTGTATGGGAATTGGTACAATTAATTATTAGCTCAAGATATGATGACTTGCCACTTTATTGACGAACTCTTTAGATTTGCTTGTAAATTGTATTGTAATACCGTGTTATTTGATTATGATTTTGTTTTCGGGTTTGCGTGAGGTTTGAGAATCTTTGAACAATTACAACTTTTCTGAATTTTTGATATTTTGCGATTTTTTTTTATAGTGTTGCGGAAATTAAAATGTTTTGACTGTTTCTTCTAGACTTTTGGTTTTGTAGGTTTTATGAAAATAGATTTGATAATTTAATTTCGGCGTTTGGCTCAATTGAAACGGTACGTCGAAAAATTATTGGAAATGATTTGAAAATTATAGGAAATTATTAGAAATTATTGGTTTTGGCTGCTTGCTTCGCCACATTTTACTACACAGTTTGCTATTTTGTGAATATTGTTAACACAGCTCCATGATTTATGAGTTTATGGGATAGACGTGCGAACTAGATGGATGGGCTAGCGATGAAGATAGGAATTTGTAAGTCTATGTGTTATGGGTCAATGATTATCTTTATGGGATGTTAAACTGTATGTTTGTAGTGCTAATTTGTCAGAGAATATATGAGTAATGAATGAATCATTCAAAATTGGCGATTGATTTCAGAAATTGTTTTCAGGTGATTTCAAAACTGTCATCTAATCTGACACTAATCTCCACTGACCTTTTTGAAAGAAAAAAACTCTAGAACGCACATCAACTTCAAAGAGCTAATAATTCCCTTAATTAACATATTTTTCATTTTAGGGTCAAACAATTCTATTCCCAACAATTGCTTATGGATGTGATTGATGATCATTCCCTTCATACTTGTACACTGACATGTAATCAACGTAATCAACGCAAACTTCAAATCAAGTTTCATCTCGACATGCATCTTCATTCTCTACCGAATGAAGTAAATCAAGCAAATCAAACAAAACTATGTATTTAGCTGATTGCACTATTAAAAACTATTACAAATAATTATGATATTCATATGAAAAATAAAAGATTTTATCTGATATTCTATAAATAACATAATATTCCTTATCAAAAAAAAAATTATTAAAATTCCCGTCCGACATGTTTCTCAAGCTGTGTTGCCGATCAGCATCCATACGGAGCACTCATATTGATTCTACTTGATTGTATTTTTTCACTCTTTCTATGGAAGTGCCTTGGTCTTGTTTCCTACGGAATTGGTTACGCCGCGCTGTATCATTTCGCGCTAATTTGCATAATGTGAGGGATATTAGCATATAAATATTTAAATGGATCGTGAGCGCGGCAATCAACAATTTTGTTAATCAATGCGGAGATGCTTGGAGCTTTTCAAGAACTGAAAATTATGATAGATGTTTCAAATTTCTTCTAGTCGTCGGTTCACTTCTCCAAGCTTTCAATTTTTTATCCAATTCCTTGGATATTTTCATTTAAAGAGAAATTCTTGAAAAATTAAGTGAACCATATTTTATTAACCCTAAAGGGAATATTTTATATGTTCAATTTCTGAATCCCGGCAACGATTTACACAAAAGATATATATGAGAACAAAGAAAATATTTCATAAAATTTATAATTTTCCATTGTATGCTGTAAAAAGCGTGGCAAATTTAAAATTTTGTAAAATTTGGCCGATTAATTTGCGAGTATGCCAGGAAAATTATAAATTATTAATTAAACGGAGAAAAGAGTGGCAATTGCTATGAGAGCTTTTTGCATGGAAGATTGAGGTTGAGTAAACTTTCAACTTCTTCTTAGATGTTTTTTGCGTTACTTTTTGAGGTTATTGAGTTCTTAGCGCAGACTTGCATAATTTATTCACAAATTAAACAGAAGAATGACTGTCTTAGCTTTTTGCTAAATTCTTCTTAGATTTCGGTGGGAACAATAGATTAACTCCAGTTTCCAGTGAAATTTTCAAGTAAAATGTTTTAATTCCAAATTCTGCTATTCATGTGTCATTTACCGCTTCGCTTTACCATTCCTTCAATATTTCAAGTCTTCTGCAGTTTCTCAATATGCTCTCAACTCACTTCTCAAGCTTGCCGGTTGGAGTCTTTATGGTTAAATAGTTTTTTGTTTGTTTCAACTCTTTGAGTCGATGTTTTCGACTTAATTATGGCAAAAGATGTGAAAAGCAAATTAATGTGAAGAAACCAAAGAAAAACACTTCGTTTAATTACAGTTATGTGTGTTTGCTTACAATTACTGAATTACAGAAATTACTGGATTAATGAAGTAACTGGCAATACTCAAGCATCTTGACTGTGATTTTGGTATTGTAGCAAGAACTTTTTGAGAACGATTTAAGAAAAATTTAACAGAAAACTGAAATTAATTTCTTCAGAGCTTGAGATTGAGAAATTTGATGCAATTAGTTCATTTGAGAGTGAAGGTAATTTCACATTGAAGAAGGTGATTATTTTCGTGGATAATCAAATACTTTTCTTCAAGCTGAAAATTATTCTTTAAGTCAAAAAGATGAACATTCTTTTGGATTAGTAGATTAATAACTACTATTATAAATAATGAAATAAATTATACAATAAATAAATAATTGATCATGATTATTCTTCCTTAGAATCACCATTATCCCATTCCATTCCATGCGCCACAAGCTCGTCAAACCCAAGTCAGTTCAGGTCAAAGCGGGCGATGAATATTGAGTAATTAATGTCAATCATGCCACAAAACTCTATAATTACGTTGAATGAGCACATCAAACATTCAGCAACAATATTATTAACCTAACAATAAAATAACAAAATTTCAAAATTTAAATAAAAAGTATCTAAATCGTCCAAAAAACACCGCCTCTAAATTTCCATAAATTTTTATAATTTTCTTCTGAAGAAAGCAAACTGCGTTGTCCCATGAAAGAGTAACATTAAATAGCATTCTCATCAGCGCTGCTCGTAAAAATCATTGAACTTTATTCAAAATTCACCAACAAAAAATCTTTACAAATGGATTTAAATAGTAATGATGATGATTAAGTGCAATTTTACGTTTAATGGTTTAACATTCTTAAAGTACTTTAAATTATCAAAGTCTAACAGTCGCAGGCCCTCAATAAACTCAAATAAACTCAAGTGCCGCAGAGAAACACTTAAGTTGAAACTTGCAAGTTGAATAATAATATGTAATCAACTTCAAACAGTAAAACTAGTTTGCTCAGGCCTGTCAGCTCAATCACTTGATCAGTCAACAACTTTGCATTTTGGCATCCTTGAACGTCCTTGCCGTTTAACAGATAATTTACCATATGTTTTGCCGCTGTTGCTTCTCATTCGCATTCGCCTGGCGCTTTGTTTGCGAAACTCGCGAACATATGTTTTATTAAACAGCAAAAAAAGCATATTAATGATTGAGATATTTTCAAGATGATGAATCTTGCAGATCTCCGAATGGACGGTAAAGGCGACGAGAAGATTGTTGTAATTGAAAAATAACATAAGGGTGTTGGCATCCAGTTTTTTGAGTATCTGAGTGAATTTAAATTCTTCAGGAGTTTTAGTAATTCCAGTTTAAATTGATTGTTACATTTTGAAAACAAAATAAAATAAATTTAATCCACTTGATTTCTAGTGATTTTTCAATTAAATAAATAATCCCAAAATAGTTCAACAACCGAAAAAATGATCGCACGTGCTTCAACCAAACAAGGCCTTCACGTTTCCCAATTTCTAGTTGATCGGCTTGTTACTTTTTCTTAAGTGGTGACCAATTTCTTGAGTGATGGATTAAGTGTTGGCTTGAGAACTCTTTTGTTTGGTCACCTATTTACCCATTGTTCGATTTTGAACATAAGTTCGTGAGTGCTTGAAATCAAGTTGATTGACATTATCTACTGGAACTGCTTCAAGATTTATGTGACAGTGCATTTCTATCATAGTTCTAATGATTGATCTTCCCTCGAGCGATGAGAACAGCAATGCAAGAATTTTCAATTGCATCTGATTATCATCGGTAACGGGAATGAAGTCGCTTGAATTATTCAAATTATTATTATTTGAGTAAAAATTTAAATCACTTGAATGATTTCACAGTTTTAAACTTTTTCAGAATTTAAAAGTTTTCCCGAGAAAGACAAAAGATTAGTTCCAGAAAACTAAAAGACACTTGAAATTTGAATTTTCCCAGAAGAAATGGAAATTTGCTGCACGAAGTTTCTCATTTTTCTTGAGTTTCATATTTTTTCCAAATAAATCTTCCAGTTTTCAAGAAATCTTAAAGTTTTCTCCAAGTTGTCTTAGCTTCCCTACTTTTAGTGGATAACACGGTTATTTGAAATGGCTATTTTATGCAAAACCTGCCATCTTTCAGCGAGTTTCGTGTAGGAAACCTGGAAAAGTCAATTCATTTACATACAATGTATTTTCTCTTCTTAAGAACTCAACTGCATAAATCATAATCGTGAATCTGTTTCAGGTTGAAACAACATGGATAGTTTATGTGAGTTTTCGTTAGTTTTGGTTAGAACATATTGTTAACTCAGGAAAAATGGACTTCGTGATTATAAATTTATGAGATCCAATAACAGTTTCTTGTAGCTAGCATTCTTCAATCTGAGACATTCTTCACTATAGGCAATATAAAACATTCAAAGTTCTAGACACTTGAAAAAATAAATCTCAGGATTTTTACAACAAAAAATAAATCAATTTGCAAATTATTGCTTTTATTGCTTCTAAAAATCGAAAAAGTTCTCGCAGACTTTTGAAGTTGAGAGTAAACTTCTGAGAAATTTCCAAGAAAGCGAGAACAAAACGTTTTGCAATCAAGCAAACTATCCAAACTATCTAAACTATTGGCTGATGTGTAGATTTGTAGTTTTCTCAAGTTTTCTCAAATTTTATTTCTACTCACTATAAAAATGTTGAAGAAAAAGATTCTTTCAATTGTTGGCAGGGGAATTTAATTTTCCAGTGCGATAAACGAGAATAAAACGAACGAGAACAAGCAAAACGAACAGTTTCTGTGGTTTTGGAAACTTAAACGTGAACGGCAAACAGCGAGCAACTAAAGTACAATGACATTAAATATTAATCATAAATGTAATTATTGTCTTAAGATTTGCTGCTATTTTTCGTTCTTTTGTAGACTTTTTCTCGTTTATTCAATTTGCATACAGATTTTCCATTTCTTTTGAAGTATTTTTGCAAAGATTACAAAGCCTCTTTCTATTTTTAATAGTACTTTAAATTGATATTCTAGCCATTTATGAATATGGTTTGAATCCATGTTTTTAAGTGAATCCATGAATGTTAAGTGAAATTATTAATTCAGCCATTTAGCCAGTTTAGCTTTGGACTAGCACAAACAATGGCCATGACATTAGCATAGCATGCAAGCTCCAAATAGAAATGTTCACGTAGTACCAAATTCAGCTGGTTTGACCACTTTTCTCTATTTTCATATTATTTTATGGGCTTGCATTTTATAAATCCTGCGATTTAGCTCAATATTAGCAGAATGGCTTGAATATAGCAGAGTAGTAAAAGTTTCTATTCAGTTTTCAATTTTTATTTTGCTTGAAATTTTGGTTGAGTTTTCAAGTGTTTTCCAGTTTTCTAGTGTTAACAAATTTATTGTTGCTTTTTTGAGGTTAATTTTACGTGAAACAGCTACTTCTGACTTCAATAAAACGTATAAAACTGAATACGTTGAATGAGTTTAGAAAAAGCTTGGAATAAAGCAATTAAAATTCCTTGCGCCAATAGAAATGCTAAGAAATTCAGTGCAAAAAGTATCTGTTACACGAGAAATCGCACTTTTTGCCAGCAAAATCCGTTAGCATCTCCAGACTCTCATCACTATCTATTTATGGATGAAAGATCTTTGACTTGATCAGTTAAGAAATTGTGATTTGTCACAATATGTCATTGTCGCATTTTTGAATTCATATTTGAGAAGTCGGCAGCTCATGGAGCATGCAATTTTTGACAGTTATAGATTGTGAGCAACATGCATGACTTACGCATATAATTTAGAAAACGTTCTCAGCATTCTCGCTTAGTTTACACTTTACACAATCTTTTAACTAATATGGTAGAACCGCATTATTCTTATCTTTCCGTTAACAATCAGTTCTTTCAATGTTCTCAAGTGTTTAAGACAGTGTTCTTAATAAGTGTTTAAGGTTCTCCAGACATCTTAACAATTCTAACAGGAAAGACACGACTTGCTGCTGTGATTTAACACCCTTGCTTCATCTACTTTCGTCTCACTTGTTATCTTTCTGGAGCATCATTGTTGTTCTATCCCACAGATTACAAGCGCAAACATTAACATCATAGAGGAAGATGGGAGTATATATCATTAGCTCATTGTCCATTCTTATATTTTGTTTGCTTTATTTGTTTAGGTCCAAACTTAATGCTCTTCAAACTTGAAATTATCGCTCATCCTCTTTCGTTCGTAATAATTTCTCTATTAGTCAAATATTAAAAATAATAAAAATTCTAACATTTTGTTTTATTGCTTTGCGTTGAAAGCCACAAATTTTAAATAATATTTTTACTAGAGAGATACTGAATGATTTCCCGAGGGCCCGATCTCAAAGTCTTTAAGCAAATAAGTGAGGTATGTAAAATAATGAAACCAATACTTAAAATTCAAATAAAATAATAAACCCGTTTTCGGTAAATTATCCCAAAATCCTTCAAATGCTCACATTATTCCGACATAATTCATTTTCTTAATTGTTCTATAGAATATTAAAAACACCGATGATAAAATGATAACGAATTGATTTAAATGAGCCATGAAGAAATTTTTATTGTCGCTTGGACTACTTACAAACGGATTAAGTTGCTTTGCTGTTGAAAAAGAAAAATAATAAATGTTCCATTCTTTTGTTATGCAAGAATCTCGCCAGAAACATTTTAATTTACAAATTTACAAATTTATGCGTTTTTTCTTTCCACAGCTACACAAAAACTTAACTTCTTCGAGTAACTGTCGTCTATCTTCTAAAATTCTGTATTTTTTCAATTTTATAATCATTTTATACATCTTATTCATTTAAAAGTAAAATTAAGATAAATGTGAAAGAAGTCCACCGATGAAATAAAAAAAGAGAAAAATGTTGTCAAGCCCAGATAAACACGCGATTAGAATAGTTTTTAACCATCGAGAAGACGAGAAGCATAAAAGGAATTTATCAATGCGTGGCGTGTTGTTCAGTTGCTCAGATCTAATGACAATATCAATGTTCCACTGAATTTGCGCCAATTCCGACAATTCGCGGTTTTTGGTAAGTCTGCAAGAGACTCCATCTCATTCACCTTTTTGCTGCTGATACAATAATAGTATAATAGTCAAACGGAATTGAAATTAATAACAAATATTGGATTTGTTGAATTAAAGCATTTAATGAAATAAGCCGGAGTGGCGGTTCATTGAACTGGCAACGTTTTCTACACTCTTTTTCTTGGTGCTTTTTTATTTTTTAGCGTTTAGCATCATCATCATCATTTATCGTACGTATCAGCGCAATGGTAAAAAATTTCTTGTGAGCTAGGAATTGAATGTTCTGCGAGTAGCGTAGGCAAAGATCTTTGGCTGCAATACAAGCCCTTTATATGGTGCTTGGGAATTGTTAAAAGGTAAGCATTGATATGGCATTAAAATTGTTGGTACTTGGTTTTATCAATGGTGGGTGTTTTATGATTTTGACAGTTGATGACGTTTGGCTAACGTTTCGAGATTATTAAGACAATAATCATTTAATTTTGCACAGTTTATGTTGAAATTTGAATAACTTAATCAAATCAATTTATCAGAATCTCACTTTTTAAATTGTATAAAAGATAACAATCTATGAAGAACCAGGAAAAATTTTAGAACAAGGAAAAAACTGTCCACTTAATTCTAAGATTGTTTATCTCGATAAATAACTTATTAGCATATTTCAACATAATTCAAAGCCAGTGGTTTCTATTTTATACTCCTTGCAGCTTAACAAATATATAATTGCTTGCGCTGAATTGCCGTTTGCTGTTGAGTTTTGTTTTCTATGTTACGTTCATTACAACTTTTGTAGAGAGCTCTTCTCTATTTTTCCAGAATAAATAGAAATTAGAAGGAAAATTGGATATAAATAAAATAAATGGAATAAACGCTCCTCTTTATTGTAGCTTTGTATTTTTTGTAGCTTCATAGAATAATTCTGTATAGCTATAAATTTAATTTATGTTTTATGTTCAGTATTGTAGTGTTGTGATGCTGTTATGTAATGCTTAATAATGATACACTTATTGAGATAAACATGTTTGGCCACTAGAAAGATGATCACGACTTACTCTTTCCCAAAAGGAAGTGAAAATAGTAAAAGCGAATTCAATAAACTTGAACAATTTTCTGGATTCCTTGGCGGCGCATATTTTATGTCTTCAATCTTAGACTGCACTTTTTCTAATAATTCAAGATTCTCAAAGATATTACAGCATTTTGCATTTTATAAAGATTACACAGACTTTTCTGCAATTTCCTATGCAATTTTACACAATTCAAAACATTTCTCAACTATTTAATAGATTCCCAGCCATCATGCAGTGTTTCTAAGGTTCTAAGGTTCTAAAAATAACAACCTGTAAAATTATATAACTCATAAAAATTCTGCAGCTTTTTTCTGCTGTAGTCTCGTCGAAACTTGACGAGTAAAAAAGTGATGGAACATGGATAAAAATGTTCAACTATTAAAATTCAGAAATCTAAAAAATGTTTATGCGTTATGGTAATATTTATAATGTATGTGTAGAAACATCACAAAAAAACTTGAAGCACATGAAGTGTACATGAATATGCATATCGTAAACGTTTATTGGCAGTACTGTTCTTTTTTAATGAAAACTATAATATGAAACAACATTTAATCAGTTTTTCAGCTACATATTTTCAGTTTCCATATTAATGAACCAGCATTATTTTGCTTGCTGCTTTTTATATTGAAATAGTTGAAAATGAATCGGAAATTCAACAATGATTCTTCATAAAATTACAAGACGTATTTCTAGAGTTCCAAATACACTTGAATTTCACCAAAATGTGGAAAAATGGAAAAAAGTGGAAACTACAATAAACTAATATAAAAGAATGAGAGTACAAACTACACGATTTATTGGATTTAAATTCGATTTATCGAGGCTTTTGAGATTACTGAAGTTTGTTGGGTTTCTTCGAATTTCCATGAATTTATTTGGGTTTCCTCGAATTCTCTTCTACTTGATTCACTTTAAAATGATTTTTGTACATTTTTGGAAGTACATTTTTGTACACGACTTGGTATTGTAAGTCAGCAATTGTATTGACTTCAACCTAAAACTCATAAAGTTCCATAAAGCATGGTGAATTGGGTTTGATGCGTATATAATAATTTATTCTGATAGATTTTATTTTTATTTCATTCGATTCGTTTGGATTCATTTGAATTTGTGAATTTGTCCATAAAACCAATCAATAGAAGATGTGCTTAATAAATTGAATTAGCCAACCAAAATCAGCTGAAACGTCTTTGAACTTGACTTTCGTTTGGTTTGTTGGCGTGGATGGGAAGATTTTTACAAAAATTCGCTTTCCTACTATTTTTAAACATAGTTTCTTGATCTTAAAAATATTATCTTCATATTTACACACTCATAATTTATTATTGTTAGATCTTTGAAGAGATCATAAAACTTTTAAAACCATCCCAAGTATTCCAGAGATCTCAAGTATCTCATGTACTCAAGAAGAAAAGGTTCAGAGTAGTTTAATTAAATAATTCTTTAGACAAATATCTTCCACTTCCTTATGATATTACTGAATGTTCCTAATGTTATGAAGTGCCTCAAATTGATATAAATTATTATAGCTTGACGTTCAACTTTAACTTCAAGCAACTATATTAAGGAATTGCTTGGGAATTGAAGGAATGGTAGATATTGAGGAATTGAAAGATGTTAAGACAAAAGAGCCGATGTTGGCACTCCTAGAAAAAAATATTAGAAGTTTTGAGATGGATTAATGGTGATTGTTGGGACTTCCTTAATTGTTTTATGGGACTTTTGAATTTGCTAGTTTTTTGGGTGGAGCATTTTCTGCTTCCTTTGGAGTTCAATATAAAAAAAAATTTGTTCCTAATTTGATTTTAAATTATTTTTGCATCTTTATGAGAAAATAATTATATATTACAAAAATAGTTCAAAGACCGTTCTATCAAGCTAAAAACAAAATAGAAAACTTTCCATTCAATGTTTAATGTTCCCACGTCATTCTAGTAGTAAGCAATTTTTATGTAAATTAACCAAATGAATTCATCAAAGTTCTCCAAAAAAATATTCAAAAACTCTCTATTAACCCAAAAAAGTCGAAAACACAACAAAAACGCTCCCCCAACATCAAAACTTCAACAAACTATCGAAATTCTTTCAAATAAAATTTAATTAGCATTCTCTAGCATGACTTCCTATTCCACTTTCTATGCCCAGAAGCGAAACCTGATTACAAGGCAAATTAAATCATCTCAAGACAAATTTCCTCACGATTTATCATATGCCTCATTTGCTTCATTTAACATCCACCAAAGCTAAATTCGAAACATTTTATTGTTTTCTTCAAAAAAATCACTCGCAAAGATTCCTTTATAAAGTTTTCAAAGAATTCAAGTCCATGGACAAGTTGCTCATAATTTATTAAAAGTTTTCAGTAGTTTTCGGTTGTTCATCGTTTTGTAACGAGTCTTCACAAAAAAATGTTTGAAATTACTTCTTTGAGACTTTACTGGCATTCTGGAGAGTTTTTCAGGCTTTCATCACTTTGTGTAACGTTAATGGTTAATGACCGCTCTATAAGCCGATTGTTCGCCTTTTTTGGTTTGCTAATGATCGCATTTTGGTAAGCAAATTACGCGAATTTTTTATATTAATTTACAGAGCAATGTTGAACGGTCAGGTAAAAAATATTTAAAATATTTATTAGAAGATGTTTGGAGCATTTTTTTCTGTTTTGAGGAGTTTTGAGAAATTGCGATAATATCTTATTTCTATTGAATTTTGTGTTGTTCTTAAGAATTTAAAGAATTAATATAATTAAGATCAATGTAGCAAATCTAGCACATTTTTAAATTAAAAATCTGCAAATGCTTCCGAAACTTTAAATATTCTTCTGAATATTTCATAAAAATAAAAAAAACTAAATTTTTGACATTTTAAATTTAATTGCAAATTTTTACAATAAATGTAAATTAATCTATGAAAATGACAAAACATTGTTTATCAATTAAATTTTAAAAGGTTATTTGAGAAAAATGCGAAAGTATTTTTCAAGTAAATTAAAATTGAGAAATTTTCACAAGATTGAGTTCTATTGCAAACTTTTGTTGGGAAATTATTTTATTGGGGTCACGAGTATCTTGAAGCTTTTTTAGCATAATATTTCTTTTATTGTTTCTCGGAATCATTTTCTCAATGAAATCTATAAAATTCAAAGTTTTTGCATAAAGATTTATAACTTTTGGAATAAGAATGCAGAAATAAAATTTCTTCAAGATTTTCAAAATTCTTCAATGAATTTTTTTGAGTAGAAATATCGTTTTAAGATTATTTGCAAAAACCGGTAAAATTGTAAATAATTTGAATAAACCAGAAAAGCTAAAATCAATCGATTAAAATAATCTCTAAATGCTGATAAAAAGTTCTAGTTCCTCGTTCACAAGAAATTAGAATAATACGAATCATTTGAAAGAGCCGCTAACTCCTAACCAAAACCATTTAAATTTTATCTACATAAAATCCGCTCAATCTGTTTAACGAAAAAACTATTCTCTACTCGGATGTTTATTGAAGTAATTCAGATAATTCAGTAATTCTGTAATTGGAACGGCAAGTTGAAATTGCGATTATTGAATTTTCTTCCAGATCGCTCCGGATTTTTCCGTTGCAAGACAACGGTTCTCCAATCAATTTGATCAATTTCTATAGGAAATATTTCATCATCGTTCTACTCGCAACATTTAACTTGCAATCAACAAATTCACGAATCTATGAGTTTCGGCGCAAATTATTTTTTAAATTGTTTCTTGAAAAGTTCTTCCAAGATTTTAAAATTGATTGAGAAATATTTCTGATTGCCATTCAATTACTTTTTACAGAGTTTTAATAAGAAAATAATTTCTCTGGAGTACTCTTGTTTGTTTGTTGAGGCTTTTAGACGCACTTATGTTTTTAAAATATTTTTAACACTCACCGTTAGATAAATAATCCTTTGTATTTCTTGATATTTCTTTCAATATCCAAGATTTTTTTGCACTTCACTTTTAGGATATTTTACTGAGTTCCAAAATTGCAAAATTTCACTTTTTCTATTTTTCAAGAAAATGTTCTTTTTATTCCTTTAAAATTCCCGATCACGATCTTTAATCACTTGAACTTCCTTTTTGCTAGTTTTCACTGATGAAAAGCCTTCAAAATACTTTTATTGAACTTGACTCTAATTTGCTACTTAACTTTTTTTTAGCTTAAAAATAAAAGAAATAAAATTATCTGCAAACCAGGAAAGAATCAGAAGAGATCTTTACACTCGAGTTGCATTATAAGTAATGTCTTTGAATGAAGAAATGATGGTGGTTTTATGCTTTCTCTTGGTCTGATGGTGTGCAGAATGTGGAAGAAAGAAAGAACACACAAACTAAGAAGGGAACCAATACCACGAAGAGATTCTTGATCGTCAAGCTTTTCATGCTGAAGCTTTGAGGTTGATCTAGCTGGTTTGAACTGTTTTTTGGCGCCAAAAATATTTGTATGGAAATTTAAAAATTGAATTTAAAGGCTAAGAAGGTTCTCAAGAAAAATGATGAAAAATCATTTATTGAGATTAAAAATGTTCGAACGTTTTTATCAAATATTTGAGATGTTTGTACATATCTTAAAAGTATAATTTTGTATTTAAGTTAATATCATTATGATCTTAAATGTTACATTTTTAAATAAACAAATGAACACTAATTTCAATAAATTCAAACAGTCTAACCTTCACCTCACAGTGAAGAAGCCAAGTTGCTGTGTATTCTTTCCATTTCTTTTCGTTGATTCTTTTCTAATGTGTTTGTGGTATTCTTTTCTATCAATGTTGCATGTATGTTGTGTTTGTTGAGTAAAGCAAGTAAAAGATGTAAAATCAAAAAAATCAAGTTAAACAAAGTAAATTGTAGTAAAAGTCAGCAATACCAAGAAAAACTGGGAAAAGTCTAGATAAAGCTTGTGATAATGTGAGTTACACTTTTCCACACATTACAACGTTATTTGATTTTCCACTTCAAATATTTTAAATAACTCTCAAAGCAAAATGAATAATGAATATTTTTTGTGATCTTCGGAGTTGTTTGTGACGACATGAAATTATAAAGAACATTCTAAGTTTTCTATAAAAAAGGAATTCTAAATGAATGCTAATTTCTATTGCAAATTAAATTTGTCATTGTTATTGGAATGAAGTTTTTCAAGATTTATTTCAAAAGTAGACATGAAGTTGTTACATTGAAAAAATATTATAGAAAATCATAAATTTAAATTAGATGTTGACGTTTAACTGTTAAAGCTAATATTGTTATGAAATACTTGAAAGATTCGGAGATGAGTTCTAATTTTTATGATGATTACATCAATACGTTTTTTCTCCTAATAACTAATATAATCTAAAATTGCAAAATAGTTATAAAGTAAAATGTGATAATTATTGTGGTTAACGACTTTCTTAGCTGAACTGTTCCATACTTTGATGATTCTGAAACCGTTTCCAAGTTTTCTTCTTCAGACTTTTCTAACAAAAGTCACACAAAAGACAAAGTATGTGGAATAAAAATATGAAAGACATGAAACTGCAAAAGCGAGGAACCCGAAAGAAAACTTTTTCAATTAAGTATTGATGAGCTTTGACATCCACAATTACCGATTAGCCGAAAACTGATGGAGTTGCTGTAAATAGTAATTCAATGTTATGGGATGATTGGAGAGTTTGAGTGATTTGTGAGAACTTTTCTGGAATTTAAGAATGTGTTTATAAAATCAAAACCTCTAGAAGGTTTCCAGAATGTTTTGGAGTTTCAAAAATGTCTTTCACTTTGAATCTTTAAATTTAACTTTTTGAGATTTAATTTTCATAAAATATATTCTTCAAAAAAATTTAAAAGTATGTTTTTGTGCTGAAATTTCCATCACTCTTTATTTAAATGTAAATCATTGTTAAATTGAAAAAATACCCCTAGACTAACGGCCAAATCGTTGTTTATTTAATTTTCCATTAAAATGATTTAATTCTTGAAATTAATTAGTGAAAAAAAAATCCCCGTGGTCCCTCTCAAAATAAAACGCTAATTAAAATTAAATGTTAAACAACCAAACCCAAATCAACAATAATAAATTCAATTAAAACTTTAATTTATGCAATTTTTGATTTTCACACCAAAGAATTTAATTTGCAGACCCACAAGCCATTATCCAATATTTTGCATCAGGTACCGCTATACTCTCGGTTCTTCCGCCTGAGTTTTTAATGAATTTATTTTGCGAATGTACCGCGGAGCTCTAATAAAAAAATTTTGCAAACATTTCTTTTCACTAATTTAATACTTTATAATTTTTTTATCTAACATGTTTTCTTAAAATTTGCTGCTTAGCGGAAGACGCGAAAAAAATGGAAAACTGTGGAGCTACAAAAAAAATTCTAAACAATTCAAACAATAAAGTCGGAATGAAAAACAGCAATCGATTCGGTTTTAGAACCTATTTTTTGCAATTTTTGTAATTTTTGCAATTTATCCAATTTGTTCAATTGCTTTCTATTTGTTGATAAATTCTTTACTTCAATAAACTTCAGCATAAACTCCAATAAACTCGAATAGAGTTTTATGGTTTTCCGATTCTTCTCGGGTTTTTCGATTTTTAGCAATTTTTACTCGATAAAACTAAAAAATAGCATTAACAAATTAAAAAGCAGCGCTGAGAGCTTGAAAAGTAAAATTCCAACTGTATTTGGCGAATTAATGCATTAGCGTATTTTTTGTGTTTTTAGCATTTTTTCTTTATACTTCTTGAGTTTTGCTCATATTTTCAGTAATTTTCTTGTTTTCATTATTTTTATGATCTTTTTATGAGAAATTGAATGATTCACATTAAAAATAATTTTAATCTTTTTTATGTAACATTGTTCGGAAGAAGTTTTGGTTGAGTTTTGCGAAGTTTTGCGGAGTTTTCGCTGAATTTCTTACATCAGCGGGTTTGTGCACTTGAACTTTCTCATTGAAATATTATTCAATATCACAAAATTACGTTAATCATGTTTATGCTACTTTGCGACTTTGTTGTAGGATGTTCAGGGTTTTTGGATGGCTTTTCAATATTTTTAATGATTTTTAGAATATGTATGAAAGTTATATTACTAGCAGTAAATTATTGGTAGTCAAGTATTCCATTGGTAAGTAAAGTTGGACGATATTTTTTTTAGAAAGAATGTAAGATATACTTCAATTTGAATGTTTAAAACATAAAGCCCAAGTAAAATACTTAAATAGTCAAGTATTTAGGAAACTACCTAACTAATTGTTTAAGAAAGTTGAAGAACTTCCAACTTAAACAAACAACCAATAAATCCATTCAACACCCCAGAAAAACTTGCAACTTGCTTGACAGCGTCCATGAAAGAATTTCCCTCTGCAACAACCAAACTACTGCAATATTATAATTCCGGGCTATGTAATAACAATAAACTGAGAAAAATTGTATCACTTTATGCATTTTTAATATGCTTAATAAATTGGAAAGAACAAGCCAAAACGGTAAAAATGGTTAAAGAAATTTATGTGTTTATTCCGCCTGCCATTGTTATTTTTTGACATCGACTCTTGGCTCGAAAAAGAGCGACTCGGAACGACTTAAGAATGATAAATTACATACCAAGAGCTCACATAATGAACTATCCGCATATTTTTGTCTAAAAAAGAACCATTATTGAATGATATTATAACAAATGAGAATTAGAACATGCATTACATCTTAATGGTTATTTTCAGTTTACCTTGTATTTTTTTTCGTGAAAATATTCCAGCAACTGCTCGAGTACTCGACAAATTATGAGCTTTATGAATTAGTCGAGCGCAATTTTCCTCAAACTGAACTGGAAAAATACACACTTGATCTATATTTTATTGTGTTCATCCATTGTTTTCCCGCCACAATATTTAAAATTCATTACCAACAGCAAATTGAGGAATTTGCTCGAGTTTGCTCGAATTACGAGAAGTACGGAAAGTTTAGAAGTTGATATATGCGGGTGCAAGAATCATAATTTTATTTTATAAACATTAATTATTTTATTAGTCCATATAAAATACATCCGGGAAAAATGAATAAATCATAAAGTTTATTTTGATCATATTATTAATGAATCGATGAATGAAAGTTTGTGGGATTAATCAGTTCCAAGAACAACAAAATCAGGAAAATCGATTTAATATGTACACAATCACCTTCAACAATTGCTCTACAACATATTAGCATAACAAACAATTTGAATTCCTCTAGAACATCTCCACTATATGTTATGTTATAAAATATTCAGGGGAAAAGTTCACTATCATTACGCAAGCAGGTGAGTGCAAAAGGTGAGACCTTTTAATGGCTTTAATTCAATTTTGCGCGAATTGTGTCAAACTTAATGCTGTAATTTTCACAAGAATTCTTTAAGAATCCCGTACTTCTAATTCTTTGCAGTAGTTTTTCAGTTTTCTGTGAAAAATTCATAACTATTGAAAACACTTGAAAATGTTGAGGTATAGCGACAATAATGAAGAAACACCGTTTATTGAATTTCAATTGCTTAATTTTGTGATTTTGAAATTTTCTGTTAATTTTGTTAGATAATTTGTAATTTCTTCTGTAATTTTACAGTAAAAATTGGAAAAATTATGGAAACTGTCGTGCGCATCGTAAAATTCATTGGTGTCGCGGTCACTTAGCATTTAAACAATTTTCTTTGGTCCACAATTTGAAATCTTTTTCAAATTCAATTAGTTGGAAATTAGTTGGATGCTCGTTGTATTCTTTAATGAATTAAATTGGTTTGTTGAGAGGAAATGAATTTTATGAGATTTTTTGGAAGAATTCGTTTTGTAGTAATTTTGCTGGTATTTGTGATTTTTGGAGCATACCACTTTTATTTGAATGATATTTATTCATAACTTGATGTGAATTGCAATTTACATATTTTTTTGCTATTGACAACCACTTGTGATCTAAGTAATGACAAAAGGTTAGTGAAGTGATTATCTTGGGACAGGGCTTGGAAGGTAGTTATAGGATCTTTGGGAAACTGTCAGTCTTTTAGATCTTCAAGATCTTCATGTCTCAAGAAAGCGTTCCTGAAATTTTTAAAAAGATCTCTCTCCATCTCTGCCCTAACTGACAAACAATGTGACAGACCAAACATTCTACCAGAAATTGTGTCAATCCAAAAATATTTAACACTTGAATTATAGTAAGTTCTTTGTACCAATGACTGAAGAAAATCGAATAAAATTTAATGTGTCATTAAAGTTCCCGTTTTTGTCGCAAAATCTTTCAAAATTCCACAATATTCCACAATACTCAAAGAAACTGAGAAAACTCAGATGAGTGGTAAATTTTAAAAAATTTTGATGGCATTATTAATTTACACATCAACAGAAAACATTTATGGGTTCACTGTAATCTGAATTAACTGCAAGATATTGCAAGATAAAATCTTAAAAGTGTATGGTATTTGTTAAAATCAATAAATTCCTCGTTTGAAATAATTATCACAATTTGATTGAACTTAAAATGTTTATACCATTACTGATTCAATTTAGGCTTTAATTGACTAATTAGAAATTACCAGTTTTTTGTTAATTGCAGTTTCGCCGAATTAAATCCCGTTTATCAAGTCTTTTTAGAGTTTTATTGTTTTTCGCGCTTAAAATCACAAAAATCTTCGGTAATTTTGAAATCAATGAAATTCCAAAAATTCCAAATTGATCAAAGTTGTAAAATTCGTCGTGTGGCTACTATCAATCAACAGACATGTTTGATACAGAAAATATATCAAATTCTTCAAAAGAAACAAAATATTTGATATAAAGAATTAAAATCCGTCGAGCGATAAAACCACTCAAACGACGAAAGCTCACCAAAATAAAAAATAACTGAATTCCTCAATTTTTGAGGAAAATCAATTACTGCTCGCTAGATCCGCCAATTAAAGCTGCACAGCCAATTTAAGCTATACACAGCTTCCTATAGTCAGATTCTCTTTGGGGCCAATTATTCCAATCAGCTAAGAATCGCTCTCAGCTGAAATTGGGTCAAACGACGAGAAAACCAGCGAGAAACGAAAATTCAAAAATCATCGCACAGACAATTTTAACAACAATTTCACAATAATTCTCATATATGGGAACGAATCCCATAAATTATGTAGCTGAAAGAAATGAAATGATTTTAAACTTGGGAAGAACATAAGATCTGTTCAATTTAATAAGAATAAAATGTGAAAGATCGCGCATGAAACTGAAAGAACTATAAAAACTATAAAAACTACAATGGAAAAATATTTAATTTAAAATATATGGGATTTGAATAAACGGTGTATGCTTTATGAATTACTTTTAACTGCTGTTAACGGAACAACAACTGCACAAGAGCAGCAGTCAAAGTTTTATGACAGAAATGATGGTTTTGTTGTATGTTTTTGCATTTGAGAATTTTAAATTATTTTGACAGCTCAGAAATATAAACTTTAAGGGTATTCATTTCAGGTTTACTTTTTGGTCTTTCAAGGTTTTTTTGGTTTATTTTTTTTTTATAAGACTTGTGCTTTGTTACTTTATTTTGAAAAATCACAGCACTTATCATTTAAAAACACTTAAGAACATTTTGCCGTTTTTCTTTATTTCAGCAAGCGGAACAAAAATTGTGCAAAAGCCTTTAGAAAACTCACTTACATAGATCTTTTGAGAAAAACATTTTTATGAAACTTTGTTTAGAACTTGTGATGCATTCAAGTTACGTTGAAAATTCAAACTTGAAAAGTTCAAAAAATTTCCACACTGTAGTAAAAATTTTAGTGTAAATTCCGAGCAAATTTCAAAAATTAATATTCCATAATTTCCTGTTTGGTCAAAAAATCTTAATCAAATTAATTTTTTACTCAAGATAAACAAAAAAGATTACCAATTAAGTTCTCAATCTACAGAATTTTTCATTCACAAGATTGTAATAAACTTAAAAGCGACAAGACAGTTATACTTTTATCATTTGTTTGTTTGTTTGTTATGATGTAACAGTGTTACATCATATAATAAATATACTTCAACTCATTATGCATATTATTATTAATAATTCCAAATGTCTTTTACATAAACAATATTTTAATAATTTTTCTGTGCTCAAGCTGGAGAATGCGATAAAGTAATTAACAAGTCACATCATTGCAAGCGCAGTTCCACACAAATCTTAACAGTTGTGTGGCAGTTGTGAGCAAGTTCCCGGATGACTAACAATAATGATGTTAGTTGGTTGTTTGCTTTGTACGAGCGGAAAAGTGCATTCACAATTTTCGTTGGAGATTTCGGGACTTTTAACCGTTTTGCGGTCTTGAGGCAGTTGCGCAATGAAATTTGTTAATTTGACAGTTTACAGATAAAATATTGCTTTTTTGGGAATTTCAAGAACATTAATTTTTTTCTGAATTTTTTGATGCTTTAAGAGTATTTTGATGAATACACGAAATATACTATATAGGTTTTTGGGTAAAATTTTATGGAAAATGATGAATAAAGTTTACTGGACTTTGAACCAATTGCACCACAGATGAAATCAGAAAGAACATAAAACATCTTAAATACTTTGTACCTCAATAAATAAGAAAAAAACACAGAACCCAACAAAAAATTTGAAATAACAAATTGAGTAAGTTGTTTTTCTTGACTTGGACATGCCATTTGTAAAATTGTCATTTAATTAAAAACAATCTGAGAGCATTTGCAAAGATGTTTTAATTAAGTTGAGGAAATTTTAATATAAACTCATATTGATGCAAAAATAACTGTTTGAATTAAGCAAAACCACTTATAATGTGCAGAACATTTTCTGAAATAAGAATTCTCAATCTCTATGATGAAATTTTTTCTTTAAATTAAAGAGTTTCTTCGATTTTTTAATTTGCAAAGAAATTCATTATAAAGATTTTATTGATGCATCAATTTATAATTTTATAGAATCTTAACAATCCCTTCTTATTAGAATATTAATAGCATTGAAGTTATTTGAATAATTTATATGAAGGTGCGTTTCTTGGAATTCTGCAATTCGAAATTAATGTTTATAAATGATCTCATGAGAAAAACAAGACTTTAAAGATTATATTCATTTGTAAGGTCTTGTACTAAAGTTTTACCAAAGTCGTTAAAAGTTATTAAAAGTATAGTAAAAATCGTAAAAATCGTTAAAGTAACACTTATATTTCTATTTTATATTTTCTAACAAGCTGTGTAGCTTTCATTACCTCGTTAACATATTGATATGACCGGAAAATAATGCAATCTATTTATTTTTATAAGTATCAGTCGGGAATTAATTTTGCAGGGACCTGAAATAATGATATTTGTTGATTTTTATTTAAAGCGTAAGTTATAAAATCTCAAACCAATTTTTTAAGACTTTCGACGTCTGAAATTACTAAAATTATATAGTTTTAAAAGAAACTGGAAGAGTTTCCAGGTGATAGTTATGAGATGATATTTTTTGTTCTCATGAATAAATTGTAATGAGATTGTGCTCATACTCAAGTAAAGGTGGAGAGTTGGGGCTTGAAGTTATTTAAATAATTAATTTAACTATCTTTTATGGTTTGTAAACTTCCTATAGAATTTTATGACCTTCAGTAAAAGATGCTAGATAATGTTATTTTGCATAAAGATGAATTCTTTTGTAGGTGTTATCTTTTCAACAAATTGTTCCAGATTTTTTAATGATGGGAAATCACTGGTGAATTAAAAAGAAAATTTCTGGGCAAGTTATAATCACATTTGACCCATGTTTTTGCATTATTAAGTGTTTACATAAGTCTTTCTTCAAACAGAGATAGATAGTTTGTGATGAGTTGATCTAGATTGTGTTCAAGTCAAAAGTAGAACTTAATAAATCAAATAATTAAACAATCATGAAACGAGTCTTTCAGTAAAGCTTATTTATAAGCCATAATATTTTAATTTCCAAGTCCCGACCTTATAAAAAATCAAATTAATTTTGATGCACGGTAGGAAGCTAACTCGATAGTCTGCACCAACTCCAGTGCAACTTAACCTCATTAAATTCTCATTTTTATCGAATGTTTATCAATTAATCACTTTCTGAGTGCAGCACAATAAGAGAGAAAAAGCGGGAATTCTTCAATCAATTTCTTTGTGTAGATTGCACCTCATTCTTTTTCAATTATCGATTCGAATGCAACGCAAAGCTCTTACTGCTTAAATATTAAAGACTTTATAAACTTGAAAAAGTGTGCGACTGACGGATTTAGATGGGAATTTTGAAGAATCACTCCAGCAAATTGATTCAAATTGCAGTTTTTGCACTTTTTCACTCAAAGACGTGAAGTGATTTGGCAAATTTGCTATTGCTCCATGACTTCACAGTTTGCTGCTTCTTTTCAGTTTTTTCTCTGTTTCTCCAGGTTTTTGTTAGCATTTCTTTCTTGACAAAATTGAATTAAAGATAACGCTTTTCTGTAGTTCTTCCACTTTTCTTGTAATTTCTTACGGAAGTTGACAATAAAACGCAGATAAAAAGCACATTTGTCATGTATGCTGAACCTCTTGCTGTTTGTTGACGAATTATTTAAAGAGCTGACGTTTTAGTTGGTTTTGAGAAATTAATGGGAGAACAGTTTGTGGATGTATTTTCGACAAAGTATTAAAACTTTTGGCGGTAATTTCAAATTAAATTTTTTGTTAGAGAAAACTTGCGTAAATAGAAGGAAATTTTTATTGGTGGCTACATGTATTGATTTGTTTAGTGTTAGCTTTCAACTGATATTCACAAGAACTCGAGAACACTAGAATCATATTGAAGATTTGATAATAGTTGTAAATATCCAACATGAATAAGTCAACGTCTCTTAATATGCAAACAGTTCTATGTCAGAACCATCTTATAATTGTGAATGCCTCCAATAATTTTCTGACAGAACAGTTATAAGAATCAGAAAGTATTCAGTTTCACTTGAAGAAGCTCTCAACAAATCCAAGACGCTAAATCTTAGATTAAAGACACAATCATACATTCAAACAAAATACCTTTTCAATACGCTCATTATGCAGTGTGACGAAAACGCAAGAACTTTTTTGTGAAATCACAGAAATCAGAAGAATCACAGAAGATCTTCAAAAGAATGGAAATAAATTATGATTTCGCTTTAATTCTGACATTTTAATTAAGAACCACTAATTACACTAAGATCTTACGTAAAAGACGAAAAGTTTTGAAACAATTTTTTCAGGTATTTAAAAATGTTCATTAAAAATTTGATTCTAACGTTTACATTTGTTCTTTGATATTCTGTATGAGAAAGTAGCAAAATTAATGCAAAAGTTACACGAAAGAACCTGTAAACGGTTTTTTGTGTGATGACAGATTATAAGGCTGACTTTAGTCTGTATTTTTGGTTTGATTTTTAATTCGAGAGATTTAAGCAATTAAAATTTTCAATCACTTTTTGATATGTTTTAAATCGCAACTTATAAATGTTGTGGTCTTCATCACAAATTTCTGAAAGAACGCTTCACAATGTTTTAAATTCTGCTTCAAATATTTCTGGGAAGTTGAGCACCAACGACTGAATGTTTCCTGTATGAAGTTTGGTGTTGCATAAATACCAATCAGAAATCAAATAGGCATAAAATATTCACAATACAATTTATCGTGAGTTTCTATTTTGATTCTTGTTTTTATCCATTTGTATGGCAAATAAGATTGAGAATGGTCTGCCTTGAAAACAATAAAATTGAAAAAATATTCTATACCTGATATCAATTCAAAGAATTAATTTAAAATTAATCATATATGAAACAAAATTTTGTCCATTCCCACTCTTCTCTGCAACCATTGTTCATTGACCATAAATTTAAACAGCAAGGTCGAGCTCCGTAAAGAATCGACAATTTCTGTCAAGAATTCTACACTGTTGATAAATTCACAATTCTCTGTCGTTTAATGGTTTTTTAATTACTTTAATGATAATTGCACGCAAATTTGTTTCGATTGGCATCAAAAACATATGCAGAGTAAAAACTGTAACCAAAAATAAACCGTTGGCAGAATCATTTCACTCTTCATGAGGTTCTTTTGCATTTTATACTTCTAATGCTTCTGAAGATTCTGCAGAGAGTTCTTTTGTGTATCAAATTCGTGTGTGGAATGCTTTGAACGCTTTTAATAGTTTTATTGATCGCAGATGCTTCAAATGATTCAATTACATGAATATCTGTAGGAAATTATTCGAATGCTTAATGAGAATTGACTTTACAATTAACGGGAAAGTGTCAACAAAGATTTGCTGCAATTGATTAATCTGTGAGAAGCAAATATCTGGATATCTAGAGATGTGTGATTACTGTTTATGAGACCACATTGTGAGGTATTTTACTGGGCTTTTAGGTTTTCTGCGTGCAATATGAAGAAATTTCAATAAAAGAACGATTATCTAGGAAACATTATATCTTATGGTTTATGGATCATATAATGATATCGCTGAGTTAAGATCGTAAAGATTGGAAGTTATCATGCATTTTCATGATATTCAGTAATATCATGATAATTAAAAAGAATAATTTATAAGCGTTAAATTAAATTAATCATTAACTTCTCCGTAAAACAATTTACAAATTAATTAAGATTCTTCCATGTTCTCGGTTGATTTATTATCCATTCTGTAGAAGGAACTAAAAAAACAGAAGAAAAGTTCCAAAGTTGATAATTATATTTTCATTATACGTAGCAATATCACAAATCAAAAGCTTCTCATTTGCATTTCCAAGATCAAGATCTTCAGCTAACGAATAAAACTCCCATAAACTATAATTAAATTCTTATCTCGCGCAATATGTACATAAATAGAAAAATTTATCCATAATTTCCTCAAATTATAAAATTTATAAAAATAAACTCACAAAATACATTCAAGTTAGATATGAAATTGAACTGTTAAAAGGTAAGTTACTGTTACTTTGTTACTTTATCTGATATCTTTCAATTTGTGGAAACATCCATTCATCTCTTCATCTTTAATTACAAGATATCTTTAGCTGGCTGTTTTTCTGTTAATCATGCAGGAGGAATTTTTTAATAAATGTAATGCTAGCATTCGTTTTATTGTGGAGATCATTGCTGTGGTGCTTTGTGAGGTTTTTACTAACGCACCAGAATAGTTTCATGCAACTGGAAATTGCTTTGTTTGATATTTTAATTAACAAGAAAGTAATTTTTTTGTTGTTTGTAACAATTGCTAGAAGGTTTTTGGTATCAGTTACATTAATATTGTTTTATTTATGGATTTTATATCTGATTTTTTAGACGGTGCTGGTTTTGTTTGTTTTAAAGATGATATATTGAACTACAGAATCTCAAATTCGTTGATGTTCAAGTTTCATCTAGATCTCTAATTTACAAATGAAATTTACTCATTAGTTGATTTTCCATCAGAGGTCTCTTCTAGTGAAACCACACAAGAAACAATAAGTTTTTTTAATCCATATGCGAAGTACTAGTGCCCTAAATATTTAAATTTGACTGAATTGCTTACATTTAATAGAGAAAACATGCGTTAACTTGCGAACAACAGAAATAACAATCAAGAATACTGAGTATGTGGTATTGTAAAGTAATTAATCATTACCATAAAAATCTTATAAATTTAATAAAAACTACACGAGTTACATGGAATTAATTGAAGTTACAAGAATTCTGCAAGAAAATAATATAAATAACAATTTCCACACAAAATATAGAAACACACTTATTAAATTATCTATCAAAAACATTAAATGGAAGAACATGCCAAAGAAAGTATGAAGTTGATTGTTGCATTGTTATCAGTATTTTTCTAATTTATATACAATTCATATTTTTAATATCATTAATTTAATTTAATACTTTTAATGGTGCAAGCAAACAATTAAAAAATTGTGAGTAAGCGTTTTCATTAAATTAAAAGCACCATTCAGTGTTTGATGCATTGCATGAATTCATTCATAATGCAATATGCAGGTATATTTATAAGTAATAAATTGTATCAAACTGTTTCTTGACATGAACTTTTCGAAGTCATATTTCTTAAGTTTTCTTTGAAATGGTGAACTTATATAATATGTACGGTTTAAGATTGTTTATGGCAGAATTATCTGAATTTTTGAATCGTTTTTCGGAGATTTTTTACAGTTTAATCTCACAATAAGACACATTACTATGTATCAAGATATTCAAATGAACTTAAATAAAACATTTACTCCTAAAAATTTCTCAGCTCCTGCAATTCCATATCCATCTCCACACATCGGTCAATCTCATCACGATTCCTTAAGAAATCACAATAAATTGGAATCCAACTGATTGTGATTTGTTTCCGACACTTCTTTGGCCGCTTTCGGATTTATTTCGCCTCAAGCCAAAGATTCATTGCAGCATTTTGCAGCAATTGCATCATTAGAACGTAACTGGTTTTATTATCACAAATGCTTTTATGTGGTTTCTATTTGCAGATTTAACTTCAATTCCAGCTTTGTAAATTTTTTGTTCAAGACACGAAGACAGTTGGGATACTTAAAAGCAAAGAAATGAGGATCATGCGAAGGTTGTTATTCAGTATTTCTGGAAAAACGAGATGTAATTGTGTCAATGCGAGAGGCTACTTTTAGAGCGCATGTTGATTGTGGTCGATGGAGAATAGTGGAAAATGTAGGTATGTGGAGAAGTTGGATGTTGTGGGGGTTTTCTTTTTTTATGAATACAAAAAAAATATATTTTAAATGGGCCAATGATAGCGTTTTATGCATTATAAATATAAAGTGTGTTTTAAATACTTTGAACATCATTTTCCATATGAACGAAAGAATTTCAAGTTATTCATCATCTCTTTCGAGAAATTCTTTGAACTCTTTCAATCAATAACTTAAAACATCAGAAAGCTTGAACCTGAACCGTCCATACGATAAAAGACACCTCAATTATCTGCAAAACGGATAAAAAATCGGTGAAAAATAAGTTCCCATCGCCAAAACACTAAAATTTTGTAATAAAAACATCGAAGCCTTCAATAGTTATTGATGATTTTAATGAGGCAGTGAAAATGTTCTCAAGTTTCTTTCAAGTTTTTGCAATTTTATGTTGTTTTTTCTAACTATAGAGGTGTTTTAAAGATGTTGAACTTGTCGACCCTATGGAAGACACATCAATTTGACCGTCTCGGGTGTCATAAATATCTTGCAAAAAGTTCAAAGTTAACGTCTTATTTATTATGGACAAGATTATTTTTTGCAAAGCAGCTGCAAGTCACGATTATGAATAGAATTTTAAGCGGTAATGAAAATAAATATTTGAGTTTGTGACCTGCCAAATTGTTTTTTAAAAAAATGGAAAAAAATGGAAAAATAATAAAAAATATTCTGGTATATTTGATGAATTATTGAGTTCACATCTCAAATTGAAATAATTGCAATCACTTTCTTGTGAACAGTTTTTTTTGCTAATTTTTGATGTCATGATCTTTTCATCCATTTTCCTATGATACTAGTTTTCCAATCCATTACATTTAATCCATTTTATTGCCCGCTAAATACTCGCACATAAGCAGACAAGCTAGATTTTTATATGCTATGCATTGCTGTATTTTATTGTGAAAATTGTGAAGTCAAAGAATTCTCTTAACTACGAATTTATTCACCTTATGAATCTTGAATATCTTAAGAAGATTGAAATTTCACAAGTTTTCCTTGATTTATAGAATCAGATTTTAGCGTGTTGCAATGTAAATCTTTTGAATTTGTAAGAAATAGATCATCTTTTTTGAATTGCAAGAAGTTTGTTGGTTTCATGTTTTGTACAAATGATTGTTCTATACAGTTTGCACTAAATCCACAATTTTTTTTTTTAATTTAGGACTTTTACATGTCCAAATACACGTTTTTGCACAATTTCACTCTTAACCAGGCATAAAATCACAAAAAACTTCCAAAATGTCAGCGAAACTAAAATTTCAAAGCTTGCACTAAAAAAAATCGGAAACTTTAAACTGAGAAAAATGTTTGGAAAATGTTCGGAAAATTCCCACAAATCAACTAAGAATGACTCCAAATTCTTGGATGTTTCTGGTTGAATTGTTTGTGACCTTGCACAGTTTATTTCTATTTTGAAATTTATTGTAGGGAAGTTTCTGTTCTACTCTACTCTTTATAATTTGAAACTTCACTCGAATAAAAGTTTCGCATAATTATACTTGCAATTAATTTTTGTTCATTTTATAGCCATTAAAGCGTAATGCAAGAAAAATGTTCTCGCCAAGTGTGTAATTACAATCAATTTTTTAATGATCGTATTCCAATGGACAAAAATTAAATATAATTGAAACGTAGATAGTACAAAAGTTTTATTTGTAAGAATTTAAATATAATCGTATTTTATTGAGACTGAATTACGACGTAAATTGCACATAATAACAACTATTCTTGTTACCCAAATTTTTATGAAGAGCGATGTTTTACTGCCAATTTGCTAATTTCTAGCTAAATTGATTAAAGGATTCTACCAAGCGCCGAAAAGAGCTATTATCTTAGATCTGTAGTTTTGTAGTCTTGTTTGCAGCTTGCTTGTTTAATTTCTGCAAAGTAATCCCAGTGCAAAGTTAGAGTTTGATCTTGGAGATTACTTTTAAGCAATGAAGCGAAGGAGTGGTACACATTTTATGTATTAATTTTGATATCTGCAAATAGATTTTCTTAAAATTCTAAATTTAAAAGGGCAGAGAAATATTTTTCCCGATACCTAGAGTATGTTTAACATGTTTCAGTAAACTTCCTGTTATCAACCTAGTAGAAATATTAAGTAAAACCTGACAAAATTTTCTAATAAATTGCAGGTCCCACCCTGTGAATAAATGTTATGTATTGTACATGTAATCAATGAATTGTTAAAATATCTAATTAAATACTGAACAAAATTTATCGCATTTATTTAAAAAATGATCACTCATGCATTTAAACTGTTTTATTTACAATTTATGCAACTCATACAATTTTTTCAATATTCTCATTAGATACAGCAAAATTTGTTATGTTTTTCCTTAGAAAATAATTCAAAGCATTTAAACAAACAAACCTTACAAACAAATTTAATAAATTTATTTTTTTTTACAGTTACTTCTAGCGCAAAAAAATATCGCTATTAAAATGCAAATACAATGGACAATGTCTCAGCTCTTTTTTAAACAATTTTTTTTTAATTTCCTTCCAGAGTTTATACTTTATTTATCTGATATTCAAATATATTTTTATTTATTAAGAATTAAAAAGAAATGAATTTTTAATGGTCGAATGCAACTCTTTTTTTTGTTCTGAGAAAAAGCTTTAAAAAGTCTTTAGAACATATCCGTTTGATTAATGAACAAACGTCGACAAAAGTATACAGAATTAAGTGAAAAAATATTGATGAAGGGATTGCTGGGAAGCTTTGTTAAGATACATAATCAATCACTTTATTTTTGAATTGGGATTTTATTGGTAGAATTTTTGATTTAAAAAAAAATGTTTTTTTTTTAAACATACGGTCACATAGCCAAATTACAAAAATACTATACATATATTCTATAGTTCTTACGTTTATTTAAAGGAAATAAGCTCCACGGGGCAAAGAATATCTCACCAACTCTCGGGAAGCGAATATTCAAACTGTAAAACATTGTAAAAATGGTTTAAGAATGAATCATTAAAAAGTTCTACAAATCGTATACAAATTTAAAAAAAAAATTGACAAATTGAAAAGACGATGACACCACCATAACTTAAAAATCTAAAGAAAACTAAATAAACTGTTTTTGTTAGTTCCAACAGCACAAGTTGTAATTTTAGCTGTAATGCTTGTAATTAGTGAAATAATAGCATACATTTGGCTCTCTTTGCATTCACGACAAAATTCAATTAAATATTAGTTTCAAGATTTTACTTTGTTGTCGCGAACTTTGGCGCTGAGAAATTTGCGAATTGAGAACTTGGAATCTTAAGAACTTCAATGTGAAATATTTGAATCGCTGGAGAAGATTATTTTGTTAGAGAAACTCTTGGGAATTTCTACAATAAATATTTATTGTAAACAGCCTCATAACATACACTGTAATGTGCACAAATGCCATAACGTCTTTTGCCAGTAATCTGATCTCAAGTATTGTTGTCGTGTACGACATACATAGTTTCATAATTGATATCTTGCTTCAAAAATTCTTCGACAAACTGCAAGGAATCAATTTTCAAAAAATAACTTACTCCTTTCAGCTTACTTTTAGCTTGCTTTCAGCACTAACGACCGTATAAAATTTAATAATTTAATGATTTAATAATTTAATAATTCAATAATAATTCAATAATTCAGAATAAAAGTTCTAAAATAATCTCCAATAAAAGTAAATTGAAAAGATTAAGATCGTCTTCGCAATTTTGCTATTTTGCAAGTGAACGCGAAATTTACAGGGATTGGAACATGATGCTTAGAGACCATTTTTATTTTTCATAATACTACGCCATACTAAAACTAACCTCAATAATTAAGTTATATACCACTGCATGTACGAACTTTGCCGTCATAACGACTTTGCAATTTTCGCAATTTCCACAAAGTATTTCCAAGAATTTTAAAGTTTCAGCATTGCACGAGGCATCTTGAAAGGAATTTTCCTGGGGAATCACTTGTCGTTATTGCTTTTATTGCTTGTTATTACATTTTTTGTGTTTCCAAGTTTTTGTGTTGTTTGTTGCATTTATTTTTTCTACAAAGACAAACGAGAACACAATGTGATGAAGTATCAATACCAATTTGATGGGAAAAATTTTGAGTGCAGCGATGGTTGAAGATGGTCTTTATTATTTAATTCGAAAAAAACAGTAGGCTTTGAAAATTAACGGCTGGGAAATTTTTAAGCTCCGGACAAAAGCTTTATTTGGACCATTTTTGAAGGTTGCTCAAAAAACAAGCTAATTATCGAAAAAAAAAAATTTTGCCGCTGCGCAGCGGCTCGCAAATTTTGCTTTGTGAAAGCTCAAAACTGATCGAATTTCTGCAAATAAATCAGGTACAACTCGCAACATGGAGAAAATTCTTATCATTAAAAGAGTTGGTGGAGGAGACTTCAAGAAAGTTTCTTGCTTTTTAATTAATAAAGTAATAAATAATCTAGTTGGAGATGTTATGATTAAAAATAAAAACTATCAAATTGAAGTCACAATCAAAAGCGAAGAACTTCTGCATAAACTCAAGACTTTGACAAAATTCAATGATGATGTTCCAGTTATAATAACTGATTCTAAAGAAAAAATTGATCAAGTTCAAGGTGTCATTTCTCATGAAGATCTGAAGTATTGTCTTGATGAAGAGCTTTTGGAGTGTCTGAAAAGTCATGGAGCAACTGGAATGCGAAGAATTATGAAAAAAGGCAAAAATAGTCAGTTTAAAACTGGAGCTGTTATTTTTACTATGCCTGGATCTGTGCTTCCTGATAAGCTAAAAATTGCCTATCATGTTCTTCCAGTTGAGGTCTTCACTCCTCCAGTTCTTCGCTGCTTCAAGTGTCAGATGTTAGGCCATAAATCAGTTGATTGTCGCAATCAAAAATGTTGTGGCAGATGTCTTCGGGCACCTCATGATACATCTTGTGAAGAAAAAGTTTGTAAGAATTGTGGCTCTACCGATCATTTTTCTTGGGATCGAAATTGCACAATGATCATTAGAGCTCGTGCTATTTTGAAGTTTAAAAATGAGAAGAAATTGTCTTTTTATGAAGCAAAAAAGCAGTATAATCAAGCAAATCCTCTAAGTTTGCTCTATTCGGATGTAGTAAAGATTAATAATCCACGCAAGCAATTCAGAAAAAATTCAAAAAAAGTCGCAGTTACACAGATTGAGCAAATAAATCAAAAGAAGGATCTGGTTCCTTTAGTTTCTGAAGAAATCATTTTGAAGGAGTCTGTTAGCAATTATGTTTCTGATCATTCAGCTGATTCTTCATCTGAAGAAAATGATGGTGAGGATTTGAGAGATTGGAATATTGTCACAAGCGCAAAAAAAAGAAAAGGAAAGAAAATTATGCCTTCCAGTTCAATGTCAACCAGATCACAAACACAAAAGCAGAGTCCCAAAAAAATCATTCAAAATTTAAATATTTCCTGTGAGTATGCAACCTAAAATATTACAGTGGAATATCAATGGATTAGATTCACATTTTAATGAGTTTGAATTATTAATGGGACACTATTTTGCTTGTTGTATTCAGGAGACACATTTGGGGAAAAAAAATTCCCTAAATATTGAAAAATCTTTTAAACAGAAATTATAAAATTTTTGAAAAAAATATTATTGATAACGGAAGAGCCAGAGGTGGTGTTGCAATAATTTTAAATCCAAATGTAGAAGGAAAATTTTTAAATTTGACCACTAATCTTCAGATAGTTGCTGTTATTTTAAATTCTCCAATAAAATTTATTCTAATCAACATTTATATTGAGCCAGGTCATATTTTAGATTATAAAGAGTTAGATTCAGTCATTTTTCAGTTAAAAAGAACTAATTTGCCATTTTTGATTGTTGGGGACTTAAATGGACATCATTTTAGATGGGGATCTGAACAAAATAATCAAAAGGGGAAAATAATTGATAAAATAATTGAAGATCATGATTTGAATATTTTTAATAATATAAATGAAAACACTCACTTTTCTGTAGCATTCGGAACTTTTAGTAAAATAGATTTGTCTTTTGGTTCGCCAATTTTTAGTTCAGTTTTAGAATGGGAACTGGTTGATGATTTGCATTCCAGAGATCAGTTCCCGATAACTTTAGTTTTCAAGAATTTTAATCCGGACTTGAATAAAAGACCTCATTGGAAAATTGATAAGGCAGATTGGGACGAATTTAATCAGTTAATTACTTTTGATGATCAATGGTTAGATCAAGAAATAAATGTCTGTCTTGAATTAATAAATGCTCAAATTATAAATGCGGCAAATGAATCAATTCCGAAAAGCAAAATAAAGCATACTGGAGCTTTAGTTCCATGGTGGTCTGATGAAATCAAGAAATTAATTCAATTTCGGAAAAAATGCCTAAATAATTTTCAAAAGAGCCAACAAATTCAAACCTAACAATTTTTTTAAATTGGCAAAAGCTAAAGCACGTTATATTGTTATAAATGCAAAAAAATACATCTTTTAAAATTTTTCCAGACAGTTGATGCAAATACACCAATTTCTGATATATATAAAAAATACAATCTATGAATGGCCGTCCAATTTCCTCAATAGTGACTGGTTTAAAAGTTGATGGTGATTTGATTTCTGATAAGCAAAAATTGCAAATGTGCTGGGTTCGCATTTTCAAAAATCATCCAGTTCCACTAATTATTCAGATGAGTTCTTAAAAATTAAAGAAACTTCTGAAAATATATCAATAAAACTAACCAGAAAACAATCAGAATTTAACCTTCCTTTTTATGATGCATGAGCTTAATGATGCATTGTCTACCTGTAATGTTTCTTCGCCAGGCATTGATTTTATTATTTATCAAATGGTCATTTTTATGAATATAGAAAACAAATCATATATATTAAAATTTTTCAATAAAATATGGATGGAAAATTCTTTTCCTGAATTATGGAGAATTGCTCTGATTATTGCTGTTAAAAAACCAGGTAAAAGCTCTTTAAGTTCTGAAAGTTACAGACCTATTTCTCTTTTGAGTTGTTTATGCAAAATCCTTGAGAAAATGGTAAATAAAAGGTTAATGTGGTGGCTTGAGCACAATAAATTACTTTCAGAATCACAGTATGGATTTAGATCAAATCGATCTACTTCGGATAATTTGTTGATTCTTGAGTCAGAAATTCAAGAAACTTTTAAAAATAAAGAACACTTGATTGCCGTATTATTTGACTTAAAAAAAGCTTACGATTCTACTTGGAGGTATCATATTTTAAAAAGCATTGCTGCTTTAGGGATTAATGATCACATGTTCTATTTCATTGAAAATTTTATTGAAAATAGATCGTTTAAAGTTTTAGTTGGTGACATTACATCAATCACTTTTGAGCAAGAAGAAGGAATTTGTCAAGGATCAGTTTTGAGTTGCACTTTGTTTTTAATTGCTTTTAGTAAATTAGGCAGTAGAATTTTGATTTCTACCAAGCTCATGGAGTTTGCTGATGATGCCATTGTGTTGGCTAGGTCAAAAAATATATATACTGCAGGAAAAAATATTCAAAAATCAGTTAATAATATAGGCAAATGGTCTAATGTTAACGGCTTCACTTTTTCAAGTGAAAAAACAGTTGCAATACATTTCACAAGAAATAAAATTAATAAAAACACAAATCCACAAATAAGTTTAAATAATAATCAATTGAATTACAAAGATTCAGTGAAGTTTCTTGGAGTATGGTTTGATAAAACTGGAAATTGGAATGAGCAAATCTCTAATTTAAAGGCTTCTTGCTATTCAAAGCTAAATCTATTAAAATTTGTCTGTGGACAATCTTATGCCAAAATGAAGAAGTCCTAATTTACTTGTATAAAACTTTAATTTTGTCCAAGATTGAGTATGGTTTGCCTGTATTTACATCTGCACGTCAAACGGTCCTAAAATCCTTGCTTCCTATCCAAAGTGCAGCTTTGCGTTTAGCTACAGGAGCTTTCAGGTCATCTCCTGTTTCAAGTTTGGAATGTATTTCAGGAGTAATGCCTCTAGATCTTGTTTTTGAAAGAAGGATTTTAAATCATGGGCTTGGAATTTTGAATAAACCTAGGCATCCTTTGAGGGATAAGATTAAGTTTTATGGCGGAAAAAGATATCTTTTAACAAACACTAAGCCATTTTACATTCGTGTTAAAAATTTATTTAATGAATATAACATTGATGTTTCAAAAATAAAGCCATTTTGTGAAGATTTGGTTCCACCATGGGAGTTGTATAAGCCAGATATTTGTTACAATCTAATTATTGGAAGTAAAGATAACATAAGCAATAGCTCTTATAAAGCAAAATTCTTAGAGATTATTAATTTGTATCCTGAGCATGTAAATTACTATACAGATGGCTCAAAATGGAAACTTCTTGTGGTTTTGGAGTGTTTGGTAATAATTTAGAAGTTTCTAAGCGTATTCCAGATAATTCATCAGTTTTCACATGTGAACTTGAAGCAATATTATTTACTCTTGAGCATATTCAATCTACAGTTGAATTGAAGTCAATAGTATTCACTGATTCGCTTAGTGCTTTAAAATCAATAGAAAGTTTAAATAATAAAAACGGTCTGGTTACTAAAATCAGAAATTTGATATTTGATATGCAAAAGAAAGATTTTTCACTAGTTCTGTGCTGGGTTCCAGCTCATGTTGGAATTGAAGGCAACGAAAAAGTGGATTTACTGGCTAAAGAGTCCTTGAATCAGTATATAGATGAAGATTTTCATTCATCCTTGGATGATGTTAAAAATTATATTAAAAATCAAAATATAAAAAAATGGCATATAAACTGGCAATTATCATCGAATAATAAATTAAGGGAGGTTAAAGACTCTATTTTATATTGGAAAAATAATTTAACACGCAGGCAGTCTGTAGTATTGAATAGATTAAGAATTGGTCATACTAAATTCAGTCATGAGTATTTAATGACACAGTCATCACCTCCAGTTTGTGAAGTTTGTAATGAACAGCTTTCAGTTAAGCATGTTTTGACAAATTGTCTAAATTATAATGTTTCAAGAACTAAGTATGGAATTATTTATCCAGAATGTTTCATTAATTCAAAGAAGAATATAGATAATTTATTAGAGTTTCTGATTGATTCAGGTCTCTTTTATAAAATTTGATGTAGAAAATTTATTTTTAATGAAAATCCACTTTAATATTTTTAGAGTGCATACATTGATTCTAATATTCATTTGTAAAAGTATTTATAACATTTAGTGTTGGATTATACTTATAATAAATAATAATAATAATAATTTAATTCGACAGCCATGAGTTTTCTTAGATAATATTTTTATGGAGTCTTGATGGAATTTTAGATAAAAAAAGCTTCTTATCTTTATCTTATCAAAACAACACGAATTGAAGGTCAATGAAATAACGTAAAGAATTTATTGAAACGCAATCCATAAAATGCAAATTTCATCAGAAACTCCATCCAACCGTCTCCAACATAAAACTCCCAAGACGACACAGTCAAGTACAAAATTAACTCAAACACAACAGCACACAAGAACATAGAAAATCATACAAATAATCGCAATTCTTTCGTACTTTTAAAGGTCATTATGTTGAGTTGCGATTTAATTTCGCGTTGAAAATTACGAAAATCATTTAAAACTGAAGAAATCTGAAGAAAACATTGAGATTCTCAGACAAAAGTATAAAAAAAGTTAATATAAAATAACGTAAAAAACTCAAAAAGTAAAATCGCAAGTTTTCCGTACTTTGGACAATGAAAGAAAACTGAAATTATTTGCAAACAAACAAAAGTCTAAACTCAGACAAACTTTCATTGATTGACTCCCGCATTATTGAGTGCTCTGGTTTCATGTATGTAAATGAGTAAAACATGAGCTCGCAATTCTTAATTGATGAAAGTAAGGTACGTTTAATCAATTAAACTGTGCAGCCTTCTCAAGACAATGGAATAGTTTGAAGAGGCATGCGAGTATTGTTCACAAATTGATGTCGATTCAAGTTGTGTAAGATTTATGGTAAATCAATCGAAATTACAGAAAACATGAACTGAAAATTCGCAAATGAAGCTCGTTAGAAATTGTATGCAAAATTGTAGGAAAGGAAAAGTTTAATGGGAATTTGGGATTTGAGAATTTAATTTCTCCATTCATTGGTAAGATATGCTCAAATGGAAATCTAAGTAATATAAAACACAGTAATTAGGAAAATTAAAATAAAAGAGCGTTACACTTTTTGTGCTTTAATAACTTTCTTGCTATAAGAGTTAGGATCTTGAATTTTTTACACGATACTCAAAATTTATCTAAAATTGAAAATTAGTGATTTTGAGGATGATATATTGACCAGCTGGGGTCCAGGATTTTTTTTCACGAATTTCCATTTTACAAAAACTTAAAAAAAAAACGTTCACTGTGTGATGACACTTTTTATGGCTCTTAAAATTGAAATTTTTTTTTCTGAAACATATATAGCAGTACAAGACACAACTTTTGAGCTGAGTATGGGATTTTTATCATGCACCGCTGATCCACACACATCCAGAAACCACGCAAAATAGTGAATTTTTCATGTTCCCTGTGTAAAATTTGTTCATTAATTGGAATATTTTGATTTTTTTTGCTCAACAATGTTTATCCTTATTATTTCTTACACATTTTTCAAAAGGATTTGCGGATTTTTAGTAACGCGTCTTGGTCAGATGAAAAAATAGCTAGAATTTTGAAGGATTTCTATTATCTCTATTATGATTCAATATTGTGTTTCTATTCTCAAGTGTGTCATCTACCCCTCATTTTTGAGGGGATTTATGCTACTAGTTTGTTTTTAAATTGTATGAAGAATTTCTTGCTGAATTTTATTCAGATTAGCAAAGATTTCAATGGATTTACTTAAGTTTTGCAAATATGTTTAAACATTTATGGATGAACTGGAAAGTTTCGCAGATTTGCATATGATCGACTTTTTTTGCTAGCTTTAAGATAGAGGTTTTCTTCATCGTTGAAGTTGAATTTATGCGTTGGATCATTTTAAAGATATGAAAGCAGACCCAAAATATTTGATTTTTGAATGCAAAAAATTACACACCACGCAAAAATCTAAAAGACCATTAAACCCAAGAATTCTAATGAAATCTATTTTGATCATTTCATCGAAAAGCCAATAAAAGAACATAATTGAGCAATTTATTTACTTTGAAAAACGAGCTATGGCTCGTAAAATCTAATAAGCACTTAATTCGTCTTTGATTTCACTAGAAGAAATATTTCCCAGGATTATCACAGCATGTCTTAGAAAAATATCAAACATCTCATAAGATCCTTACACACTTTTTAAGTTTTTTAATCTTTTTAATAGCATTTCCATGTTCTCAGTATGTTTTTAGCCTGTAATTTATTGTAAAAGACTTCAAACTGGCTCGTAGAAATTGAAATGATGTATAAATCTTCATAGCTAAAGCACAACATGCCTTCAATACCTTCGAATGATCAAAAGTGTACCTAATCGATAATCAGTATCTTATGATTTGAAACAAATCAGAGACAGTAATCGGCATCCCGGCAATTTTTCAATTATTCTATTTTTATTTGCTTTTATTATATTTTATTCTCTTGAAAATAACTTTATAGCAAAACATTCTTGAAATAGCATATAAAACTAGTATTCCTTACAACTTCTTACAAAGCAATTTCAAGCACCTCAAAGCTGTAAGACACTGCAATACTGCATCTAATTAAGATCCTCTGGAGTATCGTTAAACTTCGCTTTTGCCAACATTTGCTCGGGATAACTTGTGAAAATTATAGAAATTTTAATCTTGTAATGCTTTTGATTGTAATTTTAAATTTTTTTGCCAGCAATTTTATAATTTTTGCTGGTAATGCAATCACACAAGACTTTTTGCAAAGAGACTAAGAAACAAGAACAAGCTACAAATGGTGTGCAATTTATTCTATAAAAAAGATGTTCAACCTGTTCCACGCGATTACAAGCAATTTTTTATAAGTTTCTGTGTTATTTTTAATATATTATGTGATTCTTGTGTTTGAAGTGTTTTTTGAGTTTATTAGAGTTATTCAATTTACGTCATCGGAATTTTCAAAAAGATTTATTTTTTCTTGTTTTGTTAAAAATTTATCGTTGAATCTACAAAACTATGAATCTTTGAGTAATATCTTTTGAATTCATCATGAAAAGAAAGATCTTGAATCATTGTGGGAGGTTCTCAAGCTTACACAACAAGGTAAAGATCAACATACAGAAGCTTTTGTACTTATATAATATTTAAAAGAAGATTTATGTTATTGAAGTCTTATTAATAGTGGTACTGAAATTTATGCTTTGATCTTTATATAAAAATTGAAGGAAATTTTCCTAAAATATACGCAACTTTTTATTCCTTATACCACACATTTCCTTCTCTTTATAAAATGAATGAAAAATAAACTTTTTTACACAGAAAATACTTTTACAAATCATTAATATGCCTCAGTTCACTTAACAAGTTGCAAAACAACAAACCTAGAAAAATGCTACTCATATCAATCGCGTAACATCTTTAATAATATTTTACCTAGCACAACTTTCCCAATGAATGCAAAACACTGCTAAAATCTTGACAGTGATCATCAATATACTTTTATCTAGCTCACCCATAACCATAATTTGCAATCATCATGTTTAAAATCTTTCACCTCCCATTCAATTAAAATTCATAAAATCCAATAAAACACAATAAAATCCAATAAACCTCAAATAAATCTAAACACATCAGCAATCTTATAAAAAATCAAACAAAATCGTGCAGTTACAAACAACACCATAAAAAATCTCATTAAAGTATCATAAAGGCCCAGCAAATGTTTTGCCTATAATTTTCGATAATTCCTATAACGTCAATGATTGACTTGTTAGCTCAAAGTGGCTTTCCAGCAGTAATTTCCACCAACAATAAATTAATTTGAAATGATTTTGAGTTTTTGTTCGACTGATCCGAAATATTGCATGGCTCACAAATATCGCATATATCGCAGCATAATAGCATAATAGTGGTGCTGTTACTCATAGTTTCGTAGAACTGCAGAAGGCCTGCAAGCCGAAGAAAGGCCCCATTACGTAAAAAAGTATTACAAGCAAATTTACTCTTTTTTTTCATCCAGGCCATAATTGAGCGTAAATTGAGCTCACCTTGCCATTGGTAACCGATATTTGCTGATATTTCTCCTTTCTTCTTCTTTATGCCTCGTTTCTGGATTCGCTGTTAAAAACTTTAATTCACGCGACGCTGAAAACTTTAAACTTCAAAGTGTTTAAAGAGTTTGTGCAAATTTTATTATGCAAATTGAGCTCGATGCTTTTACGGTTCCACAAAGCTTATATGGCGTCTCTGTGATGTTTCTTTGGAGTTTAGCAGTTTGTCGTGTTCTAATAGGAAATTGTAAAATTGTTAATCATGTTGAACGTGGTCAACTAGCTAAATTACAGGAAAATCTTTGTTTGTGCTTGCATAGCCTCTTTATTGTGGATCAAGTGACATCATAGATATTTATCGCGTTTGCCGATATTTGCATAAGCAAATTTTAATGATATACAAGTGAAAGATGTTTAAAAGATTGTCAACTAGGTGGATTGTTCCGTTGAAGATGATGATTTGTTTTTGCTTTTTTATTTTTATCGCAAATATTTGATTGGATTAGTTTAATCATTTTTGAAAGTGTAAATTAATATTTACTAATTCTTAATCCTGATAGAACAATATAAATCCACACTAGAGGTAAGCGTTACAAAAACCACAAACTTGCCCTTTTACCATTAACCTACTAAGCCACCAATATTTGCTTTTATCCAGCTATTTTACGGCTTATCAGTGACCTTCTTTTAGCGAACGAAGAAATGGGTACAAAATAAATTGCATAAAATCCAATAAAATCCAATAAAATCTTTCTTAAAAGATTGCCAGATGCCGTGGTTTCTTGGTTTTACTTGAAATGCTGAATAAATAGCAAAATATCTTGCTTGGTGTTCAAAATATTCACTAAGTTATTTTCAAAGCAAAACTATTTAATTCGACCGTATTCTGAGCAACTGAACAACAGCGGCATGTGCTCTTGGTAGCAAAGATGTTTGAGATGTTTGCTTGTTGTACCATTAAAGCAATTTATTCAAATGTCTAAAGTTTAATTATTTAATGGTTGAATGGGTGAATGTCAATGGCAGAATGTCAAAGCACTGTCTACTTTCTTCTGAGTTTTAATCCCAATTTGTTTGAAAATTCTACTTTTTTTCGATTTCAGATTGATTTGTTGTTCTGTAAGGTTGAAATCGAGAAAATTGCAAGCTATTTATTTTATGGAGAAATAGGTCAAGCTCGGAGAGACGTCATTTTGTTACAAGGACAAGTTAACATTGTTGCTTCATCTTTCTTTAATTAGTTTAGATTCTGGTTGTTAAATGTCATTAAGACCAATTCTAACAAAACTATCTCCAGCTCCAATTTCTTCCAATAAATCAAAATAAAATATTATTAATTGCCCAACAAATATCATAAAGACTAAAAAAGCATAAAAATTTATACAAAACAATAATTCAAGTTTCTAGAATTTATCGGTCGAATGCAATTTGTGTGGTTGGTGAAAGAATTAAAGAAGCAAGAAGTAAAGGCGAAACATCGAAAAATAATGAAAATGTCCATATATGGAAAAAATGTTCGAAAAATTTAATATCTAAAAGATTGTGTGAAAGAATAAAATAAATGAAAATCCATGAAACTTCGATAAAACTTTTGGATAAGTATAATAAATTCGATGCTGGTTCAAAAAAAATTATAAGGAAACATTAAATTGCTATCAGTTTCACATAACAATATTTCAAATGGAAAAAAGCAAGAATAACCCAAATATGATCCATGATGTAATAAAATTGATGTAATACTTGTAAATAAATTTATTTAATAGGTAGAAGTGGGTCAAGAAGGCCGCTTGGCTTGGAATATAATAGAAACACTTAAATCTCGCTTAAAATCCTCATATTTATCTAGAAAAAAATAAAAAATCTAAAATTTTTGGTGCACTTCATTCTTCCGTCCAATTACCTCAAATTCGTCTCGCAAATTGTCTTGGATTCTTTTTCATGGCATATCACAAATGAAATTTGAAGCATTTTGATGTTTTTTTCATTAAATTTTCTTGTTTCTTGTAGTTTATATTGTTGTTAAATTGTTGATGAAATTAAATAAATTTATAGAAAAAATGAATGGAAAAAAGTTTGAAGAAAAATAGACGAGAGAAATGTGAAAGGTGAGATTATAATTAAATTTACTATTGAATTAATATCTTTGAATATACTTGAAAAAATATTTTTGATACTTTGATGCTTGATAAGGGGTCTCGTTGTGATGGAAAATTATCTCTAAAAACCAATGAATTCGGAAAATTTTATCAAAAATACAAAAGTTTCCAATGATTTAATCTATCAGTCATAATTGGCAATTTTTGTCAAACATTCCACCTCATCCCCAGATACTGAGAATAAGACTCCAATGTAGAAAAATCAGTTAATTGCATGACAAAAATACAAAAAATGAATGGGAGCTACTTACTTTCTTGTTTTCATGTAATGACAGTCAAATCGAAAAATGAAATTGGCAGCCAAACCAGAAGCCAGAAGCTATCAAAGAGCTATCACAACTATCCCATGATGCTTTTCTTTAAAAAGTCAAGATTATTATAATTGGAATCATTTTCTATAATTTTGCAGCTAACTATAAGATTCTGAGAAAATTCTGAGATTTGTCTCTTCAAGTATTTTCAAGTATCTACAGATATTTTCAATCTTTTGGTAGATTTTCCGTTGCTGATTTCACTGATTTGACTCATTTATTTTATATTATTTGATGCTTTGATAGCATTTCATGATTTGTTTGTTTCTTGCCATAAACTCTTAAATTTTTCCATAATTTATTTATTTTTCTAAATTATAGCGTAATTGGGCAGGAAACTGGAACATGAGACTTTTGATTGATAGTGAATTCTTGCATAATCTGGGATGGATAACGATCGTTAGTGGTTGACCCCTTTAATTGGAAAAAAATATGTAACGAACAGTTTGAAGATTATTCAGTAGGGAAAAATAGTAAACGAACTATTTTTGCACTGTTGAAAGTATATTACTTATTTTTGAATAAATATTGAGAGTTATTTTGATAAAACGATTTAAAATGATATTAAATATAAAAAAATCTCAAGAATCTGAAAATATCTCATGGGATAGGCAAATTTTCATCAGAATGAATGAAACCGTAAACATTAATATTTAATAAATTTTATTTATAAAACTCCTCAATAGTAACAACAGTGCCAATCAAACTGCCAACTGATTCTGCACGCCTCCCAGCTAAACCATTCCAGTCGATCGTCAGCAGTACAAAGCAATTTATTTTCAATTATTTGCATTTCAATCAATAGAATCAAACTCTGTCGGTTGAATCTAACGATGTAAATTGGAGAAATTATCATGCAGGCTACAAAAAATTACAACACATTTTTCTACATTTCTCATATTTTTTCATTATTAATTTATTCGAATATCTAACTTCAGATGTTAGCTTTGTTCCAAGCTTCAATTCATGTTAGAAATTGGCGAAAATATTGGCAGAATTGTAAAATTGCTAAATTGCCACAGAAACACTGAAATATAGGTCATCGTGAAATTGGATTAAGAAATTGAAGAAATTGAATAAAACTGATAAAACTACCTCATTGCTTCTTGCAACACGGCTTTTTACAACTTCTTAAAGGGAGATACTTAAGGGTGGAAAACTTTCGGTTTTCTTAGAAAATAGAAATTGTTTGTGTGTTGAGAATCAGATACTTCTGTGAAATACGAAAAAAATTCCAACCATGGAAAATCCTTAATCTTGCACTGTTTTCAGGTGCTTGATGATTTTTTTTAACGTGAATGTCTTGCAGCTCCCATGAGCTCCCATCAAGATAGTCTGGCTAATAAATTTGAATTATGAATTCATAAATTTGTAAATTAACGAACGGTCAAATCTAATTAGAAACATCGTAATCTTGTGCTTTTCTGTAAAAAAAAATGGAATTTTAGCTAAACCTGCAATGAAACAGCAGAAAATAAATTAAATTAGATTTCGATCCAAGTTGTAAAATTATGTGGAGCGACTAGAGAACTTTTCTTTTAAATTTAATATTTATTATTATTTTTTGAGGAACAGTTTGTATCTGGTTGAAACGTTGCAATTTTGTATAGTGTGGTTAAGTCTTGTGTAGGGTCTCTGGTGATTACTTGGGGACAAGTGTAGGGTCTCTGGTGATTACTTAAGGGTATTTAGTGGATGGGATGTTGATATTTTACAACGACGGCTAAAACACAGTCACGGTTAATTTAATGATATATTTATTACAACACTTTATGCCTAGGGAGGCATTCCAATACTTCGGGTGGACTGAGCCTACAATGTCTCAATATCCAATCCCGCTTTACACTACTATCCCTCACTCTCCCGGTCCCTTGGCCACAAAGTGTGTAAACCAACAACCGTCTCTAAGCACTGTTTCCCGTCAATGGCTGACAATTATCTACGACTGATTTGATAGAGGAAAGGTTCCTCATTATATACTAAAAGCATTCCTTTGTCCACAATAATGACGTAGCCCGGATTTGATTCACGCGGTGATCACGCAGCTCGGATGCTGCGTGCTTTTCCTTATCTCTACTTAAAAGCATGCGTGGTGCGTGGTCAGTTTAGCAGAGATAAGGTTTTATTGAATGTTCTAGAAGCTTACGTCATTAGCTGATCGCGCAAGTGCGGGTCAGCTTCAAAGTTAAGGTTAAGGTTGCTAAAGCTTATCTACGCACGTTGCGAGCTTGCTTATCAGCAAGAGCTGATTTATGTGACGCGCAGCTGCTAATGTAGGTTAAGGTTGTATGTCAAAAGGTTATCTTGCCTTAAGTAGAGTTTTGGCTGTATTCTGGCCCACTACATACTGCTCGCCTTACCAAAAAAGGCTCGGTAAGTTTTTTACAGAGAAAAAACGTTGGTTAGAAAAATAGTTGGTTAGAAAAATAGTGCTTGAAGACGGTTAAAAAAAATTTTCCCCCTGACTTATATCTATTTAAAAAAATATTATTTTCATTACAAAGTGTTGATAGGTCATTTTTTTGATGATATTTACTGGTGTATAAAACTTTTACTGTATGATAAAAACTGATCATTATTAATTTTCTTACCATCTTTTATGGTTTACATTTGTTTGTATGTTTTCTGGGTTATTTAGGTGGGTTATTGCCTCCACATTTTTCATAATCTCTGATTTTACTCAGGTTGAGATAATAGTTTTTAAAAGTTTTTGATAAGATTCAATATTTTTGATTAAAAATAAAAAAATCGTTTTACAACGAGTGGGCATTAGCTTAAATATTATTATGATAAAATATTTATCTTGTTTATACTTCAGGTGGTTGCATCTCCTGGTTTGTTGTGGCTTCTTGTTGTCTATGCTCTTTGATTTTGGGACAGTCTGATTGGCTTTGAATATTAGATTTCCGGTCTTCTCGTGAGGCTTTGGTGAGGCGTCCCTCTGTGTCAAGAGATTCCGATGTGTTTGGACCAGCTGAAATGTTGAGTTTTATTGGCTGCCGTTTTTGTTAACTCTTTTGTTTCCAATAACTGTCCTTGAATAAGTGGTTATAGTTCATCTACTTCTTTAAACTGAGGGTAAAAAATTGGTGAGTTAAAAATTTTCTTTGGCTTTTAGTTATTATCGATATGAGTTCATTTTCATTTATCTATTCTTTCTTTGAACATATTTGAATCTATACCTAAACTTTACTGTATCATTTTTAATTGACATGTATGCGACTCCAAAAAAAAATTGTGTATTTCAATTTTAATGTATTGTTGTGGAGATTTCATGTTTTACTTTACAAATTTTCCTGGTGTATTGATTTTATTTTTTAATGTAAGCATTTGAATTTTGTGGACTAGGATTCATAGAATTTTTTGTTTTTATTTGTTAAGTTTACCAAATGTTCTTTTTGGACTTTTTTGTCTTCTTTATAATCTTTAATTATTTCTAAGGACTTACTTTTTTGATTGCCTTTAGATTCTGACAATTAATTTATTTCCTTTGATATCTGGCGCTCTCTTATGGCTGCTCTAGATTTAAACGGTTTTGATTAGTTTTTTAAATGTTCTTACTTGAACTTTTTTATTTTACCAGCTTGGATTTCTTTTGGGCACTTTCTCTGCCTGTCAGTAATACTCTTTAATGGGACTTACTTTTTGATGGCCTCTAGATTCTGACATTTAATTTATTTTCTTGGACTTTTCCATAGAATGACTCTCAATTTTTTTGTTGTTCAATTTTCTTTGAAATTCCACATTGTTGGCTGGCCAGCTCTTACGGAATTTAAAGTTAATTTGAGAGAGCTTACGTTGCTTTTTTGTGATATCTGGCGCTCTTTTAGGGCTGCTCTTGATTTGCAGACATTTGCTAGCTTACGATGCTTTTTGTGATATTTGGAGCTCTCTTAGGGTTGCTCAAACTTCTGATTACTTAAACCTTATCTGGTTTTTGATTTTTTGAAATAGTTTTTCATGATGCTTTTGGCTGAAAATTTAAATTTCTTGGAGATTTTTCTCATTATTTTTAGTCTAGAATCACATTTACCATAAAATTCAATGCTTCTTTTTTTCTCAATACCCGGTTTGCAATCTTTCATTACTTTTTTTTATTCACTTTTCTTCAATTTTATTTCATGCATTATCTCAGTGAGTGAAAATTTTAATTTAACTCATTTTTTTTTATATGACCACATTTTCTGCTATTACCCTAGCTGCTTTTCCTGATTTAATTAATAATCATGCATATACTTAACATTAGGTTTCCTGATTTTATTTTTTTCTTGTTGTTTTTCGCCATTGTCCATTATATCTGCATTTTTGAAAGATTTTGTGAGTTTAATACAAAAAATTCATGTGTCTTCGTTTGTTGGTGGTCATTAGATCAAAGTTTATTGATTGTGTTGATGTGGGTGCAGGTCTTCGTCTGGCCACTCTTTGTCTGCTGAACTGTTATTTTTGTGCACGTCAAAGTCTTCATATTCTTGGGTGCGGGGAATTGTGCCATTTTGTGTCCGGTTGCTCTCATTTTTTGAGAAGTCCTTGTTAGAAGCTCGATAACCAGTGCGATGGTTATTTCTGTAATTCTGGCTCCTATTCTGAGTCCTAGGTATTTGTATTTTGCTTGGTGGTGAATTTTGGTTACCTTGATTCCATTGGAAATTTTCCTCGAATTGGCCGGGTGGTGGTGAGTTATTTTGATGTCTTATGTAAAAATCACCTTCCTGGTAACTGGGCCTGCGTTGAGGCTCGAAGTCTCGCTCCTGTGAGTGCTCACGGGATGTCCAATATATTGGTTCCGATTCTGGTTGTGGAGAGTGGCTTCTAGTTTGATGTTCATCCCAATCCTTGATCTCTAGATTGTCAAAATCTCTGATAGTTTGCTCAAGTTCTCCACGCTCGATGATTTCATCACGCAAGCAGAAAGCTTTCATTTCCTTGAAACTTCTGAAGGTTTTGCTTTTGCAGAGGAGTTTCATGGTATTTTTTAGGCCATGTATTGCAGAAGCAAGCAATAATTTGTCCAGGTGAGCTGTGTGAAAACCTTGCTCTTCTTCATCAACCAGGTTGTACTCGCACGCTATTGAGTAAAGTTCGCGGAGATTTTCTAGTCGGTTGAAGTAACTTATTAGTGTTTCTTGCGGTCGTTGGATAATCGATGAAATCTCCCCGTACACTGTAGAGAGGTTCTTGATGAGGTTAAAGTGTTCGTAGAGTCCTTGCTTGAACTCTGCGAACGTTTGCGGCTCAGAGTTATTAATGCTGGAGAAGGTTTCCCCATCCAGCTTTATTGTGATTGCGCATAGGAATTGCCTTTCTCGTTCGATACCTTCATCGTCGTCTATAGCATCAATCAGGCCAAGAGTCTTCCTTGCATTCACTGCTATGCTGGTAAATCTGGCTACGTCCTCCAGCTTGCCGCTGAACTCCGGAATCGAATTCATTGTCTCGATGAAAAGCGCCTTGAAATCTTCGGCGTTCATACTTTTAACTTTATTATCGAGATTTTAATTGGTTTTTTTTTCTGAGATATTTTATGATTTTTTGTTATTATTATTTATTTATTCCCGGGATGTGTTTATCGTAGGCTCCTGCGACTAGTCGAAAATCGATCGAATCGCGATTAGTTTGAATAATCGATAATCGAATCGATTAGTAAATCAATAGTCGAAGATTTCGATTATTTAAATAATATAATTTTTCCAAACATAATGCTAATATTTTGATCTGGGCCAAACGCAATTAGGATTCTATTTATTGTATAAAATTATGAGCGACCACTTTTGACTTAATTCTTTCCTAAATCATGAATTTTTTTGTTAAAAACACTGTACAAACGAGTGTCTTGGAATTGAACCAAACCTCAAAATTATTTTAGTAGTTTCAAAAAAGCTCCGTATTAGAATCATTTTAATTATGCATCTACTATAAATTTATATATTTGAGATGTTTCTATTAAAAAACAGGGTTACTCGCGGACCGTTAAAAAAGTTGAATTTGTACCGTTCGTGAGAAACCCTGAAAAAGCACTTTTTTCAGTCTGCAGTATATGAAAAATGAAAAATTCGTAACTTAGATTATTCAAATAAAAAAATACAAATTGTACTGTCTAGTAGTAAAATTTTCAAGTTCTCAGACCTTCCAAAAACACGGGTAAGCTTTTTTTGGCATTTTTCAACATAGTTTTAAGGTTTGGTTCAAGTGAAATCTTTTTTTTGGCCAAAAATCAATTCAGAAATCATTTACCAAAAAAAAAATCTTAGTTTTAGCGTAAAAACTGTTTAAAAAATTACACTACATATTTTCAATTTGGATAATCGAAATCGAATCGAAATCGCGATTATTTCACTAATCGAATCGACAATCGAAACGATTATTAAAATCACTAATCGCAGGAGCCTAGTTTATCGGTATTCTTAAATTATCAACTGATTGTTGAATGTTGGGGGTTTAAGAAGCTTCTAATAAAGTTATTATTATATTCTTATAATTCTTTTCTGAAGAATTGAGTTTTTGAGTCGGATGGGATGTTGATATTGTTATTGTGCTGGTTACAAGAGTGGTGGCTGTTGGAGATTCCGTCGTGTGTAGCAGGTGTAATTTTTTTGTACCGTATTTTCTTGGTAAATAGACTCAGAATAATATATGCTAGTCTGGGTACTTACAGTGTCGTTTGGTCTTTTTCTTGCTTTTTTTGAAAAAAACTTTTGTCACTTGCGCAGCATAACACTTTTTACAAGTATTGTAATTTCTTTTTGCTGGCACTTGATATAATTATTTCACTTAAAAGTTTTTGGTATTTAATTTATTTTTTATTTTTTTTTGATTCAAAGGTTTTTGGTGTTTAAGGTGTTATAATTTTTTCACTTAAACATTTTTTTGGATATTTATTATTTTTCCACTGATTCACTGACTATCGCTTCACCTTGGGTCCGCCCTTTTGATGCACTGGAGCCGCCACGTGTAGGGTCTCTGGTGATTACTTGAGGGACAAGTGGATGGGAAATGGTTATTTTGTATTACAACGACGGCTAAAACACAGTTCACGGTTAATTTAATGATATATTTGTTACAACACTTTATGCCTAGGGAGGCATTCCAATACTTCGGGTGGACTGAGCTTACAATGTCTCAATATCCAATCCCGCTTTACACTACTATCCCTCACTCTCCCGGTCCCTTGGCCACAAAGTGTGTAAACCAACAACCGTCTCTAAGCACTGTTTCCCGTCAATGGCTGACAATTATCTACGACTGATTTGATAGAGGAAAAGTTCCTCATTATATACTAAAAGCATTCCTTTGTCCACAATAATGACGTAGCCCGGATTTGATTCACGCGGTGATCACGCAGCTCGGATGCTGCGTGCTTTTCCTTATCTCTACTTAAAAGCATGCGTGATGCGTGGTCAGTTTAGCAGAGATAAGGTTTTATTGAATGTTCTAGAAGCTTACGTAATTAGCTGATCGCGCAAGTGCGGGTCAGCTTCAAAGTTAAGGTTAAGGTTGCTAAAGCTTATCTACGCACGTTGCGAGCTTGCTTATCAGCAAGAGCTGATTTATGTGACGCGCAGCTGCTAATGTAGGTTAAGGTTGTATGTCAAAAGGTTATCTTGCCTTAAGTAGAGTTTTGGCTGTATTCTGGCCCACTACACTTGCAAAGAAGTTTATAAGGTAAAGTGTGTCGCGATGCAAGTGGATTATTAATTATACTGGAATTAATTAGTTTCGGTTTATTTTCTTGATTGTTTTTAATATTATTTATTATTATTCTGCGCTACAATGTAACTTGATATGTATCAGGCGATTGAATTTATTTGTTTCTTTAAATAATTTAATTATAGATATGTTAATTTTAAAATGCATGTGGAAAAGTGTGCCTGCCTACCCAAGGCGCTAGAAAAAATTCATAAATAATTTATTTACTCATTCTTTAAAAGAGATATAATTGTTTTTAACAGCTTAGTAATATAATTGACATTTTTATTGCATGATGCATAATTTTAAAGTTTTGAATAAAAAGCTGTAAACTTTGAAATTTTGCATGCTCTGACCTACTCATTTGCTAACACAATGTGTAAAATTTCCTTTTTTAAACCAAAACTCAAAGAAAACCACAAATGTAACATATTCCAAAAATAGATCATGCATGATCAAGTTCAAATATGTAAGAAAGTCTTTAAAGTGTTACAAATTGTCCACCCACCAATAAACTGAATATTTAATTATTTTAAATAATGTAATGGAAAGAACTAACTGAAGATTTTAGTAGTGATTTATAAACTTGCAATTAACAGCTTGCGCATTTGAATCCATTACATGAATTCAATTAAACCAGTTGATCATGATAATCATGTCTTTCCCCATTTAGAGCAAAAATGTGAGTCAAATATAGCGCACAATTTTAATTTATATAATATTTAGAACAAAAATAAATCAGAAAATAATTAAATCAGGAAAAGTTGCTTTTATGGGTATATGAGACACAAGAATATTGAGTTTGCTGGGATCGTGCATTGAACAAACTTGGGAAAAACGTAATTAAATGCTGGATGAAATAAATCGCTAGTTTGTTGGAGCAATTTGTATGATATTTACGATTTATATTTTTAAAAGTGCTGTAATGGGTAGAATTATTTCTTTAACTTTAATAATACTCGTCATATTCTTTACTTATGTATAAGCCTTATGAAAAAACATATAATTTTTCCAACCTTTCAGCAAATTCTACTTCTCAATATGTTTCTAATGCTTTAGCTCAAATGTGTCTATAATATCAATTTTCTATGCTTTATAGTTAATTTGAAGAAGTGCAGTAATTAGAAAACTTGTTTTACGATCTTCTCGTTTTGTGTGCAAGTTGTGCAAGCTCTTATGGGAATCATTATAAATCTGAAAAGTGAATTGAATTCGTGTTCTGTAGTTTTGCTGACAAGTAAAGCTCTTTTACCGTTCAGCGAACCATATCAGATTCAGTTTTTTTTCTTCTTCAATTTTGCATAATGTAAAATCATAGAGTAAAATGATGCTATTCATGAAGAGAGTGCTAAAGTATTTTTAAGCAGGGAGTACATTTTGTCATCATTTGGGAAAGATTATTCATTATCTAACCTGATCTAACTTTAAAGTTTCCTGTCTAAATTTTAATATCTCAAATTATTAACATAATTATTAAGTCACAACCGTGCAAGTTTTTGACCTACAATTAAATATTAAAAGACACAATTTAATTTAAGCCTAACATTTGATGACAACTTCTGAACTACCGATTGACATAATTTTTGTGAGAAGCAGAAAGTTTAATTTCTCGTTGATAATTTTGTAAATGTTGACAATCATTTATAAATTAAAATAATATTCATAATGTCATTGAGGCTTTCCGGAAACAATAATTTTAATAAATATAAAAAGATGTTGTGAGCTCGTTTCAGAAAGCCTTTATCTTATTAAAAGTTTTAAGTATTAAAACATTAAACACAACTGACATCACCTTTCCAGAGTAATCCCACTAATCCACTTTCTTTCGCAAAAATCTGTATCATTTTTAAATAAGCTTAAAGCAACTTAACTCATCTTAAATCAAATCTTAAGGCCATAAAAGTGTATCAATGTCTCGAGTGCCAAAAACATTAAAATTTCAAGAAAAATGAACGGAACAACAGTTTAAGAAGAAAACTAACTACATGTTTATTCTCATTTAAAGAACATAAAATGAAACATTTCGATACTTACATTTAAAATCTTTCAAGTTTAACAAAATGAATAAATAACCTGTGCAAATTGATTTTAACAACTTATGTGTGGTTGGCCAAACTTTCCAATTCTATTTTTTTGTGCTATTCTGAAAACACTTGGAAATCTTGAGCATTATTCATTATTCTTGGCACTCACAAAATATTTAGACTATTTATCATGAATTAAATTTTCAACAATTTTTATTTGCTGGTCCACAAGCAAGTTTGCTAATTTTCACCTACACTTCTCCGGTGCTCCCGCGAATATTGTAAATAATGAAAAATAACACTCAAATCTGAGTAAAACCGCAGCAAAAAATAATTATTGATTTAGCTAAATTTTGAACAGCTATAAGTGTTTCGGGCTAACGACTCTATTAATCTCTTTGTTATACGAATTTGCTTTCTTTGCCAATCTTTTTTTAAGAAATGAATATTGAGCATCACAAGACTTGTTAACAAGTTTTTGAATCAACATTATAATTTATGAAATTTTGTCAGTTTAACCCTTGATACACTGTTTTGGGAATATACACAACATTAAATTTGATACATTTTTCATGCATTAAATTTAGAAAATACTTCAAGTTGCTCAGAATTTTCGTGAGTTAACATCCAAAAGTTTAAGTTATTCATGGGTTAAAATAATACAAGCTCCTTAAAATTAAAGTAATCCATATAAAATATAGTTTAAATATTTTGAGACTAAAATTAAAATACCATCAAACATGAAGAAAAATGATTTGGCGCGCATTTTTCGAGAAAAAAATAATTAAAATAAGCGTCCACTTGAATTACTTGAATTGTTCAAATTTCTTTGATTGTTGGAATTGTTTTGGAATTGTTTGAATTGTTGACACAGTTTCTGTTTGTTTTCTGAGCTCAAATAAATAAATAATGTAATTGTTTAGCTTAACAACGCAAATAAAACATTAAAAGAGATTAAAAAGCGATTTACGAAAAAAACAAAACATTTAGGCAGAACAATTGGGCAATTTTGACAAGAAATGTGGATCTGTAGATCGCGGAGAAATTTTTCTTTTTTTTGGGCTAGACAATGGCCAACGAGACGCTTTGATAGATAAATTGGGCAAAGGTGGGAAATGCCATGCTGTTAAAAGATGATCCAATGAAATTTTAAATTTGTTCTCGATAAATATTAGATTACAAATTTATCACTATGATCTTACATTTTTGATAAAACCTCATTTTCATTTAATTCAATTCCAAATAAGTTTTTCAATATTCTTAGATTCATCAAATATTCTCAGAATACTTTAACTCCCAACCCCTGCAATCAAACTAACTTAATAAACCTCAAAAACTAGCCTGTAGATCTGTAGGTCATCTTGGCAGACAAACAGCTTGTGTTTTGCCTCAAACATTCAATTATCGCCGCAAAAACACAAGAAAATGTAACAAACTTCTGGTTGTCGAAAATTGACCTTAATTTGATTATTTTGCAGCTGCCTTTCCGTCAAATTCAGTAATTTTAGCAACACCAGCAATCAGACCAATATCTTTGGGTTGAGGTTGAAAGGAAGTGAGGTTAGGAATTATGAATGATTGTTTGTAATTCACAATGGAAATTCCAATTTATTAGAGAATTAAATTGTTTTTTAAATAAACAAAATTAAGCAATGAGTTTTTCTAAACTCTTGGTTTGAAATCACGACATATTTGAGCAGTTGAAGCGAGTTGAAGTTTTTTGGCTTTAAAATTTATTTTTTTGATAGTTCGAAGAAATTATGATTTTAGGCAAAAAAGGTAAGAATGCTCATTCAACTTTATTTATTTAAATTTTAAGTATTCATATTACAAATTGTTTTTATTTTATTCTGAAATTTAACCTTATTTTTATCAGAAGTAACACCTTCCATATAAATAATCCACCACCTTGCCCTCGCAGACACAATTTATCGAACGCAGCAAAAACTAATTTACAGATTCTAATGAAATTGATGGAAATTGTTGTGGTTGCGGAAAATTCGATTATGCTTTTATGCTTTTGGGATGTTCGCTCAATGCGATCTATGAAATTTACAAAAGTTGTAAAACTTATGAATGGCAGCTCTATTTCTATAAAGTTATCAAAACATACATGAAAGCATGAAATCCAAGAAATCACAAATAGGCACAAAAAGCATGAAAGGAATTTAACAAATTTAATTAAATATTAGTTTTTGTGGTTTTTCGTCGATTTTGCCGCTTTCCCAGATTGCCAGCATTCTCTCGATCAGTTCATCATTCCACAAGAAAAATGCGGATTACTTCAATAATAATAAATCGTAATCGAATTGACATCAAAAAGAAGGCTGGAGCAAATGGAAATTAGGCCACTGTTTATGGCGAAGATTGTTACGAGTATTTATTGGCGCATTTGTTTAAATGTTATAATGGTTAAATGTATAAAATGCGGAACGTGCCTTCAAGTCTTGTAATTTTTCTCAACTTTTTACGAAAGAATGGTGTTTTTAGAGTTTTTCCGCAAGATAATGTTTTCCAGTTTTTTTGTAGTTCTCGCGATTTTGCAGATATTTAAATTCTTTATAAAAGTACCTTTTCAAGTCCTTACATTTTTCAACTTTCTTGGAAATTTTGTGATGATTAAAAAATCATTATGAAATATCGCTAATATCCAATAATACCCAATAATTCCAAGTAATCAGCAGTTTAATGTTCTTGTATAAAAATGTATGGCGCCTTTTTGCATACATTTTATGTACATTTTGCTATTTTGGATTAGACACGCATTAAACATTGAACTTGAAAAATGCAGCAATTCTGCTGTTTTGCATAACATAAATTTGCAAGGTACTTGTATGGACTATGGCTATTTTATTTTTTTTAGCTTACTAGTAGAGTGGACGAAAAATTGTCGGGTTATTGAAATCTACACTTCTAGAAAAATATTTTCTTTTAAATCATAAGTTTAAATTGCAATTAATTTTTGTTCGATACATTAACTTTTGGTAGATCAACACCTTTGCTATTTAACGACAAATCTGCACTAACATCGTTTAATTAAATTAACATTCAAACATTAAATTAAATATCTACCAAGTTCAAAGCCGAAAACATACGAATTTATTTTCCTTCCTGGTTTCTATACTACTTGTCTTGGCAACTATCAGATTCTTAATACTTTATACTCTTAAAATACCGAACAATGCATTAAAAGTATAAAGTGTATGTAAATAAATATTTTAGCGGGTTTTTGATATGAAATCTACATTATTTTCTTTATTTTCATTATTATCTGAACGATGCTAGTAATTTCTGTTTTTTCATTAAAATATCTTATGAATTTAGATAAACTAAGCTGGAGTTATTGTTTCAAATCATGTATTTAATGGAAACAATACAAGCTCAACTGAAAACCAAAAATGCATGTTATTGTTAGAGGAAAAGACTTCTCATGGAGTTATGGCCGAGTGTTTGCTTATCCATATGTTCTATGCTTTATGAGCCCTCTGCATGCTTCTGGTGGACACTGAAAGAATTTCTTTTAATTTTAGAATTTTAGAATGCAATTCGAAGTATTTTCTGACATAACTTCCTATCAACAGTGTTGCAAAGGCAAACTATCGAAAAAAAATTGCTGCAAACTGTTTACAATTGTACATGATTTTATTTCCAACTTGTAAATATCTAAAAAATAAATTCGGAAATTAGATTAACTACTTTTCATTGTTTCCTGGAATCTTTGATTTTATTGCCAGTTTTATTACTTGTACTTACATGTTTCCATAAAAGCTACATAATCCAAAAACAATCCATAAAAACCAAAATAAAACTTTTTGGTTAAGTAAAACTAGAAACAAGATTAGCAACAAAATAAAATATAAAACCAAGTAAACTCTAAAACTTTAAGATCATAAAACTTGCAGAAAATAAAATAAAACACAGAAATTTCATGGAAAGTTCCGTTTTTTAAGAATTTTGCCATTCTTGCCCCGCTTTTTAGTGAAAATGTCGTTAGAACTTCTCGGAATTTTATTTCCTACATTTGAGATTAAATGATGATGACTCTCGGATAATCGTGATATCTGTTATTAAATCTTTTGCAAAATTCGCAAACTCTCCTATAAATTAAAAGTAAATCTCTCAAAAATCGGTAAATCACTGAAGTAACTGAAGCTTGCACGCATTTTAAATTCTTATGTTGAAATGATGTAATGACGTTGTATTCGTAATGTTATATAATTTAAAGACTTTTTTATTAGTTTTCTAGCTAGAGATTTCCAGTTATCCAGAAAAAAGACAAATTAAACTTTTAACGATTAGCGGATCCGCAACAGTAGCAGAATGACAAGCAATCGCTACGAGCAGTAAAAAAGCTGGCAAAAAAGTGATTATCGTTAATGTTATTTAAATTGTAAGGTATACGAGTAGGGTTGCACGGTTTTTGGTTTTGAGACTTTATAGTAAACATGTGCCTAACATTAACTTTAGTCTTCAGTAGAAGTTTTGATTAAAGCAACTTGCTTTATTTTTAGTTTTCTGGAGAGCTAATAGGTAGATGCGATGCCAAATAGACCAATTTGCAAAGGTCTCTAAATTGTTCGATGGCATTTTTAAATCTTCTTGGAACTGATCAGGTAAACCAAAGATCACAAAAATCACAACGCGTTCTTCCGCATTCATCTAAAAAACTCTTTTGCATCTAAAATCTCATTAAACGGTTTTGAAACAATAAAAACTTTAATGTTATCAAACACTGTATGATCTAAAAAACTAAGCAAATCCATTCAATATCGGATGAAATCACATAAAGCAATGAAAACACTTAATTGTTCACTATAAGAAAACGCTTTTAAAGTAAAGTGAGGAAAAGACGTGAAGACAAATAACTCGCAAATAAACAAAAAGATTATAAAAGCAGCACGAAATGAAAATAAACAGTAAAGTTCACTGTTAACACTTGGTTAAGACTTCGATATTAAAGTAAGATTTAATTTTTATTGCAAGTAAGGCCTGATAACTTTTAATAACTTCTAATTCTTTAATTTCTTGAAATTATTTTTTTATGGTTTTGCGGGTTTTTGGTGATTTTATTAGTTTTTTGGCGGAACTTTATGGTTGTTTATGGAATAATTTACAAGTTTATGGATTTTATGAGTTTTAATTTTTGTTGCAGAGATTTTAAGAAATTAATGGATTTTAAGCGTGAACTGTGAAGTCATAAAATTAATGAATTATAAAATATCAAAATTTGTGGAATTTGCATGCTTGCAAAAATTGGGCCGAATCTTTTATGGGAGTGACTAATATATTTTGACAAGCTTTATTGTGAGGTTTAACTAAAATTAACATTATTAAGTTAATAAATATAAATATGTCATACTTTGAGATAAAGTTTATAAAAATTTGAATAATTCACGCAAAGTATTTTTTTAAAAACTTTTACTATGTTCTTTCATTTTTACAATTTACGATTTATTTTCATAATAAAAACCTCAATAAATAAATTTATGCAAATTCCCAAGATTTCAGTGATTTAGAATAAATTAGCAATATCTTCACTCAATTTGCATTCACACCAAATTTATGGGCATTTTTGAATTTTTCGGTAAATAAAGATTAGAATCTGATTCACAAATTCTTTGCGATACTTCCGATGCTTGGAATTAATTTGAGTTTAATAAACAAGGTCACTTTCTACTTTTCCCACTTTTCTAACTTTTGATATATTTAGGTGAATTTCCCCAAAAACTGATAATAAAACTTCTATTGTTCATGCGTTAAAGCTTTAGATTTCAAGTGCGAGCTTGCTCCATTTAATGTGATTTAAGTACTCAAACTTTTTCACAAGCTCATCAGAATGCTCAAAAAGCAGGAGGGTTGTGTTGGGTGGAAATTTCATTTCGTTCAAAACATTAAAGATTTTTCTGTTGCCTCAAAAAAAAATGATTTTATAAAAAATTGCTTTATCCATCCATAGCTACGCTCCTTGAAACTCTTAAAGTAAACAAAAGCCCACCAAAAAGTGCTAAAATAATTATAGCGTAAAATGTGAAGTGATTAACGATCCATAAAACAACTGCTGGAATATTCAAATATTTAAACTATTTCGAGTTTTATTTGTTTTTAACATCTTTCATTTTTTTTCCCCATTATTTCTCATAAAAAGTTGTGCTGAATGGTAATAATGAGTCAAGCACACAGAAATTCAGAAATACCAGAAATGCTCATAAAATTGGGAATACAGCTATGCAAAGTGTGATGAGGTTGTCAAAAATAGCTCGACTGGCATAGATTCTTCATTCGAGCCGCTTCTTTTTGGTTCTTCCGACTGTTCCGTGAGTTTCTTCATATGAAACGTAGTATTCTCAAGTTGTATTTTAGTTTTTTAGGAAGAATGGCGCGAATTTAGAGTAACAACAATCTGAGACATTTAAAGCTGATTTAAGTTGATTTAAGCGAGCGAATTCAATTGGAACCAATTAGATCCATTAGAGCCATTAGCGCAAATTTGGGGGTTAAATTGTGTTGAAAAGAAATTGCCGCGTCTTAACATTTTTTGGCAATGAAATGAATTTTACAGAAATTAACAGGATTTAATAGAATGAAAAGTGATTTAAGTTGATTTAAGCTGAGTGTAAGTCGGGAGCTAACTGTTAATTCCATGACGTAAGGAAAAACTAAAAAGTTGATTTTATTTGAATTGGTAATTTGCGTAAATTGTGCAATTATTTGAATTGTCATCATTTAGAGGTATTTGGATTTGCTGGGTGCTTTGCGAATTGGCACAAAAGATTTAGTCAAACAATTTCTTTCAAGACTAAAGAATTTTTTTGGTTAAATGTGTGAAAAGGAGAGCAAAAACCGCAACAAAGAACTATTTGGAAAATCACAATCTTTTGACCTGATACATTCTTCTGGTCAAATTTAAATCTTTTGAAAATTCTGTTAATTAGCAGAGAAAACTAACAATACGAGCCAATAAACACGTTAGATGACGATGTGAGCTCTGAATCTTATAAATGGTCCCAATTCTGAAATTCCAGGTCACCCCGAAATTCCCAGAGCCATCTCAACATTATTTTGATTGCATAATGAATCCACAAAGCCAATATGATCCGCTCAAAAGATTGAACTTTATGATTAAAAGCTTGAAAGTCCATTAACAATGGCCAAAAATTAAACAAACAATATCTCAAATCTTCCAGATTGAACCATTGCTGCATGTCGAACTATACAGAAATTACATGAAAAATGACTCACCACTTCAATCTCTGACTTTTCAATTCAAATATTTGGAAATATCGGAAATTTTCTGGAATAGCTCACATCAACTCAATCAACTCAAACAAAAACTCCAGCAATCCGCAAATTAAATTTGCTCATCCGATACTTGAAGCGATTTTTCATGTAAATTGAGACTGCAAAGTTTATTGGTTGAATTCTAATATTTTGTTGATTTTTTATCGATTCCGTTATTAGCAGAAGATTTTGTATGTTTTCGAGCATATTGTGAACAAGTTGTAAAGTTGTGGATGAGAAGATGTTTTTCGGATTTTTTGCAAGAAATTTGATGCGAAATCGGAAGATGTTTGCTTTTGATTTGTTGATGAAGACCAATTTGTCAAGATTTGAGAGAAAGCTAATATTGGTTGTCTTTTATCGAACTCAGAATGAGGACGTATTGAAAACATAGAAAATTTAATTTTGTGCATCAGCAGAGTTTCTTTTGAAACTAATTTATTAAATTAATTTTTGATAGAAAGTATCATGTTCTACTGAAAATATTTGCAAACAATTACTTGACTTGCAACTGAACCAATTACTAAATACATTTTATTTGAAACTTACAAAGCAAATTGAGTCAACAAATTCCTAAAAATGTTTTCTCACCCATTTTTTCAAAATTTATTTATTTGCTCGCCTAATGATTTTTAATTCAACTTGTATCTCATTTGTATCACTTTTGATTCACTTGTAACTATTTACTCTGTTATTATTTTTTACGTGAAAACTTCTAAAATATGCGCAAGAACCGCAATTGTATGGAAATCATGACATCAAACCATCAAGTCGCAAAACCATTTCTCCAGATACTTTAAATGCTTTACAATTCCACAATTTTACAATTTCTGAGCGGTTTGTCTTTTAAACTGAGAACAGTAAATTTTTTGATTTTAAATAAGGTATTCCCGTTTTTCGTTGAATTTTAATGAATTTAAATACTTTTTACATAATTTATGGATATTATTTTGATTAAAGTCTATTTTTGTTTAGGTTGAGGTTCAGATTTTGTGAGTACTGTGCACAACAATGGTACATTACATCATTCACCAATTCACCATACAATTCAATATAACCAATTGTAAGACCAAGTAAGACCAAGTAATTAAATATCAATTCAAAATTAAGATCTCTCTGATCTCGAAAACAATTTACACAATTTATGCAATTTGTAAATACTTCAACATTAATTAGCCGCATGATATAAATCATATAACTAACAAACTCAGCAATATTTGCAATAACTGCAGCCAACCATACCCAAGTGGCTGAAGTGACTAATGCTCGGTCAAACTTGCCAACAATTTATGTAAGTGTTTGCGGTATATTTTTAGTGAAGAAAGCCGAGAACGCCAACAAAGAAAGAATACGACAAGATTTATGGACCTTTTACAAATTGCAATAAATCTCGGCAAGTGAATTTTTCAAAACACTAATTGACTTTGGACATTGATTTTGTTCAGGTGGGAGGAAGTGAAGGAAAAATATTGATTTTATGGAAATTCTATGCTTTATGCGAACAAGGTTTGACAATACGGTAGTATATTTTATTAACTGAGAAAATATGGGCTAAAAGAGATTGACACTTGAACTGCTGATCCAACAATAATTCAAGTAAATTAAATTATTTTGATGTTAAAATTTTACAAAAAATGACCCACTTGATGATTTGTTCGTGGAGCCCTTAATCCGTATAATAAATATTATTGTGTCCATTGTAATAATGCTTTTATATTATTACAATCTTAAGTATGTTTTCATTAATGTTACGACCAAAACACATTCAGTCCATACAATAATGACCATTTCAAAATAAAAGAATACAAAATAATTTATTGCAAAGCACAAAGAAAAGCTTCCGAGTGTCTTGTGCTCTGCCCTTTCGATCAAAACTTCAAACATTTTACAATTTCAGTAACAAGATTAAAGTTTTACGATTCTAATTTTTTAAATTTCTTGCCATTATAGAAAAAACCTTAAAGAATAAAGAAAGTCCGGCCGGATAAATCTAGCACAAACGTTAATTGTCTTTTGTCTTGCCGCATCGTATAGCGGAAGATTGCAATAAATTTCTCCATAAACTACTAAATTATTAAAAGAACTACAAAATGCTACAAAATTGTACTTTGACATGAACTCTACTTCATTTTACAACATTTTAAAAGTTTACAGCATTTTTCATTCAAATTAGGCTTGCAAAATTACTGGCTATTACTCGGATAAACCATCGTTTTGAACTTTCTTCCATCATTTTTTACAAGAAATAATTCTTTTTTGTAACATAAGTTCTTGCAATAAATTAAATATTTATTCGACTAAACTTTGGACACTGTTGAAGCAATTTTGTATTTGAGTCAGATTTATTTAAAAAAAATTTAAAAGCTTATTCCAAGGATGAAGTGAAACTTTTCAAAAAAATTATAAAGATAACAGAAGAACTGCATATTAATGAAAAAAACATACCATGGATTTGAAGAATATTTTTAACAGTGTCCCTAGAAGTAAAAAAAAATGTTGTAGCTAAAGTCAGATGTTTTTCTAAATACATTTTTTAAAAGTATATAAGTAGAAGCTTAATATCTGGAATAATAATTCATTTTGCTGGAGGAACTGGAAGGTTAATACATATTCATTTAAAGTTTTAATTTCATATAATTGTTTTGGCCATAAGAATAATGAAGTTTTGTAGATTTATTTAAGAATAATATAGTAACACAGAAAGCAATTTATGGGCATTTCTGCGAGCTCATAGAGAAACCTTTGTGTTGCATTTAGCATTCCTAGCGGGAACCGTTACACAGAGCCAATTAATTAAATGAATTTGTAAATTTTCAATTTTGTAGAGTTTTTCGGTTAGTTTATGTTGTTATAGTTATGAATGAATATTCTGAAAGATGCGAGAGAAATGAGTTGTGTTTGCAACTAAAAATCATTAGACTTGATTGGCACTTTAAAAATCTTTGAATGATGTTGGGAAGACAATTTGAGACTTGTGAACGATGATTTTTTAATGAGAAACTTAATAGTTCTTTGTGTCTTTGGAATTTTGAGCGTGTTTGACGCTATTTGTTTTGTTTTGTGTTGCTTGTCATCTTTACTGCGAATCTATTAAAATATTGGGATGTGCATGCAAGCTAATTGGCTGATGTCAAATACAAAGAAAGTAGTTTTAAATTGAGAGTTTTTTATTATGAAAATAATTACCATTTACAGTACTGATGCTACTAAGTACTATCTACTTAATGCAGCCGTTTGTAAATAAGTATTTAATTCAGGTTTGTGTTATTAATGATGAAATAAGAGATACTATCCAAAAAAAGACACGGAAGAGAGTTAGGAATTTAAAAAAAAGTATTGACAGTGAATTATGGACTCTACTTTACATTTAGAAAAAAAAACGATATAAACTAAAAGCTATTATTGGAAATTTTATAAACTTAAATATTAAATCTTAGATCTTAAATTATGCTTCAAGAAAATTCTCTCCATTCAAGTATTTTAACAATCAAAATAAATTTCAAATTGAAATTCCATTAACAAGGCGGAATATAAAACACCTAATCTAGATATCCATTTATGTCACCATATACTTATCATACAACGGTCATAAAAATGCCAAAAATGCCAAGTAAACAAGTTATGCCAAAACATAAATCCACAGTTGCAAAAAGACCATTAAAACAATTTTTAATTGCCAAACAATAAACGAATTCAACTTGGAATCAACAAAACGAACTGGATAAACTAAATAAACTGTGAGATTCTAATCTTTTCGTAAACGTGCAAAATCTTCTTCACTTCTTTCAAAACACTTTTTTCAGTTTTTTTTTGCTGATATAATTCAAAGTAGTTTAAGTGTCTGAGACTTCGGTGTAAATGTTACAGTCTTCAGGAAGCTAAATACGTGATCAAACATTTAGAATCCATTTGAAGAGCATTTTAAAACTATGAAGCTGCCTTAGAACGTTATGATTGATTATCTGGCTTGATCTCATTCTGAGTTTCTGCAAACAGTTTTGAGAAGTTTATGTAACTTTAAGAAGGTTGCAGTTGAGCTGGGGTCATTTGAAAAATATTTCTACCAATTTTATTTTATGAATGAAATTTCAAATCTTTAGCAAAAACATTAAATTGCGTTTTTTAAAAAGAAAACAGGTTCGTCTATTTCTTTGATGGGAAAAACTCATCATTTACACATTCCCTTTAAATGTTCCAAGTTCAGCTACACTCATTGAATTTCCTACAATTCCAAATAATATTTTCAACCGTACTTTTAAAATTGCATAATGATCCGAAAAGCTAGCAAAAATATTAAGGAACATGGTGATGTTATCTCAGCTGAAGTTTACAAGTTCTGAGCTGAGAAAGTCGTGCTACATAATTCTTTCTTTTAGTTGGCAATCTGAGTTAAATTGTAGAATCTTTAAATGGAAATTAATATTTTGGTACGTGTTGGAACATTAATTTCAATAAATTATTTTTTGATAAGTGTTTTTGAATGCCAAACGTCAGAGATATCTTCCCATCTGTTTTTGCCTTTCAGTTATTTTTAACCTACACTTGGATGGTACTTTTTTGAACACCCTGTATTTGACATGCAAAGAAGCCACCTAAAAATTTAATAAAGGAAACCGTCGACATAATTGATTAATCACCCAACCAAAATTTTATTGTTTTTGATACGCAATCCCCGCAATCACTTCCAAGAATTTTGATTGAGGAAATGCTCTGACAATATCCGATCAATCCCAATTTTACGCCTAACACCTCGCCTTATCAATACTCTTCAAACATTCTGTATTGGCACTTTATCAATCGTCACTCCATATGTCTGTCATGTTTCTCCTGCTATTTGTTTTATTTGCCAACAAAGATATCTCACTCAACTCGGCAATTTTGGCCCAAGATTGAAGCCGTCTGATAGGGAAACTGATTCAGTTTCCATGTTTGTCCATGTTCCTAAATGGACATATATAAAGTGTAACATCGCTGAAAAATTGTTTCAGTTATTATTTAGCACTTCATTAAGATAAATTGAAATTAAAGAGTACAAACAGTGAAAAATGCAGTGGTCAAAGGTGTGAAAAATTATGAAAAAATATTTATAGTAAAAACTACAAATTATACGAGACACCAAATTAAGAAAAAATGTCAATACCCAGGATTATATATTTTTTAAATATTTGACTATAAGCCAAAAGAAAGTTAAAAAAAATCCTGAGATTGATAAAAAGTGATCAGCTTAAAAAAAGAATGTTTTGATTATTAATTTCCAGTTTGAAATGCAGTTATAAGAAAGATATATGATAGACTGGCTCTTATCCTTACAACTGCAGTTCCAGATCAAATGAAAATTGAAATCACTGAAAAAAATGAAAGATGATCTTAATATATTTTCTAATCTAATTTCTTTTTGATTGAAAAATTCAGATTTGTGTAATCCTTGCATTGGCCGTGTGCGTATCCGCCCAAACCCAAAACCGTGCTCCCTGTACAGCAGCGAACACGCCAAATGGACTTGTGAACGACATTTCAAGCTGCGCTGCTTACTACAGTTGCGTAGGTGGAGTCGCTCACCCTTTTAACTGTCCAGCTGGATTCTACTATGACCCCGTCAGACAAGTTTGTGATTTGGCTGCAAACGTAGTTTGCAACCTTTGCCCAAGTGTAAGAATTATTAATTTTTCTATGGTTTCTATAATTTAATATAATCTAAAATTACTTTCAGATCGGAGTTGCCAAGATTCGCAACCCAAGATCATGCATCGACTATTTCTTGTGTATCCATGGAGAATCCCATGAAATGAGCTGTGGACGTGGTACTCGTTTCAACGGAGAAGATTGTGATCTTGCTAGTGAAGTAGAATGCTTGAATGAGCCCAATTGTCCAGCAACAGGTGTTGCTCTTGTCGCCAATCCAGTTGACTGCAAATCTTTCTATATCTGCCACAATGGAACTGCAATTGAGCAGAGAAAGTGCCTGGGTGGTCTCGAATTTGACGTTTTCAGCAGTACTTGCTCAACCACTGCCGTGTGCGAGGCTCAACTCTAAGTTGATCAGTTTGGTTGACAAATGTAAAATATTCAATAATAAAGTTTTACAGCAAATCTAGATGTACACAATCTCTTTTGTATGACGGGAAATGAAATTAATTTGCTCATGTTCTTTAGGTAGTAGACCTCACTATCCACCATCGAAATATCACATTCAATTTAGAACACCATTTAATTAGTTTTATCGCAAACCACAAACCGAAAATAAATGTCAAACATTAACTGGAATAATGAAATAAATATCACAAAATATTGTCAATGAATTATATTTTTCTTATCGCATTAAAAGCTGTAGATGTGTTGTATAATTGACCAAAAATGTTTAAACTTCTACAGTAAAATGTGATATTACTATTTTATCATTCCAATGTTCATTGTCAAAGCTACTCTAAAGGGAACTTGAAATATCTAGATGGACGTATAACCAAACATCTTTTTTTTTGTGATAACGAATTCTACGTACTTATCAAATAATTACAGTTTACACATCAATATATGTCATTTCAATTAGACAATTATGACAAATCAGAATAACCTTTATTCGAACTCAACATGAATACTATCTTATTATTACCTAATATAGTAAGCAAGTTCTGTTTATTCATATATTTATATAAAAATAACGCTAACTGAGCTCTAATAGCTCGAAATCCTTAAGACTTTTGTATGAACTTCTTAGTCTTAAAAGGTTTATCCATGTCATAGAATTTAATCTGTATAATTTTTGGACCAGTTCCACAACCCTCCTGGTCACCAGCCAGGATCCAGCAAGACATGTTTTCAGTATATTTTACCTTACTTTTTACTATTTACTGAGAGTTTGGGTCGAGGTAGAGTTTTGGTTTCAGAGTAAAAAATGATCAGAATGACGGGTTGATCTCGATGAATGAGATGAACTCATGAGATGAACTCACCAGCAGCTGGTGGCATGACTTGGTGGCTTTGGACAACATTTTTTTGTTTAAACCTTAGATTTCCACAATTCGTCCAGAAATCCAACAAAAACGATTTTTGCAGGAATTTACACTTTTTATCCTGAGAAGAGGTTATGATACAGCTTAAGTGACTCTATTTGAATTGTTCGGGATGATAAGTTGAGTTTATTATTGTGTCACGGGTTGGTCCAGCCCTATTTTTTGACATGACATTTTTTGAGACCAGTTTTGAGAATGCTTACTAATTTGATACCACATTTACCAAATCCTGGGATTCTTCCCGGGTAATACACTAGTAGAGTTATATTCTAGAGTTGTTCCTAATCCCTTTTGTAACTTTTATTTATTCTTAGTTCACGCATCATAGTTTCAACACTTTTTTTTGCGATATAAGTTAAACTCTTGCATATACCATTTTATTCAAATAAAATTATCAGAACATACTTCTTATGAGTGATCTATTCACACACGTTGGTTTACAAATAGATGGTAAACCAAAATGAAAATTTGTGATGCACTTTGATAAAAATTTACTCTATTCGTCAATATTACGTCTTAATGAAGTGATCAGAATCCCATCACAATCCATCAAACCCGAGTCTTTGCTTAAGTACTTCCAAAAAATTTACAAGTTGGAAGAAAATTTTGGATCCTATATAATGACAAGCAAATTCAGTAGAAATTTCAGTTGGTTTTAAATTTAGTTCCACTCTAAATATACCGTGCAAGTCTGTGAAGAATTTAAAAAAATTGTTGGAATTGAAAATGAGGGTGTCAATAAATGTTTTTGGACTTATGGTCCTTATGATGATGGCAGTGAGTTGTGAGGCCATTCCAACAGCGCCCACTATGGTTCCAACTATGCCAAACGAAAATAATGGTATTTTTTGAAAATAGTCTACTTCAAAGTATACAATCTGAAAGCCAAGTTTGTTTATTTATAGAAATACCGACGGTGCCAACAGTTGGTCCAATAGGTATTTATAAATAACTCATCAATTAATGTCGTGAATACTATTTATTTTACTGAACATAAAATGTTAACTCATTCACAGTTTTCAAGATTCGTTGAACTACAAATTTTAATTGTGAATCTTAACCAATTTATCCTTGTGGTTTCAAAAATGTCATACAATACAGAACAACAAACAAAGAATCATGCAAAATTTTATTTAAATTATTTATTTCTCACAGTACCCACAGTACCCACAATTGGCCCCACATTGGCACCACCAATACCCACAGTGCCAACAGGAGCACCGACTTTGCCACCAGCTGATGCAGATACTCCAATTCCAACTCCTCCTTCAACAAACGCGCCAAATCCTAATCCACCAATAAATACAACCCCTGCCTCAGGAACTTCAGTTTGGCCGTACAAAAATTTATTATATTAAAACTAGTCTCAATAAATCTCAAAATTAAATTTTAGATGGGAAACAGCACCAATCGATTGTCCAGCAATTGGAATTCATTATTTGCCCCACACAAATTGTACTCAATTTAGAGTTTGTGTACATGGACGAAACTTTGGTAATATTATTTGAAAAAGACTTTTGACTTGTTGACTCATGTAATAATCAAAAAATTCTAGATATGTTCTGCCCAATCGGACAGCATTGGTCACCAAGACATGGAGCATGTGAGTGGCCAGATAGAGCATTGTGCCCAAGAGCCTAATAAGAATTTAAAATCGCGAAATGACGTTTATTTACAACAGAGATCCTATTTTTCATAATATTAAAAGATATTTAATCCAACATTACATTCTTCTTGTTTTTAAAATGAATTATGTTTTGAATGCGGTTTTTTGACAATAAATAAAATATGGGTACCAAATATATTTTCACCAACTTTCTTGTATAATTTAATCCATTTATAATATATGTAGATATCATTCCAAAAATAGAACAAAATTAAAACAAATCTTATCTCTGTCGTAGTATATTTTCAAATTGAAATTGATTCTAAGAACTCTCGTATCATTTCCAGTAAAACCGATCAATCATATAAAGTACTTTAACCAGTTACTTATCGGTACATAACTGAGCTATTAAACAAAACTCCACAAAGTCTCATGAATCGCACTTACTAAATGTTATCTCGTGCGATGCATATTTTGAAAAAATATATTTAAAAAAAAACTATATAGATATTAACATATTATTATTCCTTTTGTTGATCAATGCGTGTACATAAAATGAAAACTATTTTCGTTATCATATGTAACTAAGTCCACCAGTACTTTATCAATTATATTGAACTTCACAAAATTCATTTTAAAAATATGAAATAAATTTCAGTGAAGATCGAAATATTTTGAAAATGAGTTTGGTAAACCTTCATTATTGTCTTTATGAATGAATGATAAAATTGTACGGTAAGCTACGGATTAAACAACTCACAAACTTCCTGTAGATAAGTTACTTAAGGCTTCAAAATAAACGAGCTTTGATAAACTCAACTAAAGAAATCTCTCACAAATAAGTCTTCAAACATTTTAAAGTATAACAAACACTTTATTATGCTTTTATCAATTATTGGATTAATATTTTCCTCGTAGCGACAACGGATGTTTATGAATTCAATATTGTTATTAAGAAACTATGAAATAGTTGATGATTAAAATTTAATTTATGACCCTCAAACGATCTGTTTACACACAAAATCATATAAAATCCATGTATGTCATTTAAGTTAACACTTGTTTATTTACATCCAGTTTATTTATGTATTAAAAAAATTTAATCAGTTTCCTCGAAAACTATATGATTAGATAGTGCTAAATATTTGTAACATAAGATTTACTATCCGGATTCAGGGAGTTAAAGGCTTATCATGAAGTTCAAGATAATAGTTGCGAACAATAACTATAAGTATAAAAGTAGTGCGAGAACAAATTTAGTTTGATTTTAGAAGTCAAAGTTTTTTGAAAAAGTTAGAAAAATTAAAATATGAAGTGGATGCTAGTGATTTTGTCGTTGGCCTTTGTAGGCTTAACTTTCAGTGTTGAAGTGAATCCATGTGCAGGAAAAACTAGTGGATGGGTGGATAATCCAGCCAGTTGCCCTGAATACTTTTGGTGCTCACCAGACAGTAAGAAAGAGTGAAAATCTTTATATATTGGTCAATATGCTTTAACATGTGAATGCCGCAAAGTTGTGGAAATATAAAATAAATACATAAAAATTATTAGAATTATTGCAAAAATCTTAACAATAGTAGAACTAAATGGACCATTTTTAAAAGTAGCATATACTTCTAGGTGTTGCTGTTCCTGCAAGTTGCCCAAGCCCTCTAAACTTTGATGCTGTACTAATTGTTTGCTCAGAGGATGCGCCATGTGCTAGATGTCCCTCGACAGGAACTGCTCTAGTAGAAGATCCAACAGACTGCCGCAATTTTTTCTTCTGTAACGATGGAGTGGTAGGATATGTTTATATATAAAAAATTTTTTTTTTTTAAGTGATACTCTATCAATATGCAATTACTATAATTAAAAATTTTGACAGGAAACTTCTCAAACGTGTGGTGCTGGAGCTCTTTTCGACCCAATATTATTGGATTGTAATTTAGCCGAAAATGTCGTCTGTGCTCCAGGTAGCGAAGTTCAAGTCACCTGTCCAGCTGGAGCTGGAATTGTGTTCCTTCCGGATCCATTGAGCTGTAGTCACTTCCAAGTTTGTTCTGAGGGAGTTTTCCTTGAAAGGAGATCATGCTTACCTGGAATGAGTTTTGATCCGGTATCCAATTCTTGTGCTGCATCAGGCACAGTCACCTGTACAGTTATGGACTTCTTGAAAGGATTTGCTTTGGACATTCCTCAGCCCCCAATTATCAGGTCTAAATTAAACCATATCAGACGTCCTTTACAAATGCCTATCTTCAATGATCGTTGGGGATATTTGTAAAAATTTTGTGTTATTGAGCATTTACTGAAATGTAGTTAAATAGAACTGAAGTCACGGCGCCAAAATAAAATTTATTTTAATTTTAATCAAATTAATAATTATTTAGTTTTTTACATAATCCAACATTATTTCTAACCTCAAAAACACTCTATTCGCAAATATTCCCTGCTCCAACGACAAAATCAGAAAATCAGAAAATCTCTTAAGACCATTTGTTTCAACGATAAGATAAAACAATAAAGATTCCATTGAGTTCTTTACAAAAATAATCAAAATTCGCAGAAACCACAATCAACTGATTTTCGCGTTTTTTTTTCAATGGGATTAAGTGGGATCTAATCAAACTTATAAAAGAAGAAATTTTAGCAAATTCGCAGCCAGTTCCTTTCAAAAATCTGGAATAATAGTCTCAAATAAATTGAGAAGTGATATTTTTACAAAATAATTTAAAAAAAGTTGTGAAAGTTATAAAGAATCAGTAAATTATTAAAGATGCAGTGGCTCATAGTCATTCTTTCCGTGTTGGTGGCTTCTGCCATCGGTCAAGATCCAGTGGTCAATCCATGTGAGGGAGTTGTTGGCCCTACTTGGGTTAAAGGACCAACCTGTCCTGAATATGTTTGGTGTTCAGCTGAGGGTGTTCCTCATCCCCTTAACTGCCCAGTTGGATTTTTCTTTGATATCGGTCCACCATCTGTTTGCACATCAGATGCAGCAGTTTGCGCCGTTTGTCCAGCTACCGGAATTCTTCAAGTACCTGCTCCAGGAACATGTGATTCCTTCTTCCAATGTGTTGAGGGTGATCAAAGCGAACTTAATGTTTGCGCTCCTCCAACCTTATTTGATAGCGCTGCTGGACAATGTAATCTCCCAGAATTAGTAGACTGCCCAGATGGCACAGGACCAGAAGGAGATTGTGCAGGAACCGTTGGAATTGTATGGGTGCCTGATTTCACAAGCTGTCTTCACTTCTTCACCTGTCACGATGGTGTATCTGTAGTGCGAACTCAGTGTCTACCCGACTTGTCTTTTGACGCGGATCTTTTAAGATGTGTTCCAACTGCCGATGCCGTTTGTGGAGTAGCACCACCACCAGTACTTATGGACTTCATTTTGTTGCAACGACCTGCTCCACAAGTCCCCATCAAAGTGCCTAGGAAAAATGCATTTTCGATGAACAATTTCGCAAGAATTTTCCCTAGTGGAAGTTTCAATGGAATTTTCTAGATGTTGAAATAATAGACTTTTTTGTCATATGAATGTAATAAAATGTATATAAAGGTTCCGTAGAGAAAAATATTCGAATAAAATGTGAAGGTATTGAATAATCTGTTTTTTAAATCCTCAAACCACTTCCTAGTCATTCGGATTTGATGTTTCCAAAAATAGCTACTAAAATCCGCAAGCAAAATGATGATTAAAAATGTTCTTATCAATTTCAATTTATTTTGTTTCTAATTTCACAATGAAAATTAAAATGTCTTTGAATTTGGAATCTTTGGAATGTTCGGAATTATTGTTCTTTTGATCCATCATAATCACAAGTCAGATAACAAAGTTATGATAGTAATATCATGACGTTGTATTTTGTTGTGGTTTTTTTAACATATTTTGTGTATGACTGATGAAAAAATGATTCATATTAATTTTCTATTAATAAATTAATAAATAATGATCTACACCAACTTTATAAATAAATGAAATATGTAATTATCTAGATTGATAGCAATAATAAATTTGCTGATAGACCTCGCGATCATTCAATCATTATCAATATATTAAATAATTGGCGTAATAGCTAATAATTTATAAGAACTTCTTTGATATTATTGAAGCGAAATACAATCTATTCCTACTCTTTGTCTGCGTGTCGAAAGTATAATAAAAGGTTGTTCTGATGAAATGTAAGGTAAAGACCTTCATTACCTCTCAACGAACCATCTAACCCATCTGACCACGATTAATCACAATAATTTAATTTAACGATCAATATTCCATCTTTCCAAACTAAACTACAAATTCAAAGTGATTCAAAATTTCTAAAGCTTCATTGTCAATAAAAATTTAATCATTGCAAGAACCCAAAACCAATTTAGTTTTTTTTGAATTTCTATTAAACATTTACGATATCAAATTATCACAAATGAGCTTCAGGAATATGACTGAAAGATGAAAATGAATTCATACAAAATATGCCGAAGTTGCAGACTCTATTTTGAAAAAACATCAGTCTTCGTATTAAAAGGTAAATTTTCTCTAAGACAAAAACTATTCTACAACAATGAGGTTATGACAAAAAATTTTATTGAACACATTTAGAAAAAATGAAAACTATTTTCAAATTATCCTCTTCTAAAATTACAAAAGATTTGGCGCTTCAATCAAATCGCTTTTTGAAAATATATTTTCTTATCAGTCCCAAAAAATCTATCAAGGTTGCTGAAAATAATTTTTTAAATCCATATCACGTTGTTCTGTTTTGAAATTATGATGAAAAACATTCTGAATCAATTATCCTTTTAAGTGAATAAATTGAAATTATGTGAAATCTATCACAACGGTCCCAACCATCAACGCCATAGAGAAAACATACCCGTATTAATAAATTAAGTGCCCATCTAATACCATCTTTACTAAAATAATCACAATAATCTCAATAATGTTAACGATCAATATTCCATCTTTCCAACTAAACTACAAATTCAAAGTGATCTTAAATTTCTAAAGCTTCTTGCAATAAAAATCTAATCATGCAAGAACAAAAAAAAACCAATTTAGTTTTAAAATTTCTATTAAATATTTCCAAAAGAACCACAAGTTCGAAAAATAACGATATCAATTTACAAATGAGCGTAATTTGTGGGGCAGCCTAATCAGCCTTCAGGAAGTGACTGAAAGATGAATGAATTCATACAAAATAGCTTGCAGACTCTATTTAAGCTTCATCAGCTGTATTAAAAGAAATGTAAAAATATTTTAATAGATCTTAACGATTGGCGAACGGTAGTTTTAGTGTTTGAATATAGTTTGATGGCTGGTGAGCAAAAGTCAATTATGAATTATTCTACAACAATGAGGTTTGGCACTGACAAAAAAATTATTGAACACATTTAGAGATAGTAAATTGAAAACTATCAAATTTAAGAATAATTCTACAAAACAAAACTAGAAAATTAAATTTTTTTAGAGTTCACCAATCAACCAATCACCCAAAAATTAATTTTGACTCATTCTAAAATTACAAAAGATTTGGCGCTTTCCATCAAATTCAAGAACATATCCATCAAATCGCTTTTTAATCAATATATTGCCTGATCTTGCAATTTCCAAAACATCTATTAATTCTTTTCATAATCATTAATGTGCATTTCATTGTCTGGCCACACTCCTCATTTTCAGATCGAAAAACATTTCAACCTGATCAAAATTGGATTCGAGCAATTTTTCATCAATTACTTCTTTTTAAGTGAATAATGTGAAATTATGTGAAATTATGTGAAATTCTGAATCAATATCCCGTTACCAGAATTGACTGGAGAGTTAGAATATATATTTGGAATGATTAATTGCTCCCATTTTTCTGGTACAGTAAGTAATCAGTTGTTTTGAGTTGTTTTGAGATGATTCTGAGATGTTTTGGAGAATGTTCTTAAATAGATGCTTGAGAAGATTTTTTTAGATTTTTCAAATTAATGGTTAAAGAAATTAGGAGAAATGTGTTAAAAATGTTAGAACGTTAAATTCTAAATGTTGAATTCGTCTTTTTTTCAATGAAATATTTTTTTGGTCGTTCGATTTTTTTTGTTCTAAAGTATCACTTTTAAAAAAGAATTGCAGACTAAAGTCATTTTTAAGAAATTCATTTATTTTTTATTTTTTGGTCTTCGGTAGAAATTTTTCAACAGTAAGTAACAATTTCAAATGCATCGTTAGTTCATCAAAACAAATAAATTTTAATTAAACTTCTGAATCCAATCAAAATATTTTCTCCCATAAGCCAAAGAATAACAATTAATTCAACAGCTCACCATAAAATCAGCTAACAATAAATTTGACAATGCTGTGACTCGAGAAACGTGCACAAGGGTGAACTGCATTTCTAATTTATTATGTCATTCTGCACGAGATTAGCATATTGAGTAGTTACTACAGCAAAAAGTGCACACTTGCATCGACTGAAATGTTTATGGTCTTTTCGGAATTGTAAAATAGTTGGCATTGTGAATGCCAAACCAATTCATTTTTCAACTGTTCAAATTTGCTGCAAACAATTGCTAGCAAAAAGTGTTGAACTTGATGTGAAACAATTTCAGCAAATTAAATGTAAATGCATCTTGTTACAAATTCAAGTTTATGAGATGCTTTGTTTTGTTGGTTTTTGTCGAGTTTGTGTTCTTGGCAAGTCATTTTTATGCTAATGTCGTGATTCTGCAGCTTCACAGTCAGTGTTATCACGCCTATTCCATCTCTCAGTCAGTTCAATTTGCTGGTGGAATATTAAAATACTGAGATATGTGATGAGGGAGGGAAACTGTGTTGTAGTTTTTTTATTGAATATATTCCCTAAAATGTCCTTCCCTGCCTTAAAAACCCCACAAATATCAAATTATCAACCATCAAGAGAAATGGTTAAACGAACACAATAGCAAGAACTGCAGAGCTACAACATTTACCCAAACTACCAATCAAGCAGTCAAATTATACAGGAAATAGATGTGGAGATTCTGTATGTAAGGCAACTGATCAGTGCTTTTATGCAAATAGTAGATCGTTATGCTAGGCACATTTTTATGGCGCTTTTAATTTTTGTAAATAGATGAGAGTTGTGAAGTGGTGATGGAAAACATTTAGATTATATTTATGTTTGAAAATGAATCTGATGTTCTTGAAGATTCTTAAGGTTTTGTGTAAACTACAAATCAAGTATAATCCAACTATCCTCCACTGAAAATATTATAAATTGTTTTTGATTATTAGCAAAATTTTATTCTAACCAGAATTTATCGAAAATGTTGGTTTTTTTTTTCACAGAACTAAAAATTGGTGTGAAAGTCATTAAAATATATATAAATGAAATCCCATTCTCCTGGCAATTGGAAAAATAAATTAATCAGTAATTTATACTATGGATTGTCTAGCTGAATGGCGACACTGAATCCACAGCTAAATTGCTCGAACAGATGAGAACATCAAGCAAAAAGAATCTTGCATAACTTAATTTTATAAGCATTCGGAATGAGTTTACTGAGTAACTGTCCAGCCTGTAAATTCTAAAAAGCCACCAGCAAAGCATTCAAAAGCAACAACAATCTACCAATAATGAATACAGCATCCAGAGCGAAGTGATGCAAATGTTTGATTAGGCTACGTGCGAGTGAATAAATCAATTCAATTACTGATTTTATGGCGATTGTTGCACCATTCCGAGTGCTTCAAACGAATTTCTTTTTATAAATTTCAATAGTTTCTGCAGTTGAGGTGATTGCATTGGCTGGTAAGTTTAAATGGCTTGAAGTGGCCTGCAGTGCTTTGAGATGATGGTTTAATTAGATACTTCACTGCATGCGATGAGTAGAGCCGATCTCGTACCTAATCTTTTGTGCATTAAATTGGTGCTCAGCATTTTGACGATTACTATCAATAAGCATTTTATTCGATTTGTATTGCATTTATTCTTTTGTTATTCGAGTTTTGTTAATGTTTCTCAATGGTTTGTTCGAGTGATTTCATTTTTAATCGATTTATTTTGTATAATTCTAGTTTATATACTATTGGAGTTTAATGAGACAAATGTCTGTTTTGATTGTCTTGTGGATACTAGACAAACCATTGTTAGTTTTTTGTTCTTTAATTTTTTATATTTTATAGGCTGAACTATATCTATCTTATAATTAATTTATATCTAAGGTTCTAAGTCTTATGAACAGTTTCAAAGTTCAAGGTCAAAATTAATTAATTGAAGCATCCGTTCTTAAAAAGGCAAAAAGCTCATTACAATTACAAATCAATTCAATGCCTAAAGGCGAGCCTAAAGGGCTTCATTTAATCCCCAGTTACTAAATTATAACTACTCAATACAACAATTTTCTAAACACATTAAGAAAGCAATTGCAATAGTAATTTATGACTTATTTAATCTCTTTCAAGTAGCATTAGAAATATAATGCTAAGGTGCATATCAGCATCATTTAATTTTCTCAAAGCTGCCAAAGCTGTTTGACCCAATTGCTGACTACCAACGACTGGTCTGCAATCAAATAAAACTAAAACTATTAAACCATGTTACAATTTAACAATTTAACTTTATTTCAGGGGCTAGGAAAGTGCTGTTTGCATGTGTTTTTATTGATAACTTTTTTTTAAATGATCGACTTTAGCTTGATGGAGTGGAAAACTCACCAAATACGCACGATCAACTCAGCTTAATCTTGTCAGTCAGTGTTAAAATCATAAATGAAAATTGTTGGTTGACCTACCAAACTTTGCAATTCAGCAGCTGTTGGGCAAAAAATGCCATAATAAAAATCCAAAGAAATAAGTAAGAAATAAACGAAACGAGGAAGAAAATGTAGAATATCAGAAAAGTTAAAAAAAGAAATATGTTACATAAAATTACACAAAAACAAAAATTGCTGAAGAAATTGCGTGTGACGTCACCTGAAGGTGCTAAAGCTATGCTCATTGATGCGTAAATTTTTTATGTCTGTAATATAATATTTTTATAATTACGGTTTTCCACATTTCTAGCTTCTTGTTGCCAGCAGTTTGCCATAGTTTTTCAGATCGACTATTATATTCATTATAAGAAATTCTTACTGTGAAAATTGGCCCACAAATATATTTCACCTAATTACGTTGAAGCGTGGTCGAGGGCTCTGCTGATACTTCAATGCTGTAATATTTTGATTATTAGGAATTTCCATCGTTATTTTGTTGCAGATGATGAGCTGATGATGCTTGAATTGGTCGTGAGTTTGCTGCTAGCAATTAAGCTGTAAAAAAAGTAAAAAGTGAATAATTTTGTAAAGCAGACAACTGTTGTTCTAGTAAGTTTTTTCGGGTTATTTTTTTAGTATTAGCAGGGGTGTAGAAGTAGTAAAATAACAAGGTAGGCGCTGATGAGTTTTTGCATGGTTTTTGCAAACAAATTTAAAAAGTTGCACTAACCCAAATTTTAACAAGGGGGTCGCGACTACCCGCGCCTACCCACTTCTACAACCCTGAGTATTAGGGAAATTAGGAAAATGTGAAATACGCACGAGTTTGTTTTTTATTGTTTCACAGTTTAATTGATTTTGTCAGCTGGGTTAAGTAGCTTACTTGGTCATTCTTCATGCATATTTAGGCAAATTTAAGAGTCGAATTTTCTCGTTGCGTAATTATTTATTGATGCTATTTTACAGGAAGTAATTATTTAAGCTGAAGAGATTCAGAACGAATGCAACAATCATGGGAAATTCAGTGTTTTGAACATTTTAAAATCGTCACTGGAAGAAATTGATTAGAAATTCCAAGTAAAATTTCCCGTGAATCAACAATAAATGACATGTTGACGTCATGATTCATAAAAAACTACGCACATACGCTTGAAAACTTACCATTTGTCAAACATTCAAACTTATCGACTCTCGCACAATAACAGAGATAAGGCTGTACATAAATAAAAACACAATACTAGCCAATATCAAAAAACTGTTAATAAAAATCAAAATTTAACCCAATTATAAAAAAACCGAACTTTATTCGCAAACCTCATCAATTTTGTCTTAAACAATTTATTTGTTCAAACATTTATACTTCATTCTTTACAGTAAATATATTTCCCGATATATTCTTAAGATAATCCATCAAACGTTTAACTCTGAAGATAAAATACCTTTCAGAAATAATCTTAATCGATGCCAATTTTATAATTTTTCTAACAAAACTGTTCTATCTGATTTCATAAATAAATTCTCAAGAAAGCATCACTGAAGCATGAAAGCAGAAGAAAGTGTAAATTATAATGGAAGCAGTAAATCCAAATAAATGCTGTAATAATCTGCAATAATGTTGAATAATTTGGAATTCGCTTAAAGTAATTTCAACAAAGAAAGTTCTAACAGTCCAAATCACCTTGAGCATTTAGTCTCAGAAATACTTTGAATGCATGCTGAGCATCGACCGTTAGAATATTTTCAAGATTTAATTAGCAAATATTTCAAAAGTTTCAAAATTCTCAATTTGGCTTCATAACTTTTAAAAAATCACTATTTCTTAGAGAAAATCAGCAATAGCCGAGCAATAACAAAATAATTGCAAGAACAGCAAAAATTGTTCAGAATGGAAAGAAAAGTTGAAGAATCTTAATTTTTTTGATAAGTTGAAGGCCATTCTTGAATACTCAATGAACTTGGTTTATCTGCTGATTCAAATTTATCTGGCTTAATTGAACTTTATTGCGGTTTAGATTACTCAAATTGTTAGTAATTGTTTTAATTGGATTATTGTATCGATGTTTATTGATTGAATAAATTAACACAAATTTATTTGCGAATTAATGATATTGTTTTATTTGCGGTGTAACTAAAAATGACTTTGAAGCAAAAGCTTTCATATTTCACAGTAACATAGTTTTACAGAATAAATATTTTCTAAATTTTTGCGAACATTGTTGACTGAATTTTAGTCGCTATTCGGTATATTAACAGAAGTTTGTGAAAATTAACACTAAAAGTATATGTTTAACATTTATTTGTTTCTAAAAAACTTTTAGATGCTATAATAGAGTATTGAAATCTAAATTTTGCTTGAATTTTTTAAGAAACAATCTTAAAGCAACGGAAATAATTCTTGAAACATAGAAATTCATTAACAAACTAAAATGTTCACAATATAAGCTTTACATTTAATATAAACCATAAAAGCTCATTATGAAAAGAATAATCTTTTACATGGAATTTTAATTTAAAAATCCTTTTTGTTAATATTTAATATTTACCAAGCTTTTTTTTAAAAAAAAGGAAACAAAACTGACAAACTTATCAAACGATTAAAAACATGAATACCGATGGGCTATCAATAATTTGATTCAAAAAAGCATAAAAAACACACATACAGAACTTGAAAAAACTCGTAGTTCTAATTTGGTGCCGAAATGATGGACTGAAGCTCGCGGTCCATCTCAATCCTTTTCCTATTCATGAGTTGTTTGGTGACCAACAACTCGAACATACGATCAATCATTACACTTTCAAAGTTATTGACGAAGCCAAATATGTACAGGTGAGCCTTGTTGGTTAGTAAAAATTTACCAATGGCTTTCGGACGACCCACAAAATGATCATCGTTCACTTCCATGTTACAGGAATGCATGGCTGTAGCCACTGAAAACCCCTCAAACATTTTTTTTGTTACTTGAATGGTAAGTTGACGTTCTGGAGCTATCTTGAGGCCGTCTAAGAGTGAACGAGGGTAAACACCACGTCCAAACTCTAAACGCTTCAGCTTTTTGCATTTTTTGATTAGAGAGTAAACATGCGAGTCATGAATAACAAAGTTGTTGATCGAGATGCGCTCTAAGTCTGGAAGACAAGTGGTGATTTGCGCCCAATCCTTTGTGCAGAGAAAGCATTCCTCAAAGTACAAGTCACGTAGCCTAATAAATTCTTTATTAGTTTTCAAATGAAAATGGCTTTTAAAGAAACTTACCTCTTGAAGCCAGATATGCGGTTATACTGCCCATATATCATCGACTCTAACTTCAATGAGCGTACCTATTAAAAACATTTCAACATTCAAACAAAGCAGTCCATTTAAATTAATTATAAAAATCCTCACATTCACCCAAGAGTCAGCAACAATCTTCAACAAAGACACATCGTTCTTGAAATTCACAAACTCTGCTACTCCAGTACTCGGCGTGTAATTGTAAAGAGCTGTCCAACTTCTCTGAGTAAGATGTGAAACCAACGAGTGCGAAGGAGTTACGGTTTGGTTCTTGTAAGTTACCGATGTGACCAACTCGTTGATTCCGTTGACCTTCAGGACTTTAACGGGAAAATCTCGAACGTAAAATGTTTCAATTGAGACTTCTTTTAAGCGCTGCAAATTAATATCCGGTTGAGCAAGAAGGCAGTTACTGAAGTCGTACAAAAAAGAGCTGGAAGAGAGGCAAATAGAATCTCAAACAGTTTAATAGATTTTCAATAAAAATATTGCATAAAAACTTATACTTACACAGTATACATATACTCAAGCTCAGTCTGACTTGCATAGAAATCCCAAAATTGTTTCTTGGCCAATGGAGTTAATCCCCATTCAAGTATTTTCACAAAAATAACCTTCAACTTAAAGAGTGCTGAAGTAAGAGAATCATGCATTAATGCTGAAAAACCATTTCCGGGAATACTCATTGTTAAGGTCTTCAGGGACTTGCGAGCACAGAGCCATTCGATGAAAAGTGGACCAAAGTCTTGTTGGTAGTGTATATCATCAATTTGAAGGTCCAAAGACGTGATGTCCGCACTGTTCAGGAAATTCGTTATCTTCCAGGAGCAGGATCGGCCTGAAAAAAAAGTGATTTGTATCAACTAGTTTATCAACTTTAAGTATTCTCACAATGCTGTTTGCTAATTATTCCGTTGATTAGTTATTGCGACATGAAATTAACATACTTTCATTTTTATGACAGCACAAAACGATCGAGTTAATACTTAATAATGTATTTAAAATTTATTTATTTCATGTTGCTTATCGTTTTAAATTTTAAATGTATCTCTAATTAAAAATTAAAAATAAACAAACAAATATATTTATCAATCTTACTTGTTACTATATAAATATTCATTTTGAAAATAATAAATTAGTAAAAATTTTACATTTAACTTGAGAGTATACTTCCACTAATTATTAAAAAATATAATGCACAGAGCAAATATTTTCTTGCGGTGGCTACTTCTTGCATCATCAGTTATACTTTTTTCGAATTATATTGAGGGTGGCTGGGTGATATTTATTCTAAATCTTCAACTACAGAAATATTAACATTTATTCAATTATCTGATGGTTAAAGGTGGAATTCAATATAGAAAAGGTTGTCTATTCACCGATAAATGAGATTTCTGCAATTGATTGGGGAACTATGAAGCTTACTAGAGTCAACAAAACTCACTACTTAGTCAAAGGAAATTATAGATTTTTGAGAGAAATGAACGATGACGTACAAGTAAACTATGATATTTGACTAGAATCATATAAGGCAAAATCCAGAGTTATTGAATTATTTCAGCTCGGTGTGACATTTTATCAGTTTCAAGGAGGACAATATAAGAAAATGCCATTTCGCATCCCAACTGTAAAATTCTGTGAAGCTTTGCAGACCGACCAATATATTGCTCCGGAAATGGTGAATTCAACGAATCTGCCCTCTGTAGAGAATTGCCCTTATCCTGCTGTTTGTATCTCAATCACTTTCTCAAAAACAATAATTATGTCATTGAACTATTTTCAGGGAAACTACATCTGCTTTGGATACTATCCTGGTACCTCTATAATTTTTAACCGACATCATTGATAACAATCTTTTATCTTCTTTAGACTACTCTAAAGTACCAGATTTTGTGAATGGAGAAATTCAGCATTACATGGTACAGCCCAAATAAATAAATATTTTTTTTTTAACTTTTAAATATTTGCTACCAGTTGCTGTTTACTGAGTGTTACTGATTTCCCAATTGTTAAGAGCAATATTAAATAAGATTTTAGATATTTGACTAAATTTTTAATTTGACGTGACAATATTATATCGTTTTATTCAACTAAACTCCTACAAGACTATTTTTTAAAATTTGTCAATTTATCTCACGAACGATAGAATAAACATGTTCGCTCTAGGTTTGAAAATATGCTCATATTTTCATTATTTCTTGTCAGATAAAAGATAAAAATAAAACTCACCACGAAGCTTCAACTTCTTCAAACTGGGTAGACGCACCTCATTGTAAAACGAGGCTTTAGGCTTATTCAGTGGTCCACTTGAAATTTCTAATTCTTTGACGTAGAATAAACAAGCTAAAACAGCTTTTAAGGCCCTTATTCCTACAATATGCTCAGAAATTCGCACTCGCTGCAATACCAAGCTTTTTTCGTTGTTTTTCTGCTCCGTCATGAAATCCTTTTGCGCAGCAAAGTTTTTCACTACAAAAATCATCTTGGACATCAATTTTGGTGACGTACGAAGAAACGCTAGGTTGGCTTTGCTTGTGGCCGCCATAGACTTTAAATCGATAATGTTCAGGCGATCCAAGATCATCATTTTCAGCTCTGGTGGTAAGCTATCCATTGTTGTGGTTGTACTAGATAATAATTTACATGTTAAGGCATGTGGAATTTCTGAATCAATAGAAATACTCACGAGGAACAATCGCTATCCAAAATGGAGGACTCTGGAGTAGTTGCGAGGCTCATTTTATCTGCTGTGATCTTTTGCAATATCATTTTTAAGTACTCAATGGTGACTTTTCGAGACATTACGCAAAGGGTGCTGAGACTCACTTTCTATAAGAATTTACAACACTTGCTTCGACACTTTTTTTTTGATTTTCTCAATTTTACAGGTTTTTGATACGGTAAAACACTAAAATATACACATTGAGGACGCACGAGCAACTGAAGCTGAAAAAGCTAGTGCAGATTTTGAACACGAAATTGGACAAAGGGCTGAAAAAATTTATTTTAATTGTTCAAGAACAATTCGTATTAAAGTTGATAATGTGTTTGTGGCCATATAATTTGTGATTAATGCAAGAAATTGATAATTTTACATAATAATCAATTTAGTAAATTATCATCCGAAAAAATATTAGAAAATATATGGTAAATAGTCTGTTAACAGAAAAATAAAATTTTTGAATTAAATTTATTAAAATTAATGATATGTTATTAATCTTTAAGTTATCTTCAAAAAAAAAACGCTAATAAAATTTTTTTAAATATTCTACAACAGTTCTAGAAAATCGAGCCCCCAAAAATTATACAATTTGTTACAAAAACAATGCAGCAAAGAAAAACATTGAAAAATAGAATTAATTTTGCCTCGCACTGTACAATGAAAAGAAAACATTGGGCATTCAGCAGAAACATTGAAAAGAATTGAAAACGTTTGAGCAGGTTGATTGTTGAAAAGTTTCAATCTTCAATATTAGTTTTAAATTGTGAGTAAACAGAACTGTATCGAATTTTATTGAAATTAAATTTGGGATTTTAAGATTGCATGGAAAATACTGATGAAATCAGTCAAAGAACTGCGATTGCAAAGCTTTGCTGGAAAAATGCGCAAATAATAATTAAATGTTTATTACAAAACTATTTTCCATAGAGCTGGTATTTCATAGTCCAAAGTCATTAAAAACCATTTAAATCGCTCTTTCATATACCGTACAATCAATGTTTCACAACTTCCTTAGAAACACATTTTCTTTTCAACGACTTTCTGAAGTTGTTTTTCGATTCAAAATAATTTTCGCAATGATTCGGAGATTTTCTTTAGCCACCTTGCTGACAGATTTTTCAAAGAAAAAAGTCATCGAACGTTAATAGATTTTATTGCACGTTTTTTTTATTTAGGCTCTGCTTGGATGTTAGAGTCAATTATGGATTAAGTAATATACATCTGATTTTTTAAGTTGATCCATAAATGAGCTAAAATGCATGTAAAAACCTTTAAATAAGCACAACTGCGCTAAATCCACATTAAACATTTCTCTGTTAATATAATAACAAGTAATTATCGAAGCAAATACCTCAATTTCCAACATAATGTTGATTAATACTTGTTTAATTGATTGTACATGTGCAACTAATATAGAAATGTGTGTAATAAAATATGAATTCATTAGTATAAACAATCATACTTAAAGCCACACCAGTTAATTATAATAAAATATTAATTTATTGGTAACACTTGCAATACATTTCAAAAATTTTGATTAAAATACCAATTTTCATCCAATTAAAAACATGATCATTTTTTTGACACACAATGCCGATGATTTTTCATATTGTTTAATGAAGTTTAATGACGCGAGTAGAAAAAATGGATATAAACCATAAATCTCTCCACCCACAAAATACACAAAATTGCTCGCAAATTGCATATCAGCGCGTAAAAAAACATTGAAAAGCATATAAATAACATCAAAATTGCAAAAGGCTGACACAGAAATTTCAAAAAAGCCGCAAATTTGCTCGCTTAATCAATCTGGGTGGTGATTTTGTTGACTTTTTTGATTTTGTGGTTTCCAATCGATGACTCTGTTGATTTTTGGTTATATTGAGGTTTGCTCTAGTTTATTCTGGAATTCCACTGAAAATGTATAAAATCGATAATGTTAAATGTATTCAAAATTGTTTTTCTGAAAAATTTTGGCTGATTATAAGAAAACATAGAATCATCCAACTTTAACAACATTCTATTCACAAATTTGTTTCCTGTCTGTTAACTTCAAAATGACACATTAAAATACTTGAACGTTTTGAACTTTCCTTTTTTGAATACACGTGCTTAATATAAAATAGGAATGCTATTCATCTAGACTCATATACCTTCAAAAAGAGAATTTATCAAGAATACCTTATTTTCATCCCGCAAGTAAATTAAATTTTCCTATGTTAAGTATGTTGTTTGCAGCCGCAGAGCAAATATTTGACACACAAAAACAAATTGGTAAAAATGGAATTTGCTTGTTCATCCAAAAATCATTAAATAATTTACAAAACGTGTGCTTTTTGAAAAACATTAAAAAGGGAAAAAAATAAATGGAGTGGAAATAATATTGGAATGAATATTTAAAATTATGCAAGGGGTGGTTCATAATCGACAAGTAAAGCTTAAAATAAAATTTTCAAACTTTTAAAAGCTCACCTCGAGATTAATAAAGATTTACAAATGTGATGAATGAAATTTCAGAAAAAAACCATAACCTAAAAAATATATTTCTCTCAGTTCATGGAGAACAGCCCCAAAATATGAATAACATGGAAAAAATACGTATTCACGAAAAATTCCATTTCAAGCTTTTAGTAAGATTTTTTTTCGCTTAATTCAAATATTTATGAGGTTGATGAGGTAATTTTGGTGAAAATTTTAATAAATTTTTTGCATTTTTATTTTGGGCATTTCTGATATTGTGAAAATCATCAACTCCGGAAAAAGCGAATTAAAACATAAATTCTGTTCATCCCACTCCAAATTTGTGTCAATAAAAATAAAGGATAAAAGCACACAGCAATCTGTTTACTGGTTTAATTGTTGGACTATTGCAACCACTTCCAAGCTTTTCACCTACATCGTAATCCACATGTATTCATTTCACAAAATTAAATATTTACTCAACTCATTTTGTTTATTTGTTTCTGCTTTTTATTTGTTTATTTTATTTCACTTGCTAGAATTGCAATTTTTTGTTTTTGTTGTTTTTGAAGCTTGTATCTTGGCTTATTGGATGATTCTTCAAGTGTTTGCCGCACTTTGCATCACTTGGATGCTAATAACGTCCGAGATGTTTGGATAGAAGGAAGTGCACTCAATTGTACTGGTTTTTTGCTAAGATTTTCCTTGTTTTGCAATTTATTTTATGGGACTTTGATGCTAATCAGTTGGTTTTATGCGGTGGCAAAGATGCTGAAGCAGCAATTATATGCATAGAAAGTAGTTAGATTGGTTGTTAGCTTAAATAACACTTTGCTGGAGTCTATTCAAATTACCTGCAAGTTTGTTTAGTTAAATTGTATGAATCCCTACCATTCACAATTAAAATCAAATCTTTTTATTTAAAGTAAAACAATTTTTGGTGAATTTTAGGCATTAAATATTTTAATTTTTTTAAATGGAAAAATTTAAGGTGATTAAGTTTAAAAAGTCAAGGTAACGAATAATTTTACAAATTCAATTCACATAAAATGCTAAATAAATAATCAAAGATAGAATCTTTCAAAAAACTTTTATAGTACAATATGATTCAAAACGACGATTTGCGTCATTGGAATATAAATTTGTATTCTTTCCTGTAAAACAACTTCAAAAAAAGTTTTTAATGCTTTTTATTGAAGCTGGTTCATTTTAAAAATTATCAGAAATATCAATATCAATCCATTCACAATAAAACCACAAGCACATATAAATATTTGTTAAAAACTGGAAAACACATAACAGTATAACACTGATCATAATTTTGCATGGATTATTTCTTGTTGCTGGAAGTTCTCCCACTTATTGCACATTTAACAAATAGCTGAGTTGTTGTTTTTGCATTTCAAATGACCGTAACTATTTTTGAGCAATATTGGTATTATTGAAATATATTAATACTGCCACATATAAGCGGTTCTTATTACCGCGATGCATGATTAGGTTCAGGGACTTAGGAATTTTTCAAATGGTGCATTAAATTGAATGTAATGTAAAATTTCTTTAAATAAGTATGAGTGAGTAAGGAATTCTAAAGCTCTTGAGAAGAGAATATGATAATCCTTAATAAACTATTTCTAGATTATGTCAATAAAAATTCATCAACTTATGTACCCCTGACTACAGTGCTCGACGCATTAGTTTCCACAATTAAAGACTTGAAGATAGAATACGCATTTTATCACCGCTTAAACCACCTGATGTAATTACTCAGTTGCATAATTATTTACAAAATTTCCCCTCTCGACTCGCATCACCTTTAATCGTTAACATTTTTGAGGCTTCTGATTTGACAAGGGATGGACATTTAATAGCATTTTAAGATTATGACTACTATATTTACTTTTAATAAATTGAAGAACTGAAACAAAGGAACTAACCGTCTACATTCGACAACATCAATTCGACAAGAAACTTCTGGAATACAGAAACGATTTGAGACTCGATTGTCCACTTCTTATGTCCAGTTATCTCTTATGCAGTTGATTAGCAGAGCCATTTAATGTGTATTATGTGTTATTGGTTGTGCACATACTTGCAACTGTTATATGATTACCAACTTTACAGCCCATACTATTTTTCAAATGCACTTTTTACGCGAAAGCCTGCAAACATAGCTGAAGAAACTGCAAATCTTTTCGACAAGTTTTCAACAATTTTCAGTCGATCGAGCACTTTCTAACTGTACATAAGCTGAACCGACGAGTGGCGAGAAAAATAGTGAAAATTTATTATTTTATTAGTTTGTTCGCAGAGGAAAGTGAAATTTGTGGATAAAAGTTATATAAGATGGAGTTTGAGGACAATTGAGGAAGTTTAGTGGCTACTTTGAGCTTTTGAATTGGAAATGTTGATGTTTTCTTGGTCCTTAAAAGTTGCAGAGGAGATATATTTAACTTCCTAAAAAAAAAACACGATAGAAAATAGACTGAAAAAATCTCTAATTGAAAAATGTCTTATGAAAAGTTGAAAAATGAATAAAATAAATTTTTACCTCCACAAAAAAAAATGTTCATTGGTTAAAAAACGAAAAATTTATTAATAAATCCCGTATAAATGCTAAAATGACTGACAATAATTGAAATGAAGTTCATAAAACATAAATTTTGCGACAAATTTTAAATCTTTTTCCATAAAGTGCTCATTAAAAACTAAATTTATAATAAGTTACATTTTTGAACAAACTGCAAACGTAAAACTTTTGACCCTAGTGAAACCTTAAACTCATTAAATATAAAAAAACTCAACAAATTGGCAGTAAAAGGTCGCTACTTCCAAACAGCTCATGAATAATCAATTTATGTTTGAAAAAACTGAAGATATATCGTAAAACTCACGCCCATGAACTCAACGGCAGCTTTATAGCAATGTTCTCTTAGTTTGCAACAGTACTTAAAATATTTTAAATATTTACATACAATAGAAAATTGGAAAATTGAAAGTTGCTGAATTATGAAATGCCTTGAACTTTATGCAATCTTCTTCTTATCTCATAATTTTCTTGGGAGACTTACAAGCTTTTCAATGAAGTTAAATATTCGCAGCTAAAATTAGATTTATCCGAACACAAAGCAAGCTACCAGAGATTTCAGTATGAAGCAAATTTACAGAAAAGCTCTGATTTATGGAGCACTTGAGTTTGATTTATAAAAATTCTGCTCATGTCTGCAAATCTTGCCATCTTGACTCTCAATGAGTTTAGGAGCTCATTTTTATATTTAACGACATTACAATTTCCTTATTCATTTCTATCTAATTCTTTAATACAAAAAACAAACAATATAAGACGAAAATAAGGAAACCCATCGTCATCTTTGTAATTTCCGCATCCTGCTATTTGTAGGATTTTAAACGATTTACTCGAAGAATTAACGTTCAGCTTACTTTTAATCATATTTATTTTTATGAGATTTTAACGAGATTTTATCGATTTTTAAATTACCCAGAATTTCTTTGGTTTTACCTAAAGTAATTTGAAAGTTATTGAGAAATGAAACTATAACCATGATATATTGACATAAGAGACCTTCGTTGTTATGAGTAAATTACTTAACCAAACTTCCCACAAACTCAATCACTTAAAATAACACTAGACTGTAAGGACTTTCCAACTTTGAACAAACGAGTGGACTTTTGGACTTTATTTACCTTTCCAATTGGAAACCGGACGCAATAGTGAATGTGAATTTCTCTCCGCAGATTTTTCCAGCCAGCAACAATTCAGCCAATAAAATAAACTGAACTGCTCATTTAAAATATAATCGAGTGCAGTAGTAAACCAACAAACAAGCAAATAATTAGCAAAATATTTAAAATATTGGAAAAATAAAAAAATCATTGGCAGCAACTAACAGTGCCATACGTGTGTTAACCGTGCTCTAATGAAAAGCTAAAAATGCTCAAAAAATTAGTGAAAAGTAGTTTTAAATAAAGTTTGTTAAAACTGCACCATCATGATGAAGCTGGCGAGTTATTTTCTGGTTTTTTGCGTAGGCTTGCAATTACTTTCTAACGTGCTGTCCCAAACAATACAGTCCACAAACTCGTCAGAGACTGGTTTAGGGGAGCAAATCAATAGTACACAAAGTACCATAATTGACCACACAGTGAAATTATCAAGCAATGTGGATGAAAAACCTGTTGGCAAAAATGGAAAACCTTTAGGAAAAAGCAATAAGTTTCTTAGTGAAAATATTGATAAAGTCGATAAAAACGAAAAAATGGACAAACCAGAAAAATTCGATAAAGTGCTCGACAAATCAGAAAAAGTGCAGGAAAATATGAAAAGTGAAACTGATGCTAACCATAAAGAGATTCAAGACAGTGGAGCACATGATGTAAAAACTGGTTTGCACAGTTCGCTTTTTGAGAGCGAGCATGAAACTCTGCTGATTGAAGTGCCTAACGATTCAGCGGAAGTGAGTGATGAATTGAAAGATGTGTCAAAAAATCGGTTCCATCTGAATCCCTCCAAGTTTGAGGAGTTTGTGTTGCCAGACATGGAGTCTTTTACTAACAATGGAAAAGTTGAAGAAATTTCTGATAGAAAGAACATTTATAAAGTGCCTAAACTATTGAAGACTAAAAAACCTGTGGGAAAAAGCTCCAAGAATATTGAGGTTATTCCAAAAGAATCGAGATTACATAATCATGAGCAAATTGATAGTCATTCAGGAGCCAACAGAACATACGCTTATAAATACTTCAGCAACTTTCAACTCTTTACCAATATGTACGATCACAATTTCTGGAGTGTTGACGATTTACCTGAAACCATCTCGCATTCTTGCTCTAGCGACCTTAAAATCTATCTACATGATCTTAGAGCTTCCAAGTCATGGGCTTTAAAAGTCAGTGATTCTTCTGGAAGATATGGTGGACAATACTTTTTTGGCAATGATTTTTGGATGGGCTCGATGCAATTTTGCGGCGAAGTGAATCGAGAAACTGAAATTCAAAAGACAAAATTCAAACTGGAAAGACCAATAATGCAGTTTTTTGTAGCTAGAATTTTGGTCAAATTGGATCCCATTTTTCCAAAGGTGAGCTTTTTTGCGTTTTAAAAATATTCATAAGATAATCTTTTTTCTTCGATATTTCTTTGCATTAAATAAAGTTTAATGAAAAAATTGCTTGGATAATATTATTTATTCATGATCGTTATATCAAAACTTTAAAAACAAATGCATTAATAAATCAACCAAAACAAACCAAACATAAATAACAGAAAAATTAAAAAATTCAGAGTTTAATGGAAACCCAACAAATCCTTGGACAAAAAAATTGTCAGCGACAAACATTATGACTTTTTAATCCGTTGCATAACCATTTTCCATTTTACCATTTTACCATTTTTCCACTTTTATTTTCATCTGGAAATGTTGCTTTGCATTTTTATTTGCAGTTTTTCTCGTTCGTTGCATTTTGTGCTAGCAAAACACTTTATACCATTTTTATTTTTATTTTCGCTGCGGCGCTGAAGCATTTCCATATAAGACAACCTTAGTTGCTTTAATAATGCTTTGAAAGCATGTATGTGGTTCAATCAACTGCCTGGCTGCTTGCCGACATTGCCATGGTTTTATGCAGCACTAGGTTATTTGTTGCATGAGCTTTTATGATTGTGTGATTGCATATGATTGTGAGTGAGTACTGAGTAGACTGTATAATTTGATTTATTGAATATGCAACTGGTTTTTTAAAGATTTCATGTTAGAGCAGTTTGTCAAGAGTACTTTGAAACTTGTTGATAACACTTGAGAAAACTTTTCTGTTTATTTTTATTTATATATTTTTTAATTATGAACTTTGATAATAATTTGACTTAACAGTTTGAAATAAATACTTGATAAGATTTGGAAAGCAAAATGAGTAGAGCTTATAAATTTGACGTGATCACAAAATTTCCAGTTTCAAATACCGAAAGCTGTAATTTTTTTTTGAATTCAATTTTAAAACTCTACTCGAATTATAAATCAAACTGATCTCAATTCTAATATTAGTTAGTAATAAATTTTTTTTAAGTCTGCCAATCTTAATATCGTTTGGCAAAAATAATGTAAAGTGCAAAATTTCCTAGAAAACCTGTTTAAAGAATTTTAAAATTAAAAAACTGCAGAACTGAAAGTGGCTCACATAAAGTGAATAAACATAATTTATATTACGCAATGTTGCATTTTAGTTCTCCATTAAGTATTGCACGCAAAGAATTCGAATGGTTTCTGTTAAATATTGAATATTTAATCGAATCAAAACACAAATTCAATCAATTCTCATCTGAATGCCCTCTTTGCAAATTCTACTAACAATTTGAATATTTTTCAGTAAAAAATGTTGAGATTTTAAATGACTTAAAACTTTTTCCATTACCCCATTCTATGCTAATGTCGTTGAATTGAAAGCTCTTCGCTATTTTGCTGATTCTTTGAGTTTCCACACTTAATTGATTTAATAGTTTTTTAATGAAAATTAATTGGACTCTGTTGCATTTACGCTTACAGCAAAAGTGGTGAAATATAGTGGAAATGCATTTTCAAGCATTTTTGAGTTATTGTTCAGGCTATGAACTAAAAATTTTATAGAGCGATGCATCAACTTGGGTTTTGTGGAATTCATTTGAATATTTTAATGGGACTTTCGATGATAAATTGTGTGACCAAATATATAAATTTTGATTTATTTAGGTTCGCTTTGGATCACTGATTAAAGAGTATTTCAATTTTTCTTGGCTGCTATTAAATGCTTTATTATATTGAAATCACAAGTTTTAATGCTCATTCCATTAAAAAACATTAAGGATTTTGTTTGATTTCTTTGAGGAATTTACAAATTAAAGCAGACAAGACATGAAAATTACTAAGTAAATAAAATTCGAAGGATCAAATATTAAAATTATATTCGAAACATAAAATATTCTCTAATACCGTAATTATCAACAAAATATCCATTACATCTCATCATAAATAATAAACAGAGGCTAAACCTTTTTTGTTACAAAAAATTCCAATAAACCTCATTTCACTCTAAAATACTCCATGGAAACAAAAAAAGTATTGATGTCTTTATACCAATAATCTTATCATCGTCATTAGATTTTGCTGTTCCTCCGCAATGTTCCTCTCAATTTCACGAAATAAATGACTGCGAAATGCTAAATTTCCAAATGATAAATCTTCCGTTAAGCCTCTCACACAGTAATTCAGTATTACAGAAATTGGATTATTTACACAACATTACAATTCAATTAGCATCAAATAAAATGTTATCAAATATTCAGATGGAAAAAGTCCCAAAGATCCTTGACATTCGAAAGCTTGCTAAGTATGCATGCAAAAACGACAACACAAGTGATTGAGTGGTTATGGAGAGTTTATGGTGGCGAGACAGAAATTTGAATGTTTATAAGAATGAATTTTCGATATATTTTTTCAAATCTTTAAGATGAGTAGGTTTGAAGGACGATTTTTGGAATTCATAGTTGAGGATATCAATTATGGAAAATAAGATGATAAAATGCTTAATTGAAGAAACTGTCTGGACTTTTCTAATAAAACCTAATTGAAATTTCTAAGCCCATTATCTCTTCTACAAGAAAATACAAACAACAAACAATTTATTTTCCTGCTGACCAATGTCCTAATCAATTTTCACCAAACAATTTTTTTCAGTTAGCCTAAACTACTTTTTTTTCATGTATGGGATCGAAGTAATGAAGTAAGTGAAGTTAGCGGATAACTAAAAACCGAGTAACTTCATTGCTTATATGCGCTCTGAGGGTCGGCTAATATAGTGTCTATGATTAGATCGTGGATTTTTAAGCACAAGTGATTAAAGTTTAATATCTCAAGTAAAATGCTCTGGCTACTATGATTTTATGTAAGAATCTTGATAACAAGACTATTTCACGATGACTGATGTGCGGAAAGTTGACAAAAGATGTCTATAAATAGTTGTATTAAAGATTGAACCAAAGTGTCTCGAATTAGATCAAAACTGTTATGTAAATAAAATTCGAAGGATCAAATATTAAAATGATATTCGAAACATAAAATAACAGGAAATATGTATTTTTAGACGGAGTGTTTCGATTTAAAAATAGACACTCAAATTATACCACTTTAGCGTTGCCTAATTCAAATTCTGTTGAAACAGAAGTTCAATTGGACTCTTCATCTTTGATATTTCACCATAAAAGAAAATCCACATGCAACTTTTTTGAACAAAATAATGATTTTAAAAAAGGACTATTTTTTATATGGAGCAATCTTTTTTTCGAGGAAAATTATATTATTTTGATATTTACCCCGGTGAAGTTTAGCAAAACCCGTTTGTCAGTTTGACATTTCTAATTTGAAAAGACCGAAAAATTTTGAAAATGCGAATGGATTTTTCTAGTAAAACATGTATTTCAGTTTTCCTTTTTCAATTCGAAGAATTAGAAGAAAAGTTTGATGATAACTAAAACCGAGTAATTGCTTATATGCGCTCTGAGGGTGAATAATAAAAGTCTATGAAAATTAATCGTTTTTTAAGCACAAGTGATTAAAGTTTAATATCTCAAGTAAAATGCTCTGGCTACTATGATTTTATGTAAGAATCTTGATAACAAGACTATTTCACGATGACTGATGTGCGGAAAGTTGACAAAAGATGTCTATAAATAGTTGTATTAAAGATTGAACCAAAGTGTCTCGAATTAGATCAAAACTGTTATTCTCTAATAATTATCAACAAAATATCCATTACATCTCATCATAAATAATAAACCTTTTTTGTTACAAAAAATTCCAATAAACCTTTCACTCTAAAATACTCCATGGAAACAAAAAAAGTATTGATGTCTACCAATAATCTTATCATCGTCATTAGATTTTGCTGTTCCTTCGCAATGTTCCTCTCAATTTCACGAAATAAATGACTTAAATGCTAAATTTCCAAATGATAAATCTTCCGTTAAGCCGTAATTCAGTATTACAGAAATTGGATTATTTACACAACATTAAAATTCAATTAGCATCAAATAAAATGTTATCAAATATTCAGATGGAAAAAATCCCAAAGATCCTTGACATTCGAAAGCTTTTCTTGCTCAGTATGCATGCAAAAACGACAACAAAAGTGATTGAGTGGTTATGGAGAGTTTATGGTGGCGAGACAGAAATTTGAATGTTTATAAGAATGAGATGGTTTATAAGATGAGTAGGTTTGAAGGACGATTTTTGGAATTCATAGTTGAGGATATCATTTATGGTAAATAAGATGATAAAATGCTTAATTGAAGAAACTGTCTGGACTTTTATAATAAAACCTAATTGAAATTTCTAAGCTCATTATCTCTTCTACAAGAAAATACAAACAACAAACAATTTATTTTCCTGCTGACCAATGTCCTAATCAATTTTCACCAAACAATTTTTTCTCTTCTTTTTAGCCTAAACTACTACAAGTCGGCCAATGTTTGCCAAAATCATGTATGGCTGATGAAGTGATAAAGATACTCAAAGCAGACCCGGCGGCTGTGATTTTGCAGCTAGCACAAGTGGACAAACTTTTCTATTTGGATGGAGCAGAGGCTCAAGGCCAACAAGCTGATGCCATGGAGAAAGTAAATGAGCTGAATATTGTGGATAGCAGGAAGGTTCCTGGAGATTATGATATTTTGATGGATCGGAAGTTTTATATTTTTGGGTACGTTATGTTTTATGTATTATTTAGGGATTTTATTTAGTGTGAAAATGGGGACAGGAACTTTATATTCATGTTACAAGAAAAATGATGGGTAGATAACATGTTTCATAATTCGTATCATATTTGCACCAGTTTCTATGGAAAATCATCAATTATCTCTTTAAAGCCCAACAGTAATAATGTTTGATTAAACAGACTAATCAATTAAAATGAATGGATCATTCCTTCTAGTCCATGTACTTTTTTTCAGAAAATTGAATTAGACGAAACATTTTGATGATAAAATCTGTGTAATTGTGTATAAATGAATAAAAAAGCCACAAACAATTTTTTTCCGGCCTCCAAGCTGTAATTCCAGTAATTCTGAGTAACTCAGACATAAATATACGTTACTAGAGCATAATGCCATATAAATGCGAACAATAAGAATAAGAGCTTAACGCCGTATTTATGTATCGCAGTAGATTTTTGAAGCTTGTTGTGGCGTAATCACACAAAGCAGATAAATCACTGTCATATTTTTCCATTTCATATTTTTGTGTCATAGAAAAAAGCTTCAACTTTTACAGCTTCTGTGTAATTTTTTTGGTCGTGAAATATATTTAATTTCATTTGTGCAATAAAATCCGGGTTTTATGACAGACATGTCACAACTCTCGGGAAAATTAAATGTATGCAGTGGGAACAATTGCTTTTAATAAAAGTGATGTGGGATACATGAGAATGTTTGGATGTAAAAACGAATATAAAATCTATATCTGCGAAATGGATTCGTTTTTAATGAAGACAATTTGGCTAATTGAATCATATGAGGCTTAGAGTACTTTGGGAGGTTTATGAGATTAATATTTTTTTGTTGAAAAGAGCACTTGTTCATTAATCAAGAGATTTTGATGTTATCATAAAATTCCAAAGAAACTTAAAGATTTTTAGATGATTATGATCCAAAAAGTTTTACCAATATTGTAATTGAATTATGTTAGTTGAATATTTAATGCTTATTAAATTAAAAATCTTTTTCAAAACCAAGACTAAGTTCTTAAACCCTATCTCATTTGCTACTTGATATAATAAGATAATACCCTACTCTAAGAGCTTTCCTCACAATATTCGCAGCCAAGATATCTAAAACATCCCAAAAACTTCATAAAAAATACATAACTCAACGATTCTTTGTCTTTGCCTCCCTAATTTTCCACAGAGGATATCCTAATCTCACATTTTGTAATTTTGATCATGATATATCCGCTAAATTCTCCTTATTCTACAATTGATTAACACAAAAGAATGAAATTCAACGGAAATTATTATTTCAAGCTTTTCTTCCATTTTTGCTTCGCTTTGCAAGTTTTGCAAGGGAATTTCCTTATAGAAAGTATACTCAGTAGAAGAAGCCGGAAAATCGGAGAATTCTAAAAACTCGAAATGTTGGGAAAACTCAGAAATGTACAGAAGGATATAAATATAATTTTCAAAGCAAACTCAGAAGTCCAAAAATTACCAGATTCAGAGAAATGAAGCAATGAAGCGATGAATCCTTTTTTGTACCATTGTTCTATTTGTTCTTGCTGTTATGTGTGCTTTATGCTTTCTATGTGAGCTTTGTGAACTGTGAAGCTATAAATAAGAAAGAAGGATAAGTATCACAATATTCCAATAGCACAATACCTCACAATACTCTTAGACGTACAATAAATTGATGAGAGCTACAAATAAATGCGTTGGCTTTTGATTTTTTTTTCTTTTCCGTTATTGGGGTTGTAAATCGAGTTAGAAATCAAATCAAATACTTGATATACTCAAAAAATCTTGAAATTCTGGAATCTTCAAAAAACCAAGAAATTCGAGGAAGTTGCTGTTTGCTTTAAGGATTTTCATTTTTATTTGATCGGTATTTTATTTTTGTGTCTGAAGTGCCACTTATGGAAAATCTTTTTGAGACAACGAATAAAAATCCTCTTACGCTTTAAAGGATACCAAGTCAACGGAATTTTGGAAGGTTTTTGAGTTTTATGGTTGAGTTAAGAAACAGGAGTTTTGCAGGGGATTTGTTGTATAACTCACAAATTTAATAAGTCAACCCCATTAAAAATTATATTTTAATTACAGTTCCGTCTTGCTTTTCGTAATTGTACTGGTCACAGTTGCTTCTTTCTACGAAGCATCCCTGCAGCGAAAAGGCTACTCGTTCGAAGGCAGAAAAATGAAGCAAAACGTGCACACAATTTCCAACAGCAAAAAATCCAACAACAATAGCCCAGACAAATACGAGATGAACCAAATGAGCCAAATGAACCATGTGGACAACAACAATGGTACCGAGCAAGAAGGTGGAGACAAGAAACTGGAGCAAAAGGACGAAAAAGATTTGAGTATGGAAACATTTTTGGTAGTTGGGGAATTAAATAAACCATTGATTTTTGATACCTTCCATTCTCAGGTTTTCTTTCGAAAATTGTGTTGTGCTTTGCATATGGGTCCAATTCAAGAGTTCTATTGAGCGTGGAAAAGGCAAACGAGGTAAATACCGTATATAAATTGGGCAATAAAGACTTGATTACCATTTTACTAGCAAAATTTTTCGGATTGATTGACGGAACTATTAATTAAAATCCTCACAAATCTTTATATCGGTGACGGGTATCATTTCAATTAGGCTTAGCGCTTGATTTATATTTATTTCTGTTCAGAATCATTCTCCAAAGTTTTAGCGATGCATAATGCAACAAACCATACTGTCCCATAAATCACCAGCACGCAGCCAACAAAACTAATTGAGAAGATTAGGAGCGCAAAAGAAACATTTTGCTCATTGCTGTGCTCACTGTACTCGCTTTAATCAAAGTTTCGAGCATCTCCAAGGATCTGGCAGAAATAATGAGAAAGGATAGACAATCTAATTTATAGCGCGCTATTTATGGCAGTCTTGTCTCCCAAGAGGACATTGTGTTGCGGTTTCGTTTAATTGGATTGGTTGGACGCCATGCGGTTTTGTTGCATAAGCTTGGGGTTTTTGGCAGAGAAGAGTGATTGTTTAAGTGGTTTAATTGTTAGTGAGGCCTTTTAACGGTTGTAATGGTAATGTGTAACAATGATTAAATTTGTGAGGATATCCGGGATATTTTAGTTAATCTAGATTTATGTGTTCTAATAAATCTTCTTCATTAAAGCTTCAAGCACAAGCTTCACACAAAATTGCTTGTAAAACAAACTAATATATAATTACAGGACGCCGTAACTTGCATCCATGGACTACGTCTAGTCTCTCTCCTTTGGACTGTGATGGTTCATACATATTTGCAAATGTTTGCCGTCGGAGAGAATCGAGTAGTTAATTGCTTTTCATTTGTATAACTTGACATTTAATTGACCATTTCTTTTCAGTTCTTCCGACTAATCACAGAACGAAGTTTCGGATATCAACTAGTCGGCAACGCTACATTTTCAGTCGATACATTCTTTTTTATCAGCGGTCTGCTGATTGTGCTTCTTTTTATGAGAACTGAGAAAAAGAAGAAATTGAACAATGAAGGGAAAACCCATGTGCCATCGTCTAATGGAGTATTTTTGTTCTCCAGCTTTAGGAAGTCGTTCTTCTTTGTTTTTTATAGATTCTTGAGGTTAACACCCGCATATTTTTTTATTGTGGTATTTACTGAGCTTTCAATGAAGTAAGTATTATTTTATGATAAATCTGATATGTTCGTCGTAATATTAAACAACTATTTTAGGGTTACATATGATCGCTCAGTATTTACCCCTGGATTAACAGATCACATCAACTGCAATCAATACTGGTGGAGAAACATTCTGTACATCAACAATTGGTACCCTTTTAGTCAAATGTGCATGATTTGGTCGTGGTACCTTGCCAATGATATGCAGCTTTACGTGATTGCCATAATTTTACTAATTTTATCTACTAGGTTTGTTGTCCTACCTTCCTAATTATATTTTCACTATAAAAATATTTTCAATCATAGATTCTTCAAATTTTCTGCCATAACGTTATGTTTGGTTCTACTAGGCTCGTGGACTTTCGCCATATTCGTCTCGATTCACTTTAGTTACATCCATAAAGTGTCAGATCCATTTGAATCGTTTGATATATTGTATGATAAGCCCTGGCAACGTATTGGTCCTTATATAATGGGTACGTAGTTTATAATTACAAAATTGACCATCAACAACTGAAACAAAATTTATTTCCACAATTCACCAGGAATGTTTGCTGGTTACATTTTACATCGAGTCAAAAAGCCGCCTCGAGTGCCCTTCATAGTTAATCTGTTGCTGTGGCTTTTGTCGCTGTTCATTTTGTTCATAATTGTGTTTGGCGTTTGGAATGGGCAATTAAGTGTGTTGATGACATCCTTCTATGTCAGCTTGGGGCATTCAGGTAAATTTAATATCATTTTAAGTTGTTGGATGCGTATGAATACTTGTGGAACGTTCACTTGAGCGGTTCAAGTTACTAAAAGCAGTTATTTAAAATGTTTTGAATATTCTAGCATGGGGTTTCGCATTAATCTGGATCTGCCTTTCGTGCAACTGGGGGCTTGCATCACCAATAAACTCATTACTATCCTACAAAGGCTTCTATCCACTCAGTAGACTAACATATTGCGCCTATTTGATCCATCCTACTGTAATGATGATAACCAGTTTCCAAATGGAAGCTCCAATGCACCTACAGCATGTGATAGTGGTGAGAATAATTTTAAAATACATTTATGTTAATATATTATAATGTGACATTAAATTTAATTGCAGCTTACAACATTCTTGGGCAATGCAGTAATTTCATTCATTTTTGCATTCTTCATAGCAATTTTATTTGAGTCCCCAACAGTTCGGCTTTTGAAATTATTCTTTAATAAATAAAATTTATCATGAAATTACCATTTATAATCTAAATTAAGTATTTTTTCTACGATTTTATTATTTTTTTATGAGAGCTTTTTAAAAATATGTACAGAAAATTCTAAAATAAAGCTTTTTATACTAAAAATAAAAGATTCGGATTTTTTATTTTAGATATTGTTTATTGATCACTATTGTGCTTCACTGCTGCCCATTAGACTTTAAATTACTGAATTATTATTATTATTGATTTTAAATTTTTGAATCAAAACTGTAAACAACCCGATTAACACGGCCACGATTATAAGCAAACAATTTTGTATGGAAACGTTGAGAACGGTATGCAGATATCAGTGCTTTTCGTCAATGTAAATGTCCCATTTCTCTCACTTCATAAAACAAAATAATAAAAATTTGGTGTTGCTCGTTTGATAGATTTGCGCCTTTATCATAAATTCTTTGTGCATATGGCAAGAATTTTGAGTTTCGTTCCTCAGGTTTTTGGACTTTTTTTTGTTTCCAAGTTGGTAAAGCTGGATCCAAATTTGCCGCCCTGAAATCCGTTAAACGGTTCAAAACTTTTAGGGAATCAACGTGCTTTAGAAGTGTCTCTTGGTTCCAGAAAGTAATTCTAAATTAACTGCTAATGAATAATAAAATTAATGAAGTACTGCAGTAAAAATTTAAAATCATTATATAACTTAAAAAATGGAAATCCCGAGTCTATCTTTAAAACGTTACACATTCAAACTTTTGATATCATGTTGGTACTTTTGCTTTTTATTTTATTATTTGGTAAATGGAGAGAACTTTGCAGAGAATCGTGAAGTTTATAAGATTATTAGCAGCATATATTAACGAATCTCAACAATTTTCCTCGTGATTGCTGATGAGAAAACGGAATAAAAATAAAATTTGGTTAATCGGGAAATACAATGTTTTAAAGAAGAAAACTTAAATATTGAAAGAAAAAATATATAAATCTTGAACTTGATTCATTAGCCATATTCTTTTTGTCCTTCACTTCGGTGCTAAATTGGTTGGAATTGTTCTTTTTAATATTCACTTTCAGCCAATCGGTTCTAAAATCAGTGCTAAAATCACTGAATATTTTTGGTCGTTCTATTTAACTATTCCGTTCATGACATGTTCATCGGTAAATTTCCTCTTAATTTGGTCTACATATAAAGGATATTTTAAATAAAATCAATTATTTGCTTATTTTTAGCGATCACCAAATGCCTTTAATTACGTTCTGGTATAGAATATATAGACTTTGGATAAAATCGCTGAAAATGTTTTAAATTTGGAATGAATATATAAAATTCAATATTTTTGTTTCGAGTTGCATTATCGGGCCTCCTTTCATTTTAGTCTTGAACATGTTGACAGAAATTTTGCAGAACATTCCCAGATGGCGTATGCTCTGTGGCGAAAATATTTTAAAATTTGTTTTTGTTTATTCAAACAAAATAATTAACAATTTGAGGATTACTTTTGTGTCATTGAGTTCCTTGCTAAAAATAAGTGCACCAGCAGATAATAACAAGTGGCAGACAAAAATTTTCAAATAATACTCAAGGATTCGAAGAGATTTCTTGATATCAGGAAATATTTGTGTTTGCCACCTCATTTTGGCTGCTAGTATAAAAAACATTTATTTGTTACTAGGGACTCAATGACTAGTGACAGCTTAATGATCCTCAAAATCTAATTATTTATTTGTAAACAAAACAAATTTGAATATTTTTGGCGCAATTCATTGTAAATACTGATCCCTGCCTCATACTGATCCCTTATCTGCTTAAAAGTTCATGATTAAGGCCGATTTTGATTAATTCTCAGATTATTTTTGGTTGTTCGGCGTTATTAGATATGAAAATGCATTGCCTACTGTTTACAATGCATAACTATATTGGTTTCAATCAATTAAAATTAATTTTAACTTCGGAATAGGTGAAAATCTGTTTTCGATTAATCGATTTCGGAAATCTATGTTGTCGCTTTCTTAGCAGTTTTCGCGGGATTGGCCAACTGATTTAGTACTGATTTAGAACAGATCGGAATATTCAAGTGATTTGACAAATAGAACGACCTAAATCACTGATTTGGTGATGCACCGATTGGCACCGATTTTAGAACTGAATATTCATGTAAAAAGAATATGGCTAATATAGTATCAAATTCTTGAACCAATTTTATTTACGGTTTCTTTTATTTTTGAGCCTCATTCTTCCTACTTCTCGAAGCAACAAAAATCACGTTGTGTCTATGATGGGGTTTTCCCGAATGTAGTTAGTCAAATGATACATAATTTTGTACCAATTTAATTGAAAACACAAGATTTTGGAATATCCCAGCATACAATCTTGGTAAAATGACATAAAATTGTTTGTGTCGGAGTGTCTGCAGTTTTGTTTTGTACTTTCTTGGTTCTTTGATCTCTTGGTTCTTTGACAACAGGTTTTTTAGTAAATAAGAGGAAAAAACACGGATTAAAATATATATTATTCTCGATGGGTGTGCATTATATATTCCTAAGCAGTGACGCACGAGATATTTTGTTATATAAACGAATGATTTAAATAAGTTTTCGGCATTAATCTCAATATTGGATATTTTGTTGCAAAGAAGGTGAAATAAATGAATGAAATTTTGCACATCACTTACTATAATTATCGCTTGTATTTAATAGAAACGTTAAACAAGTGAAATTATTGACTGAAAGAGTTTGCATGATAATAGCAATATATGACATTTGAAGTAAGGTTTGTCAGCCTCAGTGTTAATTCTGAAGTGCTAGCGTGTGGATCAAAATTCTTTGAAGATGAAGAAAATAATATTGTGCTGTGTTCTATTGACGCTTTGTTTTGTGAATGCTAGACAAAGTGAATTCCAAATATTTACTAATTTATATAATCACAATTTATGGACAATTGGTGAAAGTAACAATATTTCTTCAGTGTGCTTCAAGGACATTAATAATTATTTAAGTGATCTAAGTGAATCTACATTATATGCACTCAAAGTGAGTGAAGCTTCTGGACGATACCGAGGAAATTTCATAATGCAAAACACTTATTGGCTAGGATCAAAGATATCCTGTGAAGATGTTGATAAATTTATATTTCCTGGATTCAGTTTCTTTGTGGCAAATATTTTAGTGAAACTCGAAACCATAAATAATGAAACTAAAGTGTTGCAACTTGGACAGTGTCTTCCAAAATCTTGTTCAATTCAAGATGTTGAAAATTTATTGGAGGAAGATCCAAACGCCAAAGCTCTTAATTTATTAAATGGTACACTTGAAATAGTTAAAGTGAGAAATGTTCCGGGACAGTATAAGCTGATGAAGGACTTTAAATTCCTTTTTTTCGTGTAAGTCTTTAAATTTTACAAGCCAAATTGTTGTTAGTTTGAAGTTGACTTGTAGCTAGAAAAAAAAGAAAATAAAATCCTATATCTTATTATTATAATCCGTAGCTCAATAATAGCTTGCATGATCGTGCTTGTCATCATAGCTTCAATTTATGAAGCATCATATCAACAATCTGGGAGAAGCGAAATTGATTCTGTTGAAAATTTGAAGATTGAGCGGAATTTAAGTAATTTTGAGACGAAATTTATTTATTTTTGGTTTGTGACTTTTGAATAATAAATTTCGTTTTAGACATATTTGCCAAGCTTTTGTTGTGTTTCGCATTTAAATCAAATTTGAAGAGTATTTTAAAAGTTGATGGACTAAAGGTGAATTTTGTGGCATCTATTAAAGTTCAATATGTTATTTTATTTCTATAATTGTAGGGTGAGCTGACTATTTTCCATGGTCTCCGATTCTTTTCTATGATGTGGACAATTTTGGTTCATACCTTAATAATTTTTTTCAACGTCAGTGAAAATCAAGTAAGAAATTAAAAAAAATTTAACTTTTAGGCAAATAATCAGAATGTGTCTTTTTAAAGGGTCTTTTGCGATTAAATGAAGGAAATTTTTTTACGCAATTTATTGGAAACGCTCACTTCTCTGTGGACACATTTTTCTTCATGGGAGCTTTTTTGCTTGTAAAC